>CM021763.1:52883410-52895028 GCA_011075105.1 Heteronetta atricapilla | reverse complement strand
TAACCGGCCCTTCCCGCACTCCTCCCCCGACGCTCTTCCCCTATTTTTGAGCACTTTAATAGAGCAGGCAGGGGTAGGAAGAGCTTCGTCTCTCCCTTCGGTGGGTGGCGGTGTTTTGTTTTTCTCCGGCTGGCTGTCAGGGCAGATTCACTGCTGGGCTGGGGTCATGGCTTCGCGCAATTCACTTTACACGCTGCAGATGTGGATCGCAAGCTCATGAAGCTGCACTTACCCACTACTTCTGGATATCTCCTCCTGATCCCGGTAAAACCCTGTCCTCAGTGGCTACGTTTTACCCCTCAGAGTTATTCCTCCAGCGGAAATGCTGTAACCCTCCAGGTCTACATTCCTGAGAGCAGAATTAATCCCCTTGAATTTAGCCTTCCCGGTGCCTTTCTTATCAGCCGAGTGTGGGGCCATTAACCTGTGTCTGGCGGAGGTGACCAGAAAGCACAGAATAACCCAGGTGTGCAGCTTCATGCTGTCTGTCCACGATGAGTGCAAACAAAGTGGTGATCTCTGCTTGGACTTAAAATGGACAGAGGGGGTATTGTCTGTCCGCAGCCCCTGGGCAACACCGCACCAGATAAAGCTTAAAGGACGTGCAACATTAGCAGAGATCTGAAGCTGCGTGTAATTTCATACGGAAAGCCATGCTTGGTGGGGAGGATGGCTGGAGAGAAGGAGGGAAGAGGAGGGAAGGAATGAGACAAAAGGAATGGAAATCAGATCCCTTGTCAGCAAACACACTGCCTTTTGGGCAGAAGGTGCTGTGATTAGAGGGAATTGGAGGGATGGGCAGGTCATGATGCGAGGAGAGAAGCTCGGTGGAAACATTACACTCGGGCAGCACGGGACCAGGCTCAAGAAGCTCCTCTCGTACTTCCAGCAGAAGCTCTGAGCGCCAGGACAGGAAATGCCAAGACAGCAGTGGGAGAAAGGGAGAGGGATTTAAGGTGGAGAGGTGCACGGAGGTGGGTTTCACCTGCCGGGCATCTCCCCGCGGAGTGTCAGCGCAGAGGGGGGCACCGGGGTGGGAGGAAGCTGTTGTTCGCCGATCCTGGACAAGTGTCAGAAATACAAACACACATTTTTGAAGTGTAAAGCAGGCGCCGGTCCCACAAAGGCATCTATTTGCTGACAAGGCTTGTGACCACAGAGGTAGTGTTGTCCTTTCCAAGTGAAAGAGGAAAGAGACAAAGGCAGCGTGGTGTGCAGGAGCAGGCTGGGGTTATTTTCCCACCAACAATGCTGCTCAAAGGACAAATTCACAGCGCCAGGGCTGTGTGCTGACCTGCTCTCCTGGAGCACTGCGATGGGCACTGCCTGCAGCAGAAGGAAGAGCAGGAGCTGACCCTCTGTTGGCATTTGTAGCCCAGACGTACACCAGAGCCATGCACCAGAGCCACAGCTCAGAGACTGAGCAGCCTGGCAAAATACCGTCCTCCTGGCCCATTAGAAGGAATAAAGAATCCCAAAAAGCTTCTCCTACCTCATGAAAAATGACTGGCCTTGTGCATGAATAAATTTATCCTAAAACAGATAAACAAACAAAAAAGTCAGAGAGGGGAGGGTGGGGGGGGGGGAAGCAGGTGGCACTCTGAAAGTCACGGGGATCCAAGCAGCTGCTTGGAAAAATAAAACTGTAATGGTGAAAGTTTTGCGCTGGGAATGAACATGCTGCAGTGGACAAGAGCAGAGGAGGACAGTGTCTGAAATCTGTATTGCGGTTTCAGCAGTGTTCTTGCCAGAAAGGTGGCTAGCTTTTCCGGGTGGGTGTGAAGTACAAAGTAGATGTGTTCACATAGCACAGACCAAATGGGATGCACAGAGTAGGAAAATAATTGTAAAGGAGGGAGAGATGCAATCCCCATTGGAATCAAGCAGTGGGTCTCCATGCAAATCGACAAGGAGTATGAAAAACTCTCAGCCATCGGAAATACTTGGGTTCATTTTGATTTTATTTTATTTTTTAAATGAGCTGCTCATGAAGCAAGGGCATTCTGACGAGACAACTTTCTTGTCCCTAAGGGCAGAGTAGGCAACTGGGCTGCCAGCAATTTCAAACTTCTACCAGAATAGCAACGTGGTAGCTCTGTGCGGGCTACAGCTGAGAGGCAACGGGGAGGTAGGGGCAGTGTGAGCGTAGCCTTATAAAGCCTACACGGGCACATCTCTGACCATGGCTCCAACGTGATTTACGACCCTGTAGCTGTGTCTGCCTGGTGATCTGTACTCTATGCCAGGCTGGGACTTCTCGGCTGGCCTTGTGTCTTGTATCCCTGCCAGGGGAGCCACGCTAACCTCTGCATCGCTGCAGAGTTTCCCCCTTCTGGGGGCGAGGGGTGCTTCTCCCCAGCCCCTGTGGGACTGCTGTGTGGGTGAGTTTGCCAATAAATATTAAGAGCTGAGGTTTACACATGCAGAAGAAGGTAGGTGGAAACATTTGCCCTTTATTCCCTTGGATGTTTTCCGTTCCCTTGGACTGTTTTCCCCGCTCCAACTGACTGTGTGCCATTGGCATAAAGAAGCAGCTTCTGAAATGGAAAAGTGTCTGTCTGCCACAGGGCTGTGTGAGAGGGGGGAAGGCTCTTTGGAGGGGACTACATCCATCAGATGTTTATGAGCAAGGACCAGAGGGCTGTTGGGGACCAAAACAGCCTTCCTGGGAAAAGGAAATGGGCAAGAAAAGCCGGGTGGTCTGGCAGGTTACAGATAAGCATATATACGGTCATCCGTCTCAGCTGGTCACTGGGATTTTGCCTTTTGACAGCAACACAAGCAAGGCTAGGTCAACCCCACAATCCCTTGATGACCTTTCTGCCAAATTGCATTTAAAGCCACCCCTGACAGTTTGCAGAGCAGTCTCCTGCTGCCAGATCCATGGTGGGCAGTGGGCCTCCTTTGCTGCTCAGCTCCACGAGGCAGCAGGGCCAAGAAATATCCAGAGGGACACTTTGGCTGGAATGCCTGCACGCTTTGTAGGAGTCACGCTTAACCTTCGCAGCCTGCAAGGCCCTGCCAGGGAACACTCACGGCATTTATGGCTTGGCCTTGGCAGCACGCAGAGGCTAAAACAGAAGTCCAAATGGATCAAACTGGAGAGAGCTTGCCGACAGCAGCGAGCAGTCGGTGTGGGCTGGGCAGGGCACCAGGACATTGCTTCCCTGGAGAAGTCTCCCGAAATAACCATAATCACACGTGTCCATTAGCATCAGCTGTCCGCACTGAAGGCCCTGACCCAAGGTCCACCTGAGCATGGCTGAGCTCCTGCTGTGAGCCACGAGGCCTGGGCCAGGTGGGAGCAGCCCCCAGGAAGGTGTGAATGGGGCTTGGGAAGCACGGAGGTGTTCCTCCCTCGTCCTGCCTGCCTTCCTTCCCTCCAAAGTAGTGCCCAGGTGCCTCTCAGGCAGCCTGGTGGGAGGGCTGACGTGAAGCTGGTGGGGGCTGTATGAGGAAGCTAAACCCATCTGCTCCTTTGTGAGGTCCCCGCTGGACTCTGCTGTCGGACTGCAGCTGCGATGCCTGGGACTGTGGCTGCGAATGGGGACGTAACTTTAGGGACTGGGGTGGATCTGTGCTTGTAGGACATTGGCCGCAGAGGGCCAAGATTAGAAATTCCTAGCACCACCACCAAGTGCTCACGGCTGGCTCAGAGGTCACTGTGAGCTCAGAGCAGCAGCCTGTGGGTCAGCAGCCAGGGGTACCTAGCACGGGCTCACCATCTCCTCTGCTTTGCAGCGCTGTGGGAATGACAAGGAAGATCTTCACCAACACCAGGGAGCGATGGAGGCAGCAAAATGTCAACAGCGCCTTTGCCAAGCTGAGGAAACTCATTCCGAGCCACCCGCCCGACAAAAAACTGAGCAAGAACGAGACGCTGCGGTTAGCCATGAGATACATCAACTTCCTCGTCAAGGTCCTGGGAGAGCCCGGCCTGCAGCAGACGGCAGCGGCAGCGCGAGGCAGCCTCCTGGGCTTCTTCCAGCAAGCCCCACGCCTGCAGAGCATGGAGGAGCTGGCTCTGATTGAGAACTGTGGCGTCCCCTCTCCCGGCACGAGCGGCAATATTGCAGAGTGCTGCTGGTCAGAGACTTCGTCTCCTTAGCAGACAAGAAATTGGTGTTAGTCTGATAGTCCCCCGCTTTATTTTGTGGGTTGCTTCTGTATGTACATTGATTATTTATTTATATTTATTACTGTTTTTTTTTTTTTTTTAATATAAGTTTTTATTTAACAGGAAAGGAATTCTTTGGTCAGCCACCAACCTGACAGGCCAGAGACAGAACTCTCAGACCTTGGGAACCTGGAAGGCCTCGCTGCTGCCCCAGCAGGGTCCGAGCCAAAAGGGCATTCTGCCCTTCTCTATTAGTAAGAAATTCATCCAGTGATTCTGGCAAGGGAAGAGGTTGTTCTCCCATGCTATTTTGAGGAAAAACTATTGAGCTCAAGAAATCCTGACTGTTCCACTAAATTTGTCCAGAAAAGACATCTGACCTCAGCAGTGAACAATTTTAAGGGATATTTGCTCCAGTCATTCACCAGTGGTTCCAGTAGCTACTTTCTCTCACTGTTGAACCTGCAAATCTTACTTCCAGCTTGATTTATATATTTATTTATTTTTGAAACTACAAGTCCTAGCCCTTGAACCTGACCACACCTTTCACTGGACTGGAGGAATCCATAATATCAGAACAAGATGCTATTAAACAAAACTAAACATTAGTTTAAAGAGGTCCCAGGAGAAAAACCTCAGTGATGCGCTGAGCAAACCTTCATAGAAATGCAAGTGAGAGGTGCCCCTTCCCACGTGGAGGTGCAGAAGCAGTGGGTGCAGTGTGGGTCTGGCAGAAGCTGCTGGACATACAGGACTCTGGTCACTGCTTGGCACAGGGGGCAACCACCTTGCTCTGGGCGTTTAGGTGACAAGCAGGCTGAGAGAGGTCTCATGAGGGGTGAGCACTGTGGGCTGTTGCACACAAATCAATTTAATTTCCTGAGTTATGGATTCAGGAACAATTTTTCCTGATCTATGTCAGCAAAGATCCGGTCTGCTTATGGAAAGTATAAACCTGTCTAGAGTAACAGAAAAAATGTCACCAGGTTTAAGCAGATCCTGGTCAGATCCTGTTCCCACTGACACAAGCCTTTTCTCTTTCCATGTGGACACTTCAATACTTAGAAAAATACATACATTTATGACAAGCAAAGAAATGGAGCTCCCATGTGCTAATGCATCTCCTTGGGCTGTTTCCACTTATTCATGAGGGTGGTCTAGGGCTGGTGCTGTAGGAGGCAGGAGTCAGTGGATAACTGATCAAAAATAAATAAATAAACAAAATGAAAGGGTTGACGGCTGTGCCAGTTTGTTTCTGAACACTGTGAGCCCTCGGTTTGCTTATCCCTGCATTTCTGAGCTATCAGGGCTGAGGACTGTGCTGGAGAGAGCAGCTAAGTGAAAACACACTACGAGACCCTTGGATGGCCTGTGCAATTAGCACTGCCAACTCTGCCTGCTCTAATGTCACTGAATGGAATCACAGCCTCTTCTGCACAGAGCCTCAGAGGTAATGAGCCAAGTCATAGCTTTCTGTTTACTTACTGGGAATTACAGCAAGACGAATTAGTCCAAGTCAGTCAGAGTACTTATTGGTGAGGTGTGGTGGTGCTCTTCAGTCCATCACCCACTTGATATCCCAGGAAACACACATCACCAAGTCAGAACATCTTGTGAGTGGAGTTACTGCCCAGGGAGGGTGAAAGAAAACCTGTCTATTTTGTAACACAACATGCTTATATATATTTTATTCTAAAAAGTTCCCTTCTCATTATTTCTTTGGTTCATATTAACTTTGTTCTCCTTCCCATTTAGGAACTTCTTACTCTCATGTTCCACTTGTGTTTGACTAGATCTGTCTACCAAAGATTTTTTTTTGTCATTTTTTTTTCTTTGTGTTTTGCAGATTTCTTATCTGTATGATCATGAACAAACATGGTGCACCACCTGATCATATTTTGTGCTATATGTTTAACATTTAATATATTCCAAATAAATTATTTAAGAAACAACTCTACGTTTGTCTTTATACCCTCTCAAATTTAATTTTACGTTTGTGTAATATTTGGCAGAGGATATCAGAAACATCACAGTACAGCTTCCAGTAGAGAATCATTCTACTACTCAGCACATACGCAAGATTCTTGTTCTTAAGAAACAACTTGGAAATGTAAACATATGGTGAAAAATGCCAGAAATTCTTTGTTTATTATAATTTACACATTTTGGTGGAAAACTATTTGAGTCTATGTATGAGGAAGATTTTGACCAGCTCTTGAAAAATACAGATAAGTAAAATTTAATTGTGACATAGTGTTCTGTCTTCCAAATATTTACAACTCAAAACATTTTAACCAACTCAGTTTTAAAAAGCAGAAGTAATCTTAAGGAATTAATGTGAACTCTGATTTGAGTCTATTGTTATCCAGAAATGTCTAAAGAGGTACAGTCTCTGGATTCAGACTGGAGCACAAGTTCAGATGTAAGAACTCTTACAAAGTTCAGGGGAGCCTGGGTTGTAAAGCTGCTCTGGCTAGCACCTGGTGGGAACAATCTAATCCCCAGCTGAATACAGGGCTGGGAGAGGGAGTACTCAGGTGACAAATGAAAAAGCTGTGAGGAAAAGACAGAAAATCACTGTGACACAGGGACAATATCAACTTCTTTCTTGACTGGATGTCTCATACTGCTCTTTGTGGGGTCTCCTTATCTGAGAGTGTAGTGATAGGACAAAGAGTAATATGTCTTTAAACTAAAAAAGGGTAGGTTTAGATTAGATATAAGGAAGACATTCTTTACAGGTGGTGAGGCACTGGAACAAGTTAGCCAGAGAAGCTCTGTATGCCCCATCCCTGGAAGTGTTCAGGGCCAGGTTGCGTGGGGCTTTGGGTGGCCTGGTCTGGTGGGAGGGGTTGGAATTAGATGGTCTTTAAGATCCCTTCCAACCCAAACCATTCTATGACTCCCATTCTGCGAAACACCAAGACAGACATTTCTGTGTAATATGTGCCTGAGAAAGATGTTGACCCAACAGATTCTATTTAAAAATAATGAAATCAGCAAATGCGAGCTTTAAAATATCTGTTTACACCATGCATGGCAATGTCAACTTAAATGAGTGTCCTCTGCTGACAGCAAGTAATGCTGAACCAGTTGGCATACTCAGCATCACGTGCCCACTCTTCCTCTGGAAGTGGGCATGGTAAAATCATGGTGCTGTGCTGTGAGATAATGGTCCCTGTGGCACGGAGATCTACCACGTCACGTGAAGCTGGCTGAAAACGTCTCTCATGTTGCAGCAGTGGCAAAACCACAGTATAAATGACAAAAGAGTCCCCAGCCATAAGGCCCCTCCTAAGTCTCCTAGTAGTAACTAGCAGCCCTACACTGGGTTGTGTGAACTGCTGAACAGCATTACCCCCCCCTCCTGTGAAGTTCTTTGCACGCCTTTCTATGCCTCTTATTTTATTGTGAGTTTCCATCAAGATCAACAGAAGAATATACCTCTTCATTTCAGGTTGAAGGAGGATTACTTTCTTTAGAGGCTGGCTGCTGGCCAGAGGTGCCGCTCCTGCTAACACAGAACCCAGGGGAACTGGTGCCACAGGAGCTGAGCCTTTGTGGCTATGGGTCGTAAGTGAAGCACTCATTGGATATGTGGGTTGAGCAAAGCTGGTAAAACACTGCAACTGTGTCTTGCAAGAAGGCCGTGGTCTTGTGCATGACTCCTAGCGATGGCCAACCTGTGGTCAGAGGAAGGCTGGGTCTGCACTCAGGGTTTTGGCCTGGGATTCAGTGGATTCAAATCCTGGCTGACATGAAACACACTGCACCTAGCACTGGACATCACACAGTGAAAATACAGATCTGCGTGGTGCCTTTTTTTTTTTTTTTTTTCCATTTTTTTCCAGGAGTATCATCCATGCTTGGGAAAAATCTGTGATAAGGCATGCGCTCAGCAACCTTATCAGTTATACTGAGTTTATATAAGGGAAGAGGAGGGAACAATAAACATAGCAAATGTAGGTACACAGGATTCCTAAGCCAGACAAAACAGAATGCATAAAGGAGTTGTTTAGGACACTGAGGTGCATGCCAACATCTTGCTCTGAGCAAGAAGTGGACACTGAACGCCAACATGCTTCAGAGACACGATTCAGGAACCACTTATTAATTTATGTTCCCATATCTAACTGTCTCCCTTGAATTTCTTTGCTGCTAGGGAATGATATGCAGTGACCACGGCTAAAGTAGTGTGAGCAAGGCAGATCTGACTTTTGTTCTTTGAAGGCTGGATGATGAAAGGAGGTGGAGAGAATGGGAGACTTAACTACTGACCTGTGGGGCAGGGGTCACTTGGGAGCCAGTCTTAAATCTAAAGACTGGCCACAGACAAAGTGACAGAGCCTAAATCCATCAGTTTCCAGGGATGTAAATGTATTTTTAATACAGCAGGTGCTGAGAGAATTGAAGGGGAGAAGGTGGGTGGAAGAAGCAGCTCAAACAAGTATACGGGTTACAGAAGGTAGAGATTACCCCTGTCTGGTCAATAGATGTATCTGGTTGGATTTACTCATTGTTGTTCTGCCAGTAAGCCACGGGGAGTGTTTTCATTGCACTCCGGGTTGGTCCAGGTCTTTTCTGTGAGAAAGAGAGATAGCCTCATCCCATTGTATCTCCCCCAGCCGCCTTCCCGTGTGTGCACACCCCATCTCTCCACGGTTTGTTTTGCTGCCACAGACTGCAAACCCTACCATGTACCACTGAGGGTCCTGTGGTATGTTCTGGAGCACCTTTTGGAAAAGGAACCCCCCAGGAAAAAAAGGCAGATGAAAAGCCACCATCTTTTCTGTGGATACATCTCCCCCACTGAGTGTCAATGCCACAAAATAGCACGGAGGTGGATCAGGACAAAGAGCAGAAGTCAGTGAGACATGTGAATCTCAGCACGGACTGTGTTGGGCCACAGATGGGTTTTCTAACTCTCATGTTGGCAAGCAGTGCAGGGAGGTATTCACAAGGACAGGGGTGGAGAAGTTTTCCCTGCACCCACCTTTCTGTCCCATTACGCCTGGCTGGGGGTACTGTGAACAACACTGAATACCTCAGACCTGGGGAAGATCCTTCACAACACCCGAGGTTAGCCAAGAAATACCTCTGCACAATGTCCAGCAAACCTGCCTGTTCTTAACAGAAGTGAACCGAAGATGCAGATCACAGTTTACAATGGGGTTGGTTTATAGCATCAATTTTTCTCTTGGTGACTGTATTTGGCAAACCCTCGAAGACAGCAGTGCTGCTGTCTGCAGCTGCTGGAGCTGAGAAGAGCTAACAGCAGCTAAGATTTCCTCAAGTCACAGCAGACTTACTGTGTCCTGATATGTAGATGTACAACCACATGAAATATAATCTATAGAATCCCACAGTTCAAGACCTCACAGTACTAAATTCACACTTTACAAGGCTTTACCTGTACTGGAAAGACCTGAAGATTTCAAAGAGGAAACTTCAATGGCTAAAAGCACTCCGAGTGCAGGCAGTTACAGCAAGCCAACCAGGCACAGAAACTCAGGCCAACTGACTGTGACCCAAAGCATTTTACTGCCTGTGGGGTAAGAAGTGTTTCAGAAGGACCTATCTGGCCCTGCTATGAGATGAGTAACAGCTTCTGCAGTGATCTCTGTGGGTCTGAGTGGGAAAAGCTTGCTGCCAGTTGCGAGGATGGCTGCTGGCTCACCAGAGCAAGTGAGCCTGACAGGCTGGCTTTGCCAAAAACACTCAGCTCTGGCACAAGCTGCTTGGGTGGGAAATGCTCCCACAGCTTGAGAGGCAACAGAAACAGCACGGTGCCGAAGGGAGCTGCCCGCTCTGCCTCCTCCTCCTGAGCTATGCGGAGGAAACCCTTTTCCAAAATTTGTACAGGCACAGAAAGTGTCTAGCTGCTGTCTGGCAAACATGCCCAGCCAAACGTGCCCAGCCAACGCGTTTGGCAGAGGATGGTCCTGCCTCCGAGGTCGCATTTCTGCACGTTCACACAGGAGGCCAGCGGGTGTTTCCTAGCACCAAGACTGGGGCACGGGGAGAGAAACTCATGGCAGGCAGCTTCTGCAGGCAGATTTCACCTTTTAATTGAAGAGCTGAGCAGGTTAGAAAGGGTACGTGTTTATATTCCCCTCACCACCTCCTTGAAGGCTGTTAAAGTTCACATAAGGTCATGTGCAAATGGTAGAGCACAAGTTTTTCCTTCAAAATCTTTTTCCTTTAAAATCTTTCAGGTTAAGGGAAAAGGAAAATGACAAGAATGAAAAGAAAACACCAGTGAAAGTGAGAGAAAGCATGTAGGATGATCCTCGCCTTTCTGGGACATCTGAATGGACACTAGTCTTGTCGTAGGTTCATATACTTCCTCTGTGTTATGGCTCCATATATCACCTGCAGGAAAAAAAAAAATAGTTTCTGCTACATCAACAAATAAGTAAAATTGTCAGGGAATTCTGAAATCCCTGATGTAAAATCTCCCATTAATTTCAGACATTTCCAGAGTGGTTCCCATCAGCACAGGCTACTGAACTAATGCAGACAAATACCGATTATATTTCCGAATATCTAAATACATTTTGTATTTCAGTTATCAATATATTTGTTAAATCAATTGCTTATTTTTAAAAGAAAATAAATCAAAATGTTGGTAAAAGAATGATAATAATAAGGAAGTTTTATTTGTTTTTTACCACTTTATCATTTAAATACTTCAAGCAGTTCTCAGCCATGTGCCGTTGAGGTAAATGGAACCAAAGACAGTATTTCTTCTTGAAAACTGCAGGTTTGAGTCAGCCAGGGGCTTGTCATAAATACTGCCTGAAAGCTTGACTTACTTACCCTGACATTTATGTTTGCTTTTATCCTGACTCTGAAGCACTGAAAAATTCTAGGGCTGAGGTTGTCAATAAGAGTGTTGATCTTGAGGGCTCAACTTAAAACATTGTAGTGTTGTCATGACTGCTTTCTGGGGTGCTTTCTGGATAGGGAGCTTTTTTCTGGAAGGTATCTGAAGACTCTTATTAATTCAGGCACCTTCAAATCATTTCGTCTTTGTTCCTGAATATATAAGGATATAAAGCCCCAAGTCCCTAGATGCGTTTAAAACCTGTGGCTATGGATTTGCGTCTTGAGTCCTCTGGGAAGGTTTTTCTCCCAGCAAGGGCAGAAAGGAGATAATTAGGGCAGGCACTAAGGCAGTCAAACAGATTGTTTACTACTCTTAGCAATGCAAGCCTAACACAGAAAATGTCAAGGAAAAAAAATAATAAAAGAAACCCCAAACCAAAAACCTCAACCCCCAGTCAGGAGGCTTTTTTCCTACCATGTCTCTTATCAGTCTCCTGCAGAAATTCTAAAACTCTTATCTTGATAGGCCAGATTACCAAGCTGATCTCCTCTCCACGATGAATACGAATCAAACAATGTTTTCTACTGTCAGCAAACCATACATCCCCAGTCCAGACAATTCAATTAATCTCCTCTCCTCTCCTCTCCTCTCCTCTCCTCTCCTCTCCTCTCC
>CM021763.1:52851333-52883010 GCA_011075105.1 Heteronetta atricapilla | reverse complement strand
CCCCTCTCTCCCCTTTCTCCCTTCTCCTCTCTCCTCTCCTCCCATCTCCTCTGTGCCTCCTTCTCCTCCCCTCAATTGATTCCCATGTGTTAATACCATCTAAGAGTCCTCAGTGAGAAGAGGATCTGCTTGCGATGCAGGTGCAAGTTTTCAGCACCACAGCACAACAGCAATATCATCCCCTTCTGCCCTCCTCAGGGCTCCCCTTTGTGAACCACTTTTTCTTTTTCTTCCCTTTCAGCTCTACAACCCCATGCAGCTAATCTGATTATGCTAATTTGTACTTCATGAACCCAAACACTGCAAGGGATCTGCGCAGGGTGAGCCGGGCTGGGGATGAGGGTGGTGAGGACAGAGGAGAGGGGGTGGGAGGGGGGAGCACGGACAATGGGTTCAAGTCAGTTAACAAAAAAAGCCGTCTGTATTGTCAGACAAAGCACACTCGGGGTAACCCCTTGCTGCTCTTGACAATTTAGAGTGTCCCAAACTGGCCTGCGCTACAGAGCAGAAAAGGGAGCACGGAGAATATACAATGAAGGGGCACAATGCAAAGCCTGTTTCCTGTTGAACGTTGCTTTTCTTTCTCCTTCACTAATCCTTCCCAGTATCTCGTAGCTGAAGTATGGTCTGCAAATGGTTGGTCAGGTGGTAGCTATGGCACTAGACAGCTTCTGACACACGCAGATCTGTCCAACCAGGCTGGGGCTGCACTCGAAATTCATTGAAGGCTGGGCAGTGGGTTTGCAGATATGCACACACAACTGGAAGCATGGAGAGCCCCTGCAGGAGCTGACAAACATCCCCGGCCTGCTTTTACCAGCGTCATCTTCGCTGCCGCTGGAATTGTTCGGGAAACAGCCCCGAGAGGAAACATGGAAAGGTTATGCAAAATTTGCATAAGATTAGAGCAACCTTACTGCAGAGTTCAGGCAATCACAGAATTGTTCAGGTCATCGGGGACCTCCTGTGATCATCTGGTCTAACAGCCCTGCTCAAGCCGCGCTACCCAGAGCAGCATGCCCAGCCAGACTTTGGATATCTCCACAGACGGAGCGTGTAAAACCTGTTCCCATGTTTGGCTGCCTTCACAGTATTTTTTTTCTCCTGTTCAGATGAACTGTCAAGTTTTCAATTCGTACCCATTGCCTCTTGTCCTGTCAATGAGCACCACTGAGGAGAGTCCTTCTGCATCGTCTCCCAACATACACTTGTACACATTGACGATTCCCTTCAAACATCTCTTCACCAGGCTGAACAGTCCCATCTCTCAGCCTCTCCTAGATGAGGTGCTCCAGTTCCTTAATCATCTCTGTGGCAGACTCTCTCCAGTAGCCCCATCTCTCCCTGGGAAGCCTACAACTGGACACAGCACTCCATCTGCGGCTGAACAGGGGCAGGATCACCTCCCTCAACCCTCATCGTTGCTCAGGATACTGACATCGCAGCAGCACTGGTGGGACCTCAGGTTCTCAGAATGGTGTGAGCATGCACAAATCAACCACTGGCTCTGCTAACCGTGTTTGTCACAGACCTGAAGTATGTTTTGTCTTCCAAGCCAGTAACTGCTGGAAGTAGGCATCTCATTTCCACATGTAACCAAAGTGCAGTGTGTATGTGCACAACGTGCAGAAAGGACAAGAGAGAGAAGGGGGCCTTGCAACACTTCCAGCAAGAGATGGGCCTGAACCTGCTGTCCCTAAAAATCTGGTGAACATGGCTTTTTATTACCCAAAAGAGTATGGGGGGAATATTGAGCATTTCCTTAATGTCTGTGTTTTTGTTATTGCTGTTGTTGTTATTTTTGTTCTGCACCCCTTTCAGGCAGATATTCAGAATGGTGGTTTCTGAGAAACAGCTCCTGCCTCTGGTGACAGTAAATTATTTGCTGCTGGGAGGAAGAGGGAAAAATGGAAGGAAGACATTTGCTCTGTACTCCACCTTAAATAGCACAGCTCCCCCTTCTCATGCAGAGCAGACTATTCGTTCAGTCCTGCAGCCCTAAGCAGAGTATCTCAGGACACCATTTTATGAAAGCAAATGGAGGAGGAAAAATGACTGTCTTAAAGCTGTCATCTCAGGTTCAGTCTTGGACTCAGCTGCATTTGCATTATGTTTCAGAGAGGAGATTACACTGAGGTTATTTGATAGGGTAGAAATTAGTATCTTGCTAGCATTGCTCCTCTGTATGTGAGATCTCATTTGCTGAACGTGTGGTAGTGCATTACAATATACATATATATCAGTATTTAACAAAACCAGCTCTAAATAAAGCTGTGAGTGGAATGACTAAGTGAAGAAGCAGAAAAAAATGAGAAAGGCAATATTAACAGATTAAGTGCGAATATATAAAATACGCTTTTTGAAATTACCACATGCTGATGGGAGCCTCTGTTCATAATACACATGGAAATATCCCCTGTTGTTCTTTTCCCTGGGAAACACAGAAGCTTATCAGATATGAGCCAATCCAAAGAGTATTTTTATGTATTGTACATAAATACATCTGATTGAACAAATACCTCGATAACAGACAAACCATAATTCCAGACGCTGTGCTACCTTCAGGCCAGATTTCTGAAGGTACTGAAACATCTAAAATCTGCTGATATCTAATGAACTTTTAAGACCTGCGCTTACGCCCTACTAATGCATTTAGCACACAAAGAAAAGTGCATCAAGCAGGACTTCTTTCAAGGGGAACAGAACCACAGAAGTATTCAGGTTGGATGGTGAGAATTGTACAAGGTCTTACTGTACCCCTGTATCTTTTCTTCCCTTGCACAGCAGGTATTAGGTGAGATCAGACTACTGAGGATTTTAACAAAAAAGATAAACAGAGTAAGCAGTGTAATCCGGAGAACGTCTTGCTCTGGCACCTTGGTTTTTTCCTAACCTGGGGGATGACCTTGCTGAGACCACTGCTTCTCCTGACTTTTTTGTTTATAGAGAAAGTAAGTATAGAGAAAGCAAGCATATTTCTCTTGTTGTATCCTGATATTGTATTTAATTCAATGGGCTTTAGCCCCACTTGAAACTCCTAAATAATATAATGACACATTATACTAATGCAATAACAGTTAAAGTAAAAGAAATACTTAAGGAATGTATTGCCAACCATTATTGGCAATCACCTTGAAACTAGCTAGCAGTGACTATTAGTAACATGGATTTTTTTCTGGAAAATTCCCAGGAATTTAGCTGAAGCAGGCCTTCAGTAGCAGGCCTAATTTCAAGAGACTCTCAGGTCCAGAAGGTAGACTTTCAGGTTCAGAACATTCTGGAGAACAAAGTCAGACTGGTCAATTAATTATAACGACAGAGATTAAAAATATGGAAGGTGAAGAGTTTTTTATTGAGCACACACTCTGGGGAATCATACATGTAATGAGAGAAGAGAGAGGGTGCTGTTGCCATCCTGCAGCGCTTGTTGGAGCTGAACCACACACAAAGTCATTATAATGACCCAAACTGCAGCCATGTAACACTGTGGCAGTAGAGCAGCACTGCAGCACCCCGATGTGCTGCTGCCTGCTGAAGGTGAGGCAGGACTGTACGGAAAGCCACCTTTGAAACTTGACTGGAACATCAGAAGGTGACAAAAGGGCAACTAAAGAAAATGTGGCCCCCCTGCTGAACCAAACAGGAAACCTGACTGAACAAGACAGTGTAAATACTGAGGTACTGAACGCCTTCTTTGCCTTAGTCTTTACGAGTAGACTTTCCTGGACCATGGGGAAAGACTGCAGCAGGAAGATATGCCCTTAGTGAAAGAGGATCAGGTCGGGGAATACTTAAGCAAACTGGCCATGAGGGGATCCACCCATGAGTGCTGAGGGAGCTGGAAGATACCATTGCGAGACCACGCAGTCATTATTTTTAGTCGGGAGCTGGAAGATACCATTGTGAGACCATGCAGTCATTATTTTTAGTCAGTCATGGTGACCGAGAGAAGTGACTAAAGACTGTCACTCCTAACTTCAAGAAGGGCAAGAAGGAGGACCAAGGAAACTCAGGCTGGTCAGCCTCACCTCAGCCTGTCGTCACTTGGGAAGGTGGTGGAGCAAATAATCCTGGACACCATTTCCAGGCACATGAAGGAGAAGAAAATCACCAGGAGTAGTCATCAATTCACCAAGAGAAAGTCATGTTTTGGCCAGCCTGATAGGCTTTTATAGTGAAATGAACAGCCTGATCAGTGAGGGCGGAGTAGTGAATATTGTCATCCTGGTTTACTGTCATGCCTTTAACACTGTGTCCCATAAGATCCTCATAGAGAAGCTATTGATGTATGGGCTGGGTGTGCAGACAGTGAGGCGTGTTGAAAACTGTCTGAGTGGCCAGGCCCAGGGGGTACCAGTCAGTGGTACAAAGTCTAGTTGGAGGCCAGTAATGAACAGAGTACTCCAGGGGTCCAGTCTGGGTCCAGTCTTTTTTAACATCTTCAATAATGATCTGTATGATGGGGTAGAGCGCACACAGTAAATTTGCAGATGACACAGAACTGGTGATAGTGTTGGATTCACCTGAGGGTCACGATGCTAACAAGAGCAACTCGACTGGTTGGAGAAATGGGCTGAGAGGAACATCATGCAGTTTAACACAGAGAATTACAAAGTCCTGTATCTGGGGAGAAAAAATGCCAGGCACAAGGAAATGCTGGGGGCCACCCAGCTGGAAAATAGCTTGGCAGAAAAGGAAGTGGGGGACCTGTGGCAATGTGCCACAAAGGTGGCCAACAGGATCCTGGGCTGTATTATACAATCACAAGCAGATCGAAGGAGGTGATCCTGTCTACTCAAGAGCTGGTGAGGCCACACCTGGAGTATTGTGTCCAGTTCTGGGCCCTCCAGTACAAGAGAGACTTGGACACACTGGAAAGAGTCCAGCAAATGGCCACTAAGATGATGACGGGACTGGAGCACCTCTTTTATGAGGAAAAGCTGAGTGAGCTTGGGCTGACTAGGCTAGAAAAGACAAGGTTCACTGAGAACTCCATGAGTGTTTTTAAATCTCCGAAGGGAGGGTGCAAAGAGGATGGAGCCAGGTGCCCAGTGACAGGATGTGTTTTAACCCCAACAGGCAGCTCAGCACCACACAGCTGCTTGTTCACGCCCCCCGCAGTGGGATGGGCGAAGAGAACTGGGAAGGTAAAAGTGTGAGAACTCGTGGGTTGAGATAAAGACAGGCTACTAATTACAGCCATAGCTGCACATGCAAGCAAAGCAAAACAATGAATTAATTTGCTACTTCCCATCAGCAGGCAGATCTTCAGCCATTTATTTCCAGGAAAGCAGGGCTAATGGTTTATTGAGAAAGCAAACACCATCGCTCTGAACATCCTGCCCTTCCTTCCTCCTTCCTTATCTCAGCTTTTATTGCTGAGCATGGCATCAACATTATTAACATATTATCAACATTATTTTCATCCAAAATCCAAAACACAGCATCATATGAACCTCCACAAAAAACCCTTACTCTATCCCAGCTACAAAACATGACAGATGACCAGGGAAATGCACACAAACTAAAGCGTAAGGGGTTTCATCTAAACATCACAAAGCACTTCTGTACTGTGCGGGTGACTGAGCACTGGCACAGGCTGCCCAGAGAGGCTGTGAAATCTCCTCCTTGGAGATCTTCAGAAGGCATCTGGAAATGGTCCTGTGCAACCTGCTCTCAGTGTCCCTGCTTGAGATGGTCTGCAGGGGTCCCTATGAACCTTAACCGTTCCTTGATTCTGTGAACAGTGCTGGAACCTAAGTCCTGTGAACAAGGCATCTAGTGATACATCTAGTGATACATCGAATGATGCAGTTGGGAGATAAAGAAAAATATGTTTTCAAGCCCACTCTAGAAATCAGCTCTGTTCAATAAGCTGTCCTGCACCCGGGGAGGAACAGCCCCAGGCACCTGGACATGCTGGGGACTGCCCAGCTGGAAAGCAGCTCTGCAGAAAAGGATCTGGGGGTCCTGGTGGACACCAAGTTGAACATGAGTCAGCAATGTGAAACAAAGGTGGCCAACAGGATCCTGGGCTGCATTAAGCTGTTAAAGCACATGATGTGTGCGCAAAGGCTTAGCCCAACACTGAAACATAAACAGGGATGAAAAAATGGAGCACTCAGGAGTCTAGCGACCAAATCTTCTAGATATTGTGGATGACCATAAATCACAGGCAAGGTCGGATGAAAGCAGACAATGGGAATGTCCATTTTTGCGTGCAGCAAAGACTGCTATTTTAACCTGACTTGATTTTGATGCATAGACTTGAGTTTGAGAGATTGTCTAAAAAAGGCAATTTAAATCTAGCAATCCATAGAACAGGAACAGTTCTAATTCCCTTGCTTTAGGAAATAGAGTACAGCTGTATGAGTTTTGAGGCACACTGATGATTACTACATCCTGCCCTTTGTTCCCTAAGGCTCTACCTTTACATTCCAAGTCAAGGCCTGTAGAATCGCAGTCATTAAGAAATAAACATGCCCCACATTTACCAATAACTTAATCAGCAGGAAACCAGCCCGTGCTTCCGTGCTAGGCACGCATACCTTCTCTTCAAAAATTAAATTGGTGTAATCGCCGTATAAAATGAATACATCAAGTGAATCAGGTATGACAGCTCAAGCTCAGGGCATCCACAGTTTTTCTAAGACCTAGGGAGTAAAAGGTTTCTGATGTCATGCTCTGTAGAGATTAAGGATTTGAACATGCACTCACTTTAAAACCAGCTTTCTTCATTACTTCTCTCTGTTACTGCCTAATGCTATGTGGTGGATTCAGCTTTGACTGGAATTGACTAAGAACAACTGTACATCCAAGATCAGTTATGACATGCTTGAAGGCAGCCATCAAGAACAGCAGACAAACATGTTAAGATCTCAAACTTTCGCAGCTGTTTCAGAATTAAAAATGTGGCAACTTCATTAATAGCTGGAATGTTTTCTGAAGAGAATTCCGAAAATATTTGTATTAATTTATGAGTATCATGTTGGAAAGGACAATTAATCCTGCCAAAACATACTCTGGCACGTCTGGAAGCTGGGAAGCTAACCAGCAAGTGTCTAGAGTGATATTTTTTGAGGTAATGCTAACATTCCTTGGGCAAGAGAATCAGGTCAGGCTTCTTCTTTGTGCCAATATTGAGCTTTACACTCAAGCAACAGAGCAGAATTCTAATCATCTTTACATTTCTTATATGCACAGCATGCTCAATTTTTGTTTTTATTTATTTAATTAGCCTACCAACAAGAAATCATAGAGTCATAGAATTATAGAATGGTTTGGGTTGGAAGGGACCTTCAAGATCACCCAGTTCCAACCCCCCTTGCCAGGGGCAGGGACACCTCCCACCAGACCAGGCTGCCCAAAGGCCCATCCAGCCTGGCCTTGAGCACCTCCAGGGATGGGGCAGCCACAGCTTCTCTGGGCAGCCTGTGCCAGGGCCTCACCACCCTCAGAGTGAAGAATTTCTTCCTTATAGTTAATATAAATCTGCCCCCTTTTAGGTTCAAGTCATTACCCCTTGTCCTCCCCTTGTCCTATCCCTACATCCCCTGACCAAAGCTCCCTCCCCAGCTTTCCCGTAGGCCCCCTTTAGGCACTGGAAGGCCGCTGTAAGGTCTGCCCAGAGCCTTCTCTTCTCCAGGCTGAACAACTCGGACTCCCTCAGCCTGTCTTCGTAGGAGAGGTGCTCCAGACCCTTCATCATCTCTGTGGCCTCCTCTGGACTTGCTCTAACACGTCCATGTCCTTCTTGTGCTGGGGGCCCCAGAGCTGAAGGCAGTGCTCCAGGTGGGGCCTCACGAGAGCAGAGCAGAGGGGGACAATCACCTCCCCAGCATTTCTGGCCACGCTGCTTTTGCTGCAGCCAGGATACGGTTGGCTTTCTGGGCTGCAAGAGCACAGTGCTGGCTCATGGTGAGCTTCTCATCAACCACCACCCCCAGGTCCTTCTCCTCAGGGCTGCTCCCAATCCATTCTCTGCCCAACTTCTCTTTATCCTTGGTATTATTCCATCCCAGATGCAGGACCTTGCACATGGCCTTGTTGAACCTCATGAGGTTTGCACAGACACATCTCTCAAGCCTGCCCAGGTCCCTCTGGATGGCATGCCTTCCCTGCACTGTGTCATCCCTTCCCACATATCCCTTCCCACAATTCACGAGGGTGCACTCAATCCCTCTGTCCATGACATCTACAAAGATGTTAAACAGCACTGGCCCTAATACCAACCCCTGAGGAACACCCCTCGTTACTGGTCTCCACCTGGACATTGAGCCACAACTGGACATTGGCCACAACTCTTTGAGTGTGACCATCCAGCCAATTCCTTACCCACCGAGTGGTCCATCCGTCACATCCACATCTTCCCAATTTAGAGACAAGGACATCATGGGGGACCATGACACATGCTTTGCACACACCCAGGCAGATGTCAGTTGCTCTTCCCCCATCCACCAATGCTGTAACCCCATCACAGATGGCCACCAGATCTGTCAGGCATGACCTGCCTTTAGTGAAGCCATGTTGGCTGTCAACTGTCACCTCCTTATTTTCCATGTACCTTAGTGTAGTTTCCAGGAGGATCTGCTCCATGATTTTGCCAGGAACAGAGGTGAGACTGACTCACTTGTAGTTCCTGAGTCTTGCTTTTTTTCCCCTTTTTAAAGACGAGGGAAGACAGATCTGTTCTTCCAGTTCAAAATCAGAAAAACACAGAACAAATGTATAGCTAGCTAACACACACAAGCACACACCACATATAACTAGCTTACAAACTAATACCATTCTCTCACACTGCTACAGTTCTCTCAGCATCAGCATATTTGATCCAAGGATGAACAGGATTAATGCAGAGGTTCTTATCCTCTGTTATCTTTAAATTATTTCTGAAATATCTGGGACAGCTGGAAAATCAATGACCAATTTTAAGTTTTCTTATTTCTTACTCTACTTTTATTACACAGACCATGTTCCTTGATCTGATTTCTCTTTGGTGGGTGCCTCTGTCCTACATACTGGTGAGACAGAGAATTGCTACCTTGAATGCACAGGAATCTCAGTAATCTCTACCTGGTGATCAGCTGGCTTAGAAAAACTTTTATTCTTATTTCCTGTTGGTACAGGAGGTAGAAAGCACAGCAGAACTTCTTTCTTGTGTAGCTGTGTCGGTTAACACACATATCCCACCTAATGGCTGCAAGGGTGCCTTGTGGTGATCCACCTTCACACTAGCTAGCTCTGCTTTGGAAAGAAATGCTTCAGGTGCTGCAAAGAGCTCCCAGAAGAGGATGAAGTAGGTATTCGAGGATCTGAGTAAAGATTCAGGTAGCTATTGCCAGATCTACTGCATGATAGGGCTGGTAGCATTGCTGGCATTTTAAACTCGGTGTTATTTACATGAATGGCAGGCACAGCAGTAAACATTGCTGCAGTGCAGGCACTGCCACAGGCTTCTGGCCCAAACTAAGATTTTCTTTCAAGTCACTTTGTTGTGGTCATTGGTGTTTTATTTCCCTCCCTCTCCTTGATCACACAAAAGATATTCTGAATAGTTTGTATTTTCTAGTAATGAACCTGATGCCACTCGGTGGCCATAAAACAGTACTGCAAGGTACTGCAAGAAATCATCCAGTACTTCTGAGGCTTGTAGGCAGAGTATCATTGCATCCTATAAAAATCTATCAGTAAGTCTTTCACTGCTGCAGCTGCATAGACACTTGCCACTATTCAGTGGGAGAGAAAATGACACTGAACTGACTTCTGCCATAGGTCAGAGAACACTTCTTACTAATCTATTACATTTTACCATCTATCAACTGTGGCAAAGCAGTATCCTCCTCTAAAAAAAACAACCAACCAAACAAAAAAACAACATGATTTCCATGTCTGCACTTAAATAGAATAGGAAGTAAGAATAAGAAATGCTAATAATAAGACTAATAAGATCACTGTGGCTGAATCATGAGCTTTTCATGTAGATAAAATGCAAAATGAAAGTGTCCAGAAAGCAGAAAATAGGTATAATCATATGGCATAAGCGTTAATGAGAAGATGAGTCACTGGACAAACAGGGAAGAGGCATTGAGAGTACTGAACACTTATTCTGTGTGTAAGGTACTCACAAGAAGAAAAACAAAGGAATGACTTACTTTTCACAGAGCAGCACAGTTATTCTAGGGACAGTTTAGGTTTTTGCCAATTTTCCTGCATAAACATTTCTCTAAAAATGGACCAAGAGTTATTCCAGTTATTTGTTGAACTCAGTTCTTATTAGGGAAAGAACCGTTTTGAGATCACTAGCTGAACATACATGTTTTCAGATTGCTTAGCTTGATTAATATCATACAGTGTGTCCATTTTAGAGCCATTAACTGTTCTCTTTAGCAGCTTGTGGAAATCAAATACAGAGACAAAAACGGTGCCTTCCTGTAGTAGGAAGAATGTCAAAACAACCATAAACCACTAACCTTAAGTTTCAATGCCAGAGGGAAAAAAAAAATAGAGTTAACTCACTTTTTTTTTAAAAAAAGAAGGCCTATAGTCCTTGACATAGGTCTGTGAAGAACAGTGTCATCTCAATGTAATTGCCTTCTATCACAAGGTAGCCAGTCTGGTGGACAAAGAAGATGCTGTGTATCTTGAAGTCAGAAGTTTTTGATTACACATTTCACTTGGGATGCTTACAAAGAGTTTTTATTATTATTATTTTTTATGTATATACTGTAATGCAAAACTGATTAGAAGTCTACTTTTAGAAAATAAAACAACTAACAACAGGTTTCACTATCAAAATGGATATACGCATGTATTAAAAGGGTTTCTGCTAAGGTCCGACTGGGATATGGGATACGTTACACTCTTGGTAATTATTAGGCAGGTGATGATAGATAACACACATCAGCCTGAGAAGGACCACAGGCTGCAGGCCAGAATTGTAGTTCTAAGTACTCTTGATGAACTAAGCAACAAAAAGGGAGACACAAGGAGAAGGCAAGGGGTCACACTTACACCTGCTAAGTACAGTGCCCTGTATGGATCTGTGGTAGGGAATAAGAAGTAGTGTAGGACAGGCTTTGGGGACTAAAACCAATCACAAGCTGATTGCAGAGCAAAAATACCATGATGCTGTCTGTACAAGAGGCAAAGGAGATACTTAACAAGAGGTGGTGAGCATTCAAGTTGGCAGAACATGGCTATAAAAGAGGAAGGGAATCAGCTGTTATACCACACTGAAGGCTGACGGGACTTTAATACGCAGTGAACGAGTGGATTTGGGGGAAACATCTTCTATCATAAAGTGATGAAAAAGAGTATCCAGGGAAGGCACAGACCCTCCTTACACCTGTCGGCACAGCCAGATTTGCCCAGCGGGAGTGGTGTGGCTGCTGCTGGCCGTGACCTGGCCCCAGAAGGAGAAGCTTTCACCGAGTCCCTCCCGGCTCTGCTCCAAACGTGGCCTGTGCCACGGCAGGGTTGCGGGCAGAGCCGCGGAGCCCGGCCAGCAGGGAGGGGACAGCGGGGGCAGCCCGGAGGCAGGCTCGTGGGCCGGACTGCTGAAGGCGAGCCCCGGGAGGCAGCAGCCGGCTGCAGCCCGGCGCGGGGGCAGGCAGCTCGCCGGGCACCGCCGCTCCTCCCCTCTCGCACGGCGCCGGCCGAGGCCCAGGCTTCCCCGCGGGCGCCATGGAGCTGGGGCAGGTGCCGCTGGCTTTCTCCCGCCTGCCCATGTTCCCCTTCTTCGACTTGGCGCACTACGTGGCCTCCGTCATGGCGCTGAAGGAGCAGCGGGGTGAGCGGGGGAGGCTGACGGGGCCAGGCGGGGCCATGCGAGGCGGAGCCGGAGCCGCCGCGCGAAATGGCGGGGGTCTGCCCGCGGGGAGAGGGCTGGGGTGGGATGGGCTGGGGGGGGGGACACCATGGGGGGCTGCCTTTTCTCATTTTATTTTTAAGAAGTTTTATGCTTTTTCTCTCCCCTCATTATTTTCTTTCAGCGTGGAAACAAGGTCTCCTGCGGTCCTGGTGAAGGCGCCCGTCGGTAAATGCTGGCTGCGTCCAGCCGAGCTCCTCCTGCCTCCTCACTAGGGGCACAGGGGTTGCCAGCCGGGGCGGCTGCTGAAGACCTTATCACAGTTAGAAGGCCTAAAACGTCCCCAAAATAAAAGGGCTGATACCTCTGAAATCAGGTTTCTGTGTGGAGGGAAGGAGTGTAGGTGGCAGGCTGGCACCTCGCTGCCAGGCACCATTACAGGGGTGCAAGGAGCTGCCTTGCTCGCCTCCTAATTATCCCTCTCACGTCCTGGTTAAGCAGAAAGGTGCTCAGGCAATTCTGTCTGGCAGGAGACCTACCACGGGATTGTAATGGGCTGGGTGTGTTCTAGTTCATGACTTCACGTTGTACTCATAGCTTGAGCTGGGAAAGCCTTTCACTGCCAATGTTTTGGGAGCTGTATGAGTGCACACGGTGACACTTCTCTACTTCAGTCTTGACTTGCTCTGCTCCAGAAAGTCTTTTCCACTGTCATTGTTAGCCCCAAACCTAGTTCTAGTTGTCATAAGCACGGAGATTAGCTTCATTTCGGTGTTTAGCTACTTGTGGAGTGACTTTGGACAGTTGTGGTAACCTTGCATCCCAGCTGGTGACTGTGTAGGAAACTAAGGTGGCTTTTGGGATCATAGAGCAGATTTGGGAGTTTCTGCTTGCTTCAGATTTTTAAGGCTCAGCAAGTTTGGTGAGAGCTTATTCTTTGGTCACTTCCTAAATGTGCCACGGTGAATTTTTACTTCCTGCTGAGTAAGTGCACTTGGCAAATTGTAAAGGCTGATATAAAACGTTTATGTATGCTGGCATCTTCAACAGATCTTGTTACTACTACTAAAATTGCTTCTGGGTGCTGACATGAGACATTGTGTAATACAACTCTTCCATATGAGAAGATACTTTCTGTCCAAAGATATTTGACATTATAATGCACCACCTTTAAACTCTAAATTCTGAAGTGAACACAGATTTGAGGACTGGGATGGGAGGGATTACTCTACTTTGCTGACGTGGAGTGTAGCACAGCTTTAGTGAGACAGCACTTTGGGACAGTGGAAGTGCTATCAGAAGGCTGTTGATTTTTTTTTTTTTTTTTTTTTCCCCTTCTCAACAGCTGGGAAGTTCAGAACTTTTGAGTGTCTTCTAGTACTCACTGTTAATAACTGTAATTCAGGTGACTGCATGCTGTTCTGTTTCTTGCTCACAAGTGGTTTGAACTGAACATTGAATCATATTTGAAATAGCAGCCATTATGAAACAGGATGGCTAATATTATCATTGATCTTTTATTTTTTAGGTATTACCATGTATTCTTGGAAACTTGAAGGGTAGCTGTCTTTCACAAATGGATACTTGGGTAACTGTCTGATCACGTAGGAAGCGTGTGGTTAAGTTGGAGCCACATTTGTTTTATCCCAGAGTACTGTCTCATTAAAATGCCAACCCTTAAACTCAGATTCACTCTGGGCATTTGTATCATGGATGAGCATCATATTTTTCCCATGCCTTCCAACTAAATTTTCTTGCTCTCTTGTGAGTGCTGATGAACTACAGTGGTGACAACCAACATGTCGCTTTGCACATGTTAAACTAAGAGTTCTTCGTTAATGCATTTGGGCTTGCCTAAGAATTACTCGTTTGTAGCTCCAATTGGAGTTTTCTTTTGGGTCAGTTTTCTTTTTGGGGACAGAGAGGCAGCAAAAGGTGTTGAGGATTAGCACTGTTTGGAAGGAATGTGCTGGTTTTGGTCTTGGAAGTTTTCTGTGATACGATCCAAGTTATGTGAAGGGATCTGCTGCTTTTTGGCGTAGTTTTGCTGAGTTTAATGCTTTAGCTTAATTCATGGTATGTACAGTTGAATAGAGGTGCTGGGAAAAACTTGTACAGGTCCTTCAGGTTTGCACTTTAGATGTGTATGTGGTATGTATTATCGTTTTCATGTTCAGAATGTGTTGGGAAGCTTAAATTAGATCTTACCTACTTTCAGAGCTAGCTAGCTAGCTCTTTCTATAAAAAAAAAAAAAGAGCAGCAAGGCTTTTATTATGATTATCTAGAAATATTATTTAAAACTGCATTCAACAGTAGTCCTTGTATTTTGAAACTGTATCTGTGCTTTCTAATATATGCCGCAGGATTAGCGGCCTTTTGGCAGATGATATCCTGTGTGGTTGCATGATGCCTCATTAGTTTTTCGTGATGCATCAGAGGACAAATATAAATGACCTCTTGTTTAAAAATGTGACCTATTGGAAATTGAATTTGTTTTCTGAAAGGCTACATCTCATTTATAATTTAGGTAGCAGTGCTAAAAAGATGTGCTTTAAATTAGAATCAGCATTTTTTGACCCTTTGCTTTCTATGTTGGCTATATTCCTTGTTAGAAAGCAGTTATGGAATTGCAAAATAATGGTGTATGAGCCAAGAAAATTCTCATGTTGACCAACAAAAAAATCCTGAGGTCCCTTAGGGTTATCAGTCTCTTGATGTCCTTTAATAGCTTACTGAAGAAATTTACAAGCTTTTATGTAGAGGGCAATCTGGTAATAATGACGGTCATTACTGTGCGTGGCCTAAAAACTGGAAACCGCTGTTAGTCATGGGGCAAAGCAAGAGTGGAGAAGCAGTGGTTGCTGAAAGGGAGAGGAATAAAACTGAAAAGAGAACAGTGTGCTAACTGATATTAAACAGCTCCAATAGTTAATTGAATTGATTTTTAAAAAGAAATCTGACAAAGTCAATAATCTGACCAAATGCCTGGTGAAGTGAGTGAAGCTTTCTTTCTGTTAGCTAGCTCTTGGCCATGCTGCATTTGTGGGGAGGGAGGAGGGTAGTGCGGTCTTCTAACAGAGGCCACCAGTAAGATGTTAAGATGATTACTTCTCTGCTAATGCAAGGTGAGAAGCTTCATGCTAAAGAAAGAGGTTGGTGCAGACCCACCTGCTGATGGATGTCAGAAGTGTAAGATTTGTTTTAAGCACGGTCTGGAGGCTGACAATTCTTGCATGTGGAACCTTCTGTCATAATATGGTTACCAGTCTTGCTCCAAAATCAGATTACTGTACAGACTACATTCTGTATTACATCAGGTTAAGAGTTAAAGATTGTGTATGATGCAACTGCTGATGTATTAGCAGTACTCACCCCTTGTAGCACACGATCCCTTGTGATTTGTGATCTACAGTGGCTGCGGCCATTACCTGTTTTTTCTTGTTACCCCATAAAGTTTGGGATGTTTCTCCTCTAAATGGTTACTTTGTGCTGTAATACTGTAGCGACACTAAAACTGGAACAATCTTGTCAACATTCCTATCTAAAGTGAATTATAGTGAGAGTGCTGTATTCTCTTTGAAGCATCGAGCATTTGATCTTTGGTAAGAACCATATTTTCCCACAAAAGTTCTTTAAAATCCAAAAGCTTATCTTCTGAATTGTTAATCAAATACCATGTTTATTTTTGGTGCAGACCATAGGTTTCATACTTGTTTTGGCAACCTTCAGCCTTTAGACTATGAAAAAAGGAACTGTTTCACTCGAACGGAGCTCTGCATCTTTGTAAAGATGGCCCTTCACCAGCTTCGCAGTGGTGGACTCCTGAAGTGGAAGGAAATAGTCAAACAACTATTACAAGATATTTCCGTCTTTGATAAAGTGTTGTTTCCCCTTAAAACACGTTAAGGTTTCCCTTTCCTCTCCTCCAACATAATCTTCTGATACTGAGAATTCTTCTGGCTTAGTTGAATTGCAATTTTAAAAGGATGATTAATTTTAAAGATTCTAAAGATAACAAAATAAATGAAACAGTGAAGCTTCTAGTAGAATCATAGAATCATTTAGGTTAGAAAAGACCTCTAAGATCATCAAGTCCAACAGTTAACCGAGCACTGCCAGGTCTACCACCAAACCATGTCCCTAAGCACTGCATCTACATGGCTTTTGAATTCCTCCAGGGATGGTGACTTAACCACTTCCCTGGGCAGCCTGGTCCAATGCTTCACAACCCTTTCAGCGAAGAAATTTTTCCTAATATCCAACCCAATTCTTCCCTGACAACTTTGAAGCCATTTCCTCTTGTCCTACTGCTTATTGCTTGGGAAAAGAGACCAACCTCTGCCTCGCTACAGCCACCTCTGAGGTAGTTGTAGAGAGCAATAAGGTCTCCCCATAGCCTCATTTTCTTTAGGCAAAACAACCCCAGTTCCCTCAGCCGCTCCTCACAGGACTTATGTTCCAGGCCCTTCACCAGCTTTGTAGACCACCTCTGGACACACTCCAGGGCCTCAATGTTGTTGTACTGAGGGGCCCAAAGCTGAACACAGTACTCGAGGTGCGGCCTCACCAGAGCTGAGAACAGAGGGACTGTCAATTCAGTAGTCCTGCTAGCCACATTACTTCCAATATAAGCTGGGAGGCTTGTTGGTGCTTTTTATAATGAGAATCAGAGAATGGGTAGGGTTGGAAGGGACCTCTGAAGATCATCTAGTCCACCCCCCTGCCAAGCAGGATCACCTAGAGCACATTGTGCAGGATGGTATCCTGGCGGGTTTTGAATATGTCCAGAGAAGGAGACTCTACAACATCTCTGGGCAACCTGTGCCAGTGCACTGTCACCCTCACAGTGAAGAAGTGCCCTCTCATATTCAGCAAGAACCTTCATTTTGTGCCCGTTGCCTCTTGTCCTGTCACTGGGCACAACTGAAAAGAGACCAGCTCTATCCTCTCAACACCCTCACCTCAGATATTTATACGCATTGAGGAGACTGAGGTCTCCCCTCAGTCTTCTCTTTTCCAGGCTAACCAGGCCCAGCTCTCTCAGCCTGTCCTCATACGACAAGTGCTCCAGTCCTCTAATCATCTTCATAGCCCATATTATAAGACTTTGAGTAACCTTTTTTGTTCGTTCAGAACTGTGGGTGAAACAACATTTGCCTAATTGTGTTGGGTAGTTGCCCAGTGAACACTGTTAGGAGGGTGTTAGCAAAAATAACAAACAGTGACCTTGAATTCATAAAGATTCAAAAGCAGAATTGGAAGCTGAAGAGTAACCTTGAAAAAGTACCTGTTGTAATGCCAGTCCTTTTTAGGACAGCAAGGCCAATTGTATGTACTTAGTGCAAATTAAAAACCAACTTTGTACCTGCAACAATTTTTTAGCAATGAACCCTCTCAGACCTACTCTGAAAGTTTTTGCTTCCTGGTAGCCTGGTAGGTACACTGAACCAACCCACGAAAGAGAGAACACAGAGCCAGTCTTTCTCTTTTATTTAGATAATACATACCGAAGTCAGTGTCATCCAAAACTTGCATTTTAGGAGGAATT
Organism: Heteronetta atricapilla; assembly: GCA_011075105.1. Lineage (NCBI taxonomy): Eukaryota > Metazoa > Chordata > Aves > Anseriformes > Anatidae > Heteronetta > Heteronetta atricapilla. The sequence continues at coordinate 52,865,655 of CM021763.1, read as the reverse complement.
TTCTTTTGAAGGCCTACAGATTTCTGCAGGACTTTTCATGATCTAACGAAGCAATGTAGGATTGCATGACTTGAAAAATACTGACTTGACATGATTCTCAAATGTTTGTTTCTGTTTATACCTCTTTTCTGTTTGTTTCAGGAGCTGTGGATGTGTCAGTCCGAAGTCCGGTTGCCTGCTGGTTTAGTGCTATGCTTTGTTGCTTTGGTGGTTCTGTTTTGTCTTCCTTGATGCTTGGAGAACCTCCAGTAGCATTTTTGGCAAAGGGCACGAATATTCTGCTGGCATCTTCAGTCTGGTAAGCAGCCATGATTGAGTTAGACAAGCATTATTGGTTAGAGGAAGCTCTACTTTAACTGTAAATAGTAAGACTATACCAGCAAGCTTCTGTGTAAATCAGAAGCTCAACTTAAAAATGTCATGGATTTAGAAGCTGTCACTCCATCAGAGAAGTCACTGCAGCAAAAAAATAGTATGAACCCTTTCCGTAGGAGTGAAATGTGCTCTTTTCATAAGAGCAACTTTTATGAGCTGTTGATAATGAAATACTCAGTCACTAGACTTCTCTTAGATTTTTATAGTATTCCTGGTCAAGCAGATGAAAATGTGTTCTGGACTAAAATGGACTTGAGTTTATTGCTTTCCTGCATATAAAGAAGTCATAAGTGCCATTTAGTTTTGCCAGTGACAGCTCTTGAACCTGGTGGAAGTAAAATTCCTACACTTTTTTGTGATTGGGAAACTAAGACATAGATCTTCTTATCTTTCAGTCTCTGCTCTCTGACATTTTTTTTTAATTATTTTTTGCCCTTTCCCAAACTGCTTTCCCAAATGGGTGGGGTGGTAGTGAAAGCCAGTAGAGAACTGAATGGGAAGTCAGGTATGTGCGGCAGAAATTTGGCCTGTTTTGGAGTTCATAAATAATACTGGAGTTATTTTCATAGGAAGGTAGCCTTGCAGTGGAGTTCATTTATTCCAGAGAGTGGTTGTAGAGAAAAACCCTGTACTTTAACAAAATTTGGGATCAGCAGTGGATTTTTGAATTTAAAAATCTCAATTCCTATCTTAGAAGAGTATTAGCTGCTTGAAATCCTTCAGTATCTATTCCTTGTTGCCACTTAAGATTTATAATTGTAAATTCATTAAAATGAAAGTAAATGTTTAGATGTGTCTCTGTTTTAGCGTTCTGGTCTTCATGTTGCAATGGAAGATGGCAGACAAATTTAATTGCAGCACATCAGTGAAATGAGTAACATACAGTTAAACCTGCAGAACAACAAAGTTTATAGAATCTGCTTCTAGTTCATAGTAGCCTGGTGTGGGCAACATGACTGCTTGTTTTAACAAATCATACTTGAGTTAGGAGTGCAGGTAAACCGAACATGCTTTCATTTGAACTTAATGTGGGCAAATGTGACTTGCTATGCTCAAATAAAATGAGGTTTTAAGGAGACCCTGTGAATGCTATGAAACCTTTCAAGCTTTTAGTTTTACAAAGTTCTCTCTTCATTAGTATAATGGCTTTAATTCTCGGTCTCAAGTCACATGAAACAAGATTCCCCAAGTTACACATAAAACTGGAAAATAAAAGGGGTTGTACTGTGCTGGAGAAATGCTCCTAAATAGTCTGTTGGACAGCGACATCTACTGCTAGCAAGTGTTGCTAGCAGAAATTACAGACAAAAATGAGTACATAGCTTAAACGCCTATTAGTGGTAGGCATTAAAATACATGCTCCATATACATCCTTGAATTAATACCATCTGAAGCTTCATTGCTACAAAGGCAATTGGATTTACAATAGGAAAAAGGGAAGGAATGTAAGCAATTCAAAAGTACTACTAAAACTGACTGTCGAAGCAGGACTTAGCTGTTAATGTAAATTCCAATAACTTCCTTGTATGTGAGAAGTAGGCTATTGCATGCTCCAGTGTGGGAGGTCTTAAGGAGAAAAAAGTTTTATTAGTTAGCCGTGACAAGATACTGTATACATTGCAGCAAAAGCAAACATACAATTAGGATAGGACTTCAGCTAAATTTTGCCTTCCTGTGGAGGAAGCATCCTGGCATTCTGCTGTTAAGGATAAGCATATTTTTTTTTTCTGAGGAAAACAACAAAAATACAAACCAAACCAAACAAAAACACAGCAACCAAGCAAATAACAAAACCCAAGTGCTCTCATGCTTTTTAATCTCTAACCAAGAAGCATGAGTCTTCCTGGTTATGGTGTCTGCCCCTAGTTTTAATAAAGTAAACTAGATAAAGAGGCGCATCTATGCCTTGCTGCCTGAGAAAACCAGAAAAAAGATACAATCTTAGAAGTTTTTAGTAGATAGGACTGAACTCTGAAACCTAAACCAAGAGGCAGGTATTTTTTAAAAAAGACATTACCATCTTTTAGAGGCTTTTTCTGCCTTCACCACTTACTTATTGCTGTCTTATTCCTGGGCTGAGATAATACAGATTTTTTTTGATGTTTTTGTTTTTGATGTTTTTGATGTTTTTGATGTTTTCGTCCTGTCACCAGGCACTCCCATGTGCCTGGTGACAGGATGAGGGGGAATGGGCTTAAGTTGCGCCAGGGGATTTTTAGGTTAGACGTTAGGAAGAACTTCTTTACCGAAAGGGTTGTTAGGCACTGGAACAGGCTGCCCAGGGAAGTGGTGGAGTCACCATCCCTGGAAGTCTTTAAAAGACGTTTAGATGTAGAGCTTAGGGATATGGTTTAGTGGGGACTGTTAGGGTTAGGTTAGAGGTTGGACTCGATGATGTTGAGGTCTCTTCCAACCTAGAAATTCTGTGATTCTGTGATTCTGTGATTTTGTCTGTTTAAGCTGAAAAACAGACAAAACAGTTTAAAAAACTAAAAACAGACAAACACAGTTTAAGCTGAAAATTAAACTGAAATTTGTGACTGAAGAGATAAAATAAAACACTGCATAATCTATTCACTTAAGATTTACTGTCAGCTTAGGACCTCATTGTTGGCCATCTTAACTTTATTTTGTTTTGAGAACAAGTTGGAAAAATATACTGAGTACACCTTTGGGTTGCTTTTAGCACTTTGAAAAAATAAATGTGCCAGTAGTTGGCAAGCTGGAAAAGCTAGAATCTGTGGTTATGAAGATGTGAAATGGATTTGAAAATAGCTGTGCATTTCATCTGATGTGATACTAACAAGTGGAGGCATTCTTGCTGAGCTTACATAATTCCACGTACCTTTCAGTAGGAAAGGGTAGTGTCTGCAAATAATTCAACCACCCAGTTTTAATCCTGTAAAAAAAATAATCAGACAATAATTTAATAATTTGAATTACGTAAATATGATATATAAACTACAGAACAGTAAAAGGAGTTCCAAGAGTTGGACTTGATGATCCTTGTGGGTTCTTTCCAACCTGGATAGTGTGTGAAAATTTAAAGCTTTCTGATGTACTTTAATAAACTCTTAGCTGGGACAATGAGGCAGCATGTACACTGTTAAATATCATTTCATGATTTTGGTGCAACAGCTCAAACATACTCAAAAGCATTTCAAAAGCATTCACTTTTGAAAGCTCGTAACACTTTTTCTCATTGTGATTTTCAGGTACCTTGTGTTTTACTGCCCACAAGACATATTCTGCCAGTGCTTTGCATTTTTCCCTCTTCGGCTTCTAGTTGCAGGAATGAAAGAAGTGACTAGGACATGGAAAATAGTGGCTGGCGTTGCACATGCAGACAGTCACTTTGAAGATGCCTGGCTTGTCATGGTAGCTGTGGGCTGGGCCAGAGGTAACATATATGACGTCTTCTTCTAATGAATCATGATGTTTTGGAGTGGTATTTAAATGGCTAGCCTTTCAGCATAACTGTAGCACCATTCCTTGCTGTGGTGGGTATGATGGTCCTAAGGTCCTAACACAGTCTGTTATCCCCTCAAGGGAGAAGTCAGTGCAGCAGCTTTTCTGCCTGGATTAAGGGTGACGTTGAATGACTCCAAGGGAAGTTCATCTTGTCCCTTGGGAAGGTCTTGTGAGGACTTTTAGGATGGGCAACTGATGGCAATAAAGAAATAGATCTCCCATGTAGCTTCGGTACTGTCACTCAACTTTCCATCATATCTCTTCAGAACTGTTTTCCTTGCATGTGACTGAAGAAGAGAGCTTGTTTTTCTCAGCTTTTTAGATTGCTAATAGTAGTTGATTTTAAACACAGGAATGTGTTTAAACTGCCTGCTGTTTGGAATATGTCTCTGCAAGCTACCTTCCTAGCAGCTGTGTTTCAAGTCTCGGAATTAGAACCACTTCAGGATGTAGTAAAGCAGCTCCTGATTCTATCCTCTTGATGCCATTGTGCTTTGGGAAACAATGTGTTAATGTGAAGATACATTGCAATAGTGTTACAGGTTATGATGCAGATCAATTTTGTTAGCCAGAGTTTCTAACGCTTGCTTATGTCTTGCCTTTTTTTAACATAAAAACATTTTCTCCCTTTCTTGTGGAGAATCCTCCTACTTTATAGTAACGCTCTGTGTACTTAGATGCTTACAAGAAGAATGGAATGATACATGCCTGGAGATTTTCTCTGTCAATTCAAGCATTTGTTTGCAGTGATCAGTGTGTCATTCCAGATATTATCGCTTAAAGGTGAACCTGATGTTCTAAGTAGCTAAACCTCTGAGGTTTCCTATTGGTCACTCAAGTCATGCACATATGAAAGATTCAATTAATCTCTTTAAGTCTGAGCTTTGGGTGCCACATTTGGCAGCTGGTGTAATGAGTTTTGCTAGGAGCAGTAGTAGGCTGTGCAGCAGTGGTAGCATACCAGCACAGGCTTACTGTTAATCTCTGGATTTTCAGGAGCTGGTGGTGGCCTAATCTCCAATTTCGAGCAGTTGGTGAGAGGAGTGTGGAAACCTGAAACCAATGAACTACTGAAGATGTCCTAGTAAGTTTTTATAATGAAGTTCAATCTGTTAACAGCTGTTTTACTATTCCTTGTGTTGACACTCACACGTAACGGTTCAGAGTTAAAGATTGAAAATACTAATAAAAAATTCAATTGTTTATAATAGATGCTTGATATTTGTCTTATGAAAGATTAGTTGTTGATCTTCAATAATTTTAGCAAATGTTTTGGTCATTTTAGGTATGCAGCACAAGAATACCAAGTTGGAAGAAGTCAATAGAAATTATGGCTAGCAAATAGTTAGAATTTATTGGCAAACATTACAGAGTCGGTTTGTCTTGTAGGGACATGGTTTTCTATCCAAAATGAATGGCCAGTGGTACTACAAATACATGAGTAAAGACTGTGTTTTTAGTGCGTGTTCTGAACATCATCAATATGGCTCCCTTTGAGTATTGTCACTCTTGCTTCCTCTGCAAGCACTGTTTTCCTCCAAAGACACTGATTATTTGAGAAGGTACAAACTGGTTGTTCAATATAACAAAAAAGTAGCAACACATCTTTTCTATACTGCAAAACAAGAAAAATGCCTTCTCTTGCAGAAGCAAAGAATGGAAAATTACATAGCTTCTGGATTATACAGTAAAATGAATATTGAGGCAGGGTAGAAAGCCACAAGCTATTGTTGGAAGTTAAGATAAGCTCATTTTAGTAATTTCCTAAAATGGCTTTGATCTTTCCCATGTAACTCTGAAGTGTTTAGAAACAATAATTAAAAAAAAAAAAAATCTTTCCTGCAGCTACTCTTAGGAATAGAGAATAACAGAAGAGAAAGTTGCAAGGGAATTACTCTTCCTCAGTCAGTGCCTAGGTGTCAGCAGTCTTTTTACCAGACTTCCAGAAGAAAGCAGTCACTGTTAGTAATAGCACTGTATTTACAGGTGCAGCATTAGAACATTGATTACTGATTGGCAGATATCCTGCTTTTCTGTGATGGATGGGACTCAAAATAGCTCAAAAAGTACTTTTCTTTTTAAATTCTGTTTAATATGTAAAACTTAAATAGAAGTAAGTTATGAAATTTAAAGGATAAAACATTCTGCGATCAGATAAGATAGTTTTACACAGAACTAGTGTGTGTGTATGTTTTTTTTTTGTTAAGCAGGAAGTAAATGCAGAAATCTATGAGTTACTGAAAAGACTGAAGAACTTGTCTATGAATAGGTGCTTTGTGGTAACAGGAATGTTGTCCTTCTATTATAGATACAGCTTAAGAAATGTGCAGAATTCTTCTGCCAGTATGGTAGTGCTCTCTTCATTTTCTCTTGTTTTCTGACTGTATACATGTCAAGTGATGTACCACTGTGATGAAGGTAGATTAAAGCAGTAAATTTTTACATGTTACAAGTCAACACAGCTGTTTTGGCGAAACGTGGTAGCATAACAAGATTGGTATGTCATACCAACACTTGACCTGGCTTGAGTCAATCATCAGCAGACCACAACCCTAAAACTGGTGGAGTATCATAGTGGAATGAGACTTGGACGGAGTTGTTCTTTGACACCTGCAGCAGCTGCTTGGAATAACTAACACCTAGAGTATAGGAGAATGTATTTTTAAGCACTGCTAGAGTAGTGCAAGCTTTGTAATTTAATTCTTCAGTAAGACACATTGGGAGAAAAGGAAGAGCAAGCTGACGCACAGTGTCTGAATAGAGACATTAAAATGTATTTTGATTTGAAGAGGATTTATCAAATATGAGTTTGCTGGGTGTATAAATCAGTGCTGAACTTAATGCTTGTCCACAACACTGTAAGCATAATAATAATATTAAACTAAGACCTTCACTTTATATAATACGTAGGTTTTAGACCTCGTCACTGCAAGTATAGCTGTATTCTATTCAGAAGTAATTGCTTTGCATGCTAAAAACATTTAGTGTTTGCTAGGTCATGACATCTTTAACTGTGGAGTAGGGAAGAGAAATGTCCTGGTTTTAGTTAGGATAGAGTTAATTTTCCTCCCAGTAGCTGGTAGGGTGCTATGTTTTGGATTTAGGATGAGAATAATATTGATAACACACTAACGTTTTACTTGTTGCAGAGCAGTGCTTACACTCAGCCAAGTACTTTTCAGCTCCTCGCTCTGTCCAGCCAGCAGGCAGGCTGGGGGTGCAGCAAGAGCTGGGAGGGGACAGACCCAGGACAGCTGTGTGGTGTTTAGCTGCCAGCTGGATTAAACCATAACAAGAAATTAACATTGTTTGTTTGATTTCCAGCCCAGTGAAGGTAACTTTGATAGGAGCAGTTCTCTTCACTCTTCAGCACACCCAATACTTGCCAATAGCAAGACACAACCTCATGTTTTTGTACACCATCTTTCTTGTAGTTTCCAAGGTAAGAATTTGAAAGTGTTGCAAATAACTGAATAACAAAAAATATCTTTTTTTCAGTATTTCAGAGCAAAACATGACCTGAAACATAATACCACAATTTATAATGCTCCCTTTTGGAAGGGGAGGACACCCTTAAACCTGTGTTTAGTCTTTTACACGTAGATAGAACAGAAGACCTATTCTGATAGTTCAGTATAAGGAGGGGGAAGAAATTGGAAATACTGGCACCCAACAGCTGATATGGTAGATTTTTGTGTCCACAGTCTCAGACAACTCACACATTTCGAGAGAAACTGTCCTGTTCTCTGCTTTTTGCTAGCTGCTTAATGCCTGCCTTGTACCTGTGCAGTCATATGTGGATTTGCAAAACAAGCCAAATAAGTTCTTGTCTATGTAATAGTTATGTATGCTTACATTGCTGTAAAATTAATGAAGTTAATATATTCAAGGTAAATAATGGTATTTTCTTATACAGCATCACTTAATTCCTGGCTTTGACTCTTTTAGTCATGTTCATTTCCAGGATGATGCTGGTTTTGAGATTTATTAGCTAATATGAAAAGTGTAGTCTCTGAGTTAAAAGAAGGCTAGAAATTTTTAAAACTTCAGAGTTGCTGTTGAACAGACTAGAAAATACCTTGAAGTGGTGGTTGCCAGTCTCATTTCTGGGAAGTTGCTCATGAGTTTAATTTCTTTAGGGAGCCAAGACTTTAAGCTGATGCTTCACCTAACCAAAGAAAAGCATTGTTAAAAGTGTTTTACTTTTGAAAAGACTTCTTTTTTTTTTTTTTTTTGTAAGAGTATAGGTCAGAAAGAGAAGCATTCACTGATGATTTCAAGCTAAAATGAGCACATTTCCCTTCTTTGCGTGGACTCTTTTTGCTCATATAGCAAGTTAGGAATGCTGTACATAGGTTCAGTATAGAACTTGTGTTCAAACTATTGTGAAGTCATTAAAACTTTTAATGCAACTTGACCATTCCTTGTTCCTCATAGGTAAAAATGATGTTGACAAGATCTGCGACTTCTCCATTTGCTCCCATTGAGGCTGCATTAGGCTATGTATTCTTCGGCTTGCAGAAAACTCCTCTCAAAGTGAAGAGCGAAGGTGCTACATCTTCCAATGGCTCTTCAGTCTGTGACCAGTCTTCCTCTGAACAGCCCAATGATGGTGTTAAGAAGAGACAGGCAAAGAAAACAGAATAAGTAGCTTAAAATCCTTGATAACCTGCAAAGATATTTGTATGTCAGATTAAGCTGATTGAGATTTTTTTTTAAATAATATTTTATGAGGTGAGAGTAGGGCTGTGTAATATGGTGGTGTTACTTGCCTTCAGAATGTGTTTTGTTTGCTTTTGGAATGTGTTCAGATGTTTGAATGAACATGCAGGATTTTTAAGTGTAAGTGTAAAAGTAGATTTTTTTTATAGTGGTTGTAAGTTTACTGAATTTTATATTTATTAGTAACTTCAAATGCTTACATGCTAAAAAGAGTTTCAAAATGTGATAATCGGCTTTGCTATTTTTTCTGGTATATCACTTGTTTCATTTTTTTTTTTCTTGATTCTCGTGTTTCATTTGGATAACATGAAGTTGAACTGCCAAGTGTTCACAGTAGAATGTCTCAAGTAAGAAAGGCTTTAGTTAGTCATCACCTGATTAAGGCTTAATCACATTGCACTGTAAAACCATGAAAATGTACCAAACGAATGCCTTTAACTAGAGAAATAATGGAATTACTGTTGTAATTCACTTTGCACTGGTCTAGACTTTCTTTACTACTTAAGTAACTATTTTTTGCATTTTCCTATTTGAAAAATTAGAGTGGTTTACTAGTATTTTTAAAAATCTTTAGTTAGCAGATAGAAACACCAATATTTTTGTTGTTGGCTCCCTTTGACACTTTATTTGCAAGCGTTTGATATTTAGATATTTTTTATGTTACATATGTGATTTTTATGTGGTTTGTAATATCTGTCAGTTTGACAGGGATGAGACGTCTTTGCCTGCACTTCTATCCAAGCATAATTTTTTTTTTCAAAGCCAAACTATCAAACATTTTCAAAAAGAATACTGGACAGTGTATTTACCTTGTTTATCATCAATTCTGCTCTGTTGTACACGCTGTTAATAAATACCAGTGCTAGTTTCTAGCAGTTACCCCTGGTGCTATTGGGGAAGAACAGTTAATACCAGAAGCACTGAAACTGTTTTATTAGTGCTTGCTGAAATTTGCTGCTTCTTTTTCACGTGATGTGAAGCAGTTGCAAGTCATACACAGTTCAGAACTGGGAACTTTTAACGTTTCTGAGATGTTATATTTTATAAGACTCTAATCTTTTCAGAGGAATCTTTCATTAGATGTGCCATTTTTTAGAATGCATTAAACTATTTTTACAGAATTAGATTCTTTGGAAAGTACTACTTTGAAGAGTATTCTTTAACAAAAGGAGGTTGGTTAATCTTTGCACAGGGATGCCAAGGAGAATGTGGAGGTAAGTGTGATTTGAAAAGGCAAAGTTCTAATTCCAGGTACATATCTCAGTTCAGAAGAACTGTCACCAGTACTGTACTTTAAAAAAAAAAAAAAAAAAGCATCCAAAAAATTTCTTGTGTGCCCATTGAGCCACAATTCCTTGGTAGTGACCAAATCCATTGAGTTCAGTTTGGAATTCAATTGTATAGCAACTGTGTGCTACCTTGAAAACAAAGCTGAGTATTTACTTCAGCACAGAAGAATAACAAAAATGAACCTCCAGCTCTTTGAACAAAGTAGTAACTGTGTTCCTGCCATTTTATTTGCAAACTCTGTGTCCAGTTGTATATAAATGCTTGGAGTCACACTTGCAGGGTGTCTCAGGGTTTTGTAGCTTGGATAAGCTTGAAGCTGTCAACTTTCTACTTAATAATCAACTTGTTTATTCAGCAACACCAGCAAAAATTGTATGTTTACTGTTTTTAAAATTTTGGGGTGTTTTTTTTTTAATCTAATTGGATTGTGGTATGGAATTATGTTGCACAACTGTGAAATACTGACTGATGATAGGCTACTTTTATCCCAAATAAATGTGAAAATACACACTGACTAATTCTTTAACAAGTTTACAGTTTGAAGGAAAATACATGGCTTTGTATTCACTCTGGACTTAAAAACTACAATATAAAAAAATAAAAGTTTGTTTTCTTCTTGACTAAACATCTCAAAACAAATACACACTTTAATACACTTTGTATTGTTAGGAGATAAAAACATACACTATGGTGAAAGCAATCCTGTTGTAAGCACAGTGAAAACAAACCATGTTTAAAGACCTCACAGGCTTCTTTAGGATGGCTGTTCAAAAGAACTCCACATTGAGTAGCTATATGCAAATATTCTGTGAACTATTAAGCCTTATTATTTATTTACTTATTCAATACCCCTCTCCCCCCAAAAAAATAATTTTAAAAAAGCTGGTTGCTTATGTTTTAACCTGAGTTCCACAGGAGGGTTTATTACAGCGTATCCAGGATGCCTTAAATAAACATTTAACTGTTTTCTAGCTTTCATGGTGGTAGTTCTTTATCTCATCTGCGAGACTGGTAAGAAATCAGCGTAAATGTTCTGTTTTGGGTAAAGCATGTCAGATTTAGCAGAGCTGCATACGTGAACTAGTTGACTGTATCTAATTTTAGCATTAGCCTGGTAAAAATTGAAACTGCTCATGTAAATGCAAGCTTGAAAGAGTTCTGGGGTTGGAAAGGCCTACACCTGATTAATCCAAAGGCTGTTTTTGATCTTCATTTCTCTTAAATGTGCCCAGTTTCTGTAAGAAGAAACACCAAAAGATCTAGTTCATGAACAGAACCAAAGTTTCTTTAAATTATAAATGTGTGCTTCTTTCCTCTTCAGTATTTTTTCCATTTCATTTTAGTGGAAAGAAGTGCAGGCAGGAGGACCTCATACAGCCGGTGCCTTCATTCTCATCTTAATTCTTCAGTGTACTTTTAGGCAAGGTACAGTTCCTGAAGAATTATAATTCTTCTTACAAACTTCTATTTTCTGTAAAGAATCTGTGCAACATAAGGGCTGTGCTATGCCTCATCATCTTCCAACAAACTAGACAGTGAATGCAAGCTTTACGCAAGGAACAATCTTCATTTGTGAGGTGAATCCTCATTTACAAGGACAAAGCAATCTTATAAAACACATCAATTGAGAAGCAGCATTTAACATTGAGATGACAATCAAAAATGTTATGTAAATAGTGCTTCAGGTTTGTTGTGATAAAACCACCCCATTAAGCAGTCAAAAGCCTTTTGTGAAATGTATGAAATTGTCCATCAAGGAACAGGTAACATTTGTTAATACTTTCGGAGAATATTGTAATATTCTCTATTCTCAGGCAAGAACAGCCTATTGCACTCTGGTCTGCAAATGGGTTTTATCTTCAAGCAACAAGTAGGATATGATGATGAAAATACTGTACCAAAGAAAAAAGCGCTTCAACCAAGTCTAAAAAGCTAATATATGCTTATGCCCAACAACAACTGCAGAAGAACAAATTAGTTTAGTAATGTTTCTTTGAGTTGGAGCATGCTGTCAAGGTGGTTAAGACAGCCTTGTCTGGAAACTGATAGTGCCAGTGGCCTGTAGTTCTTGTGAATGAACCATAAAGGCTTGATATAATATGCATCTACTATGCATATTATATCCTCTATATACTATGGGTATTACTCAGTGGAATTTGACTATGCCTTTAAGGCACCTAAAAAGAAAGTTGTACTAAGCAAGCTGAAGATGTGAATTTTTATGGTTCCTGTATAGTCATAGCAGAATATCAGAAAAATCCAAGGTGGAGAAATGACTTTTGTGTTGAATGGAGCAAAGTCTCATGGCAACTCCCATTTTACAAGTGGGACAAGTTCAAGCCTTGTTTGCATTAGAATTTGCTATGTTACCAATCACCCATCATGCACCAAAACTTGGTTCTGACTCTCCCATAGTAAGCTGTTGTGCAAAGGATTGCTTTTTTTCTTGATGTTTGCATTCTGGCTTATAAAAGCCTAGAGAGAGGCTTAGAGCTTTACTTGATATTTCAAAGTTGAGTGAAAGAAAAGTATGAAGCCTAGTAAAGATTCCCATCTTTCAGAGCAGCTGCTCTTGTATTAGTTGAGACATGTTCTCTGGCTTCAATCCAATTATCCCATATATTTTTAGGTCCCTTTAATTCAGTATAGCAGCTGAAAATGAAGCGAGGTAACTCCGCATGATATGTTTAGCTCATAACAGACCTTAGCAATGGTGAGTTTAGTCTTCAGAGCCTGGTAATTCAGACTTCATGTTTCCTAAGATTTGCATTCCAGTAATTATGGTATCCTCTCCTGTAGCTAGTACGCATATGCTTTATCCTTATACTTCACCTTCTGGATTAAAAAGTTCAGGATCATTTGGATTCATATGGATCCATCTCTTCCAAGTGTTATTGAGATGTCTTGTAGCTGGCCTTGGTTTAGCGCAGACTTGCCAAAAGAATAATTCCTTAGAAATCAAATATATCGGTCACTTTTTCATTCCCTAATCTTCACCTAAAGCTTGTACTTATTTCAGGCTAAACCTTGATGTGAGTAAGTTTGGCATAAAGCAGATCAGAAGTGAGTTTAGAAGAAGCTGAAGGACAAAGGCTCTTTAAAAAAATGAGACATGTCAATGCTAAAATCTCTTCTTAAGTAAGATGCAGAGGCCAAATGCTAAAGAGTTTACCAAGTGGCAATAAAATAATTTAAATATTAAAAGCACACACTTATGAAAAGAAAAGCAGGGAAATTTCAGAAAAGAAAACTGCGTTGCTGTTGAGAGAAACTGCTGTATATCAACAAAGAAAACAAGTTTCCGAATTGTGTGTTGCTATATATGTGTTTTTGTCCTCAAATGCCAACTGAACAGAACACAAGGCTAATCAGCTTCAGAGCAAACTGAAGCAAGCTGAAAGCACACAAGGAGTCAAGACTAAAAAGGAATAACTCCTGGAAATGCTATGCAGCATGCTATTACTACAGCACAGAGAGAAGACCCAGGCTGCTATCAGAAATGGACCAGCAATATGGTTCTGAACACTAGTACAACTTTGCTGCTGCTGACCTAAGAGGAGATGCTACATGTCTGAGCCTGTAGCTGGTCTGTATGGATTCCTATGAAATTAAAGCATCAATGCTGTAAGGAAAAGCAGTGATTAAGAAGGTCAAGCTGGGTAAGACCCCCGGGGATATGTTTGCATCAGGAACTACAAGAACACTATCAAGCATTTGATGTTACTAATGAGATGTGCTGCTATCTTTAAACAGTGCTGATTTATTTATTTATTTATTTTACCCTGTGGTGTCGGGAACCTGGCTGAAATGAGGTAGAGGAGAGTGGAATTATGTTTGAGTAGTTCGTTAACATCAGACAGACGGAGCGCATTGAACAAGATGCTCTTAATGAAAAGTGCCCTTGCTTCTTGGTAGGCAGTCAAGTAGGCATGCCAGGCAGCACAGAATTTAACCACTCATAGCGGGGGCAATATGGAGGTTCTCCAGGGGAATCACACTGGTGAGGCTAATAGTTCGTTTATTGATTTATTTATTTACTTTTACGATGAAAGGAAAGAGTAAGAAAATTTATGAAAACTATGGAATGTCCTTTGCACAGAGAGTGATGCGTAAAAATGTTGGAGAAGAGAGGGAAGAACAATGGGCTATCATAAAAGTCTGTAAGACAGTAATTGAAACAGATGCACATGGAAGGATATTCTCATAATACAGCAGAGAGACAAATGTAAGTAAGAGTGGTAGGCAATGGACTTGTAGCAAACACAAAAGCTACTACTTTTCTTTCTTTCTTTCTTTCTTTCCTTCCTTCCTTCCTTCCTTCCTTCCTTCCTTCCTTCCTTCCTTCCTTCCTTCTTTTCTTTCTTTCTTTCTTTCTTTCTTTCTTTCTTTCTTTCTTTCTTTCTTTCTTTCTTTCTTTCTTTCTTCCTTTCTTCCTTTCTTCCTTTCTTCCTTTCTTCCTTTCTT
>CM021763.1:52840989-52851323 GCA_011075105.1 Heteronetta atricapilla | reverse complement strand
CTTTCTTCCTTTCTTCCTTTCTTCCTTTCTTCCTTTCTTCCTTTCTTCCTTTCTTTCTTTCCACAACCTATGATTAAGCTGTTGGTCACATGGCCAGAGGTATTTGTGCATGTCCGAAATGGAGATCAATTAGGTATCAGTTCTGACTCAGGCAAGACTTGTTGTGTATTGTCAGGGAGAGCATTATGGGTAGATTATACAGTACCTGCCTGACCTCTTCTCAGATACTTCTCTTGGCATCTGCTCTTGGCAACCCCTATTAGCCAGGGAAGGTTGCTGACAATTTCCTGCTAGCAAAAATTATGCAGCTGAGATTCCTCCATTTGGGAAATTACAGGGATCTGGATGTGCTGATCTGGAGCATAAAGGATTAGCCTCACCCAAGAAAACCCACCTTCCACGGTACCTACCTACCTGTCCTTCCAGGTAAACAAAAGTCTACTGGGCTAGAGAGACCTTTGGGTGGATGCTGTATTGTAGTAGTAATGTTTATGCTTGCTTCTGAAAAGTGGGCCCTTGCCATGTTGTTCTTTCCTCTCTTATAAAATAAAAGTCATTCTTTTACCCCTGTAGAGTCAGTCTGTTATTCGTAGAATGCTTTCAGGAGCCAAGATGAAAGCATATTCTAGATGCAAGAATTATTACTTTTAGTGTTGGACATCGTTGTTCTTTTGAGGCTTTTATTTATTTTTTATCTTTTTCCAGCAGAAAACGCGCTTGACAGAAAGGAAATTTCTTTTTGCAAGAAAGCTATACTGGTGGAAATTGTTTTTAACTCTGGGTAGCATAGAAAGCCAATGAATATTTGTCTTGTAAAAATTGGATTTTGTTTTAGGAAAACTGATTTTTCCCTTTGTTTTAATTAAATATATTACCATTTTTTTAAATGGAAAATTGATTTCTTTAATGGATTTTTTTTTTTTTTAATGGAAAATTGTTCATTAAAGGACAGTGGTAAAAACAATAACCAAAATGACAATTTTCAAGGGGGTAAAAAGTAATTTCCTCAACTGCATTCTATCCATTTGCTTAGGTAATAGCAGAAAATTTTCTTTGAGGCTGTCATTTCTTGAAAAAGCACACTTTCAGAATAACTGAAACTTTCAGCAAATATCTGCTCTGTGCGTAATATGCATCTGTCTTTTTTTTTTTTTTTCAGCTCAAATATGTTTTTGAAAGAATCATCAAATTTCAACTAGAAATTTGCTGTAATACTGTATTTTTAAATATTGGGTAGTGGGAAGAAAGCTTATCATCTGTTCAGGTTGTGGTCACTTGGTAATATTTACTTGCCTTTATTGCACAGATTGCAGATAGTTTGGTCATAATAGATGTTTTGGTATTTCCTGATGTAAGATACATTTAAATATGCATTATTCTCATGTTGAAAGGCTCAAAAAACTTTAGGCAGAAAAAATATAAATGGTTCAGTCTTATTTACAGTAGTCCCATCCATTTTCCCATAAAATGATAAACTGATATTAAGAGTACCTGTTTAATCACAGAGTTATAAACAGAAAGAACGTATTGATTTAATTTTTTTTATCTTGCACAAACTCACACAATTTTACTTCTCATTTTACAAGAACAGAGCATCTTCAGCAAGTGGGAAGAGCTTTTCCTCACCTGCCTTTTGCTTGATGGCATGGAAACATAAACACTGCTGAAAGACAAAGCAAAGTGGAAGTAGTACATGGATGCTGTTCTAAGCTTCTACCTCAGTAACAAAGCTTCAGTATCCAGAAGAAATGTATATCGTGCAGGAAGGGGAGTCTTCTTATTCGTCAGACCATGGTACCCCTCACAAGAGTATTACCTGACAGGATAGAGGGTTGTGTGATCTGAATGACTCTAAAACCTGGGAGCTATCTTCCAAAGGAGTCAGAGCTGGGAGCCCTTCTGCCATGTTTAGCATTAGCTAAACGTGAAGGTTGGCCTTGATGTGAGCAGTGGAAAGCAGTGGGTCACCCTCCATGGCCTTTGGGCATCTAATTAGAGTACCTGGCCCCTTTTTACACTGTTTAGTGAATCTAAACTACAATAGTGCTACACACCTCTCCTTTACTTACGCTGTTTTGTCTCATATTGCTACAACTGGTTTGTGGGAGTGCAGAAGTTTTGCTGCTTAGTGTGCTCTTTTTCACACAAAAGCATGCTCTTTCATACAGCCAATAAATGCAGCATGAAATGGATGGATCAGGTGACTCCATTGTAACCCGTGAAATAGCCTGAATACTGTTGTTGAATTGTCTGGAGAGCTTGACATGAACAGTTTCGCTCTTACAACCAAAGGTCTTTGCCAAAGGAATTAGATAAGCCATGAAAAAGTTTGGGTCAGAATCTCTTACGGTGTGCCTATCACCAACTGTGATGGCATTCCTGTAGCAAAATAAATAAATGCATGACATGAAATAGAATAAAAAAGTCCTTGTTTGCCCCAAAAACATTTAATACGTGTTACAACTAGTAAGATTAAAAAAACTGCAGTTTCTGTTTCCAGCTCTGTGTGATTAGGCATTGACAGCAAATTGAAGGCTCTAGATACATCTATGCTCATTTATAGATTTAGCCTGAAAACACTTACCAGAGGATGCTTGGAAAGATGCTGAAAGCATTTATTTTATTCCCATTGGGAGTGCAAATTTTTGGCCTGGAGATTCTGCACTGAACATACTTAGTGAGGGACTGGGCACCCGTGGCTCGCCATCAGGGGAGATGGGTGCTGGGTTCTGGGTTTGCATGTACCTCTGCTTTTAGACCTAGTCCAGGAAAGGGAAAGAGGAAGGACAGTTCTTTGGAGCCTTTACATCCTCTTCTGTACATGCGTGTTTGGGCACATTTTAAAGCCTTTATTTCCTCAGCCATGAAATCTTCTTTGAGTGGTTGCATTCTGTCTTGTAAGCACTCTATTTAGGGCTTTTCCAACATGTATTTACAAGCCCATATGGGTATGCTGAGGATCCAGCTGGAGAATAGGCTTTGCTGTGGCAATTTCTGGCTCCACTTTATTGTGAACATCTTGTTTCTCACAGGGATTTGGAGAGGGAAAGAGCACAGTGGGAAATGACATCCACAATTCCCAGTGGCGGTGACTGAAGCTGAATACCTAAGTGTCCTTTAAGTCTTCCTCTTCCTATGGAACAAGCATTCTTAAATTTTTCTCTGCTGGTAATTAAGCCATGACACTTCCATCAACACATATATGCTGCTCTCACTTTGTGCTGCCTTTCTGTTCTCGCTATCATCACCTAACAGAGCCTTTAACCAAAAATAGATTAAATTAACCTGTTCTGTTTTGTATTAGTGGCGTGCTTAGTTAAATGTGTTTCAACTGATGAACTGTATCTTGTTAAGCCATGGCAACTCTTTGTTCATACTCTGACTGGTAGATTTTTAATTACCTGCTAAGTGAAACTCTTTTTCCACCTTTCCTTATTTTCCTTGATCCCCTTTGACATTCACAATACAAAGTAACAATATGGCAATTATTTTTAAAAATAATGAAATGACTTTCCCTGTGAGACAGTCAGTCTTAGGAACTCTAGCAACACACAGCATATGTAAAGAATAGTGGCATCCTGCAAAGTATGTGAGAAAGGTTCAGAAAGAAAGTGAAAATAAAGTCATGAGCCTGTAAACATGTAACGTGCTTGATTTAAGAACGGGGGAGTCATCCTGCTGTCAACTGAGACGGACATGAACCTGAAGATCAGTGTGTAGAGCACAATAGGTGTGTATAAATTTTGTGTTTCATGGCTGAGATACTAGTAAAAGAAACCAAGTAAGTTGATTGCCCTGACAGTAAGAACATGGTGTTACACTAGCACAGATACTATTCTAGGTCTTTATTTAGGACAGCACGGACCAGAATGTGGAAAGTGTTATCCATGGAGCCATAGTCCAGCTGCACTGACAAATACTTGCCTTTCAGTGCTCAGCCTCCACACCGAGCAGTCCCTCCCCTAGCTCAAGTTATGGTTGTCACAATACTGATACTGCTGAGAAGTGTGAGAGGTGGTACAAATGCGCTTTGAACTATATAGGAGAGAGCCTGAAGTGCACCACTAAATTGCTCTCTTCATCTGGGGAGGTAATTTCCCTTTTTATCTTTGTAGTTCCAGTATTTCCAGTCTGTACCCCCATAGGGGAGGAAGAGACTGTAACTTGTTTCATTGTCTGAGCAGAGCATTTTGCCTTGCAAGCTCTGCGTCACCATGCTCTCTGTGCATACAGCCTTGATTATGTTTTTTAACTTTTATATTTGAAAATAAATTGGGGAAAAAATAGCTGGATTGTTTCCAGACTCTCTCTCTCTCTTTTTTTTTTTTTTTTTTTTTTTTTTTTTTTTTTTTTTTTTGCCTTGTTACTGTGTTTCCTGCCACCATCTGGGCTTTTTCTAGAGTGTATCTGAAAAATACATGTATTAATGCTGGGATTTTCAACCTTCTCTGGAAAATGGGCAGTAGGGTCAATAAAGCAATGTTCTCTGGGCAACACTAAGGTATTCCTGTCAGCCTGAAAGCAGGAGCAGAGAGCTCAGTTTGGATTTTTAACTTATACAGCCAGAAGCAGTCCTGGAGGATCTCGCAGACAAGTAGCTATGCATGGAGAAAAGGAACCCTCGTGCGAAACAGCGAGAGGTATTCAATATTTAGTGCAGGGAGACTGATGCATTGAACTAGGCTTTGCCCTAATACTTCTCATATGGAGCAGTTAGGCTGCTGAGGCACGCTCATTAAAATTTACATATGTCACATCCTGGAATTGTAACAGGGCTTGTAGCTGTTCAGTTTTCCTTTCTGTCTTGCAACACATGCTTTCAGACTGTGCTTCTGCACAGCCTGAGAGACATCTGCTGGTGGAAGGTATTGTAGCATTTTCCACGAATACAGAATTTGAAACACAGGCAGTCTGGACAGTAATGACAGAGATGGCAGTAGTATCACACATGTCAAGTAATTCAGTGAGTAAAAGGTTAAGAGAAGACTGGTTAAGTACAGAGATTGTTAACTAGTCAATCTTAACCAGCTGTGTAATTCTGTAAATGCACTTTTTGCGTACACAACTGCTGCCCTGGCTTGAAAGCAGATGGATGCATGCAGTCTACAGCATGTTTAGGCTCACGCTTATGCAATTAAAAGCTACTTCTTGACCAAACTGAAAGGTCCAGAGCATCTAGCAAAAAATCATAGGATTTATTGTTTCTTTTGGTAGAACTACAGACTGATTTTTATTTCTTTTCCAAAGGGGGGAAAACAACAACAAGAAGAGCATTTCCTTTAAAGGAGCTGTGTTATTTTATATGGGCTGATGACCTAGTGCAAAAGCTGTCATACTTCTTTTCCAAAACTAGGAAAATTAGATGACCAAACAGTCATGTCTGGAAAAAAAAAAATAGCCTTGAGTTTTGCCTCCTGCATTTAAGTTGTTTGTTACATCAGTACAAAACATGCAAGGTGAAAATCATCAACAGTAATGTAGGCTTAGTGGCTGATTTGCATGTCTGTTTAACTGTTACTTCCAAAGAAGAGGTTTGCATTAGAATTGAGAGTGACATGTAATTGAAATTGCATGTAAATTGCATGTAATCTAAATTGCTTACATATTATAATTCATCTCCCACATAGCATTTTTCATAGTTAAATATGGTCAACCTGTCTCCAACTGCTTGCAAAAAACGCTGTCTCCAATGCTTGCAAAAGTTCTGTTTCTTTCACTGAGATTTGATGGAGGCTAGAAAGCTGCGTGACGATCAGAACCTGCTGAACGACAGCCAGGGACCAGAGATGGTTCTTGAGGACAAGTGCCAGGTCTCTGGAATAAACCCCACAAGCACATTTTCGAAGCAAGTCTCCCTATGGGTGGGTACTGGGATGTCAAAATGGCCTTGTGAAAACCTGTCTCTGGTAGTCCTGGTGTATCCGTGAAGCTGGCAATATACAAGTAACAGTCACCTTCTCTGCGCCTTCCTGTGTGCATATAAAATTTGCCATGGTTGGAGTCTGTCTTTTGGGAAGTTCCAGAGGTAATTGTCTGGAGTTGACTTACAGGGCTTCTGTCAAAAGGAATTAGCATTTCAGCAACTCCTTGGCCAATTCCATGACAGTACTAAAATAGCTGACTGCCTTACACATCAGCTGGCCTTACTTAGGAGGAACAACTCAAAGGTTTTTAGAAACAAAATAGTTATCATTCTTCCATTGCTTCCTGCCAGAAAGTTCTTCTGGCCCAAGAGGTTTCAAGGGAATGAGCGTCTTTATTTTTCTCTCCATCTGTCTCTATTTATAGCTTATGAGTATTGGAAAATATGTGACAAGGAACTGGGAGAGGAATGGATTTTTAGACTTCAAGCTCAAATATTTTCTAGGGAAGCCTGAGCAGTTCTTGATGAAAAGGATAGCCTGACGGCAAAGCCTCGAGAGGGAGGCTTGTGCTGCACTCAAGGTACACATTTGAAAAAGGGAAAGTGATTACTTTCAGGAATAAATCTTCAGTGGAAGCAGAGGGTTCCCTATCACTTTAAGTGATCATCTGGACTCCAGAAGCCTCCCTTGAAACTCCCTTTTAGATATAATGAAATTCAGCAGCCTTTGTTTGCGGCCAGATTGAGTGCTCCTTCTCCTGTTGATTAGCACTGTTCATGCCAGTAGTTGCAGCGTGAGAAAATATTACTCAGCATCAGTAAGAAACACTCATTTTAAATAAATACAGTTAAACGGTGTTCCATCATTTCCATCATTTTCCCACGATCATTTTGTGCACTGATGGCTGCATTTGGTTAGTAAGATGGCTGGATCCTCACACAGAGCAGGCAGGCAAAATTCACCTAAATTCCTTGAAGTAAAGGCGATTTTCATGGACAGGGCATCTTTTTTCTAAAGTTATTAATTTGCAGATATCTAGCACTTGTCCTTCAGAATTTGAACCCTATCAAGGTGAAGTCAGCTGCAGGTGTCTTCACTGACTTCAGCAGAAGCAGACCTTGTGTCATTGCTGCTCAGCTATGAGCCTTTGGATCTTTTTACCCTCTATGGGAAGCAGGGATGCGTCAGATGTGATTATTCCATTGCTTGTTATTCAGGTTTTCTCTCATTTCCTCTTGCTTTGCTATTGCAGATGATATTTCACCTCCACTGTTTTATATTCCACCAGAATGTAATTTGAAATGCATTGGTCTTATTTACAATTTTTAACACTACTCATTCCTCCTTCTCCTCATATTTTTCGTTTCCACAGTCCGGGCCTTTACATAAAACCATCTGTCTTGAAAGTGTGGTTGTACTTCACCTGGGAGCTCATTGGAGGCAATGTCCACTCACAACATTTCAGCATAGCTCCAAAGTTGCTCGGACTTTTGCTTGGAAATCATCCTGCCTCTCTGAAAGGAAAAAAAAAAAAAAAAGAGTAAATCAAGGTAAACAAACTTAAAATATGTCTGTATCACACAGCACATTTATAATTAAGCTGACAGGGCTGGCTGATACCAGAGAAGGTGGAGAAAGTGAAATTAACTTTCTACTGCTGTCATGTCACTTTGATTTGCATGTGTTCGTGAATGCATGCACTGTAGGTACTGGTGAAGCCTCCTTGTTAACATTAATTAGAGAAGGCTTCGGTTCTGTGTCATTCTGTCTGTAATAGTATCCTGCAAAAGTCGAGTGTGTATGTGTAATGTATCATACGTGTGTATGCAAAGAGTATTTGACTTAAAAATCAAAGAGTGATACCCTGTATTCTTTTCAGTAATTACAATAGGGGACCAAATGCTGTTTTTTCAGCTGAGATCAGCTGGGTAGATGGTGTCAGTGACAGATAAATTTGGCCTAATGCCTGTATATTGTGATACTTGATATTTTTGGCAAACTACATAAACAAATATTGCGGTATTGTTCTTGGCAAACAACATGAATACCACTCTTGCTTTATTCTCTTTGTCTCCACAAACACTTTATGGCAAGTATTCATCACCAAATAAAATATGAGACCATATATACTGCAAAACCCATTAGGTCATGTATTTTGGCACTTTGTTAGGCTGCAAGGTCTGCCACAAACTTGGCTGAGCTGTGCACAACACTGACGGTATTTCCCATGCAATGTAAATGAAATGCCCTTTTCCCGTTGCACACGTAGGTCTGTCTGTGTGTGACTTGGTGGGTGGTGGTATTGTGCACGTCCCTAGGACCTGTGTGTGAAATTTACATGCTTAAAATACACCTTTGTTATGACTTTTTAAAGAGCATTTACGCCACTGTTGTATTTGTATGTTTTTTTTTTTTTTTTTTTGCACTGCCTTCCCTCACCAGCTGATGCTTTCTGTTTATCCCAGCAGACCCCTAACACCCAACTGTCTCCAGAACCTAAGGGCTGCCACTGTTTGAGTTATGCTAGAAGTTAATAGTAACAATGCTTTTTCTACCAACCCTCTCTCCTCCTGCCCCATTGCTAATAATGGCTCCAATTAGCTTAAAGTACCATCAATGCCACAAGTGCAGTCTCTTCTTGGAAGATCTCTCCCTGGGAAGTCTGAGGCTTTGGCTTCTCCATCAATATTTTATTCTGCAGATGATGGCTCTGGCATACATCCTTCAGTTATCAGGGCAGAAGATTTTTTATTTTTATTTTTTTTTGTGCATGCTGAAGCTCCCTTTCAAGCAATGCCTTGGGGATATGAGTAGGAAGTTGACTGCAAGTCCCTTTTGATCCTGAAACTCCCACTGACTGATTGATAAATAGGAGGCAGTCACCTTAATATCTCTGTGGATGTGACACTTGATTCTCAGAAATTACCATGTACTAGAATTTCAGACGGGCTACTTGCACAGCGTGTCTCAGCCTTCAACTTCTAAGTATCCAGCTTAAGAAACCCCTAATGACCTGCGTGATTATTATAGCATATAATGTGTTCCTGGTTGTTTTTCAGCATTTCTCACCAATAATTAGATGCCCAATTTACCTGAATCAGTGGAAGGAGTCCTTCTAGCAGTATGCACCCTGCATCAGTGGTGAAGCCCCTAAGTGACTCCAGGCAACCTGATGGCCAGAGCAATTCTGCAGCAGGTAACGCAGCCCTGTGTGTGTGTGCTGACAGACCAAAGAACCGTTCAGAGGAATAAAAAAAGTCACTGCCAGAAGTGCTTTGCTGTGGGCGGCGTAAGATGCATTTACCTGCAATAATAAGGGCTCTGCTTGAGAAGCGAGGGTAACTTTTCCAGCCCTCTGTTGCAGACGCCGCTGTGTGGTTGCCACGAGTTCGAAAGGCACACATCTGTGCGTACCTGCTGCAGTACTTGTAGGTATCTGTGACGTGGCTTTAGAGCAGCAGCAAGCCCCCGACAAACTCCTGTTGTTTTAGTGGGCGCTGGCTGTACCTGGCTACACGTTTCCACCAGCAATCTCGGAGGACGCCGAAGATGGAGTAGGGAACTGGAGCATCTTGCCCATGCTCCTGCCATCCCCAGGTAACCACCTGGAACTGAGCAGCAAGGGAGCCCATCTGTTCCGCCGTGCCCGCAGGGGCGTCAGGTACAGGTGGGCTCTCAGCGCCTTCGGTGCAGGTGGCACCGTGACAGAATTGTTTACACGAGCGTTTCTGCACCGGGATGTATTATGACACAGCACTGAGTTAAAAAAAAAAAAAAAAAAAGAAACCAAACCACATGTTAAAGATCTCGAAAGACGGGTACCTTCAGAAGTTGTTTCCCCAGGATCTGGTGATGTTCAGGCTGTGCTCTAACATGGCAGTCGATTGCCAGCAGCTGCGAGTGCTGTCCTGCTTTAAAACAAGCAGGATGGGGGAGCGCTCAGCCTGCGATTTCTCCAGTGGTACTGGATTATAGTGAAAAAATTAGGCTTGTTTAACCCCCCTGTAACAATTGGCAATGGTGGTGGTGGGAAATAACCTACTTGGCTGGAGCTCCCCATGCTGCTCTCTTGTCTACTTTGGCTTAGTTCTGCAGAATTATTTTGGATGAATTTTGCACGCTCTCCCCCTCAAACAAAAGTCATTTTGGGTGGCAGATGACCGGCCGCAGACAGTGCAGATGACCTCAGGGCTTGTATTTGTTCTGAAGCTCAGAGCTGCCGCTCCTGGGAGGCAAACAAAGACCGAAAAGTACACCCAAGGCCGACCCAACCGAGGTGCCTGGAGCACCAGCGCTCCACATCTCGGCCTCCCCGTCTGTCTGGGAGGGCCGCGCCGGCCGAGCAGGGGGGGAACCGAGGTGGCCGCAACCTCGCACGGGCCGGGCGAGACAAAGGGGGCCGGGGGAGGGGCTGCCGAAACTTGGCTGGGCCGGGGGCTGTGGGCGGCGGAGGACTTCGGTAGGGCTGGG
>CM021763.1:52814763-52840589 GCA_011075105.1 Heteronetta atricapilla | reverse complement strand
ATTTATTTTATTTATTTATTTATTTATTTTTGCCATTTCCTTTCACTTCGGTTGCTCCCCACGGGACTGCGGGCGCTGGTTCTTCAGGCTTGCTCCTGCTCGGTGTGCGGGGCTGTGTTTTCACGCAGCGCTTTCTGAAAGCCTCCCATGTCAGTGACCAGTGAACATAAGCATAATAGGGAAATAGAGGAAAAAAAAAAAAAAGTTTTTCACCCGAACACAATTCTCCTTTCCCTGTACATCAGCACGTGCACGTACACGCTGCGTGTCCTGGAGGAGGTTTCTGCAGGGCTTCACAAAGCTCTTCGCCTCCTAACAAATGTTCAAGTGAATGGCTAGCTTTGACCTACCGAGATTTCTCCTCCGCTCTCAATAGACGAGCCCAAACAGCAGGCAGCCAATGGTCTTTATGCCTCTTTTGTCTGGGGCTGTAGCATTTTTATATGTATGAATTAGCAACGTGCGTGGGCTTCGGTTTTGCCAAATGAAGTTACATTGGCAATGCCACCTGTCACTCACGGGGTAACCTTTTTCCCAGGCATTGTCTAAGAAATGCATACAGGATGGTTGTGCCTGCAAGTCAGCCAGGTTTTGTTGTGTGTTAGCGACACACGACAGAGATAGCCATTCTCCCAAAGTGCTGATTTTGTAAATAGCTGAGGTCCCACACTGAAGACTTACTGAAGAAGATGCTCACTGCTAAGTGCATGGCAGTCTTTGCTTATTTTTGATGGCAAATTATTAATATAATATAGGCAAATACATCATTTCAGCAGCTCCTTGTTTTTTTGCCATTCTCCCTGGTCTTGTCCTTGTAAATTCAATTTCACAGGCACAATCTGTAACGCAGCAGGTGCCAAGTGTAGCCTTCTTGTTTCATAGGATCCAACTAACTGTCTATGTAGGATTCATTTAAAGAGTAGCACAGGCAGCAATGAAAAAAAAAAACCCACCCTGTTTCTGTTACACACAAAAAAAAAAAAGGAAAAAAGAAAAAGAAAAAAAGAAAAAAAGAAAAAGATGCCTCTCAATTGGAGTGCCTTTGTTTCTTTTCTCAGGGTTGTTAAAGACCACCTACCACCATGCTTCTGTGCACGCTGGTTCTAAAATCTTTACAAACTCAATGGAGAAAATAATTGTGTGACCAATGAATGTGGCCTTGCTTCTGCACGTGTAGTTTTACAGGCCAGGCCCAGATACTTGATGGTGCTGAAATCGAAGGAGCTTAGACTCACTTTCGAGGGCCTGGACTCCAGTTCCTTGTTGTGAAGTTTGTTATTAAGACTCTAGAGCTTTGGCTATTAATTACTGTTTTGGAGCTTCTCTGTGACTTATGTCAAATGAATCGACCCATGCGCATGTCCTAGTCCTGCTGTAGGGAAAGGAGCTAGCTAATGCATCGCCTCCACATTTTCTCCTAATTTTTAGAGCAGATGCAAGCTCGTCATTCTATCCTGAATTATCTCATGGTATTTTCCCTGGGGAAAGCCTTTGTGTAGATGCACATCCATGATATGTCTGCATGACAGAAACTACCCCCACAGAAAATCGACTCTAATTGACACTGCAGCAGTGATCAAGAAGGGCTGGGTGATTGGTGGAGCTGAACCACGTTTTGCCAGTGGGACAGCTGTGCAGCTGGAGTTCACATCTGCAGAGCTCAGATGCAGAGATGTGCACATGAAATCAGCAGAAGGAGGGGTGAGCACAGCTGAGGGTGCCGACGCAATTAAGGCAGAAGAGAAGTGCACGTCCAAAGAGAGGGCTGTGCATCCCACCAGCACCCTGCACTCTGAGCAGCAGGTAGAGGAGGACCAGCTCTGAGCAGGGACTTTGTGCTGTGGTGGGAACCAGCAGAGGATACAGGGACTGCTTCGAATTTGGAGACAAAACTTTGGGTTTCAGTGTATCTGGCTGCCCCAATTCGGGTCCCAGAGCCAGACCTCGGGGCTGCAGTGTGTGATGAGGCATGGACACTGTAAGGAAGCTGCATGCTGTGTGAGGAACACCCAGAAGGTAGCCAGCTGGAAACTCCAAAATGCAAGAGGCTGCTGCAGTCCCTCCTCTCTGGAGTGCTGGTGATGGACTCAGGGCTTTGGAGAGGCACCTCCACATTCCTCTCCCAGGAAGAAAAATGCTTGTGGTTATTTTGAAGTGATCAAGCAGAAAGCACCCTTTGGAAGTGAGCTCAGCAGCAGGAGAGGGAAGCTGCTGTGCCACAGCTCTGAGCCTTTTATTCAGCAGGGCAGTGGCTGGTGCACTCACCTTGGAGATGGACATAGGGAATGCAAAAGGCTCTCCTGCCCTGGCAGCTAGGGTATGTGTCAGCCCTGCGTGTGGGTGGATGTGCTAATAGAAGTCACTGGCTGGGTTCACCCACTTTTTAATTGAATAGCATGTGAGATAGAGGAGATGCAGTGGGACATCCCAACAAACAGGTTTCCTAGGTATGGGGGTTGTCAGAACGGCTTGTCTGATGCTTGCACAGTGCGTGCCTTGCTGCTTCTGACAGCAAGGAGTGCCAGGAGCACTGATGGCTGCGGGATGTGGCTGTGATATGGAAAAGTATTTGGCTGTTGTGCCAGTAAAGGGGGCTAGCCACCATTTCTGCTTCTGCTATTATTCCCCCCCACACTTTTTTTTTTTTTTTTTTTTTTTTTAAATAAATATAAAATTAGTATTATAGAGAACATTCCTAAGTGCCACAGAGAGCTCCCAGGCTTTGCACTTTATGCTTTAGAGGCTGTAGCCATAATGTTAGGAAAATAGCGTGTTACAAGTCTTCCTCTGACAGCCTTTTTCAGGAGTGTGCTAGGTTCAAGCATCAGATATTGATGAGGATGGGCTACAAGTAAGTGATAAAGCATTAATTGCTTCTTAGGTGCCT
This sequence comes from Heteronetta atricapilla, assembly GCA_011075105.1. NCBI lineage: Eukaryota > Metazoa > Chordata > Aves > Anseriformes > Anatidae > Heteronetta > Heteronetta atricapilla. Next base: position 52,837,702 of record CM021763.1, on the reverse strand, counting down.
GGTTATGTGTAAGACTTGACTATTTTAGCCTAAGTGGGAGGAGAATGGTTTTATGACCTTATAATTAGCATTTGTGTGAGATTAACAGCAAGACTTATTAAGTCATTTCTGATAACACAGTTTCCTTTTTTACATTGCTTAATTAAAAAAGAACACTTCAGCATGTTTTATAACACATCTTTAAATAAACAAACAGACAAACCTAAATTACAAGGGATGGTCTAGAGGTCTCTGCTACTGAGATTCATGGTGTCTGAAATGTATCTGGGAAATTAAAGGAAGCTGACGATCTGGCAAAGAGTGGATTGGGCAAGGGGCACAACAATGATACTGAGGAAGATCTTGGGGTAATGATCAGGGTAGCTTGGGAGATGTGAGAAGGATAAATGAATGACCAAAATGGTAATTGTAGGCTAACACGCTACAATGTGTCCTCGCTGTCAGCTTTTCCAGTGGCAGTGGAGCATAACTCCATTCATATCTGTGGACAGTGAGTTCACGATGAATTTACCCCCTGCATCTCCCTTACACGTCTTCTGTTTCTTCTCTTTTCTTGTCCAGTGGCATCGTCATTTCCCACTCCTTCCATGATGTGCTTGTAAACATTTTCCCAAAGACTGGGATCTTCGAGAAGCCTAAAGGGAATTGCTTGTCCAGCTACCAATGCATGTCAATGTGCCTGACAATCTCACACTCACTTCTTTAGAGCAGTTTAGAGCAACTCTTGGGTTTTCAGTTTTGTGTCCAGCACCTTCCTCCCTCTGACTTCAGTCACTGGTTGCTACAGCAGTCTCGCAGCTATGGCTGGTTGACAAAGCAACAACACTGGCGTTGTGCTTGCATCTAAAATTCCCAACAGGAGGAGAGCTCAGACAGGGCCCAGTAAAACTACTGGAGGACCCCTTTTTTGTGTTGGTCTTGAGATACAATTGGGAAGCTGGGAGCTGAAAGTGCAATGCTTCTGTCACTGTCCAAACATTTCCATGTCTGACAGAAGTTGGAAGCAGTCGTCTGCCTTCCTGGGTCTGACTCTGAGGATCCCTTGTGCATCCCAGCAAATAGGCATATTTGCTTTTCTGAGAAGAGAGGGTTAATTCATGCTTGGGTTCTATCAAAAGAATCATGTTCAGAAGATCATAGAACCATAGAATGATTTGGGTCAGAAGGGACTTTAAAGACCATCTAATTCCACCCTCCCTGCCACGGGCAGGGGCACCTCCCACCAGACCAGGTTGCCCAAAGCTCCATTCAACTTGGCCTTGAATACCTCCAGGGATGGGGAATCCACAGCTTCTCTAGGCAACCTGTTCCAGTGCCTCACCACCCTCTGAGTGAAGAATTTCTTCTTTATATCTAATCTAAATGTATCCTCTTTCAGGTTCCAGCCATTACCCCTTGCCCTAACACCACACCCCCTGACAAAAAGTCCCTCCCCAGCTTTCCCGTAGGCCCCCTTTAGGTCCTGGAAGGCTGCTGTAAGGCCTGCCTGCAGCCTTCTCTTCTCCAGGCTGAACAACCCCAACTCCCTCAGCTTGTCTTCATAGGAGAGCTGCTCCAGCCCGTTGATCATCCTCATGGCCCTCCTCTGGACTTGTTTACATCTATGTCCTTCTTGTGCTGGGGGCCCCAGAGCTGAACACAGTGCTCCAGGTGGGGTCTCACAAGAGCAGAGCAAAGGGGGACAATCACCTTGTGTTGAGCTTCTCATCAACTGACACCAAGATGGCTATCAACATTTGTTCAGGACAACAGATCTATGTGATGACTAACAAACGATAAGAAACATGTCTCATGCTGAAGCTTACATACCTTGCCCAGAAACAAGACTTTCTTATTCCCTTCTTGTTTGGTGGAATGACCCCCCCCCCAACACACCAGCACCCAGCGTTGAGAGTATAAAGTGGCATAAACCACTGCCATTCCACTAAAGTTGAAAAGAATGATGTCTGAGCTACACTCATCTACAGCTAGCTCCTTTATTTTCTATGCAGGTCTTTTAGGAGGGGCTGCAGTCCTTCTGAGGAAAATGAGCCTGTAACGAGGGGGTGCATAAGGACCTACAGGCTGTGAGTACTTCTCCTTCTTGGTCATGTTAACTCTGTACTTACACCCATCACTTTTATATGGCTTGAGACTGCCAGGATGTTTCTGGGCTCAGTTACTGGAATTTTGGTTGCAGCTGACATTCCAATGTGCTGCAGAATCAGACAGCCTGCATCCGAAATGTGGTGAGAAGCACCACCATGACCTGCGAGGCTGGAGACCTCATTGTGCTGTTGGAGAGAAATCTGGAAGGTACACTCTTGTTCTCTTGGAGAAAAAGGGCCCTCTCATCTTCATTGTCTTCTCTGGGGACAATGGGCTTTTCAAGCAGTGTGCTTTTTAGTCTATTAGGCCTTCAGGTCTTTTTGTGTTTAGGGAGATGAAAGAGAGTACATCTTTGGTAGCCCTCAACGTGGCTGAGCAGTAGATTGAAAACTCATCTCTTGTGCATGCTTTCTGGAGATGTGCTGCTGTTGTAGGGATCAGGAAAGCACATGTGCTTCTGCTGTGTGTGCTTGTCCAAAAAGCAATCCTGAGCAACTGGGCTCTGTTTCTTCTGTCTACATGGGGTAGAGGATCGCCCAGTGCAGAAGGTATGCACAGCCATGGCTCAGGACTTTGTGCTCTGTGTGATCAGGGACAGGTGCCCAACGCTTCTGACTGGTGCAGCAAACCATACCGTTTCTTGCATCTACAAAACAAAGGGGACCACTGGCTTTTGCATATGCCACTTGCAGTCCCTGCCACACCTTCCTCAGTGAACCTTTTTGGAAGTACTACACAAGGTCTTTATCACCACTCTCATTTTAGAGAGGTAAATGAAGGCATTGGGGTTTGCTCTGGGCAACGTGTGCCTGTTCCTCCTGGAGGCTGCAGGACTCCCAGATGCAGTCCACAAAGTCTCCTTTGACATTTAAAGCTTTAAATGGCTTGGGGTCTGGCTGCCATGGAGACATGATCTCAGCCATCTGACGCACAGTGTTTGAGCTCAGACAGGGACTCGAATCAATGGCTCCAGAAAGGAGTCAGCAGGGCATTATCAATGAAATGTTTTCAGCTGTAATGCCTCCTTGTTGGCCTACAGACCGTGCTTTCTTTGCAGCTACCTGGAAGGACTCTAGTTCTTGTAGGTTTTGTCTGGATAGGGTGTCACAGCATTTCTATTTTTGCAGTAGCCTGAACAGTGACTGGAGTGTCAGTAGGATGCATTATTTATACATGGGGACACCAGTACAGATCAGAGGGAGGGAGGTGTGAATGTTTTCAGAAGCTGCAGATGGGGATTTTCAAACCATTATGAACACTGGGGACTCAATTTCCACCGAGGCTGCCGTGAGATGTGGGCACCAAAATGCGTACGTTCTTTTGGGAAGGAATCTCAGTCGCAATCCTTAAATTACCTTTGAATCAAATTCTTCTCAGACTCCAGCAACTGTATGGGCTGAAGACACTTCCTTTTGCACTGAATAATGAGTGAAACACTGCTGATGGTGTGACCCAGCACCCAGCATGCAAAGAGCGTGGGTGATGGCATGCTGCAGGAAGAGCCAACATGCCATGCAGCTCCAGGTCAACACTGCTGCCTTGCTGAAGTCTCCAGATTGCAGGACCATCTCTCAGGTCTAAAATTTCATCATGCCATTTACAATTTTTCGCTCTGCTCAGAGACAAAGATTGATGTCTAACAGGGGAAACATGTTATGCTTCCAAGCATCTCCCAGCACTTCCCAATGCTAAGTTTTAGTCACATCAGCTTTTTTGTTGAGACAGATAAGACAGAAATTGTGTTTTTATTTATATATTTATTTATTTGACTTGTGTGTGCTGAGATGACATAGCTGTCTGGACTCTCGTAGTCCACTCTTATCTTAGTGGTACTCACGAGAGATGTGTGAGTTTCAGAAACATTTGGGAAAAGCTGTTTGATGTAGTCCTCCATAATGGTAGTCACAACAGAAATCTTAAAACAAAGGACTCTGTGTGTTTTACCAAGAGAAACCACAGTAACAGGTTTCAGTGTAAATGAGAGTTGTATTGCCTTCCATCAGAGATGACTTGAAAATAAAGTACTTTGATGGTAATACTGCAGATGTCTGCAGGAAACCCAGCACAGCCTTGAACACTGTAGTTAGATAGCTGTGCAAAAAAGTACATGAAGGGAAGAGCTAATGTGCAATACTTCTATTTAAGATAGAGGGAGGAAATAGAAATTGTGATAGCATGCTATTTCAAGTAATAATAGAAAGTACTTGATGTTTACATGGTGAATGGATCAATACTAATTCTGTAGTCAGGGCACATACAGTAGTTTGGATTATACAAGTGATAGATGCACTTGGTATAGCTGAAATTTCCACCCTGCAACATTTATTTCTCACTGCGTGTTAGATGGAATTTTCCACCCAACTATCTGAAAGGATTTGCATAAGAATGGTGATAGAGCAGTATTCTTTAATGATGTGCTTTTCTTTGTTAAACTTCAAAAATGTCTACGATGCATGATGAGGTTCGGATGAATTGCCAAGCTAATGCTTTTATATTTTCTTTAAAGAGCTTATCTTCACTGTGTTGTGGGAGTTACTTTATATTGTTGTCATAAAGGCAGTAGCAGTAAAGCCGACTTTGTAGCAACCCTGGTAGGTGCCCCCTCCTCCTTTACCTCAGGTCTTTGGTACTGCTGAAGGAGACAGATTGCAACACCCATTACCAAGCACCTGTTTGTCCTACTGTTAGCTCATTTGTACTGCTTCTGTGGTGTTGTACATGGAGTTACTCCTGGTTGCACTGTCATTTTACTTTTAAAACAATGACCCTCTTTGTATTGAACCTAGATCAGCCCAGGTTTCTGTACTGTTCATGGAAACTGGGTCAAAACTAGGCTCTCTCCAGAGTGACGTCTTGATTTCAAAAAAAACCCTCAGTCCACATCTTCTGCCAGTGGAGGTTTTTTACAACATGATAAAGACTTACCTTTGTTCCTTATCCCCTTCCAACATTTTTTTTCTTTTAAAATATGAGGGTAAAGCTGCTTGAAATGTGGTGAATTTTAGGAATGCAACCTGACGATAAGCAATATTTCCTTTCTTGGCTATTGGTCCAGTGAGTTGCCTTCTAACCTGCACTGTAGTGATGATGCTATTCAGAAACCTCTAACAGCAGGAAAAATAGGGAAAACAAGTGCTGCAACAGTTTGTCATCAAATTCACTTGCATGTAGGGTGCAACCATTCCACTTTTATGACAGGTATTAATTAGACAGAGTGAGGCTAATTCAGCTCTGAGTCAAGACTTCTATTGGGCAGTGTCAGTGTAACTGAAGAACTGTTTGACTCGAGATTTTGTTGGGTGTGCTTTCTTTTTCTTATTGTTACTATCATTATCACCTTTACTGATAATAGACATTAATTGTAAAGAAATTTTAACTGACTTTATTATTATTATTATTATTATTATTTATTCTCTAAGGACCTGAGCCTCTGTTCTGATATTGGACCTCACATTTGAAATTCATTTGCATTTTTACTTGTGTTTCTGAAAGGATAATGGTAACCATCCCTATCTCCAGCCTGAAACTTTCCAGTTACAGCTCATGCCATTGTCCCTTGCCCTCCTTCCTGGCACTGCTGGGAAGAGCCCATCCATGTTTCATCAGTCCTCTCCCAGTAGGCAGTAGGATGTGCTTTTAGCTGCCCAAAGCCTTCTCTGCCCCATACTGAACCAGCTCTAACTGCACAGACCTTCCTCGTGGGGCAAGTGCTGGCAAGTGCTGTGAAACATTTCATAGTGGTGGCAGAAGATGCTTAGACTTGGCATCCATTGCATGGGTTTGAGAAGGGAGGATGCCCCAGCTATGGAGCCTCTTGTTAACAGGACTGGATTGAAGCTGGCCTAATGGGGCTGCTAGGCACTTTGGAGGATACTGGCACACTCTACAGCTTATGCTAAAGCTGAATGTATGAGGGAAGTCAAAGACACAAAGACACACATTTTATGTGTATGTGCTTTTATTTATTTATTTATTTGTTTGTTTGTTTATTTATTTATTTAACCAAGGGCATTCCATGCTGGTTCCTGCAAATTTCTCCTCTCCACATGCCAAAAATGCCTGTGTGGCTGTGTGGCTGCCCTCATTCATCACGGCCCATGGCATGCATGCCCTCCCCGCAGCCTTGCTCCGTGTGTCAGGTGAGGTGTGCAGCACTGGGGTAGTTGTGTCATGGAGCAGGGCTTCTCAGGGGTCTGTGTCTCGTCAGATGTCACAGATAGTAGCAGGCTGGAGGCCCTAGTTCTGCCTGATAAAATGGCAGCATGCTTAAAAACATGCCTAGCTCCAAATGGCAGCAAGAGTGAGGGTACAAGACAGAGTTGCGTGTGCACTTCTTGCTGTGTTTTACAGTCTACTCTTAGTTGCTGTTCTGCTGCAGCCCTGTCTGACACCTCAGCATGCCAGCTGCACTCATTTTGCACAACAACCGGATCCCCAGTTAGTGCAATTGATGCTATCTTGCCATTTACACCTGTCTTCTGCTGCAGAACTTCCCCCAGTGCATGTCTGGTGACTCTGCGGTGACTGGAGAGCCCCGACCACCAGAATTTTTGTTTTATACAAATGTCCTGCTCATCGCTGCAGGTGAGCAAATACCTCTTCTGGACAGTAGGTGCCAGGCTGAAAGGTGGTGACTCCAGGTTTAATCAAAGTCCTAGGGAGCAGGATTTTGACTGTGTAAGTCAATGGAGCATTGGCTATGGCAACCTCAGCTTGGTTATTCTTTGCTGTCTAGGTTTTATGTCCACTCTACATATTATTGTAACTTGGTTTTTGTCTTTAATTAACCTGTGTGGTGGGACTGAGAAATAACTGCTGTCTTTATATTGGCAGAAGATGTGGTATTTGTAAAGCTATTACAGTGAAGATAAAGCTTTATAACAGTGCAGGAAATAAAGCCCACAAAATTATTTGAGAAGCCACAGTATCCAGGATAAATGTTACAGGAAGCATTAACCTTCCATAAAAATTCCTTTGCCAGTGAGGAATTTAATACACAGCCTTTGTGAGGGAAGATATTATACCTCAATCATGTTCTGAAATGCTTTATTTAAGAATTAGACATGAGGAAAACTCGGTTGTCTGCGGTTTAGGGTATTTGCATTTAGGTATTTAAAACTTTTTTTTCCTCATTGATGCTTAGTAACTCACAGATATGTCAATAAATATTATGTATAGTTGATATGTTCTGTATTTTATATATATGATTTTTTAAACTTTCTTTCTGCGTGTACAACAGTCTCCCATGTATTTTGTTCTCTAATAGGCACCTGGAAGAGGATATGATCACGGCTGAATTGTACAAGCCTATTTCTAACTACATTAAAAGACACTGAGGTTTTTATCATGGCAATTTGGAACCACAATTCTTTCTAGGCTGAAAGAAGGAAAAAACAAAAACAGAAACAAAAACAAACACCAAGAAACCACCACCAAAAAGCCCACCTTAAGCCCCCCCTCTTTTTTTTTTTTTTTTTTTTTCCTCCCAATAAGTATTGCCTGCTGGTTTGCTGAAGAAGCAGAGATGCTGCCTCTGCCTTCCCTTCACCCCATATTGACACTTTCCAGCAGGCTGTTCAGCTGGGGCTTGGTGCTGGCACCACAGAGGCTGGCAGCTCCTCTCAAGGTTGGGGACTTGAGATGAAAGGAGTGAGAGTGAGGCCCCCAACCTGCCTTGCCAGACAGCCAGTGAATAGTACAGCTTCTTCAGCAGCTGCACTTTGGTCTGGGCTGGAACCAATATTTAAGGTGTGAAGCTTTCCTGTCTCAAGTCTTAACTGCCAGAGTGGTACAGTTTTAGACTCCAGTTACTCATGTCTGGTCAAAACATACTTGGTATGGGTTTTATTCCTTTCTTTTGGATGGGTGGACTGTGGTATACGACTCAATGGCTTCTCTTCCTGTATTGGGCTTGGCTTAAAGCTGCAATAGTGTCTTATGGAGCTCTCATAAGAGACAAATGTGTTTTGGATTAAGGCAGTATGAAGAAGTATGAAGAATTTTATTGCAAATGTTTTTTTTTTTTTTTTTTTTTTTTTGTCTTAAATATAGAACAACTTGCTTCATTAAACTTGCAGTTTCTTGCATGTTGTTTAGCTTTCCCTCATGCATAAAATTGGTCAGAGGGTATTGGGTCATGATTCCTGGCCCAGGTTTGATTCATTAAAGGCTGCTAGAGTGTTTAGCTGGACGGATAGTTTCCCATAATGACACCAACTGGTGAGACACCTGTGTGGGAGATTCTGGTCTGCTGCTCCCAGAACACATTTCTACTGTGCACCACCAATTCTGTCCTACTTTTGTCAAAACAAACAAACAAACATACATACATTTTTTAATAAATAAAAAAAAAAAAGGGAAAGAAAAATCCTCTTGATTTCTGACCCACATTTCAGCAGAGGTTGTGTCCTCAGCCACACCTTTTTCAGGTTTTTGTGACTTATTATAGGAAGACGATGAAGATGATTCTTTGGTTAGTAAATATTAAGAGCTGTCTGTCCTTGGTGTGTACTTAGAACAAACTGCAGATAAATGCTTGCAAATAATGATCTGGCCTAAGTATTGCATAAAGCTTTCCAAAAATAGTTCTCTATAAGTAAAAATAATCCTGAGGTTGTGTGTTAACAGAACATGCTTCAGGTCCTCTCCTTGCTTCTTGCAGGATAGAAGAACAAAAAATGAGAGGTCTAAAATACTTTCTGAAGAGACTACTGATGTGCGGGGATCTTGGTCTAAAAATACTTTAAGTCTTTTAAAAGGACCTACTTTTTGAAAGAATGCTGAGTACCTGTCTTCTGAAAACGGAGTGATTTTCTGATGGTTTAAGTTTGACAGAAGTTGATGTAGTCTTTTTAATGATCTTTGCCACTTTCTGTATTACTGTTATCTCACAAGCTGTGCACCATAAAATGACCCATCTAGCTGTTTATTTCCAATTCATTTTAATGTTTTTAAAGTGAAGGAAGTTAGCAGTAGATGAGTTATTTACATGAAGGACTGAATGCATATGGAGCTTGCAAAATATTTCCTCCCCATGAGATTTCTGTGGAAATAATAATTGCTGCTTTTTATCATTTGGTACAGACTGCCTTTCTTGCTTGAACACCTAGAGGGTCTGATTGAAATTTCACTCTATTGTGCTAGGTGCTGTGCAGATGGAGACTACTGGACATCCCTTGTACCTTACAGTTTGTATTCAACAACGACAAGACAGAAGAAGGACAGGAAGCCACAACTCTGTTGTTTTGCTTTGCTTCTTTTTTTTTTTTTTTTTTTTTCTTTCTTTTTTTTTTTTTTTCCCACACTATCCTTTATTACTTTGCCATCTTCCAGAAGTACCTTAAGTGCTGTGATTAGTACTCATTGTGTGCAGTTACCTAGCTTTCTTTTCAAAGAGAAAAATTCACAAGGTTGTTGGTGTAGGGTTTTAAACACGATTCCATATTGATCCCTGCACTGTGTGCATGTGGCAGTGGTGGCAAGGTCTGAGGGCAGTTCTGGACACAGGGAGGCTGAAGGCTGAGGCAGGATTTTGCCCACCTATGTGTTTGCTTTGAAGGTGGTTCTGATGTGCATGCCGGGAGCATCCCTGCATGTGTGGATGACTTGCCTGAGAAATAAAGTGTTGGAGAACCAGGCAGTCTGCTAGGCACCTGGGGTTGTGGAAACCAAGGGTATAGTCTACAGACTCTGGTCATAATCTTGACTCCACTCTGTGAAAAGTTTTACCAGTGAAAACAGGAGAGTGTAGGCATACTGCGTAGGTGGGAGACTGCATGGCAGAGGAGCACAGCTCCACTGAATGCCGTGCACCTACTCACAACAAGATTTTGTGCCAGGTATGCTGGGTTGCCAGGATCCAGCAGTTGCCATGGATAGATAGGGTGTCATTTTCAAGCCAGACTGTTTTCTCTCAGCTTGGTAGCCCTCCTGGACTCACAGCTGCTAGTCACAAAATGACTGTGCTGTCTTTATATCACACCAGCCACGTGCAGTGTCTTAGGGAGTTTCCCTCCTTTTCTCTAGGCTGTAGGTGCATTTTTTCTACTGCTTTCTTCATAAAGGCAGTTGATCCCTTCTGTGCTCAGATACAGGGCCAGGACCCCCAGCTGCCTGTGGACCACAGATGGCATGTGGAGGCACCCATGCTGTTTAAGCGTGTTCTCTTCCAGTGCTCTGCCTTTGCATGTGTTTTTCATTTACTGTTTACCTTTCCAGGCATGTAACAAGTAGGCATCACTAAGCCTTTTAGACACACTTACTCTCTACTTCAGATAGTCCAAGAGGTCATGTAAAGATTGAGACTGAACAGTGAAACATCTGCAGATGCTTAACCTTGCTTCACTTTGGCATTGCTCTGAGTGTTCTTTGGGCTTTGATCAGACCTTTTTAATCAGTCCAGGATCTTTCCTCTTCCTCAATATTCTTGCTCAGGCATGATTCTACTGGGGCGAAGTCTCCTCGCATTCCTGAAGTCAGTTTTTGCTTCTGTATTTTCACTCTTAAGCTCAAATGGCCAGTGAGAACCACCTTGTTTTTATAGCTATAGGACCTCTTTGTCAAGGAGACTCTGTTAGTTAACAATACAATCTGTGTAGCCTCAGGAGGTGATCTATTTGTTAGACTTGAAAAACTGGTTCACAATAGCCATTTCTTTGTACAAGGGACTCTGAATGGCATGGGTAATTACCTCTTAAAGAGAGGGCAAATAACCTCCATAACAGAGTTTGCAGTATGCAAAATCCCTGCATGGTACTGAGATTCTCAAATCGTGGCACCCCAGGCTTTTGAGTTTCCAGACGTTGTCCTGCTGACCATTTCTCTGCATCTTTATACCATGAAGTGTGGACTTCTCTGTCTTCTAGGTGCTGAAATACAGCACAAGCTTCAGGCTCCTGAGAAGTTTCTAAATTGAGCGTTAGATATTTTTATCAAAGACTAGAGTCAAACTTAAATCTGCCTGTAGTAGACTGGAGCCTCTCAGGAATGAAATTTACCAAGATACCTTTATATGCATATATCCCTTACTATAGTGTCATAACTAGAAGCTGCTATACTTCATTTTATTTGGTAGCACTTTCTAGTGAATTATTTTCTTCCTCAGTAATTTCTTCGTTTAAGAACCCTCCTGAGAAATCTTTACTGTATTAACTTCAGCTTTGCTACATCTTTATCTTTAAATAGCTCCTTTAAATTTACTTAGGCAAATCTGGGGTTTTGTCTGTCTTCAATGGTATTAAAATAGTATCTGAAGGGGGTGTCACCTGTGTAAGAAGACACACCACTAGACGATACTGTAAATGAGAGACAGATGGATTGCTGCTCAGAGACAACAAGATTATGGGTAGAAACCTGTTTACCTTTTGCAATACAGCCGCCAAGCTGAACAAGTCATCGGAACAGAACTGAGATGAATAATGCATGCTTCTACCAGTCTCTAATTCTCTCGGCTGCAAAAGAGTTTTTTTCACACCAAAACTCTTCAGCATGCCTGCAGTTACCTAGCCAGACTCAAATGCTGGAAAACACCTTTGGTTTGAGTTTTGCTTTGACATTTTGTAAATGCAGATATGTTGGTGGCTAGCTAGCAGAAGGGCTCCAGTCTTTTTGCAAAGGCTTCCCTTTTCATAAATCACCTGGATGTACCTGGAGTGGATGGTCTTTCTCTGGGCTGTCAGAATGCTTCCTCTCAGTACTATTTGTGAGTCACAGGTAGCAACCTGGAGGACTTGCTAACCACATAAAGAAAATAAACTTGCATGAATTTCAGTGTCAAAACCTGACACAGCTACTTGGTTGCATTGGGCTACCACAGCAAAAACCAGCAAAAGCAACACCTGGTAGGGTTGCTGTAGTGGAAGCTAAACAGCTATTATAATTTGTTTTTCTTTTTTTCAGAGCTGATTTTTGGGCTCAGGAACATTTTGTTCTGAATGGTCATGCACATTTTTTTCTTTTTCTTTTGGCGATGAAAATAGAAGATCACTGTCACATAAGCCATTTTGGGGGCTGGATTTTCTCAGTCATGTACTCAGTGGCAGTCTTTGTGGATGAGGCTAGATTTGCGTTTTTCTCATTTTAACATAAAAGAAAATGGAGCAAGCTATGTCTCAACTGGAGAATTTGCTGTGCTTACCCTTTGAATGGTGAATGGACCTCTGATCTCAGTGGTGCTAATCTTGGCATAGATAATAGCTTGTGTAAGATTGTAAAGAAAAGTCTTCAAGTAGCTTAGCAGACTGACAGATACTCATGTGACTGTTAACTCGCAGTCCAGGGCAGTCTGTATCCTCACTGTATGCATCTGTTTTTCTTGGCAGGAGCTACTTTTGCAGTGGTCCCCAGAAGATGGGTCCTCACATGGAGAACCTCATGGAGAAGCAGCACTGTGGGCTGCAAACCTATCCCAAGTTACGGTCTGCTCTTATATGGACTGAGGGAATGACAAAAGTGAAGTCTGTGACTTGATAGCAAAACAGAATGGTGCTTTTCACCTCTTGGAAGAAGGGAGATCACTGCTTGGCCTCAATTACAGATGGCTTATGTATGTTGATCCTGGAACACAGGGGAGAGAAAAGCCACAAGGTTTGGCCTTTCCATTTTTATGACTGATTTCAATACATTCAATGTTAATCAGATAAAACCAATTAATTACATAGGATTTTATGCTGTCTTCTGCAGAAATAGCATTCATCAGGCCAACAAATAAGACACTGAATGTTCCTATCATAGAGAAAGTTCTGCCTAGTTTTGGGGCTGAACAAAAGCAAGCAAAATCCCCAAATGTTGTGATGGGTTAAGATGAAATGCTAACATACTATTGGTATCTCAAAAAAAAAAAAAACTAATGAGGCAAAGCCCATGTCCTTTGCTGTAGGTACAGGCTCTAACCCCATCATTTGGTAGCTAGGAGCATTTATAGATAATGATGTGATCTAAAAACTCAGGTAACCAGCCCTCTTCATTGCTGATGTAGCGATGAAGAGGACTGGTTCTAGTGTTCTTCAAGGCAAGGAGGGAAGCAGAAAATGGGACTAACAGGTTGGTCAAGTAGTTCTCCTTTTAATGAGTCATTCTCCAAAGTGTTAACCAAGGAACCCTTCTTACATCTGGTGCAATTAAGTATGTCTTGAGTGGTTAGACAAGCAGAAACTTTGTCTGGGCACAACATTTGTCCTTCCTTCTTCTCTGAGGGCAATATGGTACTGCTATAGGTCATCCTAGTTGTCCTCCCTGCCCTCATGTCTGATGACCAGTGATTGGGCTAATTCTCTCTGGAAGCAGCGACATGACTTGGAACAGCAGCATACAGCTCCTAGCACCACGTTTTGTCTCTTCCAGGATGCAATGCTCTCACCCTTTGAGAGAGAGAACATTACAGTCCTTGTTGATTCTGTACATGAGGAGATGTGTTGGCTCCTTACTGCAGTCACTGGAGTAACATCAGACCTGTGGCAAGGAAGCTCTCAGGCTGGAGGGAAAGGCTGGATGTAGCCTCGCTTGCCCCTGCCTGGTGGGGTGGTGTGCATTGGAGGTCCAAACCAGGGCTGCAACTCCAACACCAGGGCAGGCTGCACACCCCCTGCATACCCACTGCCAGTTGTGGGATTGTCCAGGGACAGGTTCTGTTGGAGAGAACATCTCCATCTGACATCGGTGGGGTCTTTCTCTCAAAGCGAACATTAGGCAGCTATCAAAGTGCCGTTTGTGAGCAAGATTCATGAACTAATTAGTCACTGTGCCCATTAATCAGAAAGACTAGAAATAATTCAGCAGAATTCATGCTGTCAGCAAGGATGAGAAGAGCCCTCTCTATGACAGCTTACCTTGCATTTTGATCATTAGGCGATTCGGAGTTTAGCCCATCCGTCTTGTTTATCTGCCCTCAGGGGAAAATAATCCCTGCATCCTAGCCATCTCGACAAGTTTGAAATTCAAACATATTTTCAGTTCTGTCAGTAAAATATCAAATGGGCAGATTCGGGTGAGTATTGACACACAACGGTGCTGGTGCCTTTTTTTTTTTTTTAATGTATTGTAAACAAATCCTTCCTTTCTCTGCTGCTGCACTGCATGTAGTAGCTCAGCACCATCTTAGGAAAAGTGGAGGGTGGAGGGAATGCACAAGTCATTAAAAAAATAGTTGATTTCTAATTATTCTTAGCAGCCTTCCTAAGACCAGCCAAAGGCACTCCCCAGTGTAACTCCACCTTCTTGTGTCTTGGGTGAGATTTATTTACATGTGCTTGAGTAAGAGATACATCTTAAAATAATCAAGCCAGTGTTTATTTTGGCTTCCCTTGCATCTTTTTTCCCCATGTCAGAAATCCATCCAGAGCTTGTGCAGTAAAATATTTCTTTAACAGATGCATACCACACTGTTGGTATGAAGTAGGTTGGTCACTCCAGAAAGCATACACTAACAAGGCAGTAACAGATGGTCTTAGATCTTGGTACGGAGTTGTTGTGGCTGCTGTTTTTTCGTTAAGCATTAATTGCCAAAGGTGGAAATCATGCATCTCAGTGTGCCAAAGCCCAGAGATGGGTCTTACTGTGTGACTGGGACGCAGAGAGTAGAGCAGAGAAGAGAGAAGTCTGGTTGGAAACCTGGGATGCAGTGTATTTGTGCCCTTTGCAGTAAAGATTGCCTGTCATCACCATCTTAGCAGTCACTCTCTAAGATGCATAGGGATTTCAACATGTAGCAGGGAAAGCTCTCCAGACTTCTAGGAACTGGAAGAAATCTGGGAGGTAAAATCAGTTCTCCCTCTAAAGAAAGTCTGTCTGAAAGGAGCCGATGGCCTGCTTGAGGTCATACGAACATGCAGTTGTAACTGATGAGAGCTGATGTAATGGGAATGTGGACCATGCCAGGAGTATGTTCAGTTGTGCTGTGCTGTGTACAGCTATTTTATGTTTGTAATTCTACCATATGAAGAGCCGGATCCCAGAGATACTGGTATCAAGTTCTTATTGTTCTGTGGAATGTTTATGGAAAAATGTTCCTTATTTTGCCCCTAGAAAGAATTTTTCTTCCATATTATTTCCAAAAAGAAAAAAAAGGAACCACTTGACTTACCAAGGAAAGCTACCATACCAAAATTGTAGTAGAACTATTGTCACCATTGAAAAAAGGAATCTACACCATTAACTCTGTGCCCCAGCCACCAGGGATTGCTGGGATTATCGTTTTTTTTTTTCTCAATATCATTTTTGTTTCTGCACTTTTTTAATGCTGTTCTTGTTGTTTTATATGCGTTCCTCACCCATTCTTCTTTTGTTGGAAGATGCTCCTCCTGAGGTTAAGCCTACCTATGTAATTTAACCTGGAGCTCCTTTATGGGAAATGCAGATTAAGGGCAGCATCTGCCTGTTGCATATACATGTCAAATACAGATCTTCATGTCTGTGTTGCTGCTCTAGTTTAATGATAGCTCAGAGTTGTGCTTTTGGGCTTTCTACCCTAAAAAAGAAAACAAAAACAAACAAAAACTTTCAGTCTTTGGCTGAGGCAGTATCTTCTTTACCTGTAACTCTGTGATTTTTCAGATAAAATCATCTGATCCCAGGCAGTATATATAAACATAGTCAGCATGATATATCTAATGAGGTCCAGATCATTTGTTAAAGTGATCCATACCAGAGCTTAGAAATCCAGACTTGGTATCCTGGCTCTGTTCCTGTTTCTGCTGCTACATACTGCCTTCATCAGCTGCCTGTGCAGTATCACTTCTGGAGAACTTATTGTAACATCATTACATTTTTCATCTGTCTTGAAGTTTTGATGGCTCATCCAGTTTCATTTTAGGATGGCGGAAGAAGAACAAATCAAAAACTTCTGACAAATATCAAAATGTCCTCATGTTGTCAGAATGAAATGTATCGGTGCTTCAAAAGACAGGATAAAAATTTTATGTTTTGACTTTTTAATTTCATATTATGTATTATAATGTAACTTTAAAAACTGGGTCAAAATTAATTTCATACTAGCACAAGCTAGTGGAGTTTTACCTGTAGGCTGTAATTTTTTTCAAAGTTAAAGGTTTCATATATGTGTAAGAAGATACTGTTTTCTCTTTTTGTGATTCCTCTTATCAGTCTCATTATGCCTTTGTGTGATCCTCTTTGTGTTATACCTTACAGATTGTTAGCATTTATTCCTTGTAATGCACAGGTTCTGAAAATTAGAAGTTTCCAAAGCATTTTTCATTTTCAGGATTACTTCTTATCCCCCTTTTTAAAACCTCCCCAGGAACTACAGGTCAGGTAAAACTTGGAAAATTCTCATGTTTTGAAGCTTTAAGTAGTGCTGTTTGATTAGTTTGGGGCTGTCAGAGCACAAACTAACCAAACCAACATGGTGGCTGAGCCTTCCTGATGATATTGTAAATATGCATCAGTTCCCAGAGGTGCATAGCTCAAGACTTCTTCACTGATGAATAGGAAAACCCTGCTGCTGCGCCTGTTACAGTAAATTAGCAGGAGAAAGAAAGATGTTGAGGTAAAAGGAGACAGAGAAAATGACCTGTGAGACTGGTGATGATATGGAAGAAGGAGAAAATTGTAAGAATTGGTCTGAATAAAACAACCTTTTATTTTTTTATTTTTTTATGTTACTTGGAGCTGAGGTTTCTGTATGTGTGTGGTGGTGTGTTTTTTTGTTTGTTTATTTGTCTGTGTATTTTTTTACAAGGTGGAAGGATGTTTTTTGAATTCACTATTTGTTTGAAGTAACTTACAGTATTGCTCTTATTCCATTAGCAGTCAGTCCTTCCAGCTAGGTGCAATAGACAGTTGTTAGTGCACATTTTGACCATCCGTCTTCAATTACCCATTAGTGCTTTCTCACACAGTGCACAGAAGGCATACACCAATGGCTAATGCACATTCTGTTGGTTGCACTTTGGTGTCTTTCATCTTTTCCCGTGGAAGCAGTCATCATCTACCTGCCTGAAGTGTAAGTGTGCACTGAAGTCAGTGGAAGAAGGCTGATGCACGCTGTTGGTTTCCTCTTCTCCCACAGATGTTCTGGATGCCTGGGTGTCAGACTTACAGCCTCTGTCTACCTCGGTCTGAATCTGCTTGAAAGGTCCAAATTTCCTTTGTCTACTTACCCTGCAAACTAGTCTGTTTCAAGGATTGCCCTTAAGAAAGGTGACCTCATGGAACCTTAAAATATTATTAAAGCATAATGAAGATTAGAAGGAAAGTTCTGGTAGAGTAACATATGTTTCCCCTTAGAAAAATGTCTGTCCATTTCCCAAAGAAAAGAAAGGCATTAATATATTAAATTTTTAATGGAAGTTGTTTTTGTTGTTGTTGTTGTTGTTTATTTATTATTATTGAGTTTAAAATGTAAAGATTTTTATCATACTCTAGAAATCTTTTAAAGATGACCACCATATTCAAGTGGCACATACTAGTTGGTCCAGCATCTATTTTGACTTTTCAGGCAAAAACAATGATGACCTTCATCTCATACATGGAAATTTTTAGAGCAATCCCCTTGCTTTTCTTGCTGCAAAACATACCAAACATTATTTAAAGCTGTTAAGGAGATGAACAGTGTATCGGGACCATATTGCTCTCCTATCATCTGGCATAATGGCTTTCTTTTTGCCATTTAAGATTAAAACACATATGGAACTTGCTTTAATTTGACACTTTTATTTTCTGAATTGCTGAGTTCCAGCTTCAGCTGGGATGTCACATTAATTCTGTTTAAAACTTGGGGAGCAAGCAGGTTGATTTGAGTTAACTGTGTACTGTATAATGATTCTGAGCTTAAGCAGTGTTATCTCCAGCAAATGTCTTTGCTACAATAGTCATCTGTGTGGAGCCCTGGAGCAATTCTTGGCTTTTTTACTCGTATCACTTCACTATCAAAGCTGAAATGATTAATATTCACAGGAAAAAAAAACATATTTTCCGACAGCAAATCTTCCTTTCTATTTCTATTTGGTAGAACCAAGCCTTCTGCATACATTATATGGATCAGCTAGAACCAGTCTGAGGAGTGAGGATGTGTATCTGTAAAGTGCTACACACACAGCACTATGGTAATCCGAAAGGAATTGTAAACATGCCCACATTCCAAGCACACTTACCTTTTATTTTCTGAGGACAAAGTCCTGAGCAGCTTTTTGTACTGATTTTCTTGTTAGCTATGGTAATATGAAATCAAGAATGGTACATGTGAACAGATTGGGTTTCTGTCATGTGAAAGTGGGGCATGTGAAAATTGAAAAGCCTCCCTTTGTCACTGTGGGAGCAATGTTACTCTGCATGGTACCTTTTGATACACAACAGCTGCCATGGTGCAGCCATGCTGAGCAGCATCCATGGGTTTGGCCATGCTTGTGGTGGGGCCCAGGTACATACAGACTCAGCCAAATCCACTAGTGAGGACCACGGTTTTCAAGGTCAGATGCTGACTGAATTGCTCCCAGCTGCTACCTAGCCCTGAAAATGCTCAGCACTTCTAAAATAAGGCCAGACTAAAATGAGTTCCCAGTTACGCATCTAGAGGTCTAAGATAACTGCTATTTAAAAACAGAGACACAAAGAAGACAAAACTTGGCTCAGGTGCATGAGCTGATTTCCAAAGGCTTGTTTCAAGACAGGCTTATGCTGGTTTCAAAGCCTGCTGTAATTGCTAAATATCTTTGTGCTGATCAGGTGGACTTTAGATGACATCCCAGAAGTCAGTGCTTTGTGGGAGGAGAGCATCTGGCTGCGGATTCATTTGAATCTTCTATTGTGGAAAAGTGAAGTGGTCATCAGAGCACACTTCACCCTAAAAAGGCAAATAACCTTTTTGCTGCTGAGAGCCTGTTGTTTTCCACCCATTTCAGTCTAGAGGTTGTATGTGAATATATGTCATATTTTTATATACATTGACACTTTATTTATATATCAATATATAAGTATATTTTTGCTGATTTTTTTCTGTATTTTTCAGTTAATTATTAACTGTTGGATGGGTAATCTTAATTCTAAAGTTTCTTTACTATATTTTGAGATGGCTCGTCAGACTGAGTTTAAAAGGTTCAGATGCTGTAATTCTTCTAAGTACAAAAGGCTAGCGTGAGGGCTGTTAAAAGCTTAGTGTATAGTGGGACTTATGCTGCCAGCTTCCTACATGCAGGAATGCTGCAAAAGAGGACAGATCTGTACAAGATGGACACTTGGAGGATATAACTCCGAATCTGTCTTGTGCATGAAGCAGGAGCAAGACTTGCCTGCTGGAGTACCAGATACAGCCTGAAGGGTGTGAAGAGCAGGAAGAGGTGGGCCAGACCCAGTCACTTAGCCCAAGGCTGGTGACTGTAAAATGCTAACTATGAAATTGTTGGTTAGATTTTCAGCACAAAATTTATTTATTTATTTATTTATTTATTTATTTCCCTTTTCTGGATTTCTTTCCTTTTCTGGAGTTGAAACCCCCTTGTTTCCATGTGGGGACAGTAGAAGAGGCCTCCTGAAGTGTCTTCCCATCAAACAAAGGCTTGTTTTTGGATAAGGACAGTTTCCAAAGCCAAACATTTTCAGTTCAAACTCTGCTGTGCAAGTACTAAGACCTCTCCACCTGTACCTTCAGCTTGGGATGTGACCCTAACCGATTTAATTGAGACCACTAAAAATAAAGGACCGCATCCACTGATGCTAGTAATTTTTTGTAGCAGCAGTATAAAGAGAAACTTGACCCTCTCTGTCAGTGAGCCAGCAGATAACCCAAGCAGTTAATGCAGACAGCTATAAATCAATAAAAGCTGTGATCAATAAAAAGAGCATTCTGTGTGGGATGGAACACATTTGCCAGAGATATGGAAAAACAATGCCAAGGATGCCTTCCAAGTCTTCACCACGTCCGGTGGAAAAGGCAGGCTGAGCACTAGGATGTGTCACTCCCAGGGATAAAATACAAAGTGGGGAGCACTGCTTTGCACATCCGCTCAAGTTCTGTGTTGTGTTCAGATCCCTCTCTTTGGTGCAGAGCAGCAATGTGAGAGCCTTTGGAGGGGACACGCCATGCAAATCAAGATCATTCAGGAGCATTTTGTTCCAGAAAAGACTAGCATGGTTGCACAGAAAACAGTATCAGGCAAACCTGGGTTATGTCCCACTGAAACCATTAGGCCTGAATGTGGAGCAAGAAGGCTGTGGTTTGGCCCTTGCTGCTGTAAAGCATGAGATCGCTCTCTGCTGATGGTGGTGGGGCTGTAAATATGAGCCCAAAGCTAGCTGGTGTTTTGTGAAGGTCATCAGACCACCCTGCATTGTGCAGAAAGCACATTTCCATGGAGAGGTGAGGATGGGACCCACAGTTGTGTTGAAATTACTGCAAATGGTTGTGTGGCCTTTCCTGTGTTGTGTGTCTCTGGCATGCCTGTGAGAAAGTGAGGAGATGAGAAAGCTGGAGGACTGATTCTCATCTCCACTGAGGAACTTTCCTTTGGCTTTGGCAGCATTTTTTTTTTTTTTTTTTTTTTTTTTTACTCCCCAAAGACATTTTTTACTTTGAAAAGGTGGAGGAAAAATGAGCTTTTACATCAGAAACTGTTTGGGTCTATAGCCTTTCTTTTGTTGTTCGTGCTGTAGCATAAAAGCATAGGAACTCTAATGGACTTTCCAAGAAAGTAATTACCTGGTGTACATCCTTAAACCTTTTATTGATATTTAAAAGTGTAGCTAAAGAAAATACAGTGACAAAGTATTAATCTATTATATTTTTGCATCAATAAAAAACAGCAGTTAATGCCACTCTTAGAAAAACTTCATAACTATTATTTCCTAAACCCACAATAGTGAGGAGGGAGAAAAAATGGAGGGAGAAGTTGTCCTGATATAGCTAGAGCTGCTGTTTAACCATTCATCTCTCTTGATAATGGTGCTTGATCAAGAACATTCTATTTTCATTCATTATTACAATATTTTACTCCCCCTCATTTTAACTTAACAATTCAGTTTTTTAAGTCCGGAGAATAGCAGCTGTGCTCCCAGTGTAATTCCTGCACAGAAATAAAATCTAGCAGGCTGGTGTGGTTACAGTGTGACTTGCAGCAGCGCGTCCCCATTTTGTCAGTGGGGCTGGCTGCTGCTGTTCTTTCCCCTTCTCGTACTTTCCCCCTAATTGAGGCCTCCATGCTCTCCCACCTCTCTCTCGGCTGCTGCCTCTTCCCGTAATACAACTCATCCACCCTAATGCATTTGCTCTTGTTGAAGTATATCCAGGAATAGCTTCCAGATGCTGTCATAGATGTCCATTTCATTATTTCTGCTGAAGGGATTTCACTTAAACGTGGCTGCACCAAGAACAGCAGGAGTCTATGCCTGGTCTACATCTGCTCATCTAGTTCATCCCTACAATCTCCTTGGCCAGCAGCATAGTTCAAAAAATCATTTTTTTTTCCACGTTCATGATGAATTTTTGGAAGTGGATATGTTCCCAGACACCCAAACTTAAGAGTTCTCAGGAAGGTTAGTTTCTAAAAGTGGTACAACCATTCCAATAAAAAGATCTCAAAGAAAACACTGAACTTGCTTCTCACATCAGAGCTCCAGAGGTTCCCAAGAGGTGGATGTTTATGCATCCAGAAGTCTTTCTGATAGGGGTGTGGGCAGGATAGGAGAGAGCCTTCAGGTCATATGGACCAAGCATGATTAGATGTCCAGTCCATAAAGGTACTTAGGAATAGAATTTTATTTTTCTGTGGACCTAACTCTCACTGCATTACCTGTGTCAGACTCCTTCATTCCTTGTCATCATTGCAGTCTAAAAATAAGGGTACCTAAGGCAGTGGGGCCCAAGGCAGGGAGGAATTAGAAATGTGCCAGATAGGTCTTGTAGGTCAAGAACCTGGAAAAATGGGAAGATGTTTGCAAGGTGAGTGAAAGACAGTGGAATGGAAAACACCTTAAGTCATAGGGACCTGAAGGGAGAGTGTTGTGAGGAGCAAGGAGAAGGTGGAGAGATGTGTCGGCTATGGTAGAAGAGAAAGGCAATGAAAGAGAAAGAGCCTCCTGAATGGTCCCACCCAAAGAGCTGGCGGGGATGGGCTGGTCCCACAGGACCACTGAGCCCAGCTGCAATCTGAGCTCAGGTCGGAGCTGGAGCAGACAGGACTTGCTTTCTGTGAGTGAGTTATGCTGCCCACAAGAAAGTCTGATCAGTCACAGACAGAGAATGGAAAACCAGGGAAACCAGTAATTGCCTCTGTAATTAGGAAGAAGTCCGTCTCCCTGGCTTGTGCAGCAGAGCTCAGCTCAGAGAGGAGATGGTCCCCACGTGCTATGAGTGGCATTGCACAATGGATGTTGTGGCCACCCCCTTACAGTGTGGGAGCCCTGGCAGCGTTCCTGTAAAAGTGCTGTAGAGCCGTACCCCAGCAGCAGTGCTACCCAGCCTGAGCAGCCGCCTGGCTGTCTCTCCCTGAATATTATCGAGGCTGGAAGGCTGGGTGTTCACCAGCCTCCTGCAGACCTGGCTACCTTGCTGCCATGCAGAGCTGTGGTCTATAGCTCTACTTGTTAGTACAGAATCATTGAAAACTCTGTTGCAGGTAGTGGGGGGCCCTAAACTGCACCAATAGTCCTGACATCACCCACCTCCATTTTGTTCTCGTTCCTCTCACCTTGATGTTCCATGGCACCCAGTTTGGCATCTCCTTGTCTGCAAAGACTGATATGGACCCAAGTCCACAAAGACTTGGTCTTTGTTATTCAAATGCTTCACATAGATGCCCCAGCATTTACCTGAAGATCCTTTATTCCATGGGTGACTTTTTTCTTCCAATGAAGAGAAGCGAGAACAAAATGGAGGTGGGTGATGTCAGGACTATTGGTGCAGTTT
>CM021763.1:52781329-52814663 GCA_011075105.1 Heteronetta atricapilla | reverse complement strand
AGGCATGTTTAATTTTAATGGGTAATTGCACATCTAGATATTCAAGGACTTCTGGTTCTGGTTCTGAGTTTGGAGGAACACATGGTCTCAGTGGGGTGGGGTGCTCTGGAGTATGCTATGGCTATACTGTGTGGTAACATCGTAGTAGTATTGAGTTGCTCCCTTTTAGTTTACACTCCTCTTTTTGTTATAATACCATGAGAAAAGGTGAGTATAAGTTCCTATTTTGTTTATTCTACGCTATTAGTTAATGTATACATACACACACACACACATATATAGAAATTGTAAACACAGCTCTGTTGTGTCTGCCTTTAGTTGGGTCATTTCTGTGGCTTGCTCTTGTATTCTTGGCAATCTCTTCTCACAAGCAGCTTGTGCACTGTGCTCACTGACAGTCCCTTTGTGGTGTGGGTATCCTGAGAAGGGTGTCTGGGACAGGACATGGGTTTGGCATTGGGATATACAGCTGATTTCCCCGTGGGAACATGTCGGCGAGTTTTTTGGTGCCACATGATCTTCACAGGCTGGGGGCCACTGTCAGCAGCGCGGTGTAGCTGGGGTTGAAGTGTTCTCTTAAAGTCAGCCTTCAGTATGCCTCTCGCTCCTCCTCGGCTGTGGCATCCTCTGCTGAAAGCCCCCGAGGCTCTGCTGAGCTTGATGGACAATTCCTTTTCTTTCTTCCCCTTTGTGCTCTCTCACAAAGAGAAACTGCTTCTCTTCCAGGAACAGGGAGCTGGGCAGGGAGGGAGGGAGGAAGGGAGGGACAGTGAGGAGGGTTTTTTCTTGTCCTGGGAAGCCTGCACCTCCACCCTTCCACTCCGTCCTGGCACCAGGCTGGGCTGCTGTCGGTATGGCAACGCATCCCTGCACTAACCAAGTCGTGACAGGTGAGGGAAAATAATTGTTCATCTCCATTTATCTAATGGAAAACAGAGTCCCAGAGGTTAAATTTTCCTCAAGGAATTTAGAGATGAATGTGTCCTGACAGTATTTTCATTAAGTAATCCAAAACACCTAGATGCCACAGAAACCAAGGTGCAACCATATCTGAGGTGGCTTTGTTTTTTTTTTTTTTCCAAATGTATCTCACAAAAAGAATTAAACCTGCACTTTTAAAAAGCTCTTGGCATTGTTCTTGCTCTGAAGTCGTTAAAGGGACTGTCCAGAATGAACTGGTCAAGGTCACAGAGGTTGTCAGTGCAGAGCAGGGGTTGAGCCACATCTCTGGAATGTGAGCTGAGCATCTTCTGATGGTCTCCTCTACAGTATTTGTTGTTCTAACAAAACAAAACATGGTTTCTCAGACTGAGCTTCTCTTTGTTCTTGGGTGGACAATTTGGGTGCTTTGAAACATCAGAACAGAAAAAATACAGAAACAGAAAAAAAAATCTGCAAGTAAATTAAAATTGCCTAAATTTGTAGTACTGCCTGTGGAAATGTAGAAGCCAATGGAGAGCACCATGCCCATCCTGAGTGTTGTTGGTCTCCACTCCCAATGGTTTAGCTATGTTTGTGTGCTTTGAAAAAGAATTCCATATGCAGGAGCCTGTTGCCTTGACCTGAACTTAGCAGAGGGGCATCTTGAGGCATTGTCACATCTTGGGAATGTGGCCTAGCTTTGCATCATTTATAGAGTATGCATTATTCTGGGCTAATGTGAAAGTAAGCTTTTGATCTCATTCCATTGCACCAAGTGAAATAGATGTAACTGTTGAATTCCTTCCTCTATTATCATTTCTCAGTCAATAATACTACAGCTTACCATTCCTCTGTCCCCCTCCTCCTTTATGCAGCTTCTGGGGCAGTGTTGCTTTCCTTCTGGTTTTCAATCCTGCTACATTCCCCCCACTTTCAAGACAGGTTTTTTACAGAAAAAAGGAAAATACATTTCATAATGCAAACATGCCCTGCTCAGCACTTTCAGTTATCTTATTTATACGCTGCAGTACAGCTTTCTATGACCCAGTGATTATCATTTCCCAGAGCCATCATCATTTTAAAGCTACCTCTGAATTGTGCTCCAGCAGATGGTACAACCCTACGAGTACTGCAGGGGAGGGGATGGGGCAAGCTGCACACACACACACAAACTGAGCTGTTGCCCCAACAGCCGAAAAATCTCAAACTTTCATTGTTTTATCAAAGTGTTCAATTTCAGCGTCTGCTGTTGAGTACTGTCAGGCTGTTAACCACCAGGGAAATCAAGGTGGTTGTTTTTTGTGTTTTTGGGCCTGTCTACCCGACTGATTTTGTTTGTTTATTTATTTATTTATTTATTTTTGCTGCATAACAACTGAGCTGATTAATTCCAAGATAGAATACCAAATAAGTAAGAGTCATTCATTATATGCAGTATTCTAATAGATTTCAGTGTGATCTAAACTTGGATTGAATACTAACCCATTGATTGCTATTCAGTTGTTTAAGCAGCTGTGCTCCTAAGCTGAGCAATTGCACTGTGTCATCCTTTCCTTTCTTCCTTCGATTTCTACCTCCCTTTCTCCACTCTTGAAATGGCTAACCCCTCATCTATACATTTTCCTTCAGTGGATTGTGTCCTTTGTGACTGACTACCAAGTATACAATGGAAATGGTAGACAGCCAGCTAAAGTCATGAAAGATATGTTATCCTCATGTAATCGGGTGAAATTCCCATGGGTATTTCACCAAGCAGAGGAGGTTGTTATCATTCTTGTTGAGATGATAATAAAGAGGCGTGATTTACTGCTTCAGTTGTTTCAAAGGTGTCATTTGAACCTAGGGAAGTGTGGTGCTGTTACACAGACCTGGACAAAGCCTAACAAAACAGTCAGTGAACATCTGTATCTGTAGGCAGGAGCATAAAAGAAAAAAAAAAAAAAAGAAAAAAAATGATTATTTTCAAAATCTTGCACTTTTCTTTGACTCAAAGGGAAGATGTGGTGCTTACCCATTGTGCAAATTAGGTTCTTTTTATTCTTGATTCAGCAGTATACATAAGCATATATACACATATACATATGTGTATATACTTGTTAATTTAATATGCATGTGCATCTTTATACATGTTAATTATACATCTAAGCACTTTTACAGATACCTAAACTCTTTTTCTTCAGTAGTGAATGAATTACATTTGCTTTTAAAGTTAAATATTACTCAAGGTATCTTGTGGTAAGACTGGTTACTTTAGGTATCTAAACCTGGTATAGAGGTCTGTCTTCAGGATATAGGTTTACACCTTCTGGCTTTTGCCACTGGTGATCATCTACCACGAGACTGATTTTCTGCAGAATATGGGGAAAACCCTGCATCATTCACTTGTTGCTGCTTATGCCTGCAGGTTTTTAAAAATTCTTCAGGTCCACCTCCTTCCATACACCTTGTAGGAAAAGCTATTACAGGTGGCCACCTGAAGTTAGTAGCTATATCTGATATATTAATATGAGAAGAATCCTCATTAAGAAAAAAGAAAGAAAGGAAAAAAAAAGACTTAGTAGCAGGCCTTTTATTACACTTTGTGACTCAGATTGTATTGAGTTTGTTATGAATTCTGCTGACACTTCTGCAAGGAGTCAAAGCAGGGCTGTATTGTGGTCGTAGAAAGAATTCCAGATCTCTTTCATATCCACTACTTGGATGCCAAAAATGGTTAGTGCCAATGGCCATTCTTGCTTTAACATGTTGCAGAGAGGAAATAGCTGCAGGGAGAATTAGAGGAGAAGGGAAAATAGGCAGCTGGCTTATGGGTTAACTGTGAGATTCCTGCTAGCAAAGAATTTCTTTCTTCTTTCAGTATTGAAGCCCATGGATGATAAAGCTGAAGTTCTACATCATAAATTCCCATTTGGACATTCAGTTTTGAGAACCTACATCCAGCATCCTTATCATTTTGAAGTTAAAGTCACAATCAGTAATGAAATCTGCTTGCTTTTCACACACTGAAATTAGCTTTGATTCTTTGCCTGAAACATATGTTTAAAAGGCAACATGCACATACTGTGCACTGACCCTATCAAAGCAATAAATACCATTGAAGTCATTTTCCAAAGCTGCCTACAGCATTAGTTTATTTTTAATATGGTCCCTCTGAAGGAGTGGTGTAGGAAATACCTATGGGAGCTATTTCAATTGTCTGTCTGGGGTGAAGTCCCCACCTTGCCCTGCTGAAGAAGAAAGTAAGAGGGGATACTAATTTCCCTTTGTTGTTATGAATGATGATGTTTAATTCATTGGGTTTAGTTCCTTTCTAAGGAAAACGATATTTCATTTGGGTGAGAAAAATGTTTCTTTGATACTTCACATGATTTGAAGCAAGAGATGATGGAGAGGGTATATTGCTGTAACTGAGGATGGGGTTTAGTCTATGACAGTTTTTTGATTCTGTATGATAGCTGTTTTAGTCTTTTTGCTTTGTGCTGTTTGTTCTGCAGTGTTACTTGGAGAATCCTCTGACTCCAGAGGTTCCCTTCAAAGAACAAGGAGGATGTGGACACAGACATATATCCTACTCCCTGTAGAACCAGGAGAATATGGACATAGACCTATCCTCATAGAGCTGTCCTACTCCTCATGGAACAAGGAGGACATGGTCATGGACCAAATGACCTTTGGTAAACCAAACCCACTTGCACTGTGAGGGCTGTGCTCTTGTTTGCACATGAGTACCCAAAATACTTAGATATTAGGTTATTGTGCCAGGAGTTTGGAGGCAGAGACCCCAGGATAAGACCCCAGGTCAGTTTCACACTGCAATACCACCTTTCTTCTCATCTTAGCACCTTAAAATTACTAATCCTTTCTCGTGTTTTGCCACGCCAGTCATTGCAGGCTCAAACAAAGCATTTACTGAAGTGCATGAATTTTCTCTCCCTTGAATTTCAAGTGACATGAACGCAGTTTAGATTTTACAAATATGAAAGATCAGTCCTCTGGCAAAGGGAATACATTTTTTGTCACTCATGGTCACAATTAGAATGACAACAAGGCCAGACTCCTCCATCACTCCTCTTTAACACTGTCAGCACCAGCTTTACTAGAATTATCCTGTCTGAAGCATGAATGGACCTATTCATTTCTCACTTTGTTTGACCCAGGACTAGGAACTGTTTAATGGCATATAGGCTGATTTCTCCTGTAAAGAAATCACGTTGAAAACTGGACTAAAAAATGTGCTCTCTTAGCCATGAAAGGTTAATTTTCTGTTTGTTTGGACACATTTGTAGAGTAGCTGTGTTATGCACTGTGCTTCTAAATATCGTTTCATGCCATATAATGAGTTTGAAATCTGTCATCTTCCAGGGCTTGTATTTGTGTGGGAAAGAGAGAGAAGCGTGCAGGAAAAGTATATAGTTTTAGGAATACACTTTGATTCAATTTCTTGCATTTTATTATGGCCAAGACAGAAAATACTCAGATCTCATGCTGAAGACACGTTTTCAGAACGCAGTGGTTTTATTTTAAATGGGTCCCCAGAGAAGATGATCTCAGGCAGGAAAATACATGCAGTCTTTCCAAAGAGATAAGAATAATCATTGTATTTCTACTGTGCATTTCTGTAATGCTGTAAATATTATATAAATTGGAAGACAGAGATCGTATTCAGTTGCTGACTGTGAAAGTCTGGCCACCAGTATGGTGAAGCAGCAGTCTGACACATGAATTTGGCTGCAAGTTAACCAAAAACCATCTCATTTTCTTAGCTGTAAGTGAAGCACATGCTCATGGGCATCAGGAGTCTTGTAAGCTTGAGTGAATCTTGCCTTGTAAGTGTTTTTCAGGAAACCATAAAAGGCAGATAAAAACCATCTAAAGGATAAATCTGAAACTAGGCAGCGAGATCCGTGTTCACGTAGCAGACCCTTACCCATCCTCATCCATGAGGATGATGTGACCACTGTGTGAGCAGTGAAATTGTGGAGATTGTTGGGGAGGTCATTCAGATGCCTCACGGTAGCAGGGACCAGATCATCAGTTTGATTCAGTACATAGTTATGGTTAGATCCTGAGCTCCCTGTTTATGAACAGCTTTGCTAACAAAGCTGATGGAATTGGCTGTGCAGTGTGACCCTGCTAGCTTGTGGAGGAAGGTCATTGTTACCTTGTCCTTAATGTACAAATGTCCATAGAGATTCCTCTCTTTCAGCAGCTCCTCTGTCGAGCAGCTGTATTGTTCCACCTCAAGGCAGGCATAGCTAGCAAAGGTAGGTTTTGATCTATAATCGTCTTTTTGCCTGAGCTGTCCCAGTCCTGAGGTTCACATGAATATTTCTGGAATTTTTAGAAACTGCCAGAAGTACCTTAGCCATAAATCATCCATGTAGATGTGGAAGAAGTTCTGGGCATCAGTAGGCAATCATTAATTGCAACATAACAAAACCAGAGCATAGTTTCACATTTCTTCGTATGAGTTCATTAAGTCATCAAGTGGGAGCTGTACAATGGCAGAGCAGCTCTTCACACCCTGCTTCTGGTCCTGTGGTGGTGCAGTGCTCGCTGTGTTTGATATGCCAACAGGTTCATGAACAACCTGAAAGAATATCCTGCACTGACAATTGGTTCTTGTTGTGGCAGGACTTTTTCCTTTCGACATTTAAAGAAAACAGTAACTAGAAAATGGATTATTTTATGGAGCTGCTGGATATTTCCTTAGAAAAGTTTATTTTTTTTTAAAGATATTATCATTTTAAAAAATGTGTTTTCAAAAACTGCAGGTGTGGGAGGCTTCCATTCTTCAGGAATTCTCTCTATTTTCTAGTTGGAAAGTAACTGAGAACTAGGTTGATGCTCTATCTGGAAAACCAAAGTTACGGTAAAGTAAGATTATTTTTTTTTTTAATAAATTAAAAATTAAATGCAAATATTAAAAAACAAATCAAATTGTATGGAAAATGTAGAAGAAAATGTAGTCAGTTTCAAAGCCAGCAAAATAAAAGTAACTTCATTTTTTGTTAAATGACAAGTATTCCTGTTAACGAAGTTTTAAGATTAGGTAGATGATATGACTCTTTGTTTTGTTTTTGCAGCTGGATTTTTAATCAGCTCTTTCAGAGGTAGACTTTCTTTGTTTTTACTTTCTTTCTTTCTTTTCTTCTTCTTTTTTTTTTTTTTTTTTTTTTTTTTTTTTTTAATGACAGACTAGAGGGTTTAATAGTCTGTTGCAAATTATCTTGATTGCACAGTTTGTGATACTATTTGATTTATTGTTAAGTAGTAGTTACCAGGTTAAGTTTGGTATTTTCTTTCTTCCTGCAGATTTTATTCTGCATAATACCCTTAATCAGAAAGCTGCTTCTTGCGCCAGGACAGATCCCTTACTGAATGTGGATAGTGTATCACAGCCAACTCCCACAGAAATTGCAAAAGCCCAGGAAGTTGTCCAGTTCTTCCCAAACTTGACATAATGCTCCTTCCCATTCCTCCTTCCATCATCCCCCTGCACTACACAAAAGCTTTTGGAGACATTCTGTGCTGTCATTTAGGTATGTATAGTCTGTAAAAACTCTGTCATCTGCTGCCATTTGAGGATGATTCCTGTGGAAACCCATGACAAAGACTCATGGTCTCTCTCCTGGCTTATCAAACAGAACTGCAGTTCTGAATCCACTTCTTACTGTATTGCTTATGGACTGCAATAAATATAAGTTAGCAGAAACCCATGTCCTAAGCAGAAGAGGAGAGGAACCATATCCCAACAAAATGAATAAATTGAAATACATGATAGAAAAAGGAAAGGAAGAAAATCTAAAGAAATCATGCCTAGACTGTCTGGTTTCTCCTTTGTCAGGATTAAAAGAGTGCTATCTTTAGGAACACACTTGTTGGGATAATGAAGATTGGGCATTTAGCAGCCTAAATAAAATCAGGTTCCTATTCCCACAGATGCATTTTTGTCTGTCTGAGGCTTAGAAAGGAGCATTGCAGATTTTCTTCTCCCATTCATAGCAAGCATCTAAATGCCGATCTTTCTGAAAAAAAATCAAAAGAAGAAACAGAAAAAATGAATCTCTTGTCAATTTGACCCACCACATTATTTTTTGTGTTATTGATATATCTGTAATTTTCATCTGCCCTTTCTTCTGCATGTATATTTATATATGTTTTTTTTTTTTTTTTTTTTTTTTTTTTTTTTTTCCACAAACCTGCAGTGCAGTGCAAAGCTAGATTTAAATATTTTCAGACTGACTGTACCCATCATTTGCATTCCACTGACTCATTCAGAGCAAAGACATCTGAGCAGAAATACAGCAGATAAAAGAGAAACCATTAATCCAGGGAAGATTACTGGCACAGAATCTTTATCCTGTATCCTCCCTGAAATGAGACAAAGATCTTACTATGTACATCCCTCTGGCTTAGCTTCAGAAAGTAAGCAATACAGTAGTGTAGACATAGTACTTTTTAAAGGCACATTACATTGGACTGAAACTTCAGCCTTCTGATAGAGCTTATTCCTGCTGAGGTGTGGTTCAGTGGTTGCTTTCTCAGAAGGTTCTTCGGCACCCCACAGCTGCTTTGTGGTTCTTGTTCTGCACATGGTGGATAAGACAACACATCCCTTATCCTTGCATAAGTCTAATACAGATAGCATATGTCTGCTGGAGAACGGAGACTGTTCTGTATACACATATTTTACAGGGTTCTCACTCCTGCTGACACCTCATCTTGTCATGAGCTGTAAATGCCAGTTAGCTTTTAATGAGTCTAATACAGATAAAGCTTTCAAGATACAGGTGCTTCAGTTCTGGAAGGGGTGGGCTGAGGATGTTGAGCAGGTTTGCCCTTTTCAAGAGACACTCATTCTAGGTGACTCGGTGTATTAGATTTCAGAACGTGGCAGGCTTTTATTTCCTTTTGCTCTGAATGTGGCAGGCTGCAGTTGCTTTTCCATTTGCTGGTTGTTTGTCTCTTTTCCTCTCCTTCTGTCTCTGTCTTTGTGATATTGATCTTCAGTTAAAAGATCTGAGGTAGTTAGAGCTTGGGAAGCATCCCTTTCTTCTCTGGCGGTATGTGGAAAACCCACTTGCTACACAGTTATGGCTGGAGCTCCACTGCTAGTGTTCATTGCCCAGCTCCTGCAGGACTACTTCCATGCCTTAATTATGACAGAACCCACTATAGTCAGTTAGGGATTCCACTTGAAGCAGCCAAGAGAGTTAGGTAGCCTTCTGGACATAGTTCCGTGTATTCATGACCTTATCTTGCTATAGTTTGCATTCTGCTATGAAATTAAAACAGTTTTGAATCATTTTATTTAAACTGGCAGAAGTTGAAAACCCTCTTGTGAGCTACAACAATGTCGACAGTTATTCAGATGGGAAATGTAAATACTTAAGCTTGCCTGATAAATTGGACCAGAAGTGCCAACTGTGCTGAAGTTTAGATTCTCAGCTTTCATTCCCAATGATTTTGTTCCTCCAGAGCCTCTTGTTCAGGTGAAAAGTGTTTTCCTTTTGTTGTCTCTGTGTAGGGTGAATGTATATTAGGACCTTTGGAAAATGGCTATGCACAACAGGAACCAAGAGCTGGAGGAAGCTGGTTTCTAAACAATCCAGCATCCTCTTCCAGTTAAGAGCAGAAGAACATTCAAGTACATGGAAAAAACCTTGCTGTTATGGAAAGTTAAGTTTACCAAGAGTAAACCATGATCTCTTTGTGTATTTAAACTGACAAAAAGTGAGGTCAGAAGCAAAGCTTTTTTCTTCCATAATCCAGGACCTAAGACCTACAACTGCATTTTTTCTCTCATAATGTCACATTATCCATTAAGGGTGATTTGATTTCAGGTGTGAACATATAGGCCTTGGTAACATCCTCCTCCTTATGAACCTCCTATTTATGGAGTAGTTTTTGCCTGTTTTTAACTGCACTTTCTTCTCATGTACATATCAATTATCTCTCCTGCTACTTTTTAGACTCTGTCACCTTGCCAAATATTGAAATAGGAAGGTTTATTTATTGCAAAGGATATGAAAAAAAAATGAAAGAAAGGAAGAAAGGAAGAAAGGAAGAAAGAAAGGAAGAAAGGAAGAAAGGAAGAAAGGAAGAAAGGAAGGAAGAAAGAAAGGAAGAAAGAAAGGAAGGAAGGAAGGAAGGAAGGAAGGAAGGAAGGAAGGAAGGAAGGAAGGAAGAAAGAAAGAAAGAAAGAAAGAAAGAAAGAAAGAAAGAAAGGAAGAAAGAAAGAAAGAAAGAAAGAAAGGATATGTCTTTCAGTGTCCTCCCTTTCACTTTATTGTTCCTTAGATCTGAAAGGCAAAATTGCAGTTCTTCACACTTGCTGCTGAAAGTGGCCCTTTTCTACCTGTCCTCTGGGCATTGCTGGGAGGGCCTGTGCCTTGCATGCTCCTTTTGAACCACAGCTGTTTGTTTTGCATTGTGCCACATTTGTTTAGAATTTGACCAAATGACATTATGGATGAGCGATGGGAAGAACAGCTTGCAAGGGAACTTCAAGTAATCTTAGATCAGCTAGTTGTCAGCTGCATTGTGTTACTATGCAGCATGCCTATTCCTCTTTTGATGTCTTTGCAGATGTTTTAAGCTTCACATAAAAAAATGAAAGTATTTATACAGACACATTACCTCACCTGAGATGGAGTCATTGTGCTGTACGTTCTACATACAGTAAAAAAACGCTTCTCTGTTCCTCCTACGAACTTAGCATCTAAATGATCAAGACAGATAAAGCTTTGGAAGTGAAAGAGAGGTCCAAGGTCACCTCTGCAGGAAAGCAACAGAACACATCTCCTGTTCTGCAGTCAGGTGACAGTCTGTCCTGTCTCTTTTATAGCAGCTTTGATAAGATGACATTTCACAAATCCCAGAAACAGACACTGCCCACTTCCATACTTGCAGGAAGGGTGTCTTCAAGTGAGGAAGCTTGATTACAAAGTCTGCTGAGTATATGAAGTAACGGAAGAAATATTGCACTTGCATTATCTAGGGGATGTATGGTACGATCTTTGTTGCAGTCTTTGCAATTGTTTAAAAACTGGTACAAGAGAATATGTGTGGAATGGAACTATTTATTTATGCACTAGGATTTTATATATATATATATATTTGTGTGTGTGTGTACACGTGACTGTGAAATGCCTTATTTCTAGAAAGACTCACATGTATAAATTTAAGCCTATTGGCACATATTTGCACAATGCAGGATTGTTGATATTACTTGCAACAGAAAATGAAGTTTTCAAAGCCCTGCAGAAATCATCTTCCAGAGTTCCTATATCTCATTGAGGGATCCCAGAACAGTTTTACAAAGCCTAGTAACCCTCTCAGCCCCAGCCATCAGGATGGATAAGGCTGAGGAAAGAGCTGCAACTTGGCAGCTTGTACAGAAAGAGGAGCAGAGATCCTTCCTGCCTCATGGTATAGAGATCACATCAATGCCAGGAGCTGCACTTGAGAATAAATGGAAGAATAACAGATCCCTGCATGTTGCCATGGAGCTCTTCAGTCTGGGCTGCAGGCATGCTGTAAAATATGGTCCTTCTCTTTGTCCCTGTTTTAGGCAGTCCTAGTTAGTCTTGACTGCATTACAGTGCTCAGCAATCAGTTTTATCCCCATAAAACAACCATGTTAGTGACAGCAGAGCCATCTCTAGGGCTTGCATTCCCTGACCCCTTGATTGCACACTGGCTTCCAGACCACGCTCTGGTCTTTTCTGCCTTCATCCTCCCAACCACTCCTTCACCATCACATAGCTTAGCACATAAAGAACGTATATATATATGTATATATCGCAGATAATATTTATATATATATATAAATTGTTGATTTGCCAATTATGCTTCCCCAGCTTTCCCTCTCATGGTGTCTGTAACTTGACATTATGAACCTTCTTATTAAATAAACCGCTTCCTGAACATTAGCCAGTGGAGTGGAGGAAGAACCAAGCATGTTTTCAAGGAAAGCTAATACTGATAAGGTGTTGGCCGCTGGCTGTCCTGTTATTGTTAGAATTCACATTCTCTCCCTCGAGTACAGAGCACCTTCTGATGGAACGCTTCTTATATTGAAAAATGACAAGCATTAAGAACCCCATGCCACTTCATTGCTAAAATATTTACTAGAGCATGCTTGTTTCCTCCCTCTGAAAGTGCAGTGTATTTATAGGAGCATACTGTAATAGACCATCATGCTCTGAGCAGTATTTTTGAAGAATAAGGCAATACTATGTATGAAGGGGTGGGGCAGGGCTCTTCTGTTGTCCCCTCCTGTTAGCAGGTGTTGGAAGCCTGCAGGGAGCTGCAGGAGCTGATTGACTGGAGCAGATTTGCTGTGGTATGTGGAGTGTGTTAAGTCCCTGCAGGGGATGGGAAAGGCTCACTGAGCTGAGGAATTTGGGGTCTAGGGTCTCTGCAGGAAATTGCTAGGAAGGACCAACTTTAGGTGAAAGGGGACGTTTAGGTATTTTTTTGTTATCATTAAAATGCCAAATCCCAGGAATCTATTGGCATGTAAGTACTACAGGTCAGATCTTCTGCTGATGTGCAGTGGCAGGTTCATAATATACTCTCTGTAGCAGCTGGGAATCTGAGACTGTTGGGTAAGGGAAGATTCCTTCCCAGCTTCATGGCTGTGAGTGTTAGAAATAAGGTCCCTTAGCTCCTGTCCAGAAAGCAAGAATAATGGAACATGGAGGTCACAGAAATGACAAGAAGAACTCTTGAAATCCAGTGTTGTCAGCACAAATGCAGCAATTGATTGAAAAGTGTCTGCTAACCAGGCAGCAAAGAGCCCAATTAGAACTGAAATAGCATGAGGGTCTATTTTAGAGTTTTATGATACCAGCTCTCACCACTCGACTAATTCAAAGTTCTGATGAATTTTCTTTCTGGGCTGGAATCAGCTGGGGATCACAAGCAGTCTTGGACTGACAGAAACTGTGTACCCACTGCAGGGCTTCTCAGAACTTCAGCTTTTAAGAGGTACAGTCATAAACACACTCTAAAGTGGAAAGACAGTCCTCTGATCTATCTGGGGGATGAAAAAGGACCACCATAGAGTGTGACTGAGGACAGCTTGATCTTTACTCCATACTGTGAGGTCTGCTTGGACTTGCTATTTCTCCTGAATCAGAAATACATGCTAGAGTTGGCTCATCTGAAAAAGCATGTCTGGACTTAATTTGGACAATGTTTTAGGAAAACATGCTTAAGGTTTGATACAGAAGAACCTGTTATGGCCTCCCAGATATCTGGGAAGTCTATAACAGATTGATAATATTGGAAACTTGGGCTCTGACTGGGGAAATTAAAGCCTTTTAGACAGTCGGGGTATTTTCTTGCTGTCCTAATCTCTGACAAAGAATGTTGCTCATATGGGAGAAACACGGCAGGAATTAGTAGACTGCATGGTGTGGTTGAATGGTAGCAGTTAGGGACTTGGACTGCAAAGCAGGATGAGCAGACATGGGGCATGGTGTGGCTTACCA
Organism: Heteronetta atricapilla; assembly: GCA_011075105.1. Lineage (NCBI taxonomy): Eukaryota > Metazoa > Chordata > Aves > Anseriformes > Anatidae > Heteronetta > Heteronetta atricapilla. The sequence goes on along the minus strand of CM021763.1, from coordinate 52,801,239 downwards.
ACCCCATGGTTCTGAATATGGGTCTATGGTGTCCAGAGAGAAGTCTTTGCAGATACTCTTGTGTTCTGTGTGTGCTAAGATTAGCTGTTTGATGAACAGCTAATAGACCCCAGGAATGAGTGAATTCAGTGTGTTAAGCTCCATGGCTACAGGCACCATTGATCACGCTTGCACAGCAGTTGTTTCATCTTTCAGATGGATCTAGTCTTAAGTCATAACTCGCATCAAACTGTTCAGCAAGGGGCAGGCCAATCTCTTAATCAATACAAGCAGCGATGCAATGTTGAACAGCCAGTTACTTGAAGAATTCCTTTATCATGAAAGAATGCATAAAAGAGGTTCTTGATTGCTTGTGTCATTGCAGAAGCTGGGATGGTTGCTACAGAAATCACAGTGTTAACCCTGGATATGTTCCAAGTTGAGAATTTTTGAGGAATCTTGTCAATGTTTGCATTTGCAGAATGGTTGCCTAGATAGTGCTGAGTGCAAAATAAAGAAATGGAATGTGTGCCCATGGCATTAGCAATCTCAGTTGGCTTTATGGGGAAATACCAGCACAGAGTGCCCCAGATAAGGGGATGATGAACAGAGCTACTTCTTCATGTTCTTCTGTTATGCCCTCAATCCCACTCTGAGCTGCTTTTTCTCTGTTAAAAGGTAAAACTGTGCACCACTTTTCCCATTGCGAATGCCTGTTGCATTTTAACAAAACACCTCCAGCCTTCTCCTCGTTAAGTTGAATGTGGCATTCTTCTTTACATCAATCCAAGTTCACTCCAGAGATGTCTGCCTGTCCTAGGCAGATCAAGGAGTAAGAGCACTGTTCAGTTTGCAGAAGGGTGACAGGAAGTAGAGATGGATTTGGGCACTGCTCACTCATGCTAAGTAGCTCTGCACCTTGCAACAGGAGAAGCCCTATGGAACTCTGAGGAACTGCTGGTGAATTGAGGCATTGCTTACTGTAAACAGAGGTGGCGGACTGTGTCCCTCAAAATTTTGAGTGTTTTGGTGCTTAAGACTCAATATAAATGCAAACTATTATCACTGTTTAGCTGCTGTTGCAGACATCTTCACTTGGCAACAGCAGTTATTTCTAACTAGTTAACATGTTTGGAGGTCCCTTAAGGTGCAATGCAGCACTGTTGTAAGTGAACTCTATCTATATATTAGAAACTAACCAACACAACTTAAGAATTAAATTTCTTGTCCAGAAATCATTCCTACAGTGGAATAGAGTTGTGATAAAAGCAGTTCAGGCTTTAGAAAAGGTCACATAAAATGTTCTTCAATGCTGCATGATAGGTAGACAATACCATCTTACAATACCCAGTTCTCGAGTGGGTACTTTAGAAGCTTACATTGCCTGGCTTATTCTACATCATGAAAAAAAAAGGAGATCCAGTCATTTTATTCTGGAAAGCATTCTTCCCATCTCTTTGGCTGTCATATGTATTTAACTGTAGTGCCCTCAAGGACAATGTGGTGGATCAGCATGCTAAGGGCTACGGTCTACAGCCTGTAGTTTTTCATTTCACATTGCTTAAGAATGGTCCTCTTTGTTTCCATTTTGAGCCACGGCTGAATTCTTACATGTTGTCTGATCTTCAGGCTCAAATACCCAAGAGAATAGGCAGCTGTGAATCAACCCTCTGTGTGCTTTCTAGCAGGTAGTATAGCACAGAAGGCAGTATACTTCTCATTTCTTTAAATTGATAGGGATTTGAAGGAAAAGACTTTAATAAAACAGTCACATGAATGATTATTTTCTTCCTGCTGATGATTCTGAACTGCATGCAGAAATATAAGAACCTTTTAACAGAGCCCTATGGGTTTAAACCCAGTCCTTTAGATTTATAATTAAAGCTCATTGTCTTTATGCTATCCTACACCTTATGAGAAGGATCACCTTTCTAATTACATGGTACCAGGAGGTCTGTCACATGCTTTTACTTAGTATTAAGGTACACAGTTGTGCTATTTTTTCTTCTCCTTTTCCTTCTTCAGTAGATTCTACATTATGTTTTGGAAATTTGACATCATGATATTTTTATTTTTTTTTTCAGGCCAGATGTTTTGTCCTGCTACGTTAAGTCATCTTGACATACTGCCATGAAATGGAAACAACTGCTAGTTTTAACATTGCTCCATATCTTTATTAAAAGGTACGTCTCATGCATCTTAATTCCCCATATACATGCTATCTTCCTCTCTCCCCCCTCTCTCCCATTATACTTCTTTCTTTTCCTCTGTAAAGAAGAAGGCATATTAAAATTTCCTTGCTGTTCTGCCTGACTGGTTAATAAGGTTCTAGATAGCATAATGAATATGCAGTGCTATTGATCCTGTGTATCTGTGTGTGCGTGTGTGTGTCTGTGTGTGCATGTCTTTAATCACAGCTGGAATGCAAAATCAGGCTCCACCTTTCAACTCTATCTCCATCATGCTGAGAGAGTGAGAGAGAGCGAGACTGAGACTGCTAGACAGCTCGAAAGAGATTGCAGCTCAGATGTCCTGGAAAACAGCAAATCCCTCAGACCTGGCAGATTCCGTTACCATGAGAACTGCAGATATTTCCATTGTGATGGCTTGCTCTAGCAGCCATCTGTTACACCCATTTGATTAGGAAGTACAGTTCAGCTTGTATGGGATTTTCGCTGCACCTTATCCCATGGCAGTGTACAGAAACTCTCTCTCTTTTTATATGCTAAACTCAATGTTTTTAAAGTGCTGTAATTTACTGAGGCTGAAGGCATTTAACAAAATGCTAGGAGGAGGTCACTGAGGGACAGTATTTCCAAGAAGAAAGAAGCACATGAGATACATGAAGGGGATTAGTGTCCAGTATATAAATAAGATCAACCCAGAAATTAACTGTATTTAGCAATTCCTCATCCTTGCCAGGGAGAGGAGCTTGATATACAGACCTCGTGAAGCCATGATAAAATTAATAATTGCCTCCTGCTATTTAATCCCACTCCATATATATTTATTGCATGCATGCAATAAATGCATGCAGCAAATATATTTCAGGTCCTCTTGAAAAAGGGGTTGGTGATGACTCTCCCCAGATGCTTAACGTGGTGAAGTGACTGCACTGTATAATGATTAGATTAGCTCTAAAAATTTGATGGTGCTATTTGACTTTTCTTAGACACAGAACAACCTTAAACTTTCTTGAAGGTTTGCTGTAATTTACTGATTAAACCAATTGTTTGGACTAGTTGCGTCCCTTGGTGTAAATTTGTGGTGAAGGAAACGGTAATGGCACATCAAACGGGTATAAAAACAAAGGAGTCCCCTTCAATTAAAACTCTCCAGACATTCTTCCTAAGTGGCTGGCATTCCAGATTCAGAGTAATGTTATGCGTGGGGTAGTTGCCTGGAGTATCTTAAAATGACTGAAGGTCTTGTAAACTCAGTGAAGCTAATTAAATGCTCACACACTGAAATGAATTTCTGATTGCTGCTCAGGAGGCATTGAGGTCAGCTCCTCTTTTCATTGCCCACACTTTATGGCCAATGCCAGATACTAAATAAATCAGATCCTCAGAATCAGGGGCTCTGTGTTTTTTGTTCTTCTTATATATTCTCCCACCCGGCTGAACATAATTCCTTATCCGTCTTCATCTCGGCATGAAAAGTTTTCTCTTCTATTGTTTTTCCTCACATAGCACCAGATTACCATGGAGAAGACTATGATATCATAAGAAATGAATGAGCATGTTTCTCACCATGGGTGAAATATACATTCCAGACCTAATAAAGTCAGAAATCATGTAATGGGCCTGGTAAAATGAGCTGCTTAGTTCGTGTAAATATAAATGGTTCTTTAGGGCTCTACAACTAAGCAAGTTCTTAAGCACTTTGCTGAGTATGGAGAGGTATAAGAACATGTTTGAGAGTTTTTTTTTTTTTTCTTTTTTTTTCTTTTTTTTCTGAATAGGGCTGGTTTTTAAAGTGGCTTGCTGAGTCAGGGCCTCAAAATATAAACATGGAAAGTCAAATTTCCATTCCATCTTAAAATAAAAGATTTTGTTGTATCATCTTTACAGCAAAGGAGAACTTTCACTTCCTTCAGCTTTCCATCTTGCATAATCCTGGAGGCTGAACAACATTCGTTTGCCAGCTACGAGGTGTGTCGAGGGCTTTTTCTTTCTCTTTGTAACGCATGAGAAAACAAACCTGGGAAGTGTATGCAAGGAATATTTCTTTTCTACACTGGAATGTTAACATTTGCACCTTCTGACTTAATACTGTATATTTCTTTAGAGTCATCAATCTCATGAGAGTCATCTTGCCATCTGTACCAGCATTGCTCCAGGCTTCCATATGCAAGTCCAATCTGGCGGTATAAATACTGGATAATGAAGAGTAGGTGCTAAAGTTTCTGACTGGAAGAAGAGGCTGTGTCTATGAAGGATCTAAATTTATATATTAAACAAACAAACAGAATCTATGTTAATGTGGAAGTTCAACCAGAAATAACATGCATGTTCGTCCTCACGCCCTCTCTCACTCTCCATGTCCGTTTCTGATTTTTTCTCTTCCGCTTCTCTATTTAATAGAGTTCACCCAAGATCCAGGAGAAAAATGTTCTCTGTCCCTCCTGTTATACTCTGAAGATAACAAATAGGGGCAAAATGTTGACTTGCTGTAATGCAGGGTTCTTTTTTCTCTCCCTCTCCTTTTGCTCCCGGAAAGCTATAACTACATAGATTAGCAAAACTTCTGCAAGAATGGATGTAAAACAGATTTATCTCAGTGTCAGCTTTATCTGATCCATTCGGTCTTGCAGAGTTTGGATGGTTTCCTTTGTTACAATAACCAGCTTTCAAACATCTATATCCTTAGGGTATTAAATGTCAGCCTCTAGTGTACCGTTCAAGGATAAAAGATTGACAATACTGAAGTACTTTTTTTTTTTTTTTTTTTTTCTTCTTCTTCTTCTTTTTTTTTTTTATTTTTCTTCTTCTCCAGCATTGGCAGAGTCTTTACTCTGCACACCACTGCTGACCCCAGATATGACCCACAGGAACTACTGGCAAAAGGAGCAAAAAGGTATTTCAGCTTATAGGCATTAGAAACTCTCTTCATTAATAGCCTTTTTGCAGACTTTTCAGATAGATTTCCTGTCATTGTGATGAGGATATATTTGTAACTGTGTCCCTTAAGTAAATGGCCAGTGGATAATTAATTGAACTAACTAGGACTTTCCGTACTGTATTTCCTATATATATATATATTTCTTTTAGGGGAGAAGAATTATCTTCCTGGTGGTCTTGTATCCTCTGTGCTGGATCTGCAGTTGTTTTCCACCTGTAAACTTCACTCTTGTTGGTCAAGCTTTTCAGCACTCATTCAAATAAAATTCTTAGGCACTCAGTTGTGATTAGTAATTTTTTTTTGTTTTGGTTGGCATAAGATCTGAAGAAAACATGTCCAGATTAGGGACCAGCCAACATCCTCTTTAATTGCAGCCAGCAGAACCGATGTGCTTTGGATACAGCTAACAAATACTGGCGGCCTGAAGGATGGTATTTGTTTTTCCTTCTCCTACTGATCTAGCCACTAGGACTGCTTCACTCCCCTGCTCTGTGCAAGCAGGTAGGAACTCTAAGCTTCTTTTTACGCAGTTCAGGAAGATGCAACGTCCTCTTCTACCTGAAGCTGCTGAATCTGCCAAATACCAGGCTTACCACATTACTAACACACTGTTGAGGCTGATCCTGCTAGAAGAAGCATTTCAGAGGACAATATTTGGGCTACATCAGGACTACAGTGTTTGCAATGAATAAGGTAGAGAAAAAAATGGTGTTTTTGTAACCTGATGTGTATCTTCTGTCCAGTACCAATAGGCATAATACTGATAATATGGCCATAATTCTGGTTATAGTACAGTTCTCCTAGGCACTCCCATTGTTTATACTCCAGTCTCCCAAATAAGTGAAGTTGAATTAGGCTTATTACTGTTTTTCATTCTTAGATTACCCTCTTAGTGTACTGGACTCCAGCCCCTTTAATTAAAAGCTTGTGAACATGCATCCCATAAATAATTTGTCACCTTCACAGCTTTTTTTTTTGTTTGTTTTTTTTTTTGTTTTTTTTTCTTTTAAAGCAGAGCTAGTTGATGTTTTTGAGAAAACTCTTTTTCCCTTTCCTACTGTTACCAGTCTCTCCACTTTTTCAGTTCTGGAAACACTATCATGACTTATTCATTTTGCAGTCATTGAGACATTTCTTAAAATGTACAGAAACATTTCTCAGTGAACATGTACAATTTTTCTTCTCTCATTAAAGAGAATAATTTTTTATTCCAGTTACCCATCAAATAGTATTGATAATTACTTTTGTTAACCAACTCTCAAATAACTTAACAAAAGTGTGAAATAACAACAAAAAAAAATCTCATTTTAACATTATGAATTCATGTGTGAAAGAAATGCTTTTTCAAGAGTAGCAATGACTGTTGGCCATAATTTTCTCATCAAAGTAGTATCCATGAAACAGCTAAGGGGGGAATATTGAGTTGCTGACTGAATTCTTCTGAGATTTTGTTCTGACAATTATTTGCATGTATATTTAAATGTCTTTGTCTCTGTATGGAGTTGAGTGTGTGCACAGATCACTTGCTTTGAGGAATATGTGTGCTTTACTTCATCTTTCATTACTTTCTGTCAGAAAGGATATGCCAAAACAAAGGTCTCATTTCAGGCAGCTTGGTCTGATAGATGTTTTTGTTTGTCCTCACACTGATGGACATAAAGCATGGACAACGTGATCCTTGTCTCTCTTATAGTGTTGTAAATCAGAATGAGCTTTGCTGAAATCAGTGGAGTTAGTCCACTCTTTAAAACAGACTTAGGAGAATCCAGAATGCTTCTTTCTGTTTGGCACTTACAGTCTCCTCTAGATCAAGCCAACAAAATTTTAAAAAGCACCAAACAAAAAATGTCTTGTAGATGTCTAAATAGTCTCCTATGAATTTCAGTAGATGTCTAAATAGTCTCCTATGAATTTCAGTTGTGGAAAATTTTGATCCAGTGCAATAACTGCTCTAGTCAAATCTTTAAACATGAAGTGTACTTACTTACACAGCAGCATGACAAGATGGGACATTCCTCCTTGCCTCCCATCCATCCATGCTGTTGTTGCCCTGATACTTTGCAGTTTATAGACCTGTAGGTATAGCTGGTGCAGCCCGAAAGTGCAGTCCCATACATGTATACAGATTCCTAATTTGCCAGTGACTGTTATTTTAAACATTTTCTCCAAGGCAAATACAAAAGGGGCTTTATATGTAATGTGTGTTTAAGCCTGTCTCTCCCTTTAAGTCTTGAGATCAGTTATTTACAAGAAGCAGACATCTAGGCAATCTTACCCTTTTCTTCGGTGCATTGAAGGCAGTGAAGGTTGCAGTATTAATTGCTGCATCAGCCACTTTAAGATTTAATGTTTTTCCCCATTCTATAGGCAATGTATCTCTTGCTTGATTTCCCACATAGTCTTCACTTTCACAGTCATCTGAATGATAAGCAACAATAATGTCTTTGGAAGTGATCCATAAATCATATTCAAATCCACGCATCCAAATGATCCTATTTTTAATCTCTAAACTACTGTAGTGTGCGCTTGCTAGTGCAGTTCTATTGGAAGCATTATGTTCCCCACCTACGTATTTCCTTCAAATCAGTGCTACTGCACCCCAAAATAAATAAATAAATCCAACCTGAAGCTTGACTAATAATTCACAGAAAAACTATGTGCAATGAAGAGTTGCCCAAATGATAAAAAGTTCTTATATGCACTGGAGAAAACACAATGTTTTATCTATCAGGATCTATGGAAGAAAGATGAATGGTTTGGGGTTTAGGTTGCAGAAAGTATCTGAATTGTTTTCACTGCTTTCCGTCAGAGTTTCTGAATGACCGTGGACCTGTTGCCCTCAGATAAAATATGCTTGTGATTATATAGCTGAGATATAAATATGTATAAATTAAGAAACCCAGGTTATTAATGTGAATATGCCACATCTTTGTCCACTTCATTCCCTGTTTAAAACTGAAAATGGCAGACAAGTCAAAAAATTCTAAACATAGCAAACTGTGGACAGTGTTAGATACAACCTAGCGTTTAGCAGCATGTGGTAGCCAATCTCAACTGGGTTGGAGAGAGTTGGTTTATCTATTCTGATATCTTGCTTCTAATTTCATATGCTCTAATAAATTCTGAGTTATGTAGATAGGGGTTAAACTGTTACTAAAAGAAGATTTTATTATTATTATTATCATTATTCATCCTCAGATTAGTTTTCAGGTGGAGTTAAAGGGGTGAGCAAAGTGATTAATAATATATATTTTTTTGTTTCTGTGGTCCTTCTCTTGCCACCAAAGTCAAAGTGAGTGGTGGTATGAATTTTCTCATCAGGGATTTAGAATGTCACTGATGAAGAAATTTGCATTAAAGCTGGACCTTAGAAAAAGTCCAGCTCTACAGGAAGCCTGATTGGGTTGATTGTCAATTAATATTGTTCCTCTGCAGGGTTCCCATTTGGGTTCCCTTCCTCAATGCATGGGTCTGCTTTACTGCTTATGAGGAATCAAGCCCTCCTCAACAGAAGTTCAGTGTAATGTCTGGTTTCTGAGTGATGTCTGGAAACTCTTGCAGACAAGAAGTTGCAGCTTTGGCTATCATTCAGAGTCTGGAGTAGTTTCCATCTTAACAGCTTGGAAATGAGTTGATGCGATCTGGTTTCATTCAGTGTAAACTAGATTACAGGTCCATTGACTGATGATTTTTTGGGGGAAGTGAAAAGCCCCTAGCCCTTGCAAGCATGAGGAAAGGAGATGTTGCATTTGTGTAAACTGTGCATAATTAACTCCCTCATAGACTGTGGACATGAGAGAATTGAGCTTTGGATGCCTGTAGCCACAAACAGGGAAAGATGGTGAACCAAAACATCTGCAAAAGCTGTATCCTCGTTGGGCAGCCCTGCCAACATAAAATTAAAGGGGAAAGGGGAGCAGCTTTAATGTCATGCTTCCCTGCAGCACAGCTCCTTGGATAACACAGCCCACGACTCTTCCTGAGCACCCAGCTTGCTGCTGTTTCTCAGAATGAGTATCTGTACCCACTGGGCTGTGTGGCAGGAGAGAAAGGGTATTCTTCCATATCCACATCCATTTGCTGGCTCCTCATAAAAGATATGCTAGTATAAAAACCTGACCTGATCTTGTTCTGTATCAAAGGGTATAAATATCAAAGGGTATAAATAATTCCATGGTACAACGTTACTTTTTTTTTTTTTTTTTTTTTTTTTTTTTTTTTCCTTGTTACATCATTTGTTGTTTGGTCTTTATTGAGATATTCCTGGGGCAAATGCTTTTCTGGACTGAGGCTGCAGCTGAAAATTCCCTTCCTTCCTTCCTTATCTGAACTCAGCTGGCCCACTGGGACCCTTGTGAAGATGAAATCAGGATTGATGCCAAGATTCACCATGCTGATGGTTTTCATCCCTGTGCAGGAATAGTTGTCTCTTGTGGAGCTTTTTAGGGATCCCTTGCCCCACTACCCTGTGTCTCTTACTGTCTATCGCTAATTCCGGAAGACTTGACTTGTGCCTAGCCATTTCCTTGCAGTTGTGTACCAAAGGAGGTGGGAAAAACTATCCATCTTCCATTATGCCTGCTATCTAATGTGCAGGTTAACGCAGCGTCCACCTTTTGCCCACATTTTGTATGTTGCCTGAAGCTCTGGGAGAGTATGGGAGATAGGTGGCTCTTACTCTGCTGCTTCTACATATGCCCATCACGTGGCCAAAAGTAGCAGGTGCACATCCCCTCCACTGCCAGGACACCTCATTATGCAGATATCCCCCGAGGCAGGCAGGCTCCACAGTGCTACCCAAGCTGGAATGCTGCCTAATAACCACAATCCTGACCTGAATGCTAATGGACCTGTGACTTCAAAATGTTCTGTGCCCACTTCATGTGTTTCTCTTGAGGTTACCGAAGATAAGTTTTTTGTTCCAGTTGCTGGAAGGAGTCATGAGAGTATTTTTAGCTACAAGTGGGATTCTCAGAACATCTGACTTGGGGTTTTCAACCAAGTCATAGTTCAGGATGACAAGAAAAAATGTAATATTGGAAAGGATTTTGGCATTATGTGGTATGCCAGGTTTCTGTACACTGTCTCAGCTCTGGTGCTGGAATTCCAGGCAAGCATGAGCTTCCACATTAAGCATTTACCTAAACTGTATGTGCAAGTTGTATTGAAAAGATGTAGTAAAATCTCAATAAGGGAACTTAAACTTTGCATCCACACTAATGGGGGGATGTGGGCTATTCTCTTCAAGACAGTTCTGTCTGTTCAAGACGTTGTCTGATGAAGTGTTGACAGTATTGTAGGGTTTAATTGTTTAAATGTTCTGTGAAAAGCAAATCAATACAAAGGTTTTTAACATGCAAGTGCAAGCAACTGTGGACTCTACCCAGATGCAATTTGGTGGATGCATACATAGCATGAATAGATGTCTCAATGAGAATAAAAAGTTTTATTTTTTATCTATCAATATATCTGCAGACATACTATTTATGTCTGTAGAAGAAGTGACAATAGGGTTCAAAGTACAGATGGAGACTCAGATCTTTTTAGGATAAGGCTTTTTACAGGCTTAGAGAATCTCAACACTGGTAAGACTGCTGATCTGAATTTTCTGTTTACATGCAAAGGGAAGTGTTTCAGTGTTTCTCATCTATGTGGGTGCAGACAAAAACTCTCTTATGGCTCTTTGTTTTTGACTCAGCATTGGCAGCTCTCCTTTTCATTAGATGACACTGTAAAGATGTGAGAATTCCCATAGAAATGACATGTATCCTACACAGAGCTTCCATCCTGCAAGTGAATCTGCTGTAGTTCCCTTCCACAACATTTAAGAGTGGCAATATTTTCTTTCAGCCTTAGTCCTCTACGATAAATAAAAGTAACACTAACTTTTGTTTGGAAAAGTGGGCAGGCCATTAGGGAGGACTATAAGGATATCACGAGGCTGTGCAGGAACAAAATTAGAAAAGCCAAAGCTCATCTGGAGCTCAATCTGGCTACTGCCATTAAAGATAACAAAAAATGTTTTTATAAATACATCAACACAAAAAGGAGGACTAAGGAGAATCTCCATCCTTTACTGGATGTGGGGGGAAACTTAGTTACAAGAGATGAGGAAAAGGTGGAGGTGCTTAATGCCTTCTTTGCCTCAGTCTTTAGCGGCAATACCGGTTGTTCTCTGGATACCCAGTACCCTGAACTGGTGGAAGGGGATGGGGAGAGAGATGTGGCCCTCACTATCCACGAAAAAATGGTTGGTGACATGGTACTGCACTTGGATGTGCACAAGTCAATGGGGCTGGATGGGATCCACCCAAGGATACTGAGAGAACTGGCAGAGGAGCTGGCCAAGCCACTTTCCATCATTTATCAACAGTCCTGGCTATCGGGGGAGGTCCCAGTTGACTGGCGGCTAGCAAATGTGACGCCCATCTACAAGAAGGGCCAGAGGACTGACCCAGGAAACTACAGGCCTGTCAGTTTGACCTCAGTGCCAGGGAAGCTCATGGAGCAGATTATCTTGAGAGTCATCACGCAGCACTTGCAAGGCAAGCAGGCGATCAGGCCCAGTCAGCATGGGTTTATGAAGGGCAGGTCCTGCTTGACGAACCTGATCTCCTTCTGTGACAAAGTGACGTGCTGGGTGGATGAGGGAAAGGCTGTGGATGTGGTCTACCTTGACTTCAGCAATGCTTTTGACACCGTTTCCCACGGCATTCTCCTCAAGAAACTGGCTGCTCTTGGCTTGGACTGGCGCACGCTTCGTTGGGTTGGAAACAGGCTGGATAGCTGGGCCTAAAGAGTTGTGGTAAATGGAGTCAAATCCAGTTGGAGGCCGGTCACTAGTGGCATTCCCCAGGGCTCGGTGCTGGGGCCAGTCCTCTTCAATATCTTCATTGATGATCTGGATGAGGGCATTGAGTGCATCCTCAGTAAGTTTGCAGATGACACCAAGTTAGGTGCGTGTGTCGATCTGCTTGAGGGCAGGAAGGCTCTGCAGGAGGATCTGGAAAGGCTGCACTGATGGGCTGAGGTCAACTGCATGAAGTTCAACAAGGCCAAGTGCCGGGTCCTCCACCTGGGGTGCAATAACCCCAAGCAGAGCTACAGACTGGGAGATGAGTGGTTGGAGAGCTGCCAGGCAGAGAAGGACCTGGGAGTGATGGTTGATAGTCGGCTGAATATGAGCCAGCAGTGTGCTCAGGTGGCCAAGAAGGCCACCAGCATCCTGGCCCGTATAAGAAACAGTGTGGCCAGCAGGGCTAGGGAGGTGATCGTCCCCCTGTACTCGGCTCTGGTGAGGCCGCACCCTGAATACTGTGTTCAGTTTTGGGCCCCTCGCTACAAGAAGGACATTGAGGTGCTTGAGCGAGTCCAGAGAAGGGCGACGAAGCTGGTGAGGGGCCTGGAGAACAAGTCCTATGAGGAGCGGCTGAGGGAGCTGGGATTGTTCAGCCTGGAGAAAAGGAGGCTGAAGGGTGACCTTATCGCTCTCTACAGGTACCTCAAAGGAGGCTGTAGCGAGGTGGGGGTTGGTCTGTTCTCCCATGTGCCTGGTGACAGGATGAGGGGGAATGGGCTAAAGTTGTGCCAGGGGAGTTTTAGGTTGGATGTTAGGAAGAACTTCTTTACCGAAAGGGTTGTAAGACATTGGAACGGGCTGCCCAGGGAAGTGGTGGAGTCACCATCCCTGGAGGTCTTTAAAAGACTTTTAGATGTAGAGCTTAGGGATATGGTTTAGTGGGGACTGTTAGTGTTAGGTCAGAGGTTGGACTCAATGATCTTGAGGTCTCTTCCAACCTAGAAATTCTGTGATTCTGTGATTCTATTGCAGAAAAACACATTCACCTCCAAATTATATATTTTTTTTCAGTTTAAAAGTATGTAATTTCACAAGGAACACTCTGGGACTTACCATGCTGTGAAACCATTGCTCTATTTCTCTCAGCAGTGGTAAGGTGCCCACGATTCTTAAACTGTTGAATAGCCCCTGTGAAAGTCAAGACACCAGTATTGCAGATGACAGCTGATGTTGGGATATTGGCACACAGCTCAGAGTGCTGTAACAGCTTGGGATTTTGCTCCAGGGTTCCCAGTGCTTGCATAGTTCACATGTGTCAGGCTCCTGGTTAATCATAGCTCACCGTACGGTGAATGTATTCTATTGACTTGACCAGTTTCAAAAAAATAATTTAGAAGAGATGACAGTGTCTGTCTTTTGCCATCTTCCCCACCCTAAAATAACAAAGTAAATGCCAATGGTTTGGACCCAACTTCTACTGTAAGAGTTAGGCAACAAAGCAGAGAAAAAAGGAATGAGAAGAGTGTTTTAGAGATGAATACGTATTTAACTACAACAATAACAAACATTTTCATGAACAAAAAAGAGAAGCAGAATCGGTAAGATGTACAGGATAACTCAGAGGAATATGCAGTGAAAATAAGTGAAGTCTAATAAATTGAAAAGCTGACTCTTTTTTGGAGTTGAAGGTTTGAAAAGCAAACACCATTTTTTGTGGAGGATTTATAAGCAGGATATTATGCCAGTCAAATCAAATGCAGAATAGTTGGAAGAAGGAAGATATTGAGTCAAAATGAGAGGCTTCAGCTCTGCTAGTTGTCCTGGAAAAAGTAAAGGAGTGAGAGAGAAAGGAAGAAATTGGTTAAACAATTCATTGGGTTCTGGTGGCTCCTTCTCCTTTCTGTTCTTTCTTTCTCTTTCTTTCTTTCTTTCTTTCTTTCTTTCTTTCTTTCTTTCTTTCTTTCTTTCTTTCTTTCTTTCTTTCCTTCTTTCTTTCTTTCTTTCTTTCTTTCTTTCCTTCTTTCTTTCCTTCTTTCTTTCTTTCTTTCTTTCTTTCTTTCTTTCTTTCTTTCTTTCTTGGGGAGAATGTCTATATGTGTGTGAGAACATATGTGTATGTATTCTGGTTGTTGTTGTTATTGTTGTGTGTGTGTGTTTTTTCCCCCCCCAAAAGAAATCCCATTTTTCTTTCCAAGATGTTCCTTTTTATTTTTATTCTCCCTCTAGTGAAGTACTTTCCTTCTAGAACTGAAATATATCTATATGATGAGGAAAAGCAGGGGAGTTCTTAAAATCTCCTTTAAAATTTTCCATGAAGACCACCATTTTTTGCTCATTATCTCTGAAATATATCATCAAACATAGCCAAGTTTCCCACCCCCTTAAGAAGACTGTGGCATTGTCATGTCCTTACTCCACTTGCCCCTTATTTTTCGCCATCTTTCAGCTATGTATAGTGAGTTAGGTTCCGTTACCTTTTACTCATACATCATACCTTCCAACATACTTATCTTTAACGCTGTTCTTTGTATTCACTCTATTTTATTGCCATCCTCTTTATATTGAGTTGCCCAAAACTGATCACAGTTTTCCAAGAGGGGCCTCACCAGGGCTGTGTGCAGAGGAATTATTACCTCTGTAGTCCTGCAAGCAATTCTGCTCCACATCCCAGTATGGTATTTGCCTCTTTGTGCTACAGTCTCTCACTGTGAGCTCATATTTAATCTGTCATCCACTATCACTCCCTAAATAAGTCCTGCAGCACTTCCCCTTTAGTAATAAAAACACAGAAAAAATGTTTGAAGAAAAAGTGAGTTATCCCCTTGGGTGGCTCTTTTGAGAAAACCTGGGTTTACATACAGCTGCAAAGGCACTGAAACACAACCTCATGCATTGCTTCCACATATCTGGATTTTGCAGCTCTAATGCCAAGAGTCAAAACAGATATGGCATTTCCTATTTGTACATATTTTCTGAATGTTTGCTGGTTGCAGTCCTGTACTACCCAGAGCATTGATACAATGGAGAAATGCCACATCTACTTTTAGAGTTCATATCTACTAGATTTAGAGCCCAGAAATCCTGCTGTACTTTAAGTAGTTTGGAGGTATGTGCTGTGAATGTTGCTTCAGTTACTTGATATTTTATGGAAATTGAGTGAATGCTACTGTATATGGACAAAATTGGGACAGGGCTTGAGTCACAATTTTTACCATCTCTAGGTTTGGAGAGTTCTTCACTCTCCAGACTGGATTCCTTTCCAGCACTTCAGAGTGAGCATTTTCTCAGAACTGCCTGTCTTTCTTTTCTACTGCTGAATTTATTTAGAAGAACTTTGTTGATATTTGAAGTTGAAAAGCCTGCACAGTGTTTAATCTTCTCCTTCTTTTTGGCCAATGAGTTGTCCTTCCAGAATAAAAATCCTCTCCTTTTTAGTCCATCTGATTATTCAACCCAATTAATCACCGTGAAAAACACCACAGAGGATTTGTAAACATTGTGTAGGGAAATTTGATGAGCACATATTTACCTTCAGAGGGCTACAGGAATTACGATGTGTCAAATTGTAGTGTATTGCATATGTGGATAATCTGTTTTTTTAGTGCTCAGCCATTTCTTTATTGTGAATCAACCTAATACTGTTAAACCAACAATACAGATTTCTCCTTCTTCCCTTATTTCTAAGATCTGCTTGACGGTTTCTCTCTTGCTCTCCCTGAAGGATACCAAGAATAACAAACTGCAGATAAGCAGCTCTTGGAAATGCCCAAACAGCCAAGTGAAAGAACTGAATGGTGCAGGAAGAAAGACCCTATAAATATTGCAGAACACCAGCATTGCTAACGTGCTCCCTCACTCCCAATTGCAGCATTAGAGCGTATGTTCATAAGGCTCACCACCCTGAAATTGATGGGAACCTCCCTGTGGACCGCATGGTTTGTGTACTAAGCCTCCAGATTCTTGCAGTGAACTCTTGCTGCTACAAAGAGCTCTTAAAATTACATTTAAATTGGAAATAGAAATCTCCTCAGCCCTGACATTGGAGCAGAGTTGTTATTTCCCATGCCTGTCTTCTCTCACTCAGGAAGCTGCTGCAACATGAAACCTTCTGATTGTTCCTCCTTCAAATGCCTCTCTCAGCTGCCTGAACTCCACTATTTCCTTGTGAAAGGAGGGAAAATATGGGAATTTAGGCAAGCAGAACGGTCCTTATGCTCAGCCTGAAGAAGAAAGGTCAAGAGGGGTCTGATTTTCCCAGCCACTGAAATGTGTTTACCTTCTCCCCCGCCCACCTTTTTTTTTTTTCAGGAACCTGTAAAATGCAATCCCCAATCCAGCAAACTGCTACAGCAAAACCAAAGACTAAAGAGTGTCTTCAGGTGTGCTTTAGGGCTCATAAGGAGATATATTTCAGCAACTCATTGTTGTAGAGCCAGGTAATAGAGAGAAAACATCTATAGGCAGCTGTGTACAGCTCTGGAGGTGCAGTTTGTCTGTAGAACAGAAACTTGAGATGCTAGATCTGCTCAGCTTAACAGGATGGTAAACAAGAGGGAACTTAAGTGTTGGGTTATAAATATACTATACTATATAAATACAATAAAATATACTAGGGTGGGCTTGAAGAGTTAAGGGAGACTTTTTTTTAGTAAAAAACAGAGCTTTGATAAGAAGAAATGATTACAAGATTTTTGCTGAGACACTTTTTTTTTTTTTTTTTATTTGGTAGGTTTCTGGGAAATACAGTGAAAATTTTTAATGACCAGAAGAAGGAGGCTCTGAAGCAGCCTCCCAGCAAGAAAAACTGTGCAGAGAAAAGCTTAGCTAGACTTCTGTCTATTTGCAAGTGGTATTATATGATCTGATTGCATGTAGTCACTCACAAGTGCTCTAGATGTGCCCCACTCGGGATCTGTAATTCAGCTGCTTGTTTTAGGAAGTTTTTTTTGTCTAGACTGAGAGGTATACTGAAGAAATGTGAATCAGAATACATGGGTGTTGTGAACATTGTCCATTTGTGTTAATTCACTAGATGTGCATGTGATACGTACAGCTGTTTAAAACATTGAGCAATTAATCTCCCAAGCATTTAATAAGGTGTTCAGAGAAAGGCAGTGTGGTCACAGTTGCAAACTGAGTCATGGCCATATTACTTAAACAAGAACATTGTTTGGGTTCTGCTTGGAAGAGGAAAGAGTACTGGCATCTCTGTCTGACTTTAAATGGGAAATCTTGAGAGGTCCATTATAAAGGCAACAAGTCTGGGCAAAATGGGTGCTTGGCTTCAACTCATAATCTCAAATTCAAGTTATCAGTTTTCCTATGGGAATAAAAACATCAGGATGATTCCTAACTTTAAGCCTTAAAAGGAGAGTGGTGATGTGGACATCTTACACTGTCATAAAGCAGATAGCAGGAGTGAGTTTTGTGTGTGTGCTACTTCTTGAGTTGGTTGTCATCTAAAAACAAAATCCAACAAGTGAAGTTTGCTGACCACATAAATAAATAAATAAAAAGCAAGGAAAGAATGACTGTCTGCATTGAGTGAATACCAAACCAAGCTCTATCCTTCTTCTGAATCTGAGGTCTTTTCACTCTTACCCTGAATTTGGTAGTGTGGATTTCTTTACTGAAAATTACCTTCCTCTTGGAAACTCATCACACATCTGGAAGGAGAACCTTTCTTGGTCATGTACCATGCAGTGCAGCTGATTTGGAGCAATATGGAGTTGCTTTGATTTCCCCTTTATCAGGCAGCATACCAGGACTCAAAAATAGAGCAGCTCTATTGTCTGGTACTCTACTACAGGCATCCATTGATGTCTGCCAAAGGCTGCATTCCCTTGCAGAGGTCTGCAGCTGAGCAGGACTGACTAGAGGATGAGGTGATATGTGCCTGCTCTCAGGATCACACAGTGATCCTCCTTGTACTTCAAATACAGCTACTGTCAGGAACTGGACAATGTGAAAAGCTCCCACTTCTTTTGGTTCAGTCTCTGGTCACTTCTCTCACCACCATTCCTTTCCTAGTTTGGAGACAGATTGGAGCATTTCCTTCTTTTGTTTATTTCACAGGGGAACAAATGGTTCATTTCCCTCTGTCCCAGCTGCTCTGAAAGGTTTTCTAGCTTCTCCAGATTATATTATGCAATGCTGCAGAGCAAGTCCTTTTTTCTTTTTGACGCTGTGCCTTTACCATGTATTGTAATCTGTCTGCTCTGATTAGGTTCATCCTATAGAATCACTGCCAAATTCTGTTTTATGCAGCAATGTTTAGTCTTCAGCCTGGGAGCTATGTACAGTCCTTTTAAGATGTTCATACATCAACATCAGTCCTGACTAATCCTGAGAAACTTTGGATGGCAGGAAGAAGGAAAGCTTGAAGTTAGCTATGCAAGTTATGGGACAAACTCTGTGATCTACTCTGGCCAAACTTCTACTGCCATCAATGAAAGTTGGTTTTGAGACCAAGACAGCAACTTTTTTTTCTGGTGTAGCTGTACCACTGTCTCAGCAAGGACTGTGTTCCACTTCTGTTAAAGAGTTTCACTCTGAGCTTGATTTAGTAGGGACCCAACAGAGCCCTACTTTTCCATTGAACACATTGATTAGGCGAAAGAAGGTTTAACCCATTTAACACTTCTATTTAAGAAAACCAACACTCCCATATTTTGTCACATTTTACTTAAATATGGGTGGATTTCATACCATTATTACTGCTGACCTTAGTGGCTTGTTATTCTCTAATTACCACTTATATGGCATGGGCATGTAGAATCCAGGCAGGCTGGTTCAGCCCTGCACACACACACACACACACACAGAGAGAGAGATCCCAGAGCAACCCTGGTTAAAAAAATAAGATCCTGAGGTCCTTTACAAAGCTATGGTTTGTATGTTTACCAAGGCTTGGTTAAAACATCACGTTGTGGAGAAATTGCAAACATTTTGATGTAAGAAGCCGCCCCAGTTTTGTGGAGGGGTATAATTGCTGGGGCTTTGCTGCTTGTGATGCCCTGTGATAAGAAAGGATGGGTAATCCTGCTGCCAAAGGCACAGGGAATTAAGAAGCCATGGTTGCATGGGAGTTGTGTTGGCTGAGAAGGCCACTTAGCAAATTCCTTACTTGAGCATTCAAGGGCACTCTCTCGCAACTCGATCCTCACTTTTCCAAGCACATGGAGGAGAAGAATGTTTCACTGTCCAGAAAGCACCCGGGCCTTGAGATAAATGAGAATTGAAACAAACGTTTCCATTCATATCAGGGGCCCCTCCTCACTAGCGTCCTCACTGATCTGTAAAAACCTTCTTTGTAAGTGGTTTCTAAAGCATAATCTGTGCTTTTAATACTGTTTGATTGAATAATTCCAATGTAAGTTTTGTTTTTTAAAGGTTTTGAGAAGTGTTGTAAGTAGCAAAAGTTTTTAATAGAAACCTGAAGCCACTGACTGAGGAAAATTTCCTCACGACCGTTCCTGTTGTGGAGAAAACTGGAGGAAAATCAAGCCCAAAGCACCGAGGGTCATGTGAATAGCTAGAGTGGAATTCAGGGGCTTCGTTTCAGTAATTGCAGTGAAATTGCTCCCAGCAGAGGCAAGGAGAAGAGAAATTTTAAAGGTCCGAGCAGACAATAACAGAACTCTACCTGCCTTCATAAAGCATTGAAGGAGTCCTGAGCATGGAATTAACTTACAGAAGCAGGACTTTCCTTTTCAGAACAAATGTATCCTTTTCTTTCACCACCCACAATTCCACATCAGACATTGAGTGTGCTTTACAAGGAACAAGATTTTTTTTACACCAGAGAAAGACAACAGGCCCGAAATGGTAAAAATGAAATGTAACTTGAGTGTGTGCTGGGGGGGGGCGGGGGGGGCGGGATGGGTTGTTCTTTTCTTTTTTCTTTTTTTTTTCTTTTTTTTTCTTCTTTTTCTTCTTTTCTTTCCTTCCTCCCTTCCTTCCTTCCTTCCTTCCTTCCTTCCTTCCTTCCTTCCTTCCTTCCTTCCTT
>CM021763.1:52720516-52733729 GCA_011075105.1 Heteronetta atricapilla | reverse complement strand
TTCTGTTCTGTTCTGTTCTGTTCTGTTCTGTTCTGTTCTGTTCTGTTCTGTTCTGTTCTGTTCTACTCTCTTCTGTTCCCTTCTGTTCCCTTCTGTTCCCTTCTGTTCCCTTCTGTTCAATTTGATCCTAGAGTGGTGATTGAGTAAATATGTATGTACCTCAAGTTTTCCAGCTAGTTCAGCTTGCTATACAGAAATAATGATTTTCAGAAAGCACCAAGCAACTGCCTCTTCCCTATCAAGTCTATTTAAAATGCCTTAAATTTGATACTGCAGACTTTGAATCCTTGATGCTCAAGCCTGATTCACTTACCTGCCAATGAATGGCTCCTGCCATTGCCTCTTTCCTTACGAAACCTTGTGAAGAAATTGTCCATGGAGGTGAGAAGGCCAGCCTCTCTTCTCATTGCTTAACAGCGTGATGCAATACTTGTTTTCACTGAAAGGAGTCACACTGTCTTTAATAGGCACTGATGTAAACTCTTGTGCCTCTTGTTGGTCTCGTTTGCAAGGAATACCTTTTGTAACCATGACTCTTCTGAGATGGGCATAGAGACATCCACCAACTACTTTCACATGAACTGTGACCAGGAAGTGCTCTCAGTCTGAACATCAGGACAAGAGTTAAATTGTGGGCCAAGAAGTGAAAAGCTCTCTATCCTCTCATCATCTCCTTATGTTGCTCTGTGATTATGGTGATGACCTGCATTCACGTTCAACTCAACCTGCAGATGTGTTCTGACACCCTTAGAAAAAAAAAAAAAAAAAAAGGAAAGAAGCTGCATCTTTGCCAACATATTCTTTTTCTTTCTTTTCTCCAAGAAAATACAGTTTACATGTTTTATGAGATTAATGTCACTTTCTTCTGATTACAAGAATCTGATCAGCATATTAATAAGTTAAAAATAAAAGCCCTCAAACTATGCAACAGCTGCTATTTTGCTGTTGAATCTATTCAGGGTATGCAATTTTTTATGAGATATTTATTGTAATAGAGAGAGGGATTTGTTTGAGAGTGTGTTTGTCTGTGTGTGTGTGTATGTGTACATGTGTGTGACTTTGAGCTAGCATTAATACGACCATTTGTGTCTCTTCTACATAATACATGAGGGCAGACAGAGGAGGATATCCATTGTGTTGCCTAGTGGAAAGCATGTACAGCAAATTGTAGCTATTCTGGTGGGACAGCGTGTGGGTGAAGGCAGTTTTGTCAGGAACTGGATTTGTCAGTGTGTGGCAGTAAGGAAGAGCAATAGATTCGAGTCCTATTCTATACAACCTGCCATTATATATGTTCTGGGGAGAAGTCCATATGTCTTGTTAGACTGCATGCTAGATTTGGGGTCTGGCAAAGATGTGACAAAAAAACTATTTGACTAGAGTTGGGGAACCAGGTCAGCATATCTCAAAAACAGAATGCTAATGTGCTAATCACCTTCTTTGAAATGGGCTTATACAGTTTGCCTCTTTGTAACAGCAACTTGACATGACAAGAAATCATTTTATATCCCATATACCTTAAAAAGTGCAAAAAGATCTAGAATTTTAACCATGATATTGTGCTTAAATGAAGGTAGATATACGATGAGGTATTTCCTTGACCTGGTCTTTAGAGACCCTGATCTTGGGGTGGTGGAAGGGTGTTGAAAATACTGAAGGCCTGCAGTTCCCTCTGAGGCCAACAGGATTCTGAAGTGCTCAGCATCTCTAAAACTCATTGCACCTTTAGAAGATGACAGTTGTGTTACAAATACAGTAGAGTGTTCTGTCCATGTATGTGCTCTTTACCAGATACATTGTTAACTTGAAGGGTTGCACCTTTTTTATTCTCTTTTTCTCCCCTGAAAACTGTCAAATAAAATGGAGAAGCTGGAGAGCAGAAGACACACAAATTGAATTCCTATACATAGTTAAAATAGAAGACTATTTGATCATGACTGAAAGTGAATTCAACACGTTGCTGTAGAAACCCTGGCAAATACATTAACCTCAATGCCTAACCATTGCGTTCTTTTAACAGCTTTATTTTTAATAGCTATTTACTTAAGAATATGTCTCAGCTGTGCTACCATATACTTTTTGTACTTCTGCACAAAGAAAGGTATTATTTCTTCTAGGTAGACTGTGTGAACAGCTCTTTTTACTGCTGCTAGTAACTTCTTTGCTTCATGAACGACATATTCCCTGGATATATCTACTGCCTCTGCCATGTGATAAAAATACCCATTCTTGCATGACCAGGGCAAACATTCTTTATTGCAGTATTTAAAACAAATCAAGAGAGAGATCTGTGAGAATTGGAGATTTCAAGGAATCCTTCTCAGTAGGATCTCCGTCCTTGCAGAAGACCAAGGAATGTGGAAACTGGGGAAGTGCCAGAAAGTTCTGCTGTTTTGTTTTAGTCAGATACACATACCTCCCTTTACCTTTCTCCTATCAGCAAACACCCCCACCCAGGAGTGTTGATGTTGGTTTGGTGCCCAGAATACATGATCCCACCACAGAATGTTAAAAGACAATCTGGAATAAGTGTTTATGTCAGCTTTTGTTTAAAGAAATGAAAAACAATCTTGGGTCTTGAATACTATGTTGTTCCTCATAAAAAAGAATAAATGGATTGTGACTTGAATATACTTAAGGGGGTGTAAATTAGAGCAGGGTTAATTGTTGATGATAAACAAAACCAAATATAGACTTGGAGGTTGCACCCTCCTTTTCCTCTTGAGATTGTTCACAACCTTTGCACACATTTGCCCATTGTTTTATACTGCCTGATAGAGTGATTGCATGTCACTGGCCTCTGACTCTTGAATTCCTGTAAAGGCCCAGTCTAGGGAAACAATCTCTAGAAATATAACATGGTGTCACCATGTGAATGCTCAACACCTTTCTAGTTCTCTGTAATTATGATAGACAGAGAAGATGTGATCAAGTCATTTGACCTTAGATTCTCTGGATGGCAGCAGATGATGGAATTAAGAGGTAGACAAACAAGATTATAGAATTACTGGAATATTTTGACACTTTCTAGTGTCTGCCTGAAGAATTGTCACTAAAATTCAAGCTTTATAATATTGGTTAGACTTCAGTATCCTCAAGATATCTTTTCCCTTTTTTGAATATGGACCATGGAATGATGAGCAGTGCCTGTGGCCCCGAATGTGAAGGACATGGCATTTTTCTGTCTGATTTATTTAATTACTTTTGTGTCAGGGTTCTGGCTAGGGGTTTTATGGGATCCAAGCTCCAAACAGTGCAGTCATGATCCTCTGTCAGTCATGCTTCAACTCCATTGTCAGAGGTCTAATATAAGGCTGAGGTACTTAATGCCAGTGGTCATTTCTTAATTGTTGTGCCTTGCCCCACATGCTTGCCAATTGTATTTGCCAATTCTCTATTATTTCTCCATTTTTTGTCACCTTTCACCCTAGTCATAGTGAAAAACAAGCCGGTAATTTTGATAACCGAAGTTCTAATTGTAAAGAGTATGATTGGATTTCCGTAATAACATCAATGTCAGGGCTGCTGGAAAAGTGCCAGAAGGTCTGTTCCTCTGTTGGGTCAGTCAAGAATTGCTCTGTTGGTGGTTTTTGTTTTTTGTTTTTCCACTACATTTTCTGGTCAGCATCACAATGCAAAAGGGGAAAAATCAGTTTCATGAGAAGGAAGGTTTCCCTGAATACACAGACTTTTGAATGTGTCCTGGGAGTGTGCCTTGGGATTTAAACAGCACCAGATTATGCATCCTCAATTAGCAAAAACCTTATACCTCAGTTAGCAAAATCCCACATTGATTTGTAGCAAAAGAATATGAGTGCTTTCTAGAGAAGTTGAAGAGTAGGCAAACTCTTCTCCCTTAAAAAAGTGGATTTAATGCCATAACAAGCTAAATTTCAGATTTGAGCCTGATTTTTTTTTCTTTTCTTATCTCCTAACTAAACTTTTCCTCTTGCTTTTGTTTCATCTCTAGTGAGAACCTCTGAATGAAAGCTTAAGCGAAGTTCTTACATCATGGATGTTGAAACCAATGGGCTCAGAGAGCCAAGAAAAAAATGGGAAGCGGCAGAAAAATAAATAGTTTTATAATTTATTATGTTTCTGCTTTCCACAGAAAAAGTTTGTATAGATAAATGATATTATATAGTACAGAAATAATGCTGTCATCTGTGGTCTTTCTGGTACATTGCTCAATATGTAATACAGAGAGAAAGGAAATTCTGTATGTTTTCACAATGGTGTCTTCACTGATCTTCTTCTCTCTAGAGATCTTTTCAGATGACCATTCAAGTTGTCGACGATTTCTTCTTTCAAAGAGTTTTAGTTCTTTTCAGCTTTTGCCACCCACTTTTGTCCCAAGCAATCTTAGATGGCCAATGGGAAACGCTTCTACTTGTACTTTGCTTTTCTTGGACTCTGCAGAACAACATTGGAAACAAGACATCCTGTATTCTATCCAATTTATTAGTTTGGACAGATTTCCAAGTTTCCAAACAAATATACATAAATATGGACTTAGACATCTCTATCACAAATATGTTGCTGCCATTAGGAGCAGTCTATGAAAGATTCCAGCTTACTGCAATATTTTTACAGACAAGGTACTCACTTATCTCCCATCTGCTAAGGTCTTGCCCAAGAACACACAGCTGCTCAGTGAGGGGAACTCAGCATTCAGGAGGCTCTTTCAAAAAGGGCATCCCCCTTTTCAAAACAGGAACTCATTCACCAAGTTCTATAAAGAAATGCTCAAAATTTGGCACACACACACACACACACACATATATATATAATACATATATATATATATAATGACCATGCAAATGGTGAGAGTAATGGCTTTAATTCATAGGAAATGTTTATATGTTACACATACACAAACACAACTAATAGACCACATACTGTGAAGATGACTGCCTGGGAAAGACTCACAGATATACCCTATAGCTGATGAGTAATAGAGAGTTCCTTTATCACAATGAAAGCACATGCATTCTTTCTGGTCATGGTGAAGTCATTGTTTGTGTTAAATTAGCAAAATCTTCTAAAAGAGAAGATACAGGAGAAAGAAAAGACATACTGTGTAAGTATGGGAGTGAGAAACATTGGCCTGCACTTCAGTTTCCATCAGTAATGATTATGTAATTTCTTTGTGCCTCAGTTACACAACTACAAAATGGAAATGTTTGTTTTCTTTGTTCACTTGGTTTGGAAACATCTAAAGAAGGAACAAAAGAGAGAAGTCCCCTCTCTCTATTGGGTAGTGAAACACTGTCACTACCACCATTTTACAGAAGGAGGAATTGCAGCAGAGATGCCAAAAGGTTTGCCCAGTGCCACAGAACAAAATGTGGCAGGACCTCAGGTCTCTCCAGCCAGGAACACTCCAGCAATGGCCAGACCCCATCTGCACTGCTTGCTTCACAGCTGAGAGCTACAGAACATGTGCTGGACACCTCCAAGAGATGTGATGCCTGCAGGTAAATGACAGGAGGGTGGTAGCAGTGGCACTGTTGCAGGTTGGGCCTGGGTTGAGGGTGTAGTGGGGCTTGACTGCAGCACAACAGCACTGGCCTCAGTGGTTTGCTTCCTTCCAAGGGAGGAAATCCAGGTTACTCAGTAGTTCCAGTTTCTGTACAGCTTTTACTTGTGGCAATGCCTTGGCAGGGTACCTGTCCTGAGAGTGTCTGCTGGCCTCATGTGGGACAAGAGCTGTGGGTTGACCCTGTGTGCAGACATCTTCCCTGCATAGAGAAGTCTACAAAAATATCACTCATTGCTTTTAACAGAACCTTTGCCAGGTAGACCTTTGACAGGTAGACTGTCTCCTATCTAGGTTTCTCATTACTATGTCCCTTGGAAAACAGCAGTTCGTATCACATATTTTTTCATGGTTTGGTATAGGCCTGCAACTTCTTGTGCTAATTTGATACAGCAGAGATTGCTTCTGCTGCTGTAATGACTGAGGCTGCATCTGCAGTCATCCCAGATCATCCTGAGCATATGGAGATGACAGAATTTTTCATTAGAGTCACTTTTGCTACAGATGTCTCATTCATGGGACCACATTTGCTCTTCTGAGCTGGTGGTATGACTGTGGTTTGGTTATAGTGATGGACAGAGTGCTTCTTCACGGTTTCTGGATGAGCTGGAGCCTGGTAAAAATTCCAGCTGAATTTTGCACAAACAGTGCCACGGATAAATCTTATCCCTCATAAAGGAGAAACAACAGCTGTGTAGATTGCAAGCTGTCAGGCAAAGCAACTGCAAGCAAACTGTACCCTTTGCTTTTTGATTGTTGACTGAACCTGCAATTACTGTCCTTCCATGCTCTGCCAACCTATGTTCTTACATCATCTCTGGGTCTGAGATCCCTCCTTCCTTCCCTTCTCTCTTAAATTTTCCTTCTCATTCACCAGGTACTTTCCTTAGTGTTAAGGTCAGGACCGGTTATACTGAATGACCAAGGTCACATGTAGCTGAGAACTTGAGGCAGTACAATCCATGTCCTCATTCAATTATTGAATGTCTGCTTGGGGGGTTTCTGACTTAGTCTGTCCTCTCTCATGTGGTAGCTTGGCTGTTTAGAGAAGGATTTGTATGATTCAGTCACGTCCAATTGTGAGTGGTTACTCAAATGTCAGTCTCCACTGAATAACAAAATGAAACAATTAAAAAAAAAGAAACAAAGATAATCAGTTAGACACTTTGGGAGAATATGTCTGTGTACAGTTTATGAAATTCACTGTAGCTTTATGAACTGTCTATTTTTATGCCTAATCACTATCTTTGTCTGTGTGCTGCTCATGCTTCTTGTGCAAAGAAGCTGGGGAGCTGCGCCTTTGGTTCTGCGGTTGAAAGAGACAGTTGTAAAAGACTATTATTAGCTAGTGAATAGGCATGGTCCAGGCAGAACAATGGGGTGGCTGAAGCCTTGGAAAAAGCCAGTTTTCTCCAAGTGCCCCACAGGAGGCCAGGAACAGAGGAATTTCCCCAAGAGCAGAACAAAGGTACCAGGTGTTGGTGTTAGGGCTTGCTGACAGAGAGGGGCCTTGGAAGAGAGACACAGAAGGAGGCAGAAGGAGGAGGGGGACAGGAAGCAGCAAAATGAGATGCTCCAGTGGTGCAGGAGCAGTTCTGAACTTGGCTGCAGTGACTGCCAAGTTCAAAGGAAACTCAGCAAGGGGAGGGGAAAGCATCTCTCTCTCTCTCTCAGTACCCCTCCCCAAGATGCAGGTTGCAGGGAAAAGCTCCTTGCCATCCTGCAAGACACTGGCCCCAAGTTCTTGAGGAGCAGAAGACCAAAAGCAGGAAATCATGCGGTTTGGTGCCTGGTACTTTGCATAGGTCTTGTGCCATTGACACACAGAAGGGACAGACTTCAGGCAGGTCCTTATATCAGCCATGGACCTGCCCTCGGCCAGTGCATCCCTCCAGAGTAGAAGTGTGAACTCTGAGCTCCCCCCAGACTGCATCTCCAGGAAAGAGAGCTGTGCTCAGAAGCCCCTGGAAGAAAATCAGGCACAGAGTGTGTGTCACCACCCATAAAAGCCATGAGAAAGTCAGGCCAACAGAGAAATGCTTGGCAAAGGCTATACAACCCATCACTAGTGAGCTGAATTCTCTACCATGCCAGACCACCTTACCTTCAAGTACTACTTCTGATCATAAGGGACTAGAAGACACGCAGCTCCTGCTTACTAATAAAAATTGCAGTGAAACTTCCTCCTACCCTGATGTGGCAATTGCTTGAGAGCACTCCCTCCCACCTAGCGGATTAGGATCATGTGAAAGGTGTTATGTTTATTGGGATTTAACAACAAATTCAGACAGGGAATTGTTGCCCAAAGTGGAATTAGGCTAACTGGGACAACAGCAAACACAAGTACAACCCATGAAAAATTCAGTGAGATTGTTAATGAGAAGTAGTCATAGACCTTTGTTTTCTGCCTTATCTGAAAGACTTTGTTTCAGGGAGCCTCATAAAATCAGATGGGACTATTGATTTGGACATGACCCTGCCCCAAAGGTGTGCCTAATGAGTGAGATCTACAAGATAAGACTGGTGTGTACAGTGGCTGCAAAGTTTTAATAATTTCTCTGTGAGCATTTTAGCTTGGGAGAATATACATTTAAGTGTTTTAAATGGTCTCCAGATGTTGAAAATCACTATAAAAAGATTTTAAAACTATAGATTTTTAAAAAGGCCACAGAATTGTAGAAGAGAAAGGTCAGATATTGGGCCTTTTATCAGTTACCAGAAATGTGTAAGTGCCTGTACATGGGAAAGGAACATCATTCCTACCCTATCTGAAACCCACAGAAATGTTATGCTCTGTATTTGGTGACAACTTCCTCCTCTGTCTCCCTACCTACCCTATTTACTGCTTCTGTCTCTCTTAGAGAATGTTGAATCATAATAATCAGCATTTTTTTGCATTGTATATAAAATAAAAGCAATAACTCAATAACAGAAAACCTTGAGCTAAGGGTGTTGTTTTTGGGACTGTCTTCATTTTCCTTCAGTGCACGAGCTATGCTTTAGAAACTATTCCCTCTGGCAACCCATAAAACAGAAACTTCTCAATTTTTTCCACCCCAGGAAACATTCTGTCAGCAATTCACTTGTAGTGTTCATCTATGAATATTGAGATGATTTTTTTTGTCTCATTCCTAAGTATTAACACAAGGTGCAGTGAGTATCTACAGTACAAACTGCGTGAATAATTACAGTGTGAATAACAGTAAGCCCAATCAGGAAAACACAGAAGGCTGGAATGAAATTTTTAATGCACAACAGGGCTTGTGACATTCTGGATTTATTCTACTTCTGTTCTACCACTGTCAGAAAGCCCATTAGTTTTAAGGCCATGACCTTGTATCCTTCAGTATTTCTACACGTTCTTCAAGCAGGTGATGCTCCATGTTTCATTGAGGCTGATCATGTACAGAGAGATCCAGGCATGCATCAGTTGTTACTGTGGTATTACAGATGCATGGGGACATACTAGAACCATAAAACCATAGAACAGTTTGGGTTGGAAGGGACATTAAGGATCACCTAGTTCCAACACCTGGCCATGTGCAGGGACACTTCCCACCAGACCAGGTTGCCCAAAGCCACATCCAGTTTGGCCTTGAACACCTCCAGGGATGGGGCATCCACAGCTTCTCTGAGCAACCTGCTCCAGTGCTTCACCACCCTCTGAGTAAAGAATTTCTTCCTTATAGCTAATATAAATCTGCCTTCTTTTAGTTTAAAACCATTGTTCCTTGTCCTATCACTCCACTCCCTGAAAAAAGTCCCTCCCCATCTTTCCTGTAGGCCCCCTTTAGTCACTGGAAAGCAGCTGTAAGGCCTGCCTGGAGCCTTCTCTTCTCCAGCCTGAGCAACCCCAACTCCCTCAGCCTGTCTTTGTAGGAGAGATGCTCTAGACCCTTGATCATCCTCTTGGCCCTCCTTTGGACTTATTCTAATATGTCCATGTCCTTGTGCTGGGGGCCCCAGAGCTGAAAACAGTGCTCCAGGTGGGGTCTCACGAGAGCAGAGCAGAGGGGGACAATCACCTCCCCAGTCCTGCTGGCCATGCTTCCTTTGATGCAGCCCAAGGTACGGTTGACTTTCTAGGTTACAAGCCCACACTGCTGGCTCATGTTCTGTTTTTCTTCTGCCAGTACTCCCAAGTCCTTCTCCACAGGGCTGCTCGCAAGCCACACATGATGGTAAGGACTGGGAAGAAGGTCTGCACATGCGACAGAATTCAGCAATGCTCTAAATATTTTGCCACTGAAGGATGTGAATGACAACTGCAAGAATTCATGATACAGTTTCACCTGTCAGCAGAGCCAATTTAAGCTAATATTTTATTGCAGCTGTATGGGAAGAGTGTGTGGAACACTGGTGAACATATCTCAGTTAACAAGTGATAAATGTTTAAGCTGCAATAACTTGACTGTGACATTGTTATCCATAGTCCAAGTGTAAGGTAGGAGTGAATGAGTGGGAGACAAGAGAATGCAAGTTACTAGTGGATCTTTAAAGGAGACCTGGCAGAGTTTCAGCAGATTGGACAGTATACTATGCAGGGTGGGTTTTAAGGAGACACATGAAGAACAAATGATGTGTTGGCTCCTCTATGGGCTTCCATGTTGAGTAACTTTAATGTGTAAAGATGGAAATTAGAGACTGAATGAAGTTACTTTTGGGAAAATGCAATAGACAGACAATGATGGATAACATTTTTGATGGAGTCAAAGCTATGACTAATCACTTGAGAAAGTATTGGAGTTGGGATATAAATGTTACACCTAGATACTTGTTCTCCATATAACAGCTAATAGGGCATTTACAGGTGAGGACTTCAAAGTCATAAATTGGATTTCCAAAATCACGACATCACTTTAAGTATTGTGTTCTTGTTCTTGTTTTTGTTCTTCTTGTTCTTGTTCTCTTTTTTTTTTTTTTTTTTTTTTTAATATAACAGAATTCTTTTTATTGACTTCTGCAGAAATGTTGTTGGATAACTATTTAGTATTAGGACTGCTGTCCTTCTGATACACTGATGCTCAGCTTTCAGGAGCCTTCTGTTGAAGTCAGCCTGCCAATTGCAGCACAGACATATTTTAAACATGTCTGGCCTCATGATCTCTTTTCTTGGCCACCATAACTGACCCAGGAAAAATGCCCACCTTCACTTTGGAAGTGTTGAGTGCCATCAGTTCTGTGTTGATATACACATTTTGCCACTGAATAAAGTCTCCAGTCTGGGGGCTGAGGATTTTTGAAATTCTGCACTCCGGTGAGAAAACCAGTTTCAGCATCTATTGGTGGTAGCAAAAACAGCTTGTTAGGTGATAGCAGACTTTTCAGAAACAGAAGAGAAGGGAAAGAAATCAATGAGTAGAAATGATTAAGCACAAGCATGTAATACCAGGAAATGGTTGTTTTATCCATCTGCATTCTTAACCATCATTCATCACAATTAGTTACTGCGCATTACCTACAACTATAAATAGTTTTTATTTGACCTTTTCTGCATCTGTTGAGCCTAGAATATGCAGATATACCTTTGAATGATTCCACATGTTCCACATGTTAACCAGTATACACTCTTGCACCAGACAAGCAGGATATAACAGTGGTCACTGTTATGGGCTCTTGATGCTTGTGCAGTGAGTTAAGCCACTACCTTCTTGACCAGTGATTTCCAGGTAATGTGTCCACATGCTGGGCAGGTCTGCTGGGGTGAGCAGAATGACCACCTTGGAGAAGCTGTGTGATCAGACAAAGAGGTACTGAGAGGGTTTTACCTTTCCCTCCTTTGCACCCCCCTGCATTCTGAAACATTCTTGCTCCTCAACACTGACTTGGTCCCCACATGGACTGCCTTCCTGCCACCAAACCTCATATCCCGCAAGTGAATCTCATCATTTGTAACTCTAGTGCTATGTCTGGGAGGAGCCACAGGAGGAGTTTTGAAAGACCCGTGCTTTACAGCTTCCAGGCATTAATTCTGCACAGATGATTCCCTCTCATTTTGTCCTGGATTTAGTCCCTGTAGGACCACGGTTGTGTCTGCTAACTGAGGCTGAGGTTGCAATGTAATAAAAGGAAATGAAAAGTACTTTACTTTTGTATGCTA
Source organism: Heteronetta atricapilla (assembly GCA_011075105.1). Lineage (NCBI taxonomy): Eukaryota > Metazoa > Chordata > Aves > Anseriformes > Anatidae > Heteronetta > Heteronetta atricapilla. The sequence continues at coordinate 52,722,090 of CM021763.1, read as the reverse complement.
GTCACAAGTATACAGCAGATCTGTGGTCCAGTTTCTCCCATGATTCCAAGACAAAATGGCAATGAATTTCATTTAGGGTTAATTTAAGGGGATTCTTTCCATCGAATTGTGTATTCCCTCCATATTATTTTTCTTCAGAAGAGATTGTGGTTTGATGCTTTGTACTTGGGAGGACCTACAGAAATTAAAAAGTCTTGACCAATATAAGGCTATTTATCTAGGATAAAACAGAGATTGAATTAATTTTGTGCTGTAGTGTAACACTGTGGTCAGATTTTCCTTACCAGAGTTTAGTCTCTTTATTTTTAAACAAATGAAAGAGATAACCAACCAAAATATTGTCGTGCCTTGCAGACATGGTCTAAATGTAGGCAAATGTTTGTGTATATCTTGGTTATATTTTCTGTTTCTTCTGCCCTTTTACTTCCCAGATGCCTCTAGTAACATCATGGTACAGATTTTCTCTACAGCTTTTGTCAATAACTGCTCCAATAATACTTTGTGCAAGCATTTGCCTTCACAAGAGTAACCTAAAGTTATTTTAAAAATCAACCATATGAAAGGACGTCCAACTCCTAGCAATTGTGCTGCAGTTCACTGGTACAAAAATATGTGCACAGTTAGTTGCTAGTATTAAACTGCAACTTGCAATTTAGCTGGGTCTGCACTTAATACATTCTTTGAAATAGATATGCACGTGTGTGCACAACAATGTTTATCTTGAACAAGATTGGCTAGGACCATTATGGCATATGATGCACTGATCAGTAAATGAAGACATAGACCTGGCCAGAGTCTGACTTAGAGCAAACTTGTGATGCAGAGCAAAGGGATAGACTTCAGCGAGGTGTGTAATGGGTTCAACATAGTCAGATGCTGAGCTGGGGTGAAAGCTGAAGGTAGGCCACAGCAGCAGAAGGAAACTCTGGAAGGTGGAAGGGTTAAGGTAGAGTAGGATTCTTTGCCTGTCCTCTTTTCTTTATGGCCTTCAGAGTGATACAACTGCAAATTTGAGTGTTTGACCAGTTTCATTGCAGATGCAGTTAAAGAAAGAACTAATATGGACGCTCAATTATCTTAGCAACAACATACATTTTGTTAATATGTCCTCCTGCTTCCTCTTCTTTAATTATCTTTTTTTTTTTTTTTTTTTTTTTTTTTTTTTTTGTTTTGTTTTTCTGAAGAGTATTTGCTTCAAATCTGTCTTGAAAGTGTAAGAAGATAGTTCTGCATTCCTGTTCGGTCTGGGGCCTCTTGGCTGTGCCTGCAGATGTGATATGGTGGCTCACATGACACTGATATATGTCCACTATGAATGGAGGAGAGACCACCCTATTGATTTGTATAGGCCACAGAACAGCCAATGATTTGACATGGCTATTGCCATTACTTATTAACATGTCTGATTTACCAGGTCTTTGCAATTATGATATGAAGCAATCTTTTTATTAATTTATTTATTTTTATGTCCTAAATACAGGGCACCCTTACAACTTTACATGATAAAGTTTTGTATTAACACTTCCTTTATTATTATTATTATTATTATTATTATTATTATTATTATTATTATT
>CM021763.1:52709083-52720506 GCA_011075105.1 Heteronetta atricapilla | reverse complement strand
TTATTATTATTATTATTATTATTATTATTATTATTATTATTATTATTATTATATTTGGGTCACCCCAACTTATTACCTTAGACAACCAAGACTTGTCTGTGATGTGTGTTGCCAGGACTTTCCACCATAATACATTATGATATTCCCTGTCAGAGATGACAATTGCTCTTGTTTACTAGCTACCAAGGGTGATGCTCTACTTTTATGTGCCTTTAGAAAAGGAAGGTAGTGAATCCACCCCAACAGCTTGCATCCAAATACCAGATCTTCCTGTGTGATTACTCTGATGTTATTTCAAGAGGACCTGGCAGCCCCTGTCACTGATTAGGCCCCCATTACATGTATGCTCTGAACAGAACAAAAAGACAGTCTTTGTCCTGAGCAACAGTTGGTGTCCTTCAGGTAACATTTCCATACAACTGCTCTAGCTGACTGGGGTCCTGCTGCAGGCACTTGGGCTCCAGGAGCCAACCCTACATGTGGCACAAAGGGGGGACAGACACCCCTTTTCTCTCCAGGAGTGAGATGCTGTGCATGTGCAAGGACAACTGTCCATATTTTGTTAGAGGGCAATTGTAGAGGTCTAGCCGAGTCTCTTTGCTCAGCAGCCTGTTTGCCTCCTGCACTGGTGAGCAATTGGTTAGGTGTGCTTTTAAACTTGGTTCACTCTTACTTTTACCTTTCAATAGAACAAAAGGAGCAGAATGATCCAGCTTGACATGCTACACTTCGTGGGATACAATAGGGTGAAATGGCTTGGAGCACCCCCAACTCTATTTCTGTGTGTTAAAATTTGTGACTGTCTGATAGCAGTGGTATGAAGCTGACTCCCTAAGCAGCAAAGATTGATTTCTCCTTTGAGTAGCCATACTCTCCACAGAAGTATCCTTTCCAGTTATGTTTTGAAAGTCATCAGACATGCTGTTATAAATGATCACTGAAGATTACTGGAGATGCTGCAAAATAATAGTGAACCAAGTAGCATCTGTAATTTCCACGGCTGGTTTGCAATCATCACTCAAAATGAACCCTATCTGAGTTGTAGGGCTGAACTTTTTTTCCCTCCCCTTTACTGCTGTATAACGCAGTTGAAATAGATACTGTCTCATGAATTTTTATGCAAAAGGCTGAGCTGCAATCCACTGTACTAACAGCTAGCTTTCTTTGTGAAGATCAAGACTAGCTCAGAAAACACTGGAGGGAAGTCCACTTTTCCAGTTCCTGTCACGTTGTGTTACAGCTCAAATGACTCTGAGATGTGTATCTCTGATGTTCTTCTTAATTCCTCCACTATAATTCAGGTGCCACTTAAGCACAATATTTATCACCATTCCTGTTTATTAATACGGGGTTTACTGTTTTATGAGCATTATCACCTCCAAAGTCCTTGTTTTCTTGTGAGTTGCTGGTGACATAAATGCCCCCAATGCATAAGAACAGACATGAATCAATTTTAATGGAAAAATTACTATGATACCTGTGTTCCATAACATCAGCATGTTGAATTGTCTCTTAATAATGCCTTGTGCACTGCTCTGATAACATGCACAAGCAGGTGTATAACTTAAGGCATCAGTGTAAGCCCAGGGGCTATTAAGCTGTGCAAGATTAAAGGCTTCTTTAGTGGACATGAGAAACCTTCCGTTTGACTTTGAGGGTTTCTGATAAACCTTTAGTTATTAGGTCAGACTACAAATTTTCACATCTGCTTTTTCTTCTGGTGCCAAGAGCTGGACTTGCTACAGTTTTTGGCAGGAAATCTGGCCATACTTGTCTGCCATGAAAAGGAAGATAGGAAAGTCTGGTTGTTGAATTCCCACATTGAAAACTCAAGTGTTGTCAGTCGAAGGTAGAACCAGGGAGGAAAGTCAATACTAGAAAGTTGTCTTTTGATGTGGATTTTATTCATAGCAAAGGAGTTCTTTGCACATCCTTCATTTTTCCGTAATAGAAATGTGTGTGGTTTCAATCCTCCCTTTTAAGAGTTCATCTATTTCATTGAATTTTTTAGAACCTTTATGAATAGAAGAAGACTGCACCAAATCGTATTCATAGAACTATAGAATGGTTTGGATTGGAAGGAACATTAAGGATCACCTACCTGCAACCCCCTGCCATGGGCAGAGGCACCTCCCACCAGACCAGGTTGCCCAAAGCCCCATCCAGCCTGGCCTTGAACACTTCCAGGGATGGGGCATCCACAGCTTCTCTGGGCAGCCTGTGCCAGTGTCTCACCACCCTCTGAGTGAATAATTTGTTACAAATATCTAATCTAAATCCACATTTTTTTAGTTTAAAGCCATTTCCCCCGTCCTATCACTGCACCCCCTGCCAAAGAGTCCCTCCCCAGCTTTTCCGTAGGCCTGCTTTAGGCACTGGAAGGCTGCTGTAAGGCCTGCCTGGAGCCTTCTCTTCTCCAGGCTGAGCAACCCCAGCTCCCTCAGCCTGTCTTCATAGGAGAGCTGCTCCAGCCCTCTGATCATCCTTGTGGCCTTCCTCTAGACTTATTCCAACAGGACCATCCTTCTTATATTGCTGCCCCAACATAATGGTATGCAGATCTCTGCAGCCCACACTGTGCTAATTCAGTTCTTAGGAGAGTATGGAGAAAGTAATCACCACACGAACAAACTACATCATCTTCTATAGTGGGACACAAGCTTCACCTTCTTGCAAAATAGCTGGGCAGTTGGTGTTCAGGTCAAGAGGCATTGATGTAATTTACTCCTGACTTTGGTGAAGCAAAAAAAGAAAAATCACAAGCATGGGAGTGATCTTCTGAGTTTATTAGGCACTCTTGTCCACTTGATTTCCCAAATGTTTTTATTATTGTTATTATTATTATTGTTAGTAATAATAATAATAATAATAATTGTATGATTTCATAGCAATATCTTGTCAAAATCTTTGTTTTTGTAAGAAGCTCTGCTCCTCTATTTATTCTGCTTTGTTAGTACAGATGGTGAGACTGTCTTGACTGCTCCCCTTAATTACTGTACTCTTCTCGTTATTCTGTTTTGGACAAAGCCGTCTGGGAAGATGAGATACTCCTGTGTAGGCATCCACTGGGCTGTACAGCCAATAAGCACGAGTAACATGAGCAGCCTGGAGCAGTTTTTGTGCTGGAGTTTTGGTTGGTACATCCCTTGCACCCTTATATTCCCTATAATTTTATGATGACCTGCTGCAAGACCAGTGGCTGCTGAAGTGGTTGATCCAGGTGGTGACTGGTTTCTCCAAACTCTCCTCAGGGCTGAATTAGCTGCATGGGCCCCAGAAAGCTATATGCCATGGAAATGTTGCAGTCCTTTTCTCTTCCTGTCAGTCCCTTCTGCAACACATAAATTGTAGAGCGTGTCCCTCACAATCAGAGCTGTTTTGTTTAAACACTTCATGATAACTTTTAGATCCTCCCTGTCTACTATCTGTTTGTTGGCAAGACTGTTCCACTGTAACTAAGAGAGAAAACCCAGAGTCTGGGAGCTGTATTCCCTGCTCTTGTTTTGACTTCTATGCGATCTTGGATAACTAACTTAGGGCTACGCTTATTTTAGTATGGGTGTTAGGCAAATCAGGGTGTTTTTGAAGCCCTGCAGCTGTTTGAGTTCTGAGAAATTAGGTGTCCAAATGCATTGAAAAATGTATTTGGGTGCCTAATTTTTTTTTTTTTATTTTAGGCTTCTACATTCTTTTTGAGAAATTTGACTTTTAATCTTAGTGACTTAATTTCCTCACTTAGCACATTTGAAGAAGCATACAGAAAATGTTAAATTTTAAAACAGAAATGCTGTGCTGTTTAATAGTGTTGTTTTGTTTTTAGTTTTTAGCCAATGTTAACATTTTCACTTGTACCAAATTTGACCACAAATCATTCACAGCTTAACATCATCAGCACCTGTAGGCTTAGTTCTGATCAGCCATCTTTTCTCAGTAGTTTCAGTATGTGTATTGGTTCTGTCTTGTAATGTTTCCTAAAAAAAAAAAAAAACAAAAAACAACTGAAATCAGAATTTCTGGCTGCATCTGACAAATCACACTTGATACCAAAGAAAAATGATTTGTACTGTCTATTCTCAAAAGTTATTTCCTCTTTTATTTTTTTTTTATGTTCCATGGAAACTTTGTGTGTGTGTGTGTGTGTGTGTGTGTGTGAATTCTGAACTACAGATTCTTTAAATGAGTTTGTAATGAGATGGCTCTTTTATATGAATTTGTGAACTTCACTGTCAATTCAGATCAATAAATCCTGAACCAATTGAGTTTTTTAATATAACTTACTGAAGAAGAAAGTACTATGGATTTGATTGCTTCCTTCAGCTTTTGAAATGTAAAGAACAATCATGGTGTCAGAATAAAGATTTTTTTTCTCTCCAGGTTAGGCTTGTGCGGTATGCATTTAGTCATTCTGGCTGATTCATAGCCAGCAGTTTGCATCTTCAAGAGCAAGTACAGGGTGTTCCTTCTGAGATACACTGATCAGTTCTGCAAACACTGCTTAAATGATATCCAGCCATATTATGGCAGCTCCTGCCAGCACCTCTGTAAGTTAGGGGTTGTATCAGCATTTCCATTATAAATATAACATTTACACTACTACCACCTTCCTTGATTTATATTGTGCTCCTGCACTGTAACAGAGAATCACATTTGCTTTGTTCACTGCAGCTATACAGTGCTGTATATAGGGCTGAGGGCTCGAGGGATTTCTCTTCAAGTGCTCCCAAATCTCTCTCCTGCACTATAAAGCCTAGCATTGCCTTTTCAGCAAATATTGATGCTTTTTATTCTTTGCTTCAAGACATTATTCTGCTTATATGCTGTGTACCTGGACTAAGGTGCATTTACAATTTACCAGTGCACATACTGCAGGTGCTTTAAATCCTTCCACATATTACCTACATGGTTAGTCAGAAGGAACAGATGTCTTTCTGCACGAAAGACCTCATTCTGCATTCTCCATGTCCCTGGTTTTGCCACAGGACACCAGTCTCAAACATAGGCTGTTAAGAACTGACAGAACAGGGAACTGAGTATAGTTCTTCATGCAACTTTATTTAATTCATGCATAATAAGCACCCACTGTATTCACGGTCCATTTATGTATCATTACAGATGGTTAATAAATCATTAATACATGATGTTATGGACCCAAATAACAAGCTATTATAAATGATATCATCATTCTTTCAGCAACTGGTGTTGGAAATTACATTTATAAGCACACAGTTGGGCTCAGTTGTTTTCTGTGACAACTGACTTTCCAGTTATCTTTTATTTCAAGCCATTAAAATGTCTAATTCATCACTTATAAGCTATTTAGAAATGGGCACTCTAGTATTCAATGCATCCCCCTATGGATTTACTGAAATTTCTCTCTGGTCTTTCTTTTCTCTTTTGCTTAATATAGTTTGTACCTTCAACATTTCTTCTGAAGAAGAACATCTATGAACTGCTTGTTTGCTCACACTGAGAGTGGTGAAAACATTATTAGTTATTTTTTTTTTTTATTTATTTATTTTTTTATTTGAGCTACAGAGTGCTTGAGAACAGCTCTATTTTTAACCACAAACGTCCATATTAAAATATATATATATCTTCAGGGAGCCAGCCTATCTAAATGGCCTTCCTTTCTGTCTTGTGGCACAGCTTGAAAGATCTTTAACTTCAGATCATAAGTACTGCCCTGCATCACCTGTGTTTCTTACAGGACACGACTGAGCAGGACTGCTATGCCAGTCCTTCCAGGGTCCGTACTAACCAGGGCTTGGTACTGGCACCTCTGATGGTGTATGGAGCAGGGAGGGCAAGGGCTGGGTGGGCCTGGGGAATCAGATAACCTGCTCAACCCTCTTTGTTCTCACTCCATGTCCAAGTGTGGAAGGGACCCCATGGTGCAGGTACATAGGTACCACCTGTCCTGTGAGTTAAAAGAACAATTCTGCAGACTTCAGGTTATGAATCCAGTACCTTTTAAATAAGAAAAGGAAGAAAAAAAAAAAAAGAAAAAAAAGATGTCTATTATAACAAAAATTATCCAGCAAGACCCCTACATTTTTTCACCTGCTAACGCACTAGCAACTTTCTTCCCACCTCACAAATTATATTTACAGTTTCCTTGTGGTTTTTGCCCTGAAGTCAATTTTCACTCCAGCAACTTTTCTTCTGTTCTGTGCCTTGGCTCCTTAGGTCATTAACCTCAAGCAAAGAACTTTGTCAAATACTTTGAAAAACGAAGTCCACTCTATTTCCCTTGTCTGTCCTGGTGGCAATACAGCACATTCAAAGAATTCCAGCAATTTTCTGAGGCATGACCTGCCTCTCCTGAAACATGCTGGTATCTTTGCAATCTTTCAGCAAGCTGTGCTGTACCAAATGTTCCTCCATTTGATCTTCTTAAATATTTACTCAACTGTTTCCAGTGACTCGCATTCAGCTAACTGGTCTCCAGTAACTTGACAAACTCGGCCAGCTTGATGGTTTGCTTTCTTGTTTTTAATAGCATTTCAAAGTAAACAGAAAAATATTTTATTCTCACAGTTTACAGTCTCTCTTAATATAAAAATTCACTAATCGTCCCACGGCTTTGGAGAAATGTGTTTGGTTGTGTGGTAGACTCAGACTGATCTCCTAGTTATCTTATAAGAGAGAGAGAGAACTTCTTATGTAGCTTATATCCATGCCTATATTTATGTGCCGTGAAAATACCATCTTACTAACAAACACAGTAGAACTGGTGTCACCTGTGGAAATGTGGTGATTGTTATGAACAGATAGTGTAGTTGGCTTTCTTAGCAATAAACTCCTTCAAGGACTAAAATTAGGAGGAGATGGAATGACTTCTGTCAAATGTAGCATAGTAAGTGGATCTGTAATGTTAACTCACTGGACCAATTCTGAATGAATGTTTATGGTGGGGGTGGGGAAGGAATACTGCTGGAGTTTCTTTAGAAATTAACAAAACATCAAGTAACTTGTGGCTTTGCTGTGATGCCCACGGATTATGCTCCAAATGAACATTGTTTTCTGATATATTTATGGTTCAGATTCTCTGCTTTTTCCTGCTGGTATCATACTGTTGCCTTCAGTGCAGACCTTCTTCTCTCCTGCAGGTTCTGGCCCCTGCCTCACCAGAACAGAAGATGATTTTTTAAGCTGAGTGGAGGAAATTTTTAGACAGCTCTGTTCCTCCCAGTGTTCCCATCTCTTCAAAGCCAGCAGGCACTGAAGGCTCTCCTTTAACATAAGCATAGGAAAGTTTGAGTGTTTAGATCAGAAAATCCAAGCTTGCTCTCTGCTGTCCCTGTGAGGCTTTGAATGGCTGTATTGTGGAGCACTAACCGTAATGTCCTAGCTGGTCATTGATCTTTTCAGGCACATTCTCCTAACTGGGGCATCCTCATGGCATGATGAACAGAATAACAATTTAGGAAGAAAACACACTAATTCAATAAAATGCAGCTCCTTTGGTCTCCAAGCTGGCTAGAGCAGGTTGCCTCTGCCCTGAGAAACTTCCTTGAGAGGATCAGGTGTGTGAAGGATGCAGTAGCTATGTTGCTGGAAGAGAAGAAATCCAAAACTATCTTCTTCAGGGTGGTGAAATAGTACAGATTTAGTATTTCTGTTGCTTTTACTTGGACTGTGGACAGTGGTTAGTGAGGAAGATGAATTTTCCCCAAATGTTTGGCTTTTCTGTGTTTTCTTTCCTCTTTCTGTGGCCCTTCCTTTCACCCCCTCCTTCCAGCCCCCTCTCTGCTATAGCACTTGCTGGCTTGCAAAACGAGCAGTATTTTTCTTCCAAAGAAAAGAGATTGAGGTCCATCTCTTTTGCATCTGCCCCAGGGGCAAACCTTCTCTTCCTACTCTGCTGCGATGGGTATAATTTCATACCTCAAAGCACTACTCTGCTTTTTGGCAATAGCTAAATACGCTTCTGTGAAGCTTAAGCTAATTCCCTCCTGAATAAGCAGCACTCATTCTTGTTTGTTTGGCTAAATTGGTTCTTCAAGAGTCGCCCCAATAAAGCAGATGGCACAATCAAGCATGTACAGATTAGACAGACCATAATTTGTGTTGATCAAAATGTTTTTATAGATTTTTTTTTTTTTTGACAGAGATGGTATTTCAATCAGACTTCAAAAAAAAAAAAAGTCAACATTTTGCTATTTAATTTCTCAGAAGCTGAGAAACATTTTTTTCCTTCATTTATTGGTAAGTTACATTTTCAGTTCTTGAGGATTTTTGAAAGAAAAAATTAAAGAGAATGTTGATCTGAGTGCAAAAATATACTTTACAAATTACTTCTGGGGAAACAATTTTTTCTTTAGTATCTTTGAATATACTGCGGCTGTAAGAGAGAATGTGAAATCTGGCTTTGTCAGTTTGTAAACAGCATGGAAGTTCTCCATATACAAACAGACTATGTTTAGATTACCTGTTTTAATACTGTTTTACATTTTTATTATTATTATTTGTTAAAGAATCTAGTAGTGTTAATTCACTTTAGGTAACACACATACAGACCCAGTAATATGGCTGATAAGTTTTCTGATGGAAGGCTTCACCTGTGACTATGGAAAATAAGATGTCTGCAAGACAAACACTGCCCCTGAAAGACTGAATGAACGGGAAGAATTGAAGTAGACATTGTTCTGTGGAAGTTATAAATACACACTTTAGCTTTAGTATGGAAGGTGTTGCTATTTTATTCAGAACTGGGATGAATTTCAGTCCCACTCCTGTATTTCAGTTACAAATGCTTTATCAGCTTACATATCTAAACCTTTCATTCCACTGCTAAACACATATCTTTAATAGACCAACCTGCATTTTTAACTACTGAAATCACCTGGTAATGTTGCCATTATCCCTCAACTCAGGGTGATGGAGTCACCTCAACTCATGATGATGGACGATCTAAGACTGCCTACTAGTACTGGTAAATGATAGCCACATTGTTTGGATGCTAAATCTCATGCAAATCTCTCCCTTTTTCTTGTTACTGATGTGGCATATATTTAGTTTGAGATGATGGCTCATAACTACTAAACCTTCTCTCATGGATGTCTGTTCTCTTTGTCACTACGAATTAGTAAGGTTCTTCTGCATGGGCATATTTCTTGAAGCCTTCTTTGTGGTTTTGTTTGTCCTAGGGCTCTAAACCTCCACTGATCAAAACTTCCCTATTTTCTTCCTATGTTAGGTTATGATTATGAGTACTGTAAAGTCACAGCTGTGCTCAGTAGGTTTTGCAGCAGAAGTAAAGACAGGATTCAGAGGTGATATTGCTGCTCTATATTTCACTCTGTCAAAAGTTATGGATGCATATCTTGCAGTGGAAATGGCCCAATACGAGAACTGCTTGCATCTGAAATTCATTGCTGTTTATTGTCTGCTGCTGTCTTCGCTTTCCTGTTTCTAGTTTCTGCATACCATTTCTTAAGAACCTCCTCTTCATAATTTCTTCATTTTGTTTGTCTGAGGCAAGCAGATACTAAGATGCTTCTCACTCCTACAGGCTCATTCTTCTTTCAGATCCTTGAAACTTGCATTTGCTCTTCTCTAGAAATTCAGCAACTTCTTTGTTCATTACAATGCCTTTTATTTGTGTCTGATGCTGTTCCTTATCTCTCCCTACATAAGTTGTCATTTTTGTCTCCTGACATTGAAAAAGTTTCTTGGAAATACAGGTAGAAATAGTTAAGAAAAGATGCAAAGTGGAAGGTTTCAGTTTGCCAGCACTCTCCCTGCCCAGTGTGTGCAGACCTGATGTACTTTGTTCTCTACAGTGTATTAGGGTGTCCATTATCAGCAATGGAAGCTTGTTAACACAGTAACACAGAGACTATCCATTATTCCTCTTGCTCCTTTAAAAAGAGGCCATTAAAATAGAGGCAAGCTCCTTTCCCTACAGCTTGAAATTTGAACAAATTTAATTTCTATTTATTAGGGAAACTTGTGCTGCTGGGGGGAAAAAAGCCAGATTGACAGTTTTGGAATATAAAGTCCCTTATTCATCAACAGAACAGGTAAAGGAAGTGGCTGTTTCTCTTGCCTTGCCAATTTTTGCTCATCTCTGACCTAGAGGTAACACCTCAAGCTTGGAGTTCATTCTCCATGTCTTTCTAATCATTGGGCTCTCTGCTGAGGTAGGTGCCAATTAGCACAGGTTATTTTTGTGATGTGGACAGCTGACCATTAGAAGAGGAGGAAAACCATGAAATTTACGTTGTGAAATGAGAGCTCATCATCATGGCTATGTTGGACAGATTCATATTGGTACTCCAAAACAGTTTGTCAGGGATTGTGTTACTTCACCAGCTCAGTTCAGGCAGTTCACCCCCACCAGTAGTGCAAGTTTTCACAAAGAATAAGGCAGTGCAGTATCCATTGTCAATGAACTGGCCACCAGAAACCTGAGCTGTGCCTCTGGCCTCTTTCTGCCTGAGGGTCCCTCTCATTCTTGTTTATCCAGGCAATGACACATTTCTAGTTGTTTTCTCAGTGCAGGGATCAGGATCTCTAGAAAGAAAGGTAGCAAGCCCCCAGAATACCTAGAAGAAAAAAAAAAACCTTACAAGAACATCATTGTGTGATGTGGTAGGGCTGTGTGTTTATTTGCAGCTAGAATGAGAGCTGATCACTACTGTAAGATAGAAATCCAAATGGAAAGGAAGTCTCTCATGGGTCTTGAACAGGGGCTGAACTGCTGTCCAGGCAGGCATAAATGAGCTTGAGGTGTTCAGTGCCTTGGACACGCACACTATTTTTAGGTCTAGGCTGAAGTCCTTGTATGCAGAATAGACTACTATGATTACAGTTGGGTCCTGCATCACTTTCTTGCACAGAAAGGAGCCAAGAAATCCAAGCAGGCTTTGAAATGTGCTTCTAAACCAGCAAAGGAAGGGGTGGAGGACTAGCACTCTTAGGCAGTGCTACTGACACTTACACACACACAGTTGCTCAGACAAAGGAATCCTTAAAGGCTCCTCATTGAGTGTGTCAGGGCAGTGGAGGCCCCACCTTGTTTGAAAACTTGAAAACATCCCAGGCTATAAATCTCATTCATTTACATTTCTTTTCAGAGTGTGAGGTGGAGTGTAGAGGATAGCAGTATAGATGAGGATTAAACTAGCAAATGGGATGAGCGTGTGGAATACCTAGTGCTATGCCAAAGTACTCTGCTTCTGATAACATGTACTAAGAGAGACACGGAGGCTGTGTGAGGCATAGATCAGTTCACACTGGGATGTGTAATTGTCTTCACCAAGATGAAGAGAAAATGGATCACCATCTGAAAAAATGAAGCCTTTTTTTCACATATATTTCATGATGGTCTCCCTTCCCTTCCCTTCCCTTCCCTTCCCTTCCCTTCCCTTCCCTTCCCTTCCCTTCCCTTCCCTTCCCTTCCCTTCCCTTCCTTCCAT
>CM021763.1:52696415-52708983 GCA_011075105.1 Heteronetta atricapilla | reverse complement strand
TCCCTTCCCTTCCCTTCCCTTCCCTTCCCTTCCCTTCTTCCCTTCCCCTCCCTTCCCCTCCCTTCCCCTCCCTTCCCTCTTTCCTATTCTTTTCTTCTCTTTCCTATTCTTTCTGTTAAGAAAGAAGAAGCTCATGAATTTGGAAAATTTCCAACCTCTTATCTATTCCTATCAGTCACATCCCATTATATGACAATGCTGATGTGAAGTGGACTGATGGAACTGGGTGGGACATGTCACAATGTGGAGCACAATGTGTCAATCTGACAAGTGTAAGAGACACTGTTTCCTATAACCTGTTTTATTTTATTTTTATTTTTAAACTGCATTTCAGAAAAACGAAAATGTCAGACCACCCTAACATTAAGACAGAGAACTAAAATGCAGTCAGTTGTTTGCGGGCATTGGAACCAAGCTGGAGAATTTCCTTGAGAACAATGTTCATCATTCTCTTGCATTAGGAAAGAAAGATACACTTGGTCTGAATCACTGGGGAGAGAAACAGATGTAGCGGGGCAAACAGGTCTGGGAATGTTGAAAGTGTAGATGCGCACAGATATGAAGAAAACCTACATCAGGTAAACAGCATAATCTCTTCTGCAAATTACAAATTACACCACATAGGTTTCAGAAGTATTCATGCTGGCTGTGTTATGTTGCAATGTTCAGTTTGCAGCATGAGACACCACTTTTGGTCAGGGGTGTACCTAGAAAACCGGAGCTGGTGCTCTCAGTGTCAGAGCTCTTTCTCCCCATGACTGTAATGTCTCCATGCAGACATGCTGTTCCATGCACTGCCATTGCAAACACAGCATGAGCAGTTCAGTAGCTAGATCAGTTAGCACTCCTCTTTCTCCCCCAGCCCTCCCTGAGAACTGATCAAAGATTCCTCCCACTCTGCTGTTGTCTCTGATGTAAAATAGACTTGTCTGATGATAAAATCCAAATCTGAAGCAAGGGAGAGACTCCAGTCCAAGTTGCCAACAAAATATACTCCAGTCTTTGAATGAACCTTCCGAATATAGCTAGAGCCAACAAAGAAATCTGGTAGGACTCCAAGATATATATACTATATAGCAAGAGCCTGACAGAGTCACCTTTATATGTGTTGCAAGGTACCAGGAAGGGAAGGTTCTCAGAATATTAAGGGCAAGTCATGTAGAGATCAGTCTCACTGTCTTCTGTGCTTTGCTCAAGCTTGATGTGCAGATTCTCCAACTCCAGTCTTTAGGTAGTACGTTTTATTTCAGGCGACTGTGCAGATTTAATCCAAATCACTGACTTTCAAAACTACTTTTTTTTTTATTTTTTTTTTTTTAGCTGAATCCTGAATCCTGTTTTCTATTCATGTTCTGTTTTTCTGCTGAAATATCTTGCCATGGCAAGAGTTTTCTTTTTTGGCAGCCACTGAAATCACTTGGTTATGAACTATCCAGATTTTATCAGACAATTAGCAAATCAGCTCAGTGTTTGCGTGTATGTGTGTGTATGTGTGAGTCTGTTTGCATGTGCGTGTGTGGTAATTGGTGTTCATGATATATGGCTGGCTGGCTGGAATATCTCACTACCCACACAAAATGATTGCTGATAAGAAGGCCTTTTCCAGCTCAGTATTAGTATGCTTCATCTGAAATTGGCTTTGCTGACAAGTCTTTTGCTTTTGATTGTATGCTCCTGATAGAAAATGTATTGTTGTGCCTAATTTCAAGCATAATAGTTCTATAATAATCTCCTGAGGAGATATTAAGTTATAGTTATTTGTGCTGTCTTGGGTGATCATGCAAGTTGCTAGCATGACAGCAGCAGCAAGACCTGGATACAGAACAAAGAAATGGCTTGCCAAAGCTGCAAACATAGGCTCCAACTGTGGTGGTGATATATGAGATATAGATAGGTAAGATGTTTTTTCAAGAATGATGGGCTCCCAGCCTCAGCAGGCAGGTGAGCTTGAATATTACCCTCAGTCTCCTGCCAGCTGAAATGATGCTTTTGCCACCCAGCAGCCCCAGGATGATAGTAACTGTCAGTCAACAGCAAGCTACACTGCATTTATGGTAACAAGTAGGACACTATTTTGGAGAGAAGCTGCTACTCATATACATTCTGGTAAGTGGACACATATTGTTGCAATGCTTGTCCTCCTCTTACGTATATATCTATATCAGGGTGTATGAAAGAAGTGAATGTGTGTTAAACACAAACCATGTAAAACTGCATCTGGGCTTTAACAAAGGCATTGTAGTGAAGTAATTTCTTCACCTGCCTTGATGAAGAATGCGACGTGGATGCAGAATCCCTGCAAAGAAGTGCATTATGAGATTTCTTTCTTGCTGGTTCAGCCCTATTAATCTGTTCAGCATGAGCTCGAGTATTTTAATAACAGGCATGGAATATTATGCTTGCTCTAAAATGGCTTGGTTTTAAGCACTTACTTGGTCTGTGTTTGTGTTAACCTAGTTGGGGAAAAAAACAGGTTTTATGCTTATCCTCCTTTTCTTTCCCTAATCGCAGCTACAGGGCAAAACATACTAAGTGTCTAATAAGAGAAATGGCATTATCATATGCTAATTTACAGTAACTCTAAGAACTGCACAAAGAACAAGCCTCTGACTGTATGTATGTGTTGAAATCCATGCTTGTGAATAGTTCTGTGGTTTGGCTGGTTGTTCTTTTGGGGACAGAATTTGTCCCCCAAGGCCACCACAGCTCACAGATTGCTGTTGATATAAGACTTCTCATTCAGGAGTGGATTTTATTCTGTTTTTACCTGTATTTGTTTCCTGCTAAATATTACTGCAGGAAAAGGTAATCAGCTTGCAGCTGAAGACTATCAGCTCTCTTTGCTGAAGAGCAACCTCTCCATCTCTAACAGGAATAGACACTGATAGCTTCCAAAAGAGTCTCTGCCTATTTCCCTTCCCCTGGAAAGCTGAGAGCTGCACTAGAGAAGTCCAAGGGTGAGAGAAGCTGCAAATGGAGAAGCAAAAGGACATCTGAGAGTCTTCACTAAATAATCAGAGGACTGAATGATTTCAGACAAAGACAGGAGTTATATAATACATTCCTACTCTGTGAGTAATCAGATGCAAAGACTGACATATTTGTGAGTGCTCCCCAAACTGATCCTGGGCTTACTGTGGCCATTCCTGCATGCAAAAACAACACTTAATGGCAAAAAAAAAAAAAAAAAAAAAAAAAAGGAGGGGAGGGAAGAAAGTGTGATTGTACTCTGAGGACAACATCCTGATTTTTTCCTTGGTGGACCCTTGCCATTACCATGGCAAAATGCCTGGAAACTTCTTTTTTTTCTTTTTTTTTCCCACAAAAAAATGTTTTGAAGGAAGAACAAAAGAAGTTTGAGCTTTTGGCAGATCTTTGGAGATCTCTGTGTTCAGATCCTCAGCTGGTGTAATCAAGATAACTGTGGTATTGCTACAGCAGTTAAAAAATGACTGACTCTCCCATCCATCATGACCTGCAGCTATGAGGAATATTTCTATAGAACTTTGATGGAGATGCTGAAGGAACTGCTTCTACTGGATGGAATGTGTTTTCTTGCTAAGGAAACATTGCTTATTCTTAATTGCTTGAACTCCCTTGTAGATAACCTAGTGGTACCTTCGTTAGATAGACGTTTGTTGTGTGTGATAAATAAAGACCCAGATTTATTTTCTTGGTTCACTAGTTGAATGACATGTTAATCTGCTATGAAAATGCATAATAGGATCAATGGAGATCAGGATGTATGTTTTAAATTTAAAAGGTCCTTTCTTTGTCTAATCCATGTTTCTGTATTGTTTTACACGTGGCAAAAGAATCCCATCACTAGGCCAAGATAATCAGTAAATAATAATTTGCAAAACTGAAAGGCTTAATGTTTATAAGTGAGAGGATGTTTTTGTGGACAGTGGTGGTCTACACCAAGCACCCTGAAACCTCTATAAATCTAAAGACTGGATGATTATTTAAATGTAAGGGCCTGCAAATCCAGTGTTACATTTGGATAGAGATGAAATATATAAACCTTCCTTTGTGTACGAACTCAGGTGCAGTGCATCTGGCTAGTGATCAGCAGTGAGATTTTTTCCCTCTTTTACATAGAGAGAAATGTCCTGGGGAAATTAAACTCATCTGAGCTATGTCAGGAATTGTGTGTGCCCACAACATGACTTAGATAAGCCTAGAAAATTACATTATTGGCCTTCATTATTTAGTGGCCAAATCTGTGTTTGTGATGCTGTTGAGGTTTGAGCACAAAGTCACTGATGCAAGGAGATACAGGTATGTATCTCTGTTTGGTGTGTGGTGATTGGGTGAATTGGCAGCAATGTTTCACATTCAGGTGATCACAAGAGAGACAAGGAAGTGGAGAGTCAGAATCAGAGATCGCACTTTCCTTTATGTCCCAGATTCACCCAGCTCTGTCCACCCTTTGAAATACAAGCTGTTCTCCTAAGGTTTTCCACAGCATGGAGTAATATAATGAAATTTATCTTTAAAGACATTCTGGAAGCCAGATTTTCAACTATATTGAAATCCGTAACTCTTAAGCTGTAGCCCAAATGTTGCATCACGTTTATATGTGCATTCATTTGTTTGTCTTCTGATGGTAAAGGATATTATTTCAGGATCATCTAACAGTTGATTTGATTAGCTGTGTTATCGTCCAGAGCACTGCACTACTGTTTTGCCTACAGACCAAGGAAACATGTGATTACCAGGGTAAGGAACAAAAGTAATAAATGAAATGCCACTAAGACTGGGAGAATCAAACCAAGATAAAGTATAACAGCCCTCTGAACTTCCAGATTTCTCCAGGAGTGTCCCACACGTGGCATGCTGACAAAAGACCCAAGGTGGTTCATTCAGAGAAACTGACAGTTAAGCAGGGACTACTATCTCCTCCCTGGTGAAGTCATGGTTCATGTTTTACCTAATGTTGTAGCCATGCAGTGGTGTCTGTAACTGGTTCAGTGCTTATCCAAAGGTCGTCTGTGTGATCAGCATGATTGTGCAGAATGTATGTGGGTTATTTAGAACCCTTTGAGCTGGTAGAAAATGGCCAGGCAGGGAGAAGTTTCCCATCTTGTGGTTTTAATACATTTGGAGTTTAACAAAATTAATTTTCACTTATTCTTGCTTTAATGTAAATTTCAAAATAGCATTCCCCTTGCCTTCTTTTTGTGTTCATGTGCTTGTTATCAATGCAATGTGTAACAATAAGGAGACAAATCATGGGACTACTTGCGGGGAAATTTAAATTCTCTTTCTGACTACCTACAGCGTGCTATGACATATAAGTATATGGCTGCTATGATGTTACATATATCACATTATCTCATTCTGCCTCAATTTCCCTTTTGTAAAGCAATAGCAGCCTTTTACTGCAAAATGTTGCAGACTCTTCAGGTTGTAACAGGCAACTGCAATAATGGAGCATTTCAATGAAATTCAGACAGTTCTCAGCTCCCAGTTGGCTTTGGATCTCAGAAGAAGGTGGAGAAAACTCAAAAAATTGGAGACTTCTGTTCATAGTACTTATGAAAATTAGCTTTGGCATGGGGGCAAAGCATTGGTCCTGGAAACAGCAAAATACCAAGGTGGTGAAAATCTTCCCAACAATTTGGCTGGGCTAAGCCTTTCAGTATATATGCCTGGTCAAACTCTTCCATGCTTTGCATCATTTAGTAGCCATTTTGTAATGGGTTTACACGAGATTGTGGATGGCTGCCTACTAGCTACACCTCTGTTGGTGTACCAAACCTACTATGGCTGTTTTCCACCACTCTGCTTTTGGCTCTGAGTCTGTCCTTTACCAGCCCAGAGCCTGTCTTTGAGTCAGACCTTTTACCTCGCTGAATCCACCAATGATCTTTTGCATAAGGCCTGTCTCCAAAGTTCTGTTCATTTGGGTCTTGCATTCATTTTTCTTCTGTTTTCTATGACTTTTGCTCCTTGGTGTTTTCAGACAGGTCCAAGTAGAAATGAACTTCAAAATAATTTATATCTATAGTCTTTATATTGTAACTGACTTGAAACCTTCCTTTGCCTTAGGCTTGACTGGCATGTCAGCGACATGCACTGAGCCCTTCTGTCTAGCTTCCCTGCATAGCTTGGTCTGCACAGCTACAGTCGGTGAGTGCCAGAATCTCTCCTCTTCCCATGCGTTCAGGTCTTCTGCATGTGAACATTAGTTTTGATCTGCCTGCTACATTCAACATGTGACAGATCTGGCGCACAACACATGCATGCATGCTGTGCTTGGGAACGGATGTCACTGGTACAACAGTGTATGTGGTGTAAGTTCACTCCTGAGGGCTCCTAGAGAAAAAAAAATGTAGTTTGGAAAGAGGGTCTATGAAAGCTGAATCACCTTTGCAAGCTATTTGTGCTCTCCAGTCAGGTGGGTTCTTCTGGTGTCTCCAAAATTCTAGGGATTTCTGAGATCCAACTTGTTCAGTGAGACTCCTCACCAGTAGTAAATGCCTGCCACCTCCTCTGTGGACCGACTGCACTGCTGCCTGTGCTAGCACTTTCTAGCCTATGTATGGCAGCTGCTGAAGTCAGGAATTATTTCTTCAGCATCATTTTCAGGCAAAGGTCTTGGGTTGTAGCTTCATCCTTGGGATTTCCTGTGGCTTGTATGTTGTATCTGTTACAAGTGGTCCCTTGAGCTTCCAAGGAGAGAGCTAGGATGAGCTGTGAGAGCTGTGGAGATGAGCTGTGGAGTGGAACAGGTGTGTTAGAGTTTGCTGGTGTTTCTTGCAAGTTAATGCAATCACTGAGGATAAAACCTCCCAGTGGAAATTTAATGTATCTTCCCTTTCTTCACCTACACATTAAGAGTGCTTCTTACACATACATCATATATACTAGAGAAATATTAGAGATGAGTCAACTCAAGCTTACACTAATGGCTGCAGAGAATAATAATAGGTAACTGTTTCCATTAAGAGGTCTTGAAAAGGTAATAGGGTAGCTAACATTTCAGAAAGACAAACTTATGTTTGTGTCTGCTATTAGTCTTTTTCTTCTGACTTTCTGCACATAGGGCCTACATGAATCTTCCAAACACATTTTATTTTTTTCTCTCTTTTTCAATAGTTTGAGAAGAGCAATTATGCTGCTGTGGAAGAGTTACACTGGATCTTGAGGGTGCTGGCATCATTTTCAGCTCCACTATAAGCTCAATGTGCAATGTCTGGCTCTATCACTTATCTATATCTTCCTTGCAAAGGAATGCAAGGTGAATGGTGATAGGTATACCACGTTTGCTTCTGGTGGCATTTAATCATTTTGGGATGGATACCACTTGGCTAATTTGCTTAATATGAGTAACTGTTAGCATATTTGCCTTGAGTGAGCACACATTAGCATGGCCACATTTCTCTGCATTTCTGTCATGGTTTGTTCAGAGCTATGTGTGTGTGTGATGTACTGCCATCTGTCTACACTCTTCCTCTGTGAAAGCATCTCTTCCCCAGCCAGACATAATAATGGTGGCATGACCATTTTCCCAACCTCTGTCTCTTACTTTTTTTTTTTTTCCCCGAGGCTGTCTCATCCCCTGCCTTTTTTCAGTCTCACAGAATTTGAGAATCCCAGAGTGGCTGAGGTTGGAAGGGACCTCTGAAGATCATCTAGTCCAACCCCCCTGCCAAGCAAGATCACCTAGAGTACATTAGCATGTTGCACAGGTTGGCATCCAGGGAGTTTTGAATCTCCAGAGAAGGAGACTCCACAACCTCTCTGGGCAGCCTGTCCCAGTGCTCTGTCACCCTCACAGTAAAGAAGTGCCCCCTCATATTCAGCCGGAACCTTCTGTGCTTCAGTTTGTGCCCGCTGCCTCTCATCCTCTCTCTGGGCACAACTGAAAAGAGACTGGCTCCATCCTCTCAACACCCTCCCCTCAGAAATTTATATACATTGATGAAATCTGCCCTCAGCCTTCTCTTTTGCAGGCTAAACAGGCCTAGTTCTCTCAGCCTGTCCTTATACCTTATACCTGGTGCTCCAGTACCCTCATCATCTTTGTAGCCCTCCTCTGGACTCGACTCTATCCAGTAGCTCCATGTCCTTCTTGTACCGGGGAGCCCAGAGCTGGACCCAGTACTCCAGGTATGGCCTCACCAGGGCTGAGCAGAGGGGAAAGATCACCTCCCTTGTCCTGCTGGCTATGCTCTCCCTATTGTACCCCAGGATACCATCAGCCTTCTTGGCCATAACGGCCCATTGCTGGCTCATGGTCGGCCTGCTGTCCACCAGGACTCCCACATCCCTCTCTGCAGAGCTCCTCTCCAGCAGGTCAGCCCCCAGCCTGTATTGGTGCCTGGTGTTATTCCTGCCTATGTGCAGGACCCTGCACTTGCCTTTGTTGAACTTCATGAGGTTCCTCTCAGCCCAACCCTCCAGCCTGTTGAGGTCCCTCAGAATGGCAGCACAGCTCTCTGGGGTATCAGCCACTCTTCCCAGCTTTGTGTCATCAGCAGACTTGTTGAGGGTACACTCTGTTCCATCGTGCAGGTCATTGATGAGTAAGTTGAATAAGTCTTACACAGAAGTGTCCTAAAATCTGCTGGTGCCTCTGAATGCCAGTGCAACATTAACACATTTTGCAGCCATCTCTCAAAAACATTTTCATTATGATAGAGAATGAAAAAAGCTTGTTCTGACTTAAAAGAAAATAAAAATAAAATCATGTGTTTATATATACCTGCCAGTTGATATAACTTTTACTTTGAAAGCTGATTGTGAGAATGGAAAGAGTCCATGACATAAAGCCAGCAGGAACTGTGTACCCAAGAAATGATGAAAACTTTTCAAATGAATTAGCTTGTATGGTGAGCATTTGAACTAATTAAATAGCCAGCAGCCCTACCTAATGTGTATTGGGATCTGAGCATAGTACAATTAGACCATGGTACTGTCCTGCTCAAAAGTGGGTTATGGTGGCTCTTTTCCCCCCACTGTCTAAAGGAGACCTATGTCTATGTGTAACTGTGGAAAGCAAGTCCTTTCAGTGCTCCACAAATGGATCAGGGAAACCAAAATGCTCCTTTCCCTTGGCAAATCTGTAACAGGAAGGTATGCTTTCCTTCCAACATTGAATTAATGCAGTTTTGCTATGACTGAACTCTGAAGAATATGAGCAATTCTCCTCTCCCAATATCTTTTCTATGACTTTTAGATAGTGGGAAACATTGCCATCATTTACCTATGCAACCACTCTCTATCTTATTGTTACCCCATAAAACATACCCTTAGAAAGGATGAACAGTTGTCACTTTGTTGCTTGCACTGTCACTTTGCAAACTCTAAATAACAGTGAGATTATGACATGCTATAAAAGTACCTTGAGATAAACCTGTCTGAGTGCAGGGCTGATATTTGCTTTTGGATTAGATTTCAGTTTGATCTCTCTCTCTCCTTCTCTCCCTCCCTCTCTCTCTCTTCCTCTCTCTCTTTTTCTCTCGATACTTCATTTAATTCTCTTAGAAACCCAAAGAATGGCATTGAGAGTGAACCTGCAAAACACATTGTTAAGCCAGGAAAGGAAGACTGAACTAAGTTCATTTTCAGCTGATTTGTTTGTACTCATAGCAGTGTTACTCAGCCTTTCATGCAGTTCTCCCATGCAAGTACTAATCTGGCTCGTTGGTTTTTGAGATCTCATAGGATCCTAGCACAAGTCTGAACAAAGTACATGCGGTGTCTAGACAGAGAGCTTAATTCATACTCAGACTGCAAACAGCAGTGTAATGTTCTTTGCCTTTACATTTGAAAGGCTCAGCTTGCTTAAAACTCGAGTTCTAGAGCCTGAGCTCTAACCTTCTGGGAATACCATGGTGTGATTATTAAAACAGAAAAAAAAAAAAAAAGAGAGGTGCTTTGGGTATGGCCTGGACAAGAAATACCCTAATCATGATGAGCTGATTGAAAGTTAGACTGTGGAAGGTAAACATTTTTTTTCTTCTTCTTTTTTTCCCCAGTAATGGTCTCTCCACTCTTTTCTACCTTATCCAGTTTCATTTTCAGAGCTGCCCCCAAAGTAGCTGGTGGTTCTTTTTACGCATGTGCCTGGTTTTATATCTCTTGATGACTGCTTTCTTTTTAATGATTTTTGTTTGTTTGTTTGTTTGTTTTAAAATGGAACCTAAAAGAGCAAAAGACTATTCTCCTCCAGAGATGTCTGTGCAGACACAAAGCCTCTGTCTGCAGAGGATTCAAAGCCTCTTCTGGCCCCAGAGAGATGCTTATTTGCTCTTCTGGTAAATTAATCTTCAGGGCATAGCAAGGAAGGGTGATCTTGGTGAGCATTTCTCATCAAGAAAAGTGAGAGGAGAATGAAATTCTTGAGATGCCTTCTAGAGGCATGGACAAGCTCTTTGGTGCCTGTGATCTCTGACTGCATCACAAGCTTGTTTGGGGAACCTGATGTTCAGTCCAGTGATGAAATATCTTACTCTCTCATTCTTAGGAGCCACTGACAGAGTTCTGTGCATATGCTAAATGCTGTAAGATATCTTAATGAAGCTATGATGTTTTTGTAGATGAAAAGTAAAAGCAAGCATATTTTTGTCGAGCTTGGGCTGAGAGCTCAGTATTGAAATTAGTGTTGGAAATTGGAATGGCCTTTCACCAGATGAGATATCCAAAATTTGTAATCACCTTCACATAATGATGGTGAGAACCAGTATCAATGGTCAGGAACAGGCAGGGACGCCTTGTCAGTTTAGACATGCGTCACCCCAGTATGGCAGTCAGTGATTACATTAGCTATCTTGATTTGTTTTGCTAACCTGTCCACCACAGGCTAATGTGCAAAAACCCCAAGCCATTTCATCATGTTGTCTGACAGGCAGCCATGCAGGAGTTGTGGCTTTCATTACTTATTAACCTGGGATGGCTGTGAATTGACCACATAAAGGCATAAGGCTTTGTATCACACTGTCAATCCCTTGGGCTGCCAAGCACACCTAAATATATTTTAGTGTTCAGAACAAAGCATTTCACTGAAATCCATTGCTAATCCTCTACCACCACCTCCATCACATCATTAGCTGAAAAGTCAGGCTCTCATCAAACTGAGAGAAAAACAAATAAGAAACATGAGAGCACAGAATATGGGTGAACCTGAAGGATTGCTCAATAATTATTGTCTCAGCTGAAGAATAGGAACAGTTCTTTGGAAATGAAACCACATCTCGCTTGACTATTTGACTACCTTGTCCTAGGGGCCTTGGTTGAAGTTCTGACATCATTGTCAGCAGTTTTCTTATTTCAGGCTCACTGAGTTTCCTGCTGTGGAAGAAAAACTGGCTAAAAAAAGAAAACTGCTAGAGCTTAAAAGCACTCTGTTAGCAAAGCCAGCAGTGGAGACCTTGGTTGATGAGTCATTTCACACACATAAGTGCCACACTAATCAATGAGAAATACTATAGGGGGCATTCACAGGCAGGAAAAATGAAAACCATGGAGATGCTAAGGATGGGGAAAATGGGGAGGGCTGCGTGCATACATCTGCGTGTATGCTTGTGTGTGCGTACTTTTGTGCATGTGTGTGTGATCAGAAAACAGGTGGAAGGTGGAGAAGAGATTGAAGCATGTTGTTCTGGGGGTAAGAACAGGTCTGCAACAACTTTGTGTCTTGCTGTCTTGTTAATGATAATACCTTATGTAAGGATTTCATAATGAGGACTTTTATGACATTTTCATCACGTATTTATGACCTGCTGTAGAAATTAACTTTTCATAGACATTTGGAAATCCAGTCGCTAAGAAGACTGGCTTTGTTATCCCTTGTATGAAGTCTGTCGTTATGTACCTGTTAAGTATGTATTGGCAATTTATTGACATTGCTATTCAAATTAAATTCTTGAGTAATTAGTCACCAGTGGATTTGCTTTCCCAAGTTGCAGCAATATGTCTCAAAACCTTTTCAAGCTTCTTCCAAGCTTCTCTCATTGGCATTTTTCCAAGACGTTTCTTAAGAACAAGCACTGAAGCTGATATTTAGAACATATGGTGATGATGTGTTTGTATGTTCATTAAATCAAGATACCAATGAAAGAAAAGTGTAAGGCTTTCTATCCTTTTAAATGAAATTGTCAACCTAGATATCTATTGCCTTTGCTGAAATCCAGCCTGAAATGACTTGTAAGCAGTGCTCAGTTATGATGACAAATTAATTCACATCAGACTTTGATCACTGCTTGAAAAGTTTTCAGACATCAATTTCCAGCAGTTGCATTTAGAAAATGAGAATTCAGTTTGCAGCCTCACATTGAAAACAACAAAAGCAGAAGTGTCTTCATGTAGCTGGTATGCAAACCTCTAGAAAAATGCAGGGAATTCAGTGGAAGCTTCTTCCATATGTAAGATAAAGAATTTCAGCAGCACTGGCTGATATGTACAATTAATGTTCTACATATGGCCCACTTTGCACAAAGACCCTCACATTACTATTGCTTGTGTGTAAAAATGCATGCACTCACACAGAATACATCTGTCTGTCTGTCTGTCTGTCTTTTCCTATTGGTTCACCTTCTTGCCATGTAGAATGTTAAAA
>CM021763.1:52686026-52696315 GCA_011075105.1 Heteronetta atricapilla | reverse complement strand
TGCATTTTGGAAATATAGTTCTGTATATCTAATGTTTACCACTTGAGTACTCATGCCTCAGGCTCAAAATGCATAATAATGCAAATTAAAACACAGCTAACGGAAGAGCTAGAATCTCAAAGATAACCATACCTAATGCAAAGTATGACAGAACATCTGCTCTTTAATTAATCTTACGTAAAGACTGAAGCTGTGCATTAAGATGCAGAGTGTTTATGACAACTGTTTTTTTGTAGTTAACATGCTCCTGGCCTCCCTCATGTAATTGTTTCTGCTTTGTAACACACATAAAGCTCTGATAAACAACAACAGCCACCTAGAAATAAAAATGTTGGGAAGGGAATGTTTCAGAAACACAAAGTCAAAATGTTTTCAGGGAAGCATAGGTGTAGCATTTAAGTATGTGGAAGTGGATTTTGATGGTGATGAGAAGAATTTAACATCTGGTTTTGAGAGTACACTGATGACAGCTGAAATCATATGATTAAGATTAAAAATAAAGAAAAGTAAGAAAACCCATTTGTTTTAACTGGTCCTCAATATTCAGGTGGTCTGTTTGAGATCAGTTCTAGCAGTCAGATTGTCAGAAGGTAGTCAGTCCCCTTTTCCACTGCCTTTCAGAAAAGGAGGGCTGCTTGGCAGCACTTTGATTTAGCTACCACAAACCATTACGGATTTCTGAAGCTCTTTACCAGTTACTCATCATGAATGCATGCAGGTGTTTGTGTGGATGCTGTTGCTACAAAGAGCAAAAAGTATATCTGGAACCTGTTCATTTCATCTTGATAAAATGATTTGCTTTTTCAAGTCTGATTCACTCTATTTTCTTGAAAAAGTAATGCTGCAGTTATCATCATGGATAAGGAAGCAGTGTGATTGACAGTCTGGGCAGGGATTAATTCTGGAGACTAGTTGGCTAACAAATTTGCTTTATTCAAGGTGGCTGTATAAACAGTTTAGGTAACTGTTAAAACCCATATTAGTCTGTCTGTGGTAAGCACTATATGAAACTGCTCTTGGACTCAGTGTCGATGTGGGTAAGAGACTGGTTACAGTGAGACATCAGGAGAGTTGGCAGTAGCTCCTCATTCTCACTGACTGCAGTGCAAAAGCATCTCCACTGTAAGGAGCTTCATCAAGAACTCATGGAAGTCAAAAGGTTGGCTGTTACTGTGGCTCAGACTTCTGGGGAGAAGAAAAACTTCCTTCATCTTCATTCCCTTCCACTGAATGGTGCAGGCTTGAACACGGTCTGACACTCAAGTTGCGGGTACTTGTGCATCCACCAGGAGCAAAACTGTTCTCATCTAGAGCTGTGAATCTAAATCTCACCCTACATAAATTGAATAATCTGGATGAGGAGTTTATCTTCATGCTATTAGGAGGTGGCAACTGGCAACACATATGCCAGTTGTTTAACCTGTGAAGAAAAAAGAGAGGAAAAGAGGTGAAAGAGTTGTAGAAATATCAGAGAAATGAGAAAACTTAAAATTTCATTTTCTGTATTAAGCTGTTTTTTATCACCTCTTTTGTTGCTTGGTTTTGTTTTCTTAAGATGTTTGGAACCTTCCATATGGATCCTAGGGAAAAACAAACAAACAAACGAACAAACAAAAACAGTTGTGTAAAGTATCTTGAAAACTTTTTCACTTGGGATAAATGGTTGGAGTCCTGAATAAAAATGATGGGATGCACTTTAAGCTGAATGAAAATAGGTTATCTGCAGAAAATATGAAGCTGGCATGTGGGCTGTGTCTGTAAAGAATCATTTTTATTTGCCTAAATATGTATAAGGGAGGAAGACAGATAAATTGAAAGAAAAACGCCATCACAGTAACATTCACTCTGGCAAAAGGTTTGCAAAAAAAAAATAGCTGCCTCTGTGAAATAATGACTTTAGTGGAAAGTGTGTTCAATATATATGTGTGTGATTGTACACATATATATGTCAAAGGTAACCTTGTTGCTATGGGAATTGTCAGCAATTGCTCTCCCTTTACGTGCTGTATTATAATTAGCGATTCCTGTTTCATCATGGCATGATGCAATGCAAATGCAGACTTTCTGCTCGTTTGCTTCTTCCTGTATGTAGGTTTATTCCTCAAACTGAGGCTGTGCAGCAGATGCCAGAGTGTTCACTGTAATGAGGGACTGGAGAAGGACCTAAGCTTTACCAGCATTTGAATTGCTCTGGACTGCTCATCACTACTTTAATTTATACTCTTAGAGAGATGGCAACAGGGTGTATGTCTCCTATGGAAGTGATTTGAAAGCTTGCCAAGAAAGGGCCTCAGTCTTTTCCTCCTTATAGTCCTGGCACGTAGAACCACAGAAGAAAACAAAAAGCGTTTGTGAGGAGTCATCCAGGAAGAAAGATTAACAATACAAACCAAAGGAGGAGAGAGAAAAGACCCCTTCCTCATTGAAACTGGATTTGTGCTTATTCTAATGGAACTTTTACAGACCCTGAATGTCCTCTAATCTGAACGTAATGCTCGTTGCTGCTTCTGCTGTTTCTTTGTTCGACATCCTGCCTGTTCTGCTTGTGGTTGGGCGAGGGGAGGGGGAAGCGCAGTCAGTGGCCAGCTTTATCTTTGTGTGAGGAACAAATGTTGTTGTCATCCTCAAGGTCGTGGAGCATGTCTGCTTCACAAAACAAAGGGGTAGGCAGGGCCTTGTTTCTCCACCTTGTTCTCAGTGCACCCTGGACCTCTCAGGAAAAACCAGGAGGGTTTCTAATGTTTTCTTTTCCTGAAACACATCAAAGACCGTGAGTAGAGGAGGGAGATGCTTCCCCCGCTTAGTGTAGCCCCTCCTCTCTGCCCACCCCCACCCCTCCCCCCCGGCCATCTTTTTTGGCTCAGAAAATTGTGTGGCTTTAACCTTGGTTGCCTAATAACGAGTGACCTTGACTTTACATGGGATGGAAGGATTTCAGTGTTGGTTTTATCAGGATTAGCTTTTTATCTGCACAGAAGCATCCAAGAAAGTAAGACACCTCGTCTCCTTTCGCCTTAGACTGCCAGCTTTCTCCTCTGATTTTTGGAGCAATGAAGAGAAAATACATTGAATTACTGTGATGGGTATGTTGATACCACACTCAGTGCAGGGCAGGAATGGTGAAGCCATGTTTCTGGCTGCTGGGCTCAGGCTCAGTGCTGTGGGTTGCATTTAGCTGCATTGTACCCGAGCTCAGAGCTCGCCTCTTCTGACACCAAGTACTTTTCATCTGCTCTCTGCACAGGCATCACTGCAGCCTGCGCCTGGAGAAGAGCAGTGGAGGAGGGCTGTGGAAACCAAGTATACAGGATTTATACCTCTTCGTGTCTTCTCTGCTTCTCAAAACACAAACTGACTTTGAAAGATTGGCTCAGAAAATGAATACCCAGGACATTGCTCTCTGTTACTTTGCTGTGAAATTACTTTTCTGAATGAAAATATTGAATTCCTTTGAAAGCAAGTGCATAATATCTTTGGAAATGAAAATCCTGTGGAACTCACAAAGGAAAGAAGACCAAGGGATATGAAGGCTTTATATTTCTAAATGTTAGTGAGGCTGAGCTTCTTCTTTTACTTTCTTTTTGTGTGTATATGTGTGACAACAATCATAAATGCTCTTTCTGATGTTGATACAGTGGGTGCTGGAATCTCTTTGATGCTTATATGAGGTTTATGTTTTATCTACAATAAACAGCCAATAACATGATCTTTAATTTATTGGAGAGCTCGTGAACACTCTAAGCTGGCACAGTCCAGTTGTTTAGAAACCCCAAGCTGCTCTCATCATTCTTTGTAGAAATTACTGACTTCCATACTGGACTGTACCATCATTGTAAGCTTGTGAAATAATGTAAAAGCCACTTTTAGTGAGCCAACTTCTCAAGCCCTTAGTTTTGGTGAGTAACACCTGGTTCTTCACATGTTCTTGTGGTATCTCTGCAACTTCCATCAGAGTAAGATGCTATTGCCATATGGAATATTCCATATTCCACAGACCTTTGTTGTTTAATGTAGCTCCAACCCCACCCACAAGACTGCTATGTGTAATATACAGAGAGCTCCATGTTTTTTAAATCAAAATGTCCAAGCAACTTAGAGGTATACCTGAATGAAGTCTCAAAGATGTGGTCATGTAGGTAAGGGAAATAAAAGGATATTGTTGGACATGGGAGGTCATGAAAATTTGGATCTAATTTTCTTTACTGTAGTCCTCAGAGAAGTAGCTGAAATCTATGGGAGAAAAAGAGTTTTTAAGTGTGACACCAAAACAACCTTTTCTTACATTTTTGGAGGTAGGTAATAGGTTCTGCAGAGTGCAGAGATTAACAGGTTAATTACTAGTGTATTGCATTCTTCTCTTATTCATTTATATAACTCTGCTGGCTTTGCTCATACTCCTGATTTACACTGATGTACAAACTATTGGTATGTCATTACCATTTTGCCTCCGCACAATTCTCTTTCACATTGGGTATGATTCTTAAAATGTAGAAACTGCTGTAACTCTTCTCCTGCTGAAATCAGCAAAAGATTCACTGAGTAGAATTAAATCAACATAAATCACGTTGGAAGTTCTCCCTTTTGGACTTGTAATTCAATGTTCTTTTTAACTGTAGACCAGGAACACTATTTATGTCCAATTACATAAGTTTCTAGCTAGTGATGGAAAGAGCATGTTGATAGTCTGACCCACATGGCCACTTAACGTTCTTATACTCGAACATATACATAGACACACACAGAATAAAGATCTGCTGCTTTCATTATCCTTTTTGCCTTGCTGTTCTATTGTGCAGACCAAACTCAGTTACCATTTCTGTGCTAACGACAAGCAGATCAACATTGCTCTCCAGGCCTGTCTCCTTCCCTCTGATCTAGAACGTAAGTTTCTGAAATCCCATGGCAGGTATATAGTCCTTAGGCCAAGGTCTACATGACTAACTCAGAATTCATAAACCTGACACCCACTGAGCTTTTGTAGTCACCTGCTTAATTATCAGAGTGGAAAAGCATTGGTCACACTTGGCAGCATCTTCATGTTTCTTCACAACCTTAAAACCAGGTTATGACTTAAACATCTTCATTCTTTCCACAGTATAAACTACATGATTGTTTCTGCTATATCTGTATCACCTAAATGGCTGTTCAGGCTCCTTGTGTCTTGTCCCTTAACACAATTGTTCTGGTCTTTAGCAGAGGACTTTGTCTCACTCGTAAATCTTTCCATCCTGTTATTTTGAATGCAACTGTCTTCAGTTAGCATGTCTCCAATTGTTTTTATTTCTTTAGCATTTTGAATACAAGCTACTTACCTCCATTTGCAAGACCCTTCAGACATGTTCTGCTTATCCTCTCTTATTCACTGTAAGCATCATCATTAAATAATATCCCACTTCTGATCAGCCCAATCTGCCATCTTCCACCTTTGTGTTTTCAATCTTCCAAATGAAACCTTTGTGCTTTCCTTGCATAAACTTGGAATGGGCTCCCTATCAATATTTACCTCATCTCCACTACAAACCTTTGCTCAGAACCCCTTTTATCACAGTACCTACATTCTCTGGTATGAGGGCTGAGTGTTGGGTGTGTGGG
This sequence comes from Heteronetta atricapilla, assembly GCA_011075105.1. Lineage (NCBI taxonomy): Eukaryota > Metazoa > Chordata > Aves > Anseriformes > Anatidae > Heteronetta > Heteronetta atricapilla. The sequence goes on along the minus strand of CM021763.1, from coordinate 52,690,723 downwards.
GATGCCTTCCCTTCACAGTTGCTGATTCTGCTCTGCTGTTTGCTTCTCCACCATCAAACATTTTCAGTCTTTCTTTGTCCTCCCCCACTGAGACTGTCTACATCTGCTGACTTTCTAAGGCTTTTATATATTTTTATGCTGAGGTTGGACAGAGCCTACCACAATGAACTCTTAGTCTAGACTCTCTGGGCTCCTGTGAGCTACTGGAGTACAAACAAAGAATATGGATTTAGAGGGAAATTTAGAGGGAAACCATATGTTACTTTCAGATCTTGCAATTAGAAACGATAATACTGTCACAAAGACTTTGAACAGGAACTCAGAGGGTCTGTACCCAGCTTTAGCTGCCACAGCCCTCTTGTATTTTTAAATGACTAGAAAGTCATTTAGGCTTGCTGTTTTCAACTCCTCCTGATCAGCATTCAGTAATACTTTGCCTCAGTTTGAAGTTATCAAGTATTGCAGTAATACAGCAATACCACTATTTAGATAAAAATGCGGGGAAAATTGTTGATCATTTGGATATGCAGTGGAGAAAACAAGCTTGTTACAAGTAACAGTATCTATGATAGTTAATGTCCATTCCCATAATGATGATGATGGTAGAAAATGTCTTTCCAGGGTCTCACCAATATCTCCTTTGCAAACAAGAAATTAAAGTTGAGCTATGAATATTTTTCTTGGTTTTTGGAGGAGTAGTTCCTCTGAGGATCTCCTGAAATCTGAGAAGTGCAAATGCTCTAACAATCATTTTCCTATACAGAATTATTTTGGTAAGCAAGAAATAAAATTAAATCCAGGCATAGCAGTTTTTTAAAAGGGGAACTCAGTAGCCTTGAATTATCCATGTTGATTTGACAAAGCCAGTGATGCTGCAGATATAATACACAGCACTGCTGTCGCATCACCAAGTGACATCTTTTTATCCAAAGTGAAAATGAAATGTCAAAGTGAAAGAGTTCTGCAAGTCTTCTTGTGCTGTTTGCAAGACAAGTAAAACTCACTTTTGTGCAGTAGAGCAGGTATTTATCAGAACCTTGCTTTAAATTAGAGGTCATTCAGGTAACAATGTCTAGTTAAGATTGCCTAACATTATTCTTACCTAAGACCTTGTTGTCAGTTTTTCTAATCTTGCCAAAGATGAGTTGTTTGTCTTGAAATTTTTGATGCTTTATGTATTTCCTTCTTGTTGTTTTTGTTTCAAATGAAGTTTTTTTTTTTTTTTTTCATTTTTTTTTTCTTTTATATATATATATTTTTTTTTAGGCTCCAAGAGTTTCTGAGAATATTAGCAGAGGGAATACATCTGTAGTAAATGTTTTAACAAATGCTTTCATGGTATTCCTGTGCTTCCTTGTTTTGGAGAGGCTCTTCTCATTTGCCAGGAGGCCTTTCCTGTGGTAGTGTCCTGTTGCTACCTGCATGAAGACTTTCTCCAAAGGCCAGACTGCAGTTTTTCAGCTTCTTTGTGCTCAACAGAAACTTCTTTACTTATTAGCAGTTTTTTTCTGGCTATTTTGACTTCACTGAAAGATGGCTGCTGCCAACAAGAGTGTATACAAGCCATTGCCAGAGTGAGGCTGACCAAGGTTCCACCAGCACTATTGTGCTTTCTTGGCAATCTTTACCATAAGCTTCTAAAACATAAATCAGAAAACAGAAAGCTGCTGTTACTTGCAGGGAGAAGAGGCTGTGGCTCCTTGTCCAGGATGCAGAAAGATTGGGTGTGGAAAGAAATGGGATTTGATCATTAAGCTAAAGTAGGCATACTTTTATTAGGGTTCTCAATGGCTGCTATGCTGAGATGTTGTTTATAAGACTTATATTGTCTTACTCTCGTGGGTTTGACATCACAATCTTAAACGCTTCTTTTAACACAGCTCGTGAAGTGGTCACAGAAATCACCATGTGCAATGCACAAATAAATTCAGTTCAGTGCTTGCTCTGTGGAGCTTCTTTAATGTTTTAAGCTACCTGCAGGAAAAAAAAAAAAAAAAAAGGAAGACAGGAAAATTTCCTCAGTCCATGTAACTTCATTTGCACAAGAGGAAAACACACATATATTTATGTGTCTGTGTATACACACACAAATATATATTTATATGGAACAAGTAGTATTGGGATTGGAATAGATTTATTTTGCCCATCTATTTCTCATCAGCTATTCAAAAGCTAAACAGTACCAAGTCATAGGCAGAGCATTGAAAGAAAGAGCCCTTAAGAGCAGTCCTAGTTTTTATGAGGTTGACAATATATGGTTGACACTACTGAGTACCTTGCTTTCCTCTCTGTTTCCCTTGAAATTCTGGAACTGTTAATTTGCTTGTAAACTCCCACAGAAGGAGGGCAGAGGGTATAACAGGTTTTAGCTGTTTTTCTACAGCTTGTATCAGCCAGTTCCTACATGTATGACATGATCATTCTGCCTGCACTGGTCTTGGGGTCTGTCCTGGGACTGCTGTTGCTTTTATTATAGAACTGCCTGAGGTCCAAATGTGTTGCAGGTCATACAAGAAGGATATAATGCCAAATGCAATTTACAGGTAAAGAACCAAGTCACTGGGAGATGAAAGTGACTTTTCTCTGTTTAGATATCAATCCATTATAAAAACTATGATATGAACCGAATCTCAGTCCAGTGCCCTAAATGTATGAACAGCCCTCTACTCTGTTACAGATGATATTCAAATGAAGTTATTGGAAGAGTATTGTGGCCATGAAAGTACTAAAAATAAAAATAAATAAATAAATAAATAAATCAGACATGATGTGTATGAGATGAATCACTCTTTCAGCACATGTAGGAAGTCCACAAGGTTGGGTTGTCCCAAGGGGAGAGCAGGAAACAGTCAGACAGCAGGCAGGTTCAAGGCTAGGGTTTCATTAGGTCATTCCCACCTGACATCTTCAGTGTTAGCTGGATAGCAGTAATCTGTAGTGTACTACTGCCAGCTATTCCCAGGCTAAATGACCTTCTCTGAAAACAGTGTTGAATATATCCCAATAATCCCAATAATTTGTACTTATTATTTGTATGTTCTGAAAGGATGGTCCAAGCTTATTTTATTCAAAAATAATTCTTCCCTTAACTAAGACAATCTTCTTATTTGTGAAGTCCAATTTGCTATAGCTCTGTTTGTGCAAGATACAGATGAATCTTATTAGAAATACTGGATTACAGTAGTCATGACAGATTAAAACAATTGCAAGATAAAAATGAAGATATTTACACACTGGAATGTACAAGACTATATTATGACCAAAATCAGCATAACTCCAGATCAGTAACATAGATATACTGATTGCTGTTAGGAAAAAGTCAACATTTAACATATGGTGATATTTGACACATCTTTTTTTTCTTGAAGTTTTAGAGAAATGTTGAGAATTAAACTAAAAATCGTTGTATTGAACAACAGGATTTACTGAAATGAAAAGCTTTTAATAGCACAATAAAATAAAGATTTAGAAAGTTCAGTTTTTAACTCTTTAGAGCCAGAAGAATAAGGAAGATTTAAAATATATAAGCAACACAATTGCATTAAATCATTTGATCATCAGATGGTCTCATTCTACATCTTAATGAAAGATGGTGAAACCTGTGTCTATTCCACCTTGTAGCAATTCTAATGAAATATTGTACAATCTTCATGTTGAACATAGGAATTTAAGACACAACACCAACAGTTTGTATTTGGTCACAATTATATATATATATATATATTTCTGAATCTGAAATAGTTACTGATTAGATCATCTTTTTATTTCTTTTCTCATGGTATTTTATAATATGTACAACACAATATCAGATGTGTTCAGGGCAATTTTTAAAATATGGATGCCTCATACAAGGTCTAGGAACAAAAAATATTATATGATTCTTTTTTGTTCTAAGTAATCTTTCCTATTCCTGCATGAACAAAGATATGGAACTATACTTAACTTTCCTCATTCAAAGACTCTTCAGGCCATTTTAGTTAGCAATGTTTCAATGTTTTTAATACATGTGTTTAAAGGACCTATGTCTAAGTTACTGTTTCAGTCGTTTTTAGTGGATTAAATTTCAGACTTCTGAAGTTTTAGGAAATGATTAAGAACCACTAAAAAGACAGTAACTAGTTACTTGTGTGCTTTTTTAAATTGTACGTGTGTTTTGATGTTACTTCATCAGCTCACATAGCCTTTTGTTTTTGTGTGACCAAATAAATCACAGAATCACAGAATGGTTAAGGTTCATAGGGACCTATGGAGGACATCTGGTCCAATCCCTCTGTCTCAAGCAGGAACACTTAGGTTGCCCAGGACCACGTCCTGACAGCTTTTGAGGATCTCCAAGGAGGGAGACACCACAACCTCTCTGGACAACCTGTTCCAGGGCTCCATCCTCTGCACAGCAGAGAAGTGCTTCCTGATGTTCAGAGGGAACCTCTTCTGTTCCAGTTTGTTCCCATTACCTCTTGTCCTGGCACTGTGCATCACTGAAAAGAGCCTGGCCATCTTCTTTGCAACCTCTCTGAAGATATTTATACAGGTTGATAAGATCCCATCTGAGCCTCTTCTACAGGCTGAAGAGTCCCAACTCTCTCAGCCTCTTCTCATAGGAGTGGTGCCTGCTCCAGTCCCTTGATCATCTTGGTAGCCCTGCACTGGACTCTCTCCAGTCTGTCTAGGTCTATTTTTTACTGGGGGGGGGGGGG
>CM021763.1:52664350-52683368 GCA_011075105.1 Heteronetta atricapilla | reverse complement strand
CAATATTAGTATTTCCAAGAAATATATGCAAAAATGTTTCTTGCTACTTGTGTCTTATTGACTGTAACTGCTTCTTAGTGGTTTGGATAATGAGATGGAAGTTGTTTTTGCTTCCTTCTAGGCCCCAGATTTTGCATCTTTCTTCTGAAATGTGGCCTAGAAGACTGTACTCTTATTTCAGGACGTCATTTTTTTGGAGGTCATTAAGACTGTTTATCGATCACTGGAAGATGGAATGGTGTTGGCCCATTAGCCAAGACACTGACATTTGGAATGTTGGAAAGTTGTCCACTTTGCATGGACAATGCTAGGCCAGATCTACAATGACTATGAACCGAAAACAGTTCCCCACCTCTGGCATATTTAACCTGGTTATAACCTGGTTATAAACCGTGGTCAAAGAAGAAGTTTCCACCCTGCAGTGAATGGGATGGTGGTAGATGAGAAAATGCCATGGCATCTACTGTGCTACACAACCAATTCTTAACTGTAGTCATCACATGTTTGCTCAGGAATATATCTCTACATTACTCTTTTTTTTTTTTTTTTTTTTTTTTTTTTTTCAGTTCCTCCATGGACCTGATTTTTTTACTTCACTGGCATAATTTCATTTCATCCAAACTTCCAATGAAAGCAAGTCTGTAACATGAGGTTTGTGATAGAGATAATAATTTTGCCTCATAGTACATCTCCTTAAAGATGTGGAGTGTTTTCAGAAATGTTAGTTTGCTCCCCTATTTACGTCTTTCATGCTCATTTTTCATTCAGTGGATAGAGCTCCGTGGACTGCAGTAGTCATGGAGACTCCTAGCTTTTCAGCGTGTTGCTGTTTGTGGCTACCATCTGTAAAAATAGGGGCTTGATACCTGGTAGATGTACAAAGTTGAACTGTTGCTTATATTGAAGAAAGTCCATTTGATTTCAGTGAAGATTCTGTCACAGTAGGAGACTGCTCAGCATGATGGTACCTGCCTTCTGCTTTGTAAGTTTCCATTCTCACTTTATGTAACAATCCTTATCAGCATATGGGTAAGAAAACTTAAATTGCCCAACAAAATCATTGCATTCATGATTGCAGACAGTAAGTTGTAGTAGAGCTCTAACAGGACAATTCAATCCTAAGAATAGAGACAATTACAGCCCTCAAGTTAAATTCCATTGAACATTTTGTATATGTCCTCTTCCTTTTCTGTGACATCAAGTGGAAGCAACTTCACAGGGTATGCATATGACAATAGAATGTGACTCAAGCTTTATAATCTCTCAAAAATTATTATGGACAGTTAAGTGGGAATTAAGCATCAGTTCCTCTGCCTGTCCATATTAAGACACTTGCTCTGATTTTCAGGCTGTTTTCAGATGGGAAGAAAGGAACATTATAGAAAAGTAGCTTTGGATACTTGTAAAAATGTAGATGCTTATATCAGGTGTCCTTGATAATTCAGGTTGCTCTTCTTCATGAGATGAAGACATGCTTAGTCTAATAGTCATGGTTATGGGAAGATTTTTTTATTATTTTTTTTAATAAGAAAAAATAAAATAAATTGATACAAACATCTATATCCTTTTACTAATCCTACACTTAATCTGACTAAGCGGTGCTGATTTTGCATGTGAAAAAAGATGTGCCTTTGACAGAGAATCTGAGAAAGTGACAATTTAACTGGCAATTCCCCTGTTGCTACAGAGATCAAAGGCACACCAAAGCTGCTAACCTGGAATATGAAGTGTGCTAGGAAAGTGTGAAGAGAAGCAACAGATACTTCAGGAAAACAGCTACCTTGCAGTATTGCTGCAGGAACTGAATTTGTTCACTTGCTTTTGGCATATCTCCCTGAATTTGACTCAGTGATATTTACCTAGCTGCCCTTACAGCATTTTCCATACTTGTTCCTAGGCACCAGTTTTGATAATAGTCCAGTAATGCATGTCATTAACACCCACTATTTGTTATATGAATTCTAGTTCTCCCATACTGTATGGCTCAGTCTTTCAGCTTTGACAATGTTACTGGGCCTTGAAAAAGAGTGCTGGCCCAATGTCCTTCCTCCTTCAGCCCGTGATGGAAAGTTGGACCGTGTCCCTTAAACTTTATCAGTAATGGGCCACATGTCCTGCTGATGTAAATGGTACAGCTGCATAGACTTATACAGATCTGGTAATCCTGCCTTTAATTGAGCACTCTGAAAGTATCTCTGTTGTAAAAGAAATATTTGCTCTTGGCTGGCAATGCAAAACTGTAGTAAGAGGAAGTGAGTCTCTTCTCCTTATTTAAATGTTTCTCCTTTATTGAAATCATTAGCTGGTTAGATTTTCACTTCATTATTCATTGGACCTTGGTGAGCTGTCTATATGCAGAGCAGCAAGCCAGTCAAGGTTTTCAGAACTGTGGCTTTACCTTGGCAATCCAGACCCATGGAAACATTTTCATGGACCTAACTAAGAACAGGTTCAAACCTTTCAGTACTCTGAAGTGTGCTTTGTTCTAGCAGTCAAATGCAGGGAAGCCAATCTGCACAGGAGATGGGGAGGGTACTGCCCTTTGCCTGCTCCCACCACTACCAACAAATTTGGAGTTGCCCATGGAAAGAAATCAGGCTTTCCTGCAAAATGACTGGTAGAGGAGAAAAAAATCTGATGGGAAGTACAGAATGTTCTTTCTTGTATGAATGACTTAAATTTTTATTGTGCTTTTTCAAAGAGAAACCAACCTTACTTTACAATGAATCAATGAAAATTTGGTAATATGAGCAAATGAGCTTTGAATTCTGCTATTGAGTCTATCAAACTACAGTATCAGGAACCCTATTGTCTGCATCTTTTCTAAAAGCACAATTTGTTCCTAAGCCACAAATACTCTAAAACTTCAGCCATTTTGAGGAAATCAATAAAAATCATGCAGACAGGTCTCAGAGTATCATTTCAGCCATAAATTATGGGCCTGATGAATCCTTTCCCATGGTCATGGTAGACAGCAGAATACCACAGAAGTACAGTAACCTTGTTGCTTTATATTTCCATTCCATATGCTGCTTCCAGTGATGGTGAACTGAAGTGTAACTTCAGCTATGAAACTCTTGGCTCTGGAAAACAGGCAATGTTCTTAGTGATGTAGTTGAAAAAGTACTCTCAGACCAATTGTATACAGCATTTAATTCTGCATATAATTTATGTTTTAAGCATTCTGTCAATTTTTCCATTGAGACAACTCCTTACATTTTCCAAAGCTATTCTTCTAGGCTATGAGCTCTGTTCTTTTCCCAATAGTGGTCTATAATGCTTCTTGAAGCCATAAGGAGCTGATTAATCAGCGTAACCTGACAGCTCTTAAGACAAGTCAGCAAACTGGTAACCTCACAAAAATTCCAGCAGACTCCCAACAATCTTGTGCTATAATCTTAGTAATATGGAACCTAATACTCCAGTTCTTGCAAGTTCATTGGCAGTTTGACTTAAACACAAGGCCTGCATGGTATGTAAGTAATGCAAAATAATTAGAATCAAAACTGATTCTGTATTTGATCAAGATCAAAATATGTGTACAAAAATAATACTTTTCCATAGCTTCAGGTGAAGAAGGAAAAGAAAATCCCTATTATTTTACTTAAGAGAAACAGAGGAAGATAGGTTAATTTATTTATTTATTTATTTATTTATTTATTATTTATTTATTTTCTCTCTCACACTGAATTCCTTCACAAAACATTCACGAATCATTTTCTCACCAGCACTCTCCTTTTGGTGTAACGTGGTTTTAGTAGATTTGCTACTACTTTACTCTGAAGGTCACCTAAAACTTTCTATACAGTGTCATGAATGTACGTGCCTCTGTGTGACTGTTGTCCTATCTCTGCTAGTTCATCATGCGATAAGGGCCTTCCAGATGGTGTGTGATGATAGCTGTTCACTCACATCCAGTCACAAGACCTCCAATCCCTCTATATGCTTGTCCTGCTGCTAGGTTTGTCCTTCTCACATGACTGGAGGCCTCCATTTTGGTCATGTTATGTTGCAAATCAAGACATGTAGTAAATAGGTGATGAGTGTGATGCTGTTCTCCCTCTGTAGAAGCCTAGGAGACCTGCATGGGTGATGAGACAGTTGGCTTGACACCTACCACTGAAGTGTGAGACTATACGACCTGTGTGCGTATCTCCTTTCTTTGTTTCCTTTCCTCCCTATGGAGAAGTACACAAGCTTAGGTAGATGGCAGAAGTTCAGGATTCTCCTGCATTTCTTTGTCACTGTAGTAGCTGAAAAAAAGAGTAGATGGAGCCATAAGTACTGAGAACCTGGAGCAGAAAAAAAAAAAAATCATCCAGGTTTGTTTTTGAGAAAGGTTCTACTTTATTACATTACTTCTGATTCAGGCAAATGATGTCCTCAGAGAGGTAGTAGGAAGAGGTCTGTCTGAAGCAGTGCATATCTATGCATGCAGCAGCATAAAGCTAAAAATGTTAGATGGGTTTCCCCCAGAACAGAAGGCCTGGGCAGGAACAGTGGAGGGCGTAGTTCAGATGTGCATTCTGGGTCTGCTGTGCCCATTTCAGTTGAGCATGAAGATCAGTAAGTAATTTGTGGAAGCAAAAAAAACTTTACTATATATATGAAAGCACTTCCTTAAAGTAAAAAGAAACAAATAAAAATTGACCTTGCAGCAGAAACTTTCTCCAAAATCTGTTTCTGGTGTTCACACTGGAACTAAAAGGAGCGGAGCCTTTCAAGCATCTTCATGGCAAGTCCTGCAGATCACATGAACCATCCTTTTCTCTTCAAGGAGATTGCAAAGGCTACTGAAATACAGAAGAAGACTGTATTATTATTTTTGTTTTCAGTAAACCCATAATGAAGGTACAAAGCAGACCACTGATACAGGAAGTAATACTGGTGAAAATAGTTCTTACACGTGGATAGATAAAGTAGAAACCAAGGCCAGTTTCTTCCTTGCTGCTTTTTGGATCCTACCAACATATTTCTTAGTAGTACACAAAACAGATGGTGCCTGCTCTAAATGAAAAGAACCATTGTAGTGTCCGTAGTGTCCCTTTTTTTTTTTTTTTTTTTTTTTTTTTGGTTGGTAAATGTGGTTTTAATGGCCTAGGAAAAATATTGTTCACACTTTTACCACCAACAAAAAAATGCTCACAATTTCAGTTTACCAAAACATGGGAATTTTCCTGTGTAATGAAGTTGTATTGTTTTTTTTTAAACCTATTTTGATATTTTTCAGTGATTTTCAATGATAAAATGTACAGAGAAAAACTGTTTAATTGCTTGTTTGTTTTAAAGCCATCATTGTAAAGTTTTCTGAAGTGAAAACAGCTTTAAAACCTTTTGTAGGTTTTTAACCAGCCCCAGTGGACATGAAAACACAGATCAGCATATGCAGATACATAAATTATGGTACCAGGGTAAGGTAAACTCATATTGCAACACATTAATTTTATTTTATTTTATTGTATTTTTTTCTAAAAAAAATTAGTAATTTACTTGTATGCCTGCGGAGTCTTAGAAGACATCCTCTTAATGCTGCTGAAGACAGTTAAGAATAAATTATAAGTCTTGGAGAGTCTCCATCACATGAAGGTATTTAAAAAATAAAAATATAAATAATGAACCACTAATAAGAGTGGTTTTGGTTTTCCTGACACAGTTTTAGGGTAGTGGGGTAGGATGGCAAAATGGCTTAGAATCTCTGACAGCTCTGTTTTCAAAAAGGCAGGACTTAATTACTGGTCATTTGTAAAACTCAGTAGACTCCAATAATTCAGGAGCAACAAAAATCATAAAGCTCAGTAGAGGTTGCAAAACACACAGAGCATTCAGGTTAAGTATTTAGAAATCTAACGCATCCCAACATTGAGGCTGCTGTAGTAATGTATAGCTAACAGTTTTCTAGCTGTTAACTTTGAAGAGCTTGTTGTTTCCTGGATTACCTGAGAATATAATGGCTTCTCTGCAAGAAGTTATTCTGCACAAAGAGGAGATATGAAGTCAATGTGCAATAATAGCGTAATGATGAAACAAGCTAGAAGATGAGTCCTCAGTGAGGCCATGATATGTTTTTTTTCTGTGCTGACAGGGCTGCTGTGCATTAGGTGGTAACACCTTGCTTCTCTTGGCAAAGCTGAGTAACTTCAGCATGCATAAACTTCCTAAACAGAAAAAACAGAAAGAAAAAAAAAATGGAACCAACTGACACCTGAATAACAGCTTTGCAGTTTTCATTTCCAAGGGAAGAAGCTTTACTCTTTGGGGCACATATCCTACCAAAAGAAAGATTTGTCCTTGTGGTGAGTCTCCTATGTTGTCTCCTGTTTTCTTCATAACACATTTGTTAGTACCCAGGCTGGGTTTAGTTTATGTTTTAATTGTAAAGCAATTTATCGGAGAGGTAAAATATAGTAATTTGGGATTTTTTAGGCATCACAAAGGAGTGATTTAGAAAAATTGGAAAATATTGACATCTTTGACATGGTCTTGAAATTAAACTGAAAAAAAAAAAAAAGCCAAAGACAGAATTGCACTGCACCCCTCCAGCTAACAAACTGTTTTATTTATCTATTTACTATTTTTTTTTTTTAATACTGAAGTAGAAGCAATAGGTTCAGCTTTCCCACAAGATACTGAAACCTGATGTTTGTCACAGTCAATTCCACCTAGTGATTTTAGCCTTTCAAATAGAAATTGTTAGGCAATTTATCGTTATCTGTTGTTGATATGCTGATCTGTTCCTTCTTGGGTTTATTTTTTTTTCTTGGATTACTGAAAGTTTACAGTAAAAGCTAAAAGTAGTGTTCTGGACAGAATAATGTAAGTATGTATGTAACGTAAAAATTTCTCCATTTCCACTAAAGCTTAAACATAATATAGAAATATGCTTACAGTCCCAAACCAAATAAATAAATGAATAATAGTAAGTTAATACAAACTTCTTCACTGACTGCTGGTGTAGGGTGAAAATTACTCTATAGCCTGCATACAGGAGAAAAGCTTCTGAAGTCCAGGTGTACATGTAAATGACTGTGTAATATTAAGAAATATATCTTATTAGACAGCTTACAGAATTAGGTGTTTTGGTATAACTAGCACCATTAAGTCTGATATTGGGGTGTTTTGGTGAAATATAATCGCCTTTTTATGGAGAATTCACCTAAAATATCAAGCAGTTTGTTCTGACCTTAAACCTGAGAGACTACTCTGAACTAGTGAGGAAGACTGTTAGTCTTAGCAGACTACTGGAAATCACTGAAAGGGTATTTTGATTTGGGAATGAATGGACTTAATGATTTTTAAATGTACATAAATACCAATATAAAAAGTCAAATTCTAACACACATAATTAATTCCTATGTGCATAAGAGGTATTTATTTCTATGCAAATGTGTTGAAAAGACATAAACATTTCAGAAGGTACAACTCAACATTTTTGAAATCATAGTTATTTTTGGTGTTTCATGGCCTGAGTTATAATTTAGAAAGATTCAAAGACCAACCATGATTAGTAGTCACCATGTCTAATGTGTTCAGCTCTACAGTTCTGAGCCAAGAATGAGTGGTATGTGCATACCAGAGCAAATGGGAAAAAAGGTCTGTGAGTACTTATTGAAATTCAAAAGTCAGTTTCAATTCAGTGATGTTCATGGAATGTTCCATTCACTTCTTACAATCAGATTTTGGGCATTTGTGCAAGAAATTACCAACTGCACAATTTTGTCCATTGTGACTTAATTTTTAAGTAAATATTTGATAGCACAGCATTCCGTCTTCCAGTCTGGATTTGGTTCGTTTTATGATCATGACATTCAGTTCCCTCTTTAGATCCCTCTTTAGGTCCCTCTTTGATCCATTCCATCTTTAGATGGTTTTTACTCTTGACCAAGTGTCAGCAGATCAAATTATAAAGACAGATCTGCCTACTACGTTTTTCTCCTCATTTCCTGCAATTTGGGGTAATCCAATCTTAGGGCTGGGTCACCAGAGATATAAACCATGGATATACCAGCTGAGTATATTTAATAAAGTGATCATACTGGTGAATAAGGTAAAATTGTGTAACAACAACTCTGCCTTAGTATTGGGTACCTTGTGATTGCAAGTCTACTATAATCTCTCATACTTCTATCTTAGTTTCAAAAATTCTAAATATTTTAACCTTTATTTTTTTCTGGAAGATGACAAGTCTTACTATTAGAAAGGAAGTTAAGTGGCTTTAAATTTAAAGAAATAAGGAATCAAAAAAGTAGATCGGATCCTATTTTATCTTTCTTGTATGATTCAGGAATTATGGTCTCAATGTTGATGGATTTGCATACAAATGGGCAAGCAAAACAGATCTCAGACTGACTGCATTCTTGTACAGGATGCTCACATGTCATGATTTTTGTAAGTCTGAAAGGTTTTTTTTTGAACTCATGCTTCAGCAGAGACAGGATTTTGCCTTTACCATTGGCAAACAGACACAATTGGAGTTGCAGTGGTGGAAGAAACTGCTGAGCCTCAGGTGTGATTTCTAGAATTTGAGTTGTAGTAGTGTTTCTCTAGTTACAAATATGCATATAGACCCTACATATCTGTCGAGGACCAAAAGAGGGTTGAAAGGAGTTTGGTGGGTGATGATATATCTGACAAATGTTCTCTTTGGGAGTGAAAAAAATGTTCTGTTAAAGAAAAGAAGATATCATTTCATAAGGAACTGTGAGGAAATTAATTTTTCAAGGTGTTCATTTAAACTTTGAAAGTTTTTGACATGTGAAAGGCTTAGCAGCTCCATAAAATAGCATAATCTTTTGGTTATGCTGTTACTGTCCATATCAGTCTATTTATATATCTACCTAGGGTTAAGATCAAGGGCATTTTTCAAAAACTTCTTTTAATTCCTGGATTGCAATTCAAGTGAAAATCAAAGATACAAAAGAACATTTTGTGACTTGAAGAGTTTTCTCTTTTTGATGTTAAAAATGCTGCTGGAGGTCTCTCTTCCTTATCTTATGGTCAGTGTTACCCAGCATGATCTGGATTACTCAATTCTTACTAAAGATTCCTTGGTAAAGAAGATTCTTTTTTACTTTTTTTTTTTTTTTTTTAATTACTTATGAAATATCAGATGCCCTGTTTCATATATTTCTCATAGGTTCTACTAATGAATCTTAGAGGACAGACACATTTATTTATTTATTTATTTTAATGTAAATCTGGGGTAATAAGTTTCAACAAATCCATTTTGCTAAGAATGAGAAGTTGTTGCTGAGAAGAATGGTACCACTGACAGAGCAAGATGAAGAGTCATGTATTATCAAATGTGAAGTTTGTCTACTATAGTTTTTCAGAGGGTTCTTCAAGGAATTATCATTTATAATCCTGTGGCATATGCTAACATTAAGGACTGAGGTTTCTGTGATTGTGTGCCTATGAGGACAGGGTCTTTGTGCATGTGTAGGAAATATGCATGTGAATGTAAGTGCACAATCCCCTTGTGCTCTGTGTATAATGGTCAACATCTGTCTGCTGAAATGTCACCAGCTGACTGCATTTTTACAAGTATATTATGGCAAATTGTACAGTGCCATTCTCTGTTAGAGTAGTTATTTGCACATCTTCAGCTTGGATATGAAATACAACCTGAAGTCACTGCAGAAAAATAGTGTTTTCATTGAAAAGATCTGAGGGAGATCTCAAATGATGATTTCAAAAGCTTTCAGTGAAAATACTGGGCTACTCTTCTCAGCTCTCATCTCAGTTTCTTCTGATTTAGGAAACTAACTTCACAATGGTTTTCATATGGTACACACATGCAAGAAATTCCAGACCCTGCAGAGGCTTTGCTGCGATATTGGAGAAACAGTGGCAAATACAACAACAGCTTGAGTGAAAGATCCAAACCATAGTTTTATATTAATCCATGACAATAGACTCATGATGTCATGCAAACTGGGCAAGGTTACAGACTAGGCTAGAAAGCCAAGTGCTGTGCTGTGCTTTTAGGATGCAGATGTGCTTAATGCATCCTGCCTTACAACACTCAGAAGCATGTGCAAGCCAAACTGTGCCTCACAAATCCCCCTGCCAGAGCCTCAGTGCACAAGTCTCTTCTGGTTTGAGAATGATTTGGCATTTGTGCAGTATGTAGCAATCAGCCAATTTATTTTGCCAGTCTTTTGGACAAATTCTGGTCTCAGTTCAGTCCTGACAACCTGTGATCTTTGTGTTGTTGCATGGGTGTGAGGGAGTGAAAGATTTTTGTGTGTGTGTTGCAATTCCAATAATGAATTTGTTGAAAAGCAGGGAAAAGTTGTAGCCAGCTGTAGTTAGGCTGTTTGTTTCACAAAACAGGTGTCAATCAAGTTATAAACTGATCATATTATTTTATAAGGCTTGCTGATACAAGAGTGAGAAAAGATAAAGACATAGTTCTACCAGGCAGAAAGCCTTCTCTAGAAAGCCTTCTCTATCCTTCCTTCCTTCCTTGTAGTTTCAGGTAGCTAGAATTGAACTCTGACAGGGATCATGATGGGAATGAGCATTATGCATTGTTGTTTTGAGGTCAGCATTCAATTGTTTCAGAGGTCTTGGAAAGTGATTCTATCCAAGTGATGGGAATTTCACTGCAAGATGTACCTTATTTTGGAAATATATCTTCTTATTTTCCCAGACCTCTGTTTCCTTTTGTTGCTTAATTAGGTCCAAATGCTCCTTATTTTTCACTCTTTCTGCTTCTCAGGCCTTGAAATATAATGCCATCAACTGGCAATGTGTATTCTCTGTGACCTTTGCACTTCCTGACTGCTGCTGGCTGCTGTTGACTATCTTTAAGTCACAAACAATTTCAACTGTCACATACATTTACATTTGACTTTGTCACTCCCTTCACATGTCTGGTGATCTGCTTGCCACATTTTTTGCAGGCCTAACCAGGTGGAAGCTTGCTCACACCAAGGAGAGGAGGGCAGATGTTGGCCTTGAGGTGCAGCCAGTCTTCCTATTTTGATGCTGGTTGCTCCTTGATGTGTCTGCTGCTGGGCAATCAGGTTACGTGGAGGTGAGGAAAATGTGTTGCACTTGCCTGTACAATTTACCGTAGCATGGGGCAGAAACAAGAGGAACCTTTGCCTTTTTATTGGAAAGAGTACCTTTGGCTCCCTCAGAATCACAGAATTTCTAGGTTGGAAGAGACCTCAAGATCATCGAGTCCAACCTGGTACCCTCTTTATCTCTGATGCTGAGTGCTGGGATGGACAGAGTGATGCACAAAAAAATAGGTCCTAGAGTGTTGGTTCTTAGTGTCTGGGACAAGACATTGTTAGTATTTTGAAACAAACCATGTTGGCATATGAGTATGGCTGTTGCAAGAGAAAGAGGGAGATGCAGGACTAATGCAGGTTTTGTTTCCTTCACAAAAGTTTGTTTGGAGGTTGTGAGCAGCGCAGTATCTTGAATATTTTGTGCCAATGTCAGTATAACCCCTGAGCAGATTCTGTGCCACTGATCTGGAATTTCCTGGGGAACAATTGCTTTGTCAACAGAAAATGTCTGACCAGCTCTAGATCTTAGTCTGTAAAACATGAGAACAGGTGGGACCACTAACATCCCACCACAGAGGTATGCATCTCACTATGCCATTCAAGTGCCTTGAACTTAGGATCTCTTAGCAACTAAAGGAAGATGTTTGGTGTGTTTGCCCATATATCTGAAGTCATAAACCTGACGGGAAAATAATTCCCTTTTTTCAATTAGTTGTTCCCTTGGGAGAGACCTTCTGTACTGTTCCTGTGAACCTTGCTGATTCCTGTACAAAGGAACAGGTTAGAAACCTGATAAGAAGTGCTTTACAGAACACTAAATTGGTACAGTCCTGATTGCCATTCCAGAGTAACAAGACCTTGTGAGTAGGGTATGCAAAGGACAAACATACATACTCCAGTTCTCATTCATATAGGTGTTGACTACCAAATGTGCACATTTAAGCCAGAATAACAACCTGCATTAGTTCTTTTAATGTAGCAAGTAAGCCCATAACTCTGCAGAACATGATAATTATAGCACAGATATTTTCTACTGGCAGACCACTTCACTACAACATTATACTTTATATGATATATTATATGATCATGCTATTATTCTTGCAAATAGTAAAAAATATATGTAAGTTTTGTCTCTATAGTTACAGTTTTGATATATATCTTGTTATTTTATTAATTTATATTTGTGCTTGCTAATTCTGTCTATCTCTTTAAGATGATCTTGACACAAAAAAGATTTTAATTCTTCCATAGTGCAATTTGGGTTGCTTCCTAGGACCACTCAGAGGTTCTTGTTTGACAAATTGACTATTTGCACATAGCGGCAATGCCCCTTTTCTCTCCTCATCTCTCCTTGTGTCTGCCTGGAGGTTTTGGAGGCTTTCCGCATTTTGATTGCCACAGGTTGTTCAGTGATTCACAGAGTGCTGTGGAGCTGCTGGTCTTATAAGGTCCTATAGTTTAGCAGTAATGTCTGGGTTGAACATCATGAGCTTTATCGTTCCTTCCCAGTTTCATGTTCTGCTGGTGTGAGGGAAAAATTAGAGATCAGCTGTGCTCTTGGATACATACATGCATTTCTGTCTACGTGCAGAAGCCTGTTGGTGTCATTTGCTTGACATGTGCTGCACTGGGCAGCTTCTCTTGATTTGCCCACTTGTCAAAGAATTCCTACATAGAGGAGCCTTCAGTAGAAGAATGTCACTTTGTTGAAGCACAATTTCATTGTATTATCTGGGACTGATATGAATCTCTGAGGTCAAAGAGGAACCTGTTGTTAACTCCAGCTAAATCTATTAACTTTTCCCAGTCAGGAACTTCCTCACTGGTTACTTCCTAGCTGGTGTGTGAAGAAGTCTGGGTATCTTTTGCAGATAACCCTTCCTTAGCTTGGCATTTTATTGGAAATGAGGCTTCCGTTCAAAACAGCTATTGTTGGCAGTCCATTCGGTCACACTAGCCCTTATTTTTTTTTTTTTAATTTTTATTTTTTACTTTTTCTTTATAACCTGATGCTAATCCACATCTGCAAATCACAAATGCATGCAAAAAATGTCTCAAATTCACTTAAATTGATCTGTTGCTTGGGTTGTCTGACACACAGTAAAAATAAATGTAGTCAGTTTAATTTTATGAGCAATTATCACCCCTGTAAGTAAATGCATACTTTGTTTTAAATGTCCACCATAATGGTGAAGCCCTCATTTTTTTTTTTTTTTTGTCATAAGCCCACATGTTCTACTTCTCTGGTGAATTTCAACAATATCATTCTATCCACCGGATCTCAGTTAAAAGATAACCAGAATTTTATTTTATCTTGACAAAGCATGTTTTCTGGTCTCATTTTTGGAAATGACTGAGCTGTTTTGTATTCAATACAAACTAAAAATTAAATACATTAACTTGACACAGATAATTATCAGAGAAAATTATGTATAAATTTTGATTTGGCAAAGCTATAAGGAACAAGATTTAATACTATGAATTTAATAGCATTGGGTTTTACTAATATTCTCTATTGTCTGTCCACACACATGCTGCTGCATGAATGTATAGAAAGGTATATAATGGTATTATATAAAAATACACTACTTACACATATGTTAAAAGACATAATAATTTCAAGTATTTGCTTCATCAGCATTTTACAGTTATAAAGAATCATTTCTAGTAGTCTAGTCTTCTCAGGGACCATCTTTCTGGAAATAATCTGGTAATCTGGTACAAATAACATTATGTTCTTATGCCAAAACATCCCCTGTGCACAAGGATATTTGCATTTTGTAAAGCAGTAATGGGGACTCAACTCTGATTTTCCTTCTTCAAAACTCTTATTGCTCTCTCCTGCTGCTGTGACTGCTTTGGACTGACTCCAAACCACTGACTCTTCTTTCAAATGTACTGTTAATATGCTATTATGTTAAACAGGCTGATAGAGTAAAATGGAAATGAACATGTGCAAAAGTCATTTAGGTCAAATAAAGTAACATGCTTTCAAAATATTAGCCAAAATTTTAGCATAAAACTTTGATGAGGCTGAGAAATCCCCTATTGAATGGGAGCATGGAATTAGCCCTTGTACGGACCATGTTTAGAACCTTATGATACTGTTTAATTCTATGGTTCCCCAAGGGCTACTTATAACTGAATTAAAGGGCGTCTTGTGCATGTTCTGGACACTGATTACAGGACCACAGACTGAAGCTGAAGACAGCTCTACAGCCACTAAGTATGCAAGTAGAGACACCCCTTAATTCAATTATATGTGCCCCCTGGGAGCTTGGTAATTATAATAAGAAGCCATTTTATAATTTATCCAAGACTGGAGTTAGAGCTGGGTTTGTTTTTGCGTGTGACTGAGAAGAAGGTACTTTCTCAGCCTCGGAAGATTCAGCAGCTCACCTGTCTGCTTTTCCTTGAGATATTCATGGGATTGTGGTCGCACTGCAGAAATGCCTTGAAATGCCTGTGGTTTGCTGGAGTGTTATACTGAGAGTATTCATGAGCTCAGGACTTCATCCTATCTGATTTAAGAGAATACATTTTCTGGGATTGCAGCCTTCCTCACAGACCTATCATTTAAAGGCACAGTGTGCTGTAGGTTGTCAGCAAGTCTCTGCCAAACTGGAGATCTTTCCATGCATTAGCTGAAATGGCATTCTAGTAGGCTGAACATCCCCAAATGATTTGTCATACAATAAACAGTGTGTAGGAGATATAGGGGAAGGAGGCTTCTGTCCATATTTGTCTACAACAGATTATGTGCTTTGTGAGTATAAATCGGTATGACTCTGTTGACTTTGGCAGAAGTCTGCCAGTGTACACCATCTGAAGATTTGGCTCAGTCAGTAAATCAGTTTTTTTTTGAAACAAACATGTACATTTTAGTGCAGTCCCTGGGCTTAGTTATCTAGTTTATTTCCCAAGCCGAAAGAGCAGATGTTCCTTTAGATGATTATCACTACCCCCAGGACCAGAGACACTGACATGCATTCTCAGTGGTTACATCCGATAGACTGTTGTGTAAACCAATGTTTACACTCACTTTGCATTGTCAGTCAAAGGTACGTACTGGTATAATACCATGTTCATTTGAGGCTAAGTGAGAGTAATCCACTTTGCACGCTGTACTGTTCATAGAGATTTCACTGGTTTCAGACCATTAAGTTTAGCCCTTTTTTGGTTCAGTGTTACTGCAGCTTCCTTGCTTCCAAATGAACTAAGAATAGAAGCTTTCTTGGTAAAAAGAAAATTATTTTACTTTCTTTGTTCCTCCATCTAATCTAACAGAGGTGGAAATTCCTATTTCTCCATTACTTGCAATGGATTTATGCCAGCTAAAGTTCTGGCCTAAACCAGAAGGTGTCTGGCTGGGCCTGTTCCTATAGTTTGGTCTCAGCCAGTAGGACTGGTACCAGCAAGTACTGGTATCATGTGTCTTCTTAGTGGGAGCTCTGTTTCCTATGGGGGCACCTTGCTCAGCCAGTGGCACAGAGAAAGTTGGTCATATGCATAAACATAAAACCTGTACTTTATAAAATGATGGCACTGGGTGACATCACAAAGAACATCTCAGACCCTTGTTGATAGGAGACAATCACATAATTTTGCTATTTATCGTAAGAATTACTATTTAACTTAAGGACTCAGATGTGGCT
The DNA here is from genome assembly GCA_011075105.1 of Heteronetta atricapilla. NCBI lineage: Eukaryota > Metazoa > Chordata > Aves > Anseriformes > Anatidae > Heteronetta > Heteronetta atricapilla. The sequence goes on along the minus strand of CM021763.1, from coordinate 52,667,692 downwards.
TGCTAGTGCTCTTCTTTAGTGCTCTTATTCCTAATTTCTTTTATGGACAGAAGTGTGAACAGCTAAGTGAGGACAAGTTGTGAGGGTACAGGAGGACCCTGGAGACTTGTCTCTGTTATCCTGGATTTCACTGTGATTATATAAACAGTAAGGTACTACTCAACCTAAATAAAAGTGGCAGACGTTTTCAGAGCTGTGCAAAAGTCTGAAGTACTTGTTCTGCTTTGGACGTTGGTGCCTAAAAAGCTCTGTAGCCTACAGAGCCCTGCAGCAAGCCACAGAAATAAAAATAAATTAATAGGTAAATGAATAAATAAAAAGTATACTGCTTACCAATCTTCACATGCTTTAAAGAAATTTCTAAACTACTTTCTTTTCCCTGACTTTTTTTTAGGCTTGTGTAACATGTCATCTACAAGTAAGCAAGCTTTCTCTGGAAGTAATGTCTGGAGGAATGATAGACTCTTGGTGCTGTCAGAGTTGATGCCAACCCCCAGGGGCGAGATGAGTGAAATTCTTGAGGGGAGACGGTCAATGGAGAATGACCAAAAGAATAACAGTTTAATAAAATTCAGAAAATTTCAAAGGTTTATGTGAACCTAGAGCAACTTTCATCTATGACTAGCTGAGAAGTTGTCCCTTTGTTTCTTGAAATTGCTTTGGGCAAGCTGCTGTTTACAGGTGATGGTTGGCTAGCTAGGCTTTTCATCCAGGGCACTGGAGTTTGCTAAATGCAGTGTTGTGTCCAATGTGAACAAACTGCTTGGGAGTATTATATACTGATTCATGAGTGCATTCCCTCTATGTGAATAGATTTTCTTTTGGGGGAAACATCTAGACTTTTCGTGGACATGTATCAGACATATTTTTCTGGACACATGTGCAGCTGTTATATTTCTTCCCCTCTGGCTAAAATATTTGAAAGCAGCTGTGGTAAAACATGTAATAGTAATAAATAAAGGAAGCATAGTTCCTCTGGAGCCTGAATTGTCCCTTCTCATCTGTGGCTGCCCATTTTGCATGCAGAGAAGTCCAACTATGCAAAGCTACTAATATACAGAGTCATCTTTCAGATGGACCTTGGAAAATACGGTGTGAGAATTGTCAATATATGTTTTCCTTGCTCTTACATCTTACCTTAGGCAACGACTACTGGTTCCTCTCATGGACACACTGTTGAGGTAGGGAGACTTCCCATCTCATCTTGTACAGCTGTTCTTGGTCTGCCAGACCACCTAAGAGACTGGTTTAAAAATCTTGTCTTTTCAGTGGAAAAATGAGGTTTCTTTTTCTGGGGAAAAAATAAATAAATAAATACATTTGCATGGAAAACTGTAACCTGAAACTGAACCTGAACTGTAACCTGAAAAAAATGAAAATCTCAATGCGAAGAACAGGTCTCACCAAAATGCTTTGTGAGCCCTCAGGACAGATCATGGCTTCTTCTAGTATTCAGTCCAGAAATGTGTTTCACCCACTAGGAGTTTATTATGCCATATGCTCCTCTTGGCACATATCTCCCTGTGTCACTGAACAAAATTAACTTCTAAAACTGGCAACTGACATATTCTGGTGAACACTCCAGGCTACCTCTCACTAGAGGCCACCTGGAAAATAACAAGCTGCCATTTTTAAGTCCACATATCTCCTGTTTCTTAGTGTTGAGTGAAGCTGACCCTCTTTATACTCCCCATTCACCTACACTGATTACAGGCATCTTTCTTTGCAGGGCTGTGGAGCTTGATCAGATGTGCAGCATATGAAGGATACACTAGTTTCATGGTCATGTAAAAAGAAATCAATGCTTAGGCCAAATGATCAACTTATTACAGGATAACATTTCTGCAAGACCCTATATATTCAGGATGACAAAAAGAAAAGTCAACCCAACTATGAGCATTTCCTTCATTTGGCATAAAAATGCAATGGGTTTCTTTATGGGATTAAAATTCCTCAAAAAAAGGAGATTCCAGTACTTTTGGAAGCTTCTCTACAAAGCCTGTTGGCAAGGAGGTGTCTTTCAACAATATTTCAGTGACAGATTATGCTGCAGAAAGAGAAGTGAAACACAGTAATCCAAAATCTTATGATTTATTGATGTTTCTCTTGAAGATTCTGCAGTTGGAGTCTCTGTTTACAATTAGGGAAAAAAAAAAAAAAAAAAAAAAAAGTATGCTTCTAGTGGTAGTGTTTGTAAAGAACTAAATGTTTTGACCTGCCCAGGTCTTCACACCAGAAACCACATGAAGAATGAAAGAATATGCTTAAAATTGTTCAGGACTTCAGGTGGTCTTACTCATGAATTTTTGATACCTTAAGTATGATAACACATTTTAATTTTCTTGTTCCTCACTGAATAAGTCTAGCACAGCTGAGTTGCAGGCTGATTACTTGGCAGTTTTCATAGTACTCGTTTTGGTGACCAGTCAGGTGGACAAAGACGAGTCACAACTGATAAAAAAATATATATATATATATTTCTCTGTCAGGATGGCAATTATTTTGGCAAGATTTGCCATAGTCCTTTTCTCTCACTGTGCACTGCACTAAGGTGAACTAGCTCTCCTCAGGTGTGGACTAAAAGCAAATTCAGAGATGGTTACCATAGCCCAGCAGGTGGGCAGTACACTGCTAAAGCATGGTAACCGGACGGCAGGTCAGCTATGTGCCAGGTGAGATATCTGTCACTGTGGATATTGTATGGAAGGCAATTACAATGGAGGTGATTTTTGATGGAGAGGACAGGAGACTCGAGGAGAGGAGATTTGAGGAGAGGAAACTTGAGGAGAGGAGACTAGAGGAGACTTGAGGAAACTCAAGGAGACTCAAGGAGAGAAGACTCGAGGAGAGGAGACACGAGTAGAGGAGACTTGAGGAGACTCGAGGAGAGGAGACTCAAGGAGGGGTCTCGAGGAGACTCAAGGAGACTCGAGGAGAGGAGACTTGAGGAGAGGAGACTTGAGGAGAGGAGACTCAGGAGACTTGAGGAGACTTGAGGAGACTTGAGGAGACAGAGGAGGGGAGACTCGAGGAGACTCGAGGAGACTCAAGGAGACTCAAGGAGAGGAGAATCGAGGAGACTCGAGGAGATGAGACTCGAGGAGACTCGAGGAGAGGAGACTCGAGGAGACTCGAGGAGACTCGAGGAGAGGAGACTTGAGGAGAGGAGACTCGAGGAGAGGAGAGGAGAGGAGACTTGAGGAGACTCGAGGAGACTCGAGGAGAGGAGACTCGAGGAGAGGAGAGTCGAGAGGAGAGGAGGCTCGAGGAGAGGAGAGGAGACTCGAGGAGAGGAGACTTGAGGAGACTCGAGGAGAGGAGAGGAGACTCGAGGAGAGGAGA
>CM021763.1:52632994-52655362 GCA_011075105.1 Heteronetta atricapilla | reverse complement strand
TTCCCTTCCCTTCCCTTCCCTTCCCTTCCCTTCCCTTCCCTTCTCATGCTCTCTTCATTGTCCAGTTGAGATTTGCAAGTGGTCTTGTTATATCAGAAGTCAGAGCTTTCAGAAGAACACTATATATGTCCAGAGCAACAATAATTTTTTTGAGTTGACATCAGTTTATTCATGGAAAGGCACATTAACAAGTTAACAAAGCCTTCATAGCTAACTAAGGTTGCAGAGATATTGTAATATTCCTAAAGAGCTCAATCTGATACATACTCCATCTCTCAGGAGATGCTTTCCTGAATTCTGGGTTATTCTGCCTTGTGTCTCTGCTGTATGTGTCAAGGTGTGTGATACGCAGGGCAGTGAAATAGACTATCATTTCTAAGAGATGAAATGTCTGCTGTGGCAGAATGAGTGTTGCCGTCCCGAGCATGTAATTTTGTCTTGAGCAAAGTGATCTTTAAAATGTACAAACATAGCATGAGCTACATGACAACTAGGGCAAAAGGGCCCTATTTTGGAAATGAAAAAGCTCTTCTTGCAGGGTCCATGAAAGAGTTTGAAGTTAGTGATACGATGATTTAGGTGCAAGTGAATAACTGCACAATCTTCCAACAAAGATCTTTGTTTGAGGTATGTTAAATCTCCAAAATTAAGATCAGAAGACATGTAAATAACAGAAAATCTTGCCTGTCAACATTTTTTATCAAACTGGCAGCTTTTCATTTTTCTGAGAATAGTTTCTGTAATTTTCTGATACATTTAATGAAATGTTCTGAAGTAAAAAGTATTTCTTGATTCAAAACAAAATAGAGTTGCAAAAAGAAAATAGTTAATTTTTGTGTATTTTTTCTCACTTTTTCCATTCCTCTCCCCCTTCCTTGGATGAGGAGATAAACAGGAAAACTGAATGATATTTACTTTAATTTCTTCTGATTTGAAAGGAAGTGAATATTGTTTCCAATTGATGAGAAATACTTTTTAGCATGAATCATTTAATTGAAAAAAAAACATTACATTAAAATATTAATATATTTGCATATTTTCATATGCAGATTTTGCCAGTGAATATTTGTCAGCTGTCTTGCTCAGATTCTAACTTCTCCAATGTTTCCAGAAATATGGAAGGGTTTGCGGGGTTCAACTGCAACAGTGACCAACTCCATCATCAAATATTCTAAATCAGAGGCTGAAGTCTTCCTGTCACACTCAAATCTGCATAAAGTAAGTGTCCCACAAATTGATTTGAAAAGGTTCTTTAACTGCCAGGGGATAAAGCATTTGCTCACATCACTACAAATCAATGAAGTCCTGAGATACAGGAGCAGCTTGCCCCAGAACAATAGCAAACACTCCCACCCCTCATTCTCTTACTGTAGGTTTTGTGAAGTTATGCAAGCTGGCCAGTCCCCTAATCTCTTGTGACCTAACTGAAAATTAAACTCGTCGTGATGGCTTGGCTGCTTGGTGGGTTGGGATATATATGATAAAGCATGACAATGAGTAATATGCTGAGACAAACTCTTCTAACAGGCAAACTCTTTGCCAAGGTTGCATTCAGAGATGCTAAAAGTGGATTTAACTTTTTTTTTTTTTTTTTTTTTTTTTTTTTTTTTTGAAGCAGGACATAGGAACATACAAAAAGAAGAGGAAGAGTTCCTTTATGAAACTAGCTATTGTGAATGGAGCTTTGAGCACCTTACTTTTGATGACCTCATTCTCCATAGTAATGCTGAAGGGCTCCAGTGTGTCCTGTGGTCTGCCGCAGAATTTGGGAAGTCCTTCAGGGACTTTCATGGTCATCTGGAAAGGCTGTCAAGCTACAGTTTTCAAGGTTCTGTGAGATTCAAGTTATGGTTGGTCTAGGTGTTTTTTGTTCTTCTGCCCAAATCAATGTGCTACTAGAACAGCTTTTTATGTCCCTCTTAAGTATTTTTCTCCAGAAATAGTTACCAAAGAAGTTTGAAATAACTCTTGCCATGGCCTTGAAACCATACTAAGAGTCCCTAAGGAAGGCAGGAAAGCAAGTATGTGGGGGTTGTATTTAGGATTCATCTTTTTCTTTTTATATTTGCTTCAACGCCTTTGTTCCACTTTGAACGTGGCCAAATGCTCGTAACTAGAAAAAAAATCCCTATATTGTCCCTGCTGCTTGCTGTGTGTTGTAACTGCTCTAGGAGTATTTTCCCAAAGAGGCTGTCTGGCAGCCTGTGAGCAGAGCACAAGTCCTGCTCCCCCATCCTGCACTCTTACCTCACTTCAGGTCATGTGAGACATTTCCCTCCAGCAGTACATCATGCACTTGGAGAAAACAAGTCCTCAGCTTCTCAAGGTCACTGTTATTGTTTTGTGTCTTCCATAGACAGCTTATTCTTGCAACCAGACTTCCTTGATGTCCTTCTCTTACTGAGGGAATCAAAGAACTCCATTTGTGAAAGGCTGACAAGCCCTGGCATACTTGTAGAGACCGAACAAAGGTTAGTGTGGGTGGATATCATGAGTCATTTCTATGACTAAGAGACTGGTATAAACTACCCCTTCCTGGTAATGTAAATTTATTAAGGTCATGGGCCGCCTAATGAATCAATGTGTCTAAATGAATCCAAGTGTGAGACTTACGATGTTAAACATGAAAAAAATCAGGTGAAGGTAAAGATTTAGCTCTCCATGATCTAATTAAGGATGAGGCCTTCATTCCTGCATGTGCTATCAAAATGTGGTTAGCTGGTACTGCTGACTTGTTGCTTCTGTTTCCTGCTATTTCCTGTTATTGATGCTGGACTTCAACAGTCAGCATTCATTAGAAGCCACTAAAATGCCTTTTAGGGTCTTTGAAAAAACTCTCCTGGTAAAAGGCAGAATGGAGAAGATTCTTCCATTTTCTTAGTTCAAAAGAGCTTGGACTTGCTAACCCCCAAACTACTCTTGAGCTATTTCTCTCCTTACTAATAGAATTTTAAAACAGCAGGGAATCTAGAGAGTGATTTAACTTCAAAGGCCATGCATTAGTTGTGAGCACTTAAAGTTGTGTATGAATGCAAAATAAAGCTTCACACTCAAAATATCTGCTAGTTTGAAGCACTGGTGCTGTGGACACAACTTGTACTTAGGAGGCTGCAGATCCTAAATCCTTAGTATAAGCCAAATACCATCCTCAAGAGTTGGTGACTTTGTCAGTAGCTGATGGAGCAAGAAAAGGGAACATTTACAAAGTATGTTCTGCCAGATCCTCAGTGCTGCTGCCCGGTCACAGCTCAGTCCTGACCTCTGTCAGACCCCTTAAAATGACAGCTGTGACATACTTTCATCAGTGAAAACTTTAACTTGCTATTTGGCAGTATCCAGCATTCAAGCATATTTTCTTCCTTTTTGCCTGACTCACTTTACCTTGCTGGCAACCAAGTGATGCAAAATACTTTCAATCATGTATGTTCAACAAATGAAGTCAACAGGTCAGTTAGGGAGAAGAACTGCTGCCTTTGCGACATTTATGTGAGGCACAGCAGAGCCTACAGCAGCATCCCATACCCCTTCAGTTATCAAGAAGGAGTGGTGGTGCTGACCTTTTGGGAGTCACCTGAGAGCTCCTGCATAGAAGATGAAAAACATCTTGTTCTGAGTGTCTGGCATCCAAAAGAGGAAATGAACTTGTGTTTATGACACTAGTAGGAAAACAATGGGAGGTCGGCTTATGGAAATGCCTTTTAAGTGATGTTTGTCCTCTTGTAACTTTCAAAGTAGCTGATAGATCTTTCTCTAGGAAGGTCTGAACTGATTAACTTGGCAGAGGATACTATAGTTTCTCACCTAGCTCCCACTAGTAGTGAGGAATACGTTTTGGACGACAAGCTGTAGACTTTGCTTTCAAAAAGGAGGAAGTTGACTGCTCTCCAGGATACAGCTTCAGATTCCCAGACTGGGTGATATTTTCAGATACATAGGAAAGATAAATTCTTTGCAGAAAGAGGTTCCTGTAAAGGACTTGCGAGGATGCATTAAAAAACAAACACACAAACAAACAAAAACCATAAACAATAACATGCTATATAACAACCCTATCTATTATGTTTTTGACAGCCTGTCCTTTGTATGTGCATGATTCCCTTGTATTCATTGTGATCACCATTCTGGGTTCACATTTATGCAGGTATGCTTCGGTTAATACCTTTGTTACTAGTCCATAGAATGCAACTTTGAGTGGTTTAAACATTCATTCTGCTTGGTACAATTTTACTTATTGTATATGTTGTTGGGCAGAATATTTTTGTTGGCTTGCTTACAGTGGTAAGTACTCTTCTTTCCAGGGTCACCACCAATGCTTTTATATTCTGATTGCTTCAATGGACTGCCTTGCTGCTGGCACAGCTCATTGTGACTTCATGTCCAAAAATGTATGCCTTGATGGTCATGCTGAAAAGATGTTTCATTATTGCTATGGAACTGAATACACTCAGGTTATCTCTGATTGAAACAAAAAGGTGGTTTTGAAGTGGTTTTGAAGTGACTTTTTTTTTTTTTTTTTTTTTTTATTTTTTTTCTTTTCCAGTCAGCAGATCTCTCTCTGTGTTTGAGTTTATGTGTTTGTGTGTGTGTATACATTTGTAACATTGTGTGCACATTTATCTAATATCCACATCAACTACCTGGGAACGGTACGCTGCTTTCATGATATAAACATTGAACTGCTATGGAAAAGTAGCAACCATAGGCAATTTTCTCTTTACAGGTGAGAAACTAAGGCATAGAAACATTAGAAACTAGAATTTCTCCATTTTCATGAGTAAATTCTGAGGGAAGAGTTGATAGAGAGCTGCTGCATAGCATTTTTTCTAGCACATCTTGAAACAGGCACAACACACAATAAAAGGAGTGGAAGTTGAATATAGGTGCCTTGTTTTGCTGTGCATTTGTTGCTGTAATGTTTGTGACTTGTACTTATACATTTGACTGTGTAAGACTGGATAGGGCTAAGTCTAACAGGGGTTGTGGCCAGGCTGACTGGCCAGTTTCTGACTGTGAACATTTTCTTCTGAGGTCCTGAAAACTTTCTTTAACCTTAATAGACTCAGAATTTTAAGATTTCTAAGTTAGCTGCTAATGGTTAATTTATAATATGTCTATGAAGGAACACCCTCAATATCATTGCTGATCAAGTTTGAATGCCGATAGGATACCCAAATGTTCAGCAGAATTTGCAGTCTGAGATGGGGTGATGACTATAGGTCATGTATGGCAATTTACAGTGTTAGTTATCCAGGGTATTTGGCCCTCTGATTTGCAAAAAATAACTGGATTGCTCTATTGCACTGTATACATGGGATAGAGAGACACATATGAAGTAAAGGGACAGTACCTGTGCCATTCCTTCACATATTTTCATCCAAAATCCTAATCTGTATTCACTGAAGCAACTTCACTGGCCTTAGCCAGACCAGGCAACACAACGCTAGGAAAGAGGATGACAAGAAGCTCCAAGGCAGCTATATTCCCGTTGTGTTTTCACCTGATAACATGGAGCAGGATGGTCCAAGACAAACCTCCTCATCAGTGAGTTGATGGCTGCTAGGTGACACTGACTTTACAGATAAAAGATTGCAGTAATGGAATTACCAACAGTTTTTTAATTGAACTTCAATCAATAGGCACCTATTGCAACAATTCTAAAAGCATGTAGCCAGTAGACTGGCAACAAAGCAGCCTGACAGCAGATAAAACAGAAATAAAAACACTGTTGGGCAACACCAATATGCTGACCACAAAGGTCCCTCTAGTGCAAAATGTTCTAGGATACCAATAAAAATAAATAAATCCTTCCAGGGAGCCAACTTAAATATCCCTTGACATAAAGAATTTAGATTCACTATTTTTAGTGAAGAAAAAAAATTATCACTTGTGCAATGTTGTTACAAGATTTCTCCCACAGCCCTTAACTCAGGCATATTTTATACTCTCCATTAATACATAAGCAATCACACAGAGTAGTTTGTATTTAATAAGAAAACAGGAATAGAAAATCATAATATGTGCAGAGTAAGGGAGGATTGAACTTTTCTGGGCCATCAGACTTTAAAACCTTCTGTCTCCATGGTGGCTTGCCAGAATTCCTCCTTGCTCCAACAGCAGACAATGAACTAGATTGTGACTCCATGGAGCTGAATTCCTCCAAGCAAATAGCTGGGATGGATAACATGCCATGTCCCAACTCCTGGTGCACTACTTGCTACTCAGAATTTCCTAGCAGTGATAGACTGCTAGGGTTGACTCAGACATGCCCTGCTTTGTGGCATACAGCTATCCAGAGATTTTAGATAAATCTACACTCTAGAGAGCCGTGTTTGTGTCTGGAAGGGCATGGGGCATGAAGAAAGACAGACATCACTGCAATACCATGCAGTGAAAATGAAGTGAATAGAAGCTATAAAGCGGAAACAGAAATTTCAAAGCTGCATCTGCGGTGTGCCAGTGGGAGTTCTGGCTTGGAGGGGACTACTCTCCATTAAGGGGAAGAACAGGACTGCCAGAGGGGCAGTGACGGACAGCAGTTCATCTCCTGTTTCGTGGATCTTACTAGCTAGTACCTCCAGAGGGGGCAGCAATGTCTCCTGCTGCCCAGCAGGTTTGTGGCAAAAGCCTGAGAGAAGACTGTCACAGCTGAGGCAGTCTCTGCAAAGAGCAAGAGACCTCAGGGTTTGATGAAAATTTTGTTTGTTTGATAAAAACACTTCTAAGAGATGGAGGAATTAAAATGCCCTGCTGACACATCATATAGTCTACTGGCTTCCATCTGAATGCCTCTTGTGCTGTGGAAATAGACTTGAGGTGCAATAGGAAGTATTGCATTGAAAACTATCCCAGAGGATTGGCAAGGTCACACAGAGAGCGTTACCACCCATTAGGCTACCTCTCCTCTTCCTGCTGTGTACTCAACCTGTGTGAATATCAGAAGTTATGCATACCCTCCTTTTTTATTTATTGGAGACCCAGCAGAGTTTGTCAGCAACATCAGATCACAGGCCTTCCACTCAAGTTCATCATATTTCCCCAGAAGAAGGTTCAAAACATACAATTTCATATATATACATATATATATATATATTTCAGTGTAGCTGTAGTGTTTGGTAGTAATTCTCAGGGAGCAGAAAGTTGATTACTTGCAATGAGGAACCAGTCAAAAAAGCAATAAACAATCAGGGATGAAATTTCTCTTTATGGCTGGTAACTGACTGTACTAACTTGCAAAATTTTTTTCACATGTCCAGAGATTAGCCAGATACCCAATCAGACTGACATCAATGTCATGGACAGCTGCTCCTTCATATTTCAACCATGCAAGTCATCCCATGGAGAAGTGGCACAGATGTTGCCTGTGCTGCTGGTACCTCTTAAAGACATACAGTCTGCCGTCAGCTGGGTGTACATTCACATTTTTCATTGATCTTCTTTGACATTTTAGGCTGAATCTGTAAGATGAACTTCACACAGAAGTCTCTGGTCCTCAAAGAAGGCAGTTTCTGTGGTGGCTGGCCACTGAAGGCTGGCAGTCTCCAAAAGCAACACAAGTCCCAGAGGCAAACCTGTGATGACTGGAGACCAAGAAAGGCATCCATATGAATGTTTTGTCACAGCAGGTGGCTCAGCCCACTGCCTTAGGGCCAATCCAGGGCTCCTGGAATGAATGCAAGAGTGCCCATGCATTTAGTAAGCATTGGGTAGGGGAAGAGCCTGAGACAAAGGAAGTATTAATTAGGACAGGGATATGAGAAAGAGACCGGAGGTTTAAGAATTAATGTAAGAGGACAATGTTTTCTACAAAATGCTATTGAACTGAAAAGGGGGAATGACAGATGGGCTGGACCTTGGTGTCCAAGCCCATGCAGCTCCATCCCACTCCCACATACACACAGCAGATGTGGGGAAGTGCAGATCTCTTTGGAAGGGGAAGGACATGAACAAAGAGCACAAATTTTGCAGGAGCTTGCTATGGTCAGCAGGTAGAGGCTGCTGGGATGGGTGGGATGATCTTCTGCTGGATGAACCCCCATCCTCAGCAGGATGTGCACAGGTTCTGGCACTGAGGCAAGTTGTCTGGGCCAGTCCTTTATACATGAACTGTCAGGAATATCATGCTACTTTCAGTTTGCCCAGTTCCAGTACAAGCCACTGGTGCAGGATTCTGATGTAAGACTTAGGGTTTTGCTTTCGTTTTTATTGACTTTGCTATCATTTTTATTGACTTCTCTTGTTCTGAGACTTGATCTGACCACTGGCTGGGTGCCTTCCTTGAGCCTAGCAGGAAGACAGATCATAGGAGATGAAACAGTGGCCAAATCATATATATATATATATATATATATTTGAAAATGACTTTATGTGGTTCTAACAAAGTCTCCATTTCTACTTATGCATTTTGCAATAAATCTGCTGAAGTCATGGCATTTCATTAATTTCTATAGCTACAGGGAAGTGTTCAAAGACTGGGTATTTGTTTGATTTCACCTTACCGTTAACTTCATTGAGTGTTGCTGATTTTCAATAGCTTTGAGCATAGTTCAGACCTCTGCTATGACAACCCAAACACCTGGGAAGGCTGGACTATTTTTGCAAAAGCTTCACTCAGAGCAGTCTGAATGGAGAGAATCACTAAGCTCCAAATCTTGCATTGTCATATACTTGAAAATGTGGTGTTGGTCCATGCAGCAGCCTCATTTTTCTAAAGCACCAAATAGCAGAATTTTTAGTTTATGAGAGAAAATATCAAGTTTAGGCAAAATTACATTTAATTAGCATCAGTTTTAGTGAGGAACACATCCTAAAATATGTGAAATAGAGATAATACAACATTAAAAAATGTACTGAACATATAAAGCACATGAACTCTGCAATGTAGCTTTGGGTGAGGTTCACCATGAAGATTTATGCCATAGGTGATGAAATCCACAGGTGTCTTTCTGGCAACAGATCTCATTTGGTCTGCCACATGGATCTCACTGCATCATAGGATGTTAGAGAATTTGGCTGAAACTCATGGTCAGTTTTCAGCCAGTTAACTACTTGCATAGCTGGAGCAGGATTTTTTATAACTCTGTTGAAAAAGAGAGCTTCGTGATAGCTGCCAGGCACCAGAAAAGCTCCTTAATTGCTCTCCACAGAATCTGCTGACTAGAGAGAGCTCTTGTTATCTTTAAGCAGTCGTGTTTGTGTTGAAGGATCAAAATCACACACAAAGAAAACAAAACCAGCTCCTTTCCCCTTTTCCCCATGGTGTTTCCAATTATCCTGGATTGTTGTCTCTCATTGATAGTAGGTCACCCAAAAGCTAGGACATACTATGGAAATAGCCTGTTAGCCCTTTCCCTGGAGTGTCACAAGGAATTCAGACTCCATATATGAGGAGTGAAGAGCAGATCATGCCAACGGCTTACTGTACACAAAGCAGAGAAGTGCTACCCCTATCACTCCAGAGGCCATCTCCTCCCATTGTAGGAAACTGGCAACAGTCTAGGTGGAGAAGGAGGAATGCCATTCCCAAAAAAGAAGAGGCAGACTGATGACCCTCTGAGTGCTTCACAGGAGAACACAAGTCCCACATCAAAGCCAGCAGGGAGGGTGGCATACTGCTTCTGTGTGAGGGAGAAGAACAATGATTTTCAAAAGCAGCTCAGGTCTCCCAGGTCTGTATCTCCTAATACATCCAAAATCAGCTGAAGATCACAGATAATGAATTGCATTCTAACATTTATTGCAGTCTCCTTGGCTGCACCAAACCAAAAAAAGCTCTGGGACTTTCCCCAGTAGCACACAGCATGCAAGTGGTTTATCACAGATTAGAATCAGACCTCTCCTTCTAACCATAAGGCTTCACCACATCCTCTTATTTGCCACTGTTTGGCTGTGCATTGACAGGCATTGAAAGGAAATAGTGAAAAGAGATGTGGTTATGCCACACCTGACAAATGTCTGCAGAGACAGAAATCTCTATGAATGCTGTATGTACTTATAAATGTCTCTGAATGCACCATGATCCTGTTTGTGTTCATGTCTGGAAAGTCACATGCCTCTTTGCAGCACACATTGCTTTGTGTGTTTTAATGATATGCCATTGTAAATAAAATGCTACTCGAATACTTGTAAAAACCCAGAAGTCTTTCAGAACAAGCAAATTACTCCAACTCGTAATTTCGTCGAAAACACTGTAAAAATAGCCATATCCTTCATATCCCAAGGCGGAAAAGGTGATGGAGATTTATGCTTTTCCTTGAACACACAGATTTATAACTGTGTAATGTACATTCATTTCATCCATATTTATAACTGCATTGATGCAGAGTCTGGTATCCATTACTTTAATCTATGTAACTTGATCATCAGAAATTTAAACCATAATTTTTAACACATATCACTAAGAATTTCAGTTTGATTCAAAAAAGAAGAGCATATTAAAGTCCCAGCTGCAATTAGTTATTAAAACTGAACTTTTTTTTCCTTAAATACATGTGTTTGTTCACACAGAATCTGTTCCATTCTGCCTTGCACAGGGTATTTTACTTCAGGTTAATCCTACAACAACCCACTACAAAATACCTTGAGGGTCAAAGGAAAAAAAATAATGCAGTTAAGGATCATATTTGGGAGAATTCCTGTAAATAAATCTTTTACATCTTGGCAAAGTGAAATCAGAAATTGAAGAGTCAGTGACAGCAGTAGCCTCTAGTCACTTAGAGTGAAGTGGAAAAAAAAAAAAAAATTCCAGGCCAAGATCAAAGGCTCCAATTGACAGACAGCAGAAATTAAACCCAGATACCGTTTCATAAACATGGAGCGATTGACGTTCTCCACATGGTTATCGTCCAGCACTGGAAAATAAAACATCTGTACTCCTCGAAGTGCTGAATGGATGACCCAGAATTGAAATTATTCAGTTGCCTGATGCTAAGAAAACCTTCCACTGGTTTTCTTCTCTCATTTTGATTTTTATTTATTCAGTAGCATGAAAAGGTGAAATATATGGGTTGCTAGAAAACAGCACATTTAAATGAATCAGTTCATTTTGTAATAGAAAACAACCTTCATTTTTCTCAGCTTTAGGACTACATTTTGTTATCCATGCTGCAGGTAAAAGTCAGTAATTCTATGAATTTTGGTGGATTCAGTTTGGTAATAACCAAGACTTAAAATCTTCCTTGAAACTGATGGGAAAAGGATTCTGCCTATGAAACTGTAAGAGCATTGTTTAAGTACATGCACTTCATGCTTTCTAGGGGATTAAAATAGCATTTTTCAGAGTATTTTCCCCTTGCTTTTCCCATTGTTTTCCTCCTTTCAGTACCATTAACTTGCACAAATAAAAACAATGGAATTGAGAGCACGTAGGAACATGTGGGTGAAACCATTATAATATTGGGACCTGCAAGGTGATTCTTTTTTAATTTAAAGCTAAAAAAAAAAAATTGAAATTGATCACTGAAAAAGACAGATCATTTGACATTTGGAAAGTATACTTGATTGAAAACTTTGATTAGTTCTGTCTTATTTTCTGAAGCCATCACACAATTAAATTATCACCGGAATAAGGTCTACAAGATTTGCTTGCTGAGCAGGCTGTTAAATGATTCTCTGTAGGTAGGAAGTAGAAGGAGCAACACAAAAGACTTAGAATGTGTGACATGGAGAGCTCCAAAAAATGAGAGTGCCCTGATGTAAAACAGTAATTTTGTTTAAATAATATCATTGCTTTCATTACAATAACTTCTATTTTTAAAGTGTGGTACTTGTGGAAATGTTTTATTAAATCCGAAGTGCAGAAAATGTCTTCTTTGGGATTTACCAAAGTGTGCTCCTGTTAGAGAAAGATCTTGACCACCATAAACAAAACACAAGAATGTGCTCAGCAGCCACATTAATCCTATTGCATGAGGGTGAAGCTCAACTTGGATCACTTAAGATACACTGAAAATTAGAAGATACAGAAAAATTAGACCTTCTCTATTTAAACTTCAAAACATTTCCTGTAGAGTTCATTAGACATAGTGACTGGCTGGAATTAGAGCTAGGGGTGCCCAGAATTATTATTATTATTTTTCAAAAGTCATGTTCTGTTTCAGATTTGTCTTGAACTGCAAAGCTGTTGCCCTGCTTAGTTGCAGACATAGAATAAAACACCAGCAGGGAGGAAAAAGACACGTTACCAAGAATTGTGGGAGGTATGCTGGACCTCTAAAGAGTTCCCATTTTGTGTTTGCTTTGGAGAAGTTCCAAGAAATTCAGTTACTCACCAGAAATCTATCTAAATCTCTAACTCAACAACATTTAGTGCAACATCTCAAAGCCACAGCATCACCAAAGAGTTTCTTCCTTTGTTTCTTCTGGAAGGATCATGAAAACAGTTTCTTTTCCAGAGCTAGACAAATTATTTCAATAACAACAAGAAAGAAAAACCCACATCACAGGGTTGTGAGATGAATATTAGGGTGGTTTTTGGGGGGGTTCCTGTATCTTCCATTTTCTAGCAGTCTGGCTTCTAGAAGGCTCCAAATGCTTTCTATCTTAAGCTACCTTCTGTTGTATCCTATTGCTATAATACTGTAGCAGCCCACACAAATTAGATTTAGCAGAGGAACAAAGAAATCACTTGCACATTTCAGTACCTACAGAGACTTTGTTTTAGACATTGTTCTAGGAATGGGCAGAGGTCCACAGATTCATTATGCTCTGAGCCAATTCAGCCCTCCCTAGCCAGCACACTTCAAGAGTTGTTACCATAACAGCTCATGTTGTCCATGTTGAACAATTCCTCCCACTGAAAATATGTAACATGATAGCATTGCACCACCATCATACTACATTTGCTGAAGAAGCCACTCACAGCATTGTCTGCACCTACATGGTGAAGTTAAGGTACAGCTGCTGGGTTTTTAAAGACATCTAAATTTTTCTGCTGGTGAGAGGAACAGCAATTTTCTGTCAGTCATCATGTTTCCCACAGCTGCCATCACACCACTTGAAAACAGACCCCAGGTGACCTGAATCCCAGATCCCCTCAGCCCAGGCAATATGTGAGTTGCCATATGTCGCTATGGGTAATAGCTGACGCTGAACAGGTGTATGTCATCACAGTAGACCATCTGGAGGGCAGAAGATATTAAAAAAAAAAAAAAAAAAAGGAAAGACAGAAAGGAAGAAAAAAAGAAAAAAAAAAAAAGAGAAAAAGAATGAAAAAAAGAAACAAATTATGTTTACAATACACAAAGATTTTGGATGACTTTTCCAAGTAAGTACAAGCATCTAATGGTTGCCTTTTTGTTTTCTTTTTTTTTCTTCTTCTTCTTCTTTATGCAGGTACCTTTCAAAGATATTACCTAAGCTGAAAAATGGTTTTACACAAGTTTTTATTGGACCTGATTCTGCTTTTATTTATCAGTGGGCTGCCTCAAATTTCATGAAATCTCTCCACTAGCAGGACTGAAAAATGCAAACAAGATTGGAGTAAGGTTCATTGCTTTATACTCATTCTGTTACCCTTGGAAGTGGACTGAATCTAATAGCAGGATGTCACAAAACTAGCTGTTATACATAAAGCAATAGTTGGCCAAGTGCTAGTCATGTCAAAGAGACATTCTGAAACATCACCCACGACATGTATTTAACTCCGGCAAACAGAAGTGGACTGAAAAAGTTGTGGAAACATTCACATTCTGATCATCCCATTTCACTGTGTGATCTGAAGCAAAGCAATAACATTTATTTGATAGTTAGAAGTTTGCAATATCTTTAATTGTTCTTATTAAGTGTTGTATAACAAAGTTTGAACTTAAATGCTCAAAATTACTTTTTTTTTTTTTTTTTTTTTTTTTTTTTCCCCAGCTCTCTGGACAGTAATCTAATATCAAGAAAGGTGAGATTCTACATAGAATAAGCCCTTTATAAAATTTCTGAAGTGAGGTAAAATGTAAATCATTCCGTTCGGTGTATAGTGTAAAAAGAAAACTGGTGGTGACAGGCTTTGATCTGACTACACAAAACCAAACCTGAAATGTGTAGGACTTCCATTTAGAACTCATCACTGCTAATGTCTAAAGGTTCTGCCTTCTAAAGCTGTACTACCTCCAAAGCCTCTGTTGTTTAGATTTAATATTCTGGTTGAGACTGTGCCATAAAATTTGGGTATATCCAGAAACTTTTCCCAAAATGTTTTTAATCCAATTTTAACTTAGACTCCATAAGTACTAGTGCTATGGTTTATTAATAATAAGTAAATTTTACAAACAAAAGTTGGATGTCACCATTTATGTATGTTTTTAAACTTCAGGGTAACTGGCACATTTTTACTACATTAGAGTAATCCAGTTGTTAGTTTGGGGATTTGTCTTTGTGGGTTTTTTGTTTGTTTGTTCATTTGTTTTTACAACTCTGTACAAAATAATGCTAACCAAACCAGCTAAGTGTTTTCATGCCTGTTTCAGTCTCATTCATTGTTTGTTTGTTTGGTTTTGTGTTGTTGTTTTAGACAGTTTACAGTGTTAATGCTTTTTGTATTCTAGTCATTAAACTTTAGTTAATTCTTGACCCAAAGGTTGAAAGATTCAGCAAGAACTAGTTCATTGTGTTTATCGAGCTTCTTTGCTCTTTTAGAGCTTTATAAATGAATATGTTTTTCTAAGTTAATATTTTGTGTTTGTAAAATGATAGTAGAGTAATTTCTAATATTTAAGGTAGCCTTTTGTTTTAAACAAAAGAAAATATAATACCTTTGATACTCAGAATAAAGTGATTTCACTCTTGTTCTTATTACCATGGTTTCCAAATGAATGAGACATGCAAAGTATGGCTTCAGATCTTATGAGCAAAACAATGAATTCCTGGTGTAACTCCATTGAATTTAACAGAGTTTACATCAGAGAGTAATTTTGCCCAGCAGGATTAGACTACTCATTTACATAAAATTGGTACTGTACATCATGTGTCGAGTTGATGAATTTGCTGAGAGATTGACTTTATAACAGTGGGTTTGCATCACACATTATAATTATTTGTATCATCTTCAGCTTCTTATTGTGATGTGCATTGCACATCCCAAAGGATTCTGATAAAGGACATGCAATGCAACAACATGCCACTGAAACATGTGGCAGCTGGAAAAAAAACACATAGACTTTCTCTTTAGAGACTGCAAATATATCTGAAAGTATTATTTTTACAAAAGAGAGGAAATTAGGTGGAGTGAATGGCTTGATTGAAAAGCACATTTTATCTATTTCCTCATGCTTTTTTTGTTGTTTGCTATTTTTTCTTTAATTTCAATTAATTGGATATTTGGCAGTAGCGTGGGGCACCTTGAACCCTAAGACAATGCTTCTCTGTTGCCCAGAACCTTAAAAACAATTAAGCATAAGTATTTTTATGAGGGTCTGTTTTATCTGATATTATCACAGATCCAAAGATTGTCCAGAAAGGCAAATAAACAAAAGAAATAAGACTCATCTGATTGTGGGAACCAAAGAAATATAAACATAGTGTTATCTTAAATACTTGTAGAGAGCAGCAGCAACTTTCCCCGTATCCACAGCAGAGTCTCAGAAGACAATGAATGGCATGTAAAGGAAATCAGCTTGGATAGATGTACAGCTAAGAAAAAAATAGATTCATTGTCTTGAAGAGCAAATTTGTCCCATTTGGACTTCCTGTGTTTCTAAAGAGGTCTTTGTACAGCCTTAGTAGGAACTCGATGAAAAAAATCTGAAGCATTGTGGACAGGTGGCAATGGAATGCACAAATAGAAGGAATGAAGCAAAGAAGAAATCAAAGAGATTTGAAGGTGGAGAAAAGAGGACTATAGCTTGTCTTACATTAACTTTCCAAGGATGTGCAAGGGTCTCTAACCCCTACCAACTTGAATGCCTAGGTTCATGGAGAAGTTTCCAGCCTTTTTTTTTCCTAGTTGACCTCAGAAACAGAGTAGTTCAAGCTATTTCTTTGTCCAGAACGTAGTAGTATCAGCTCATATACACAGCTTTGCTCAAAAGGGATCAAGTTTCATTACAATTCTCCAGGGTCGTTTGGTCCTGATGTCTGCTGAGAGACCTCACTGTCTGAGCAACCACCTCAGATACTGCGATAGAGAGACTTGTTACTTGTATAACAGTTGTACAGATAAGATGGTTCCTCTATTTTGTTAGACAGCACTTCAGCCAAGAAGAAACTTCCCAGGAATAATTGTACTATGGAGGTCCCCAGGGTTCTCAGGAAGGCCTCACCATTTCATACAATCTACATGAACACCAACCAGCTGCCAGGGCTCCCATATGCTGGGACAATATAAAATTTTGATTCCACCCATATGGAGGTGGTGACTGCCCCACTTGCCTGGCCCCTGCAACTCCTACACAGATTGCATTCCTAGAGCTGGGCAAGTAAAGAAGCAATAAAATAAAATAAAATAATACTAATCATTATCCCTATGTTCCTGTGTTTTTGACACGTGAAGCTTCCATGAAAGCATACCCATATTGGATGTTCTAACCTGGAATGTTACCTGTGCTTTTTTGTTTGTTCCAACCCCAAATAAGTAAATACATGTATAGGTAAAGTAACGGATTTTCAATCCAGCCTGTTCCAGAGTGACCTTCAAAAGCATGAAGTAGAGGGTACTGGTCTTCTGAAGAAAAATGTTTGTAAGTTCTAGGCTGATTCCTCAACCTCAGGAGTACAATGCTAGCAACAACTGGCTAAACAAACAAACAAACAACCCCCCCTCACAATAGCATATTTCATGTACTAGCACTTCAGAGTTTGCAATAGGTAATATGAGCGCTCCACTTTTGTGTAAAGAGTGTCTTCTGTATAACCCTTTGTAGCTATTCAGGGCAGCAAGACACTGATGAACTGTGCCATTGAATACTTAATACAGTTGAAAAATAGACTAGCTACTGCAAAGTGAACTCTTTCTTTTGCAGAATACTGTGACTTCAACATGATTATAACATGTCAAAGAGTCATGCTAAATCAGCTGCAGTTCTAGTGCCCAAAGGGAAGCGAATCTGGACACATCACTGCTGCAATTGCAAGGAGCAGTTCAAGGAGGGTGCCTAGATAATTCACAAGTCATTATTTTAGGCTTGGACTTCTCTGGTTGCCTCTAAATCCAAAAGAGAACATAAACTGCCTAAAGACAAATGGTTTTTGTTTGTTTTTGTTGTTTCTTTCTTTTGTTTGTTTATTTTTATGTATGTGTATATCTGTATGTGCTACATCGCCTCATATCTAATCAATATATGGAAGGAAACTTCAGATATACTGCAAAAAGAACTGCTGTACTTGAAAGAATAATAGTAGATGAGCTCAATAAATCTTCAGCATATGAATGACCTTACATGAAGGCAGAATATACATGTAAATAGAACCTAAACAAACACAAGAGAAGAGCAATCACAGACATTGCAATCTGAAGTCACGTAGAGGCTTTCAGGCAGCAGTTCCATGGACAATGTTACATTTTATTTCACCAGTTAGATAAAAAGGGCATTATGCATTCACCATCATGAACACCCTCAAGATATTGCTGAGGTTACTAAGTCCCATGTAAACACACACACTGGGAAAGGGATTGACTTGTCAGAATAACCAAGAATTAGGCATCATAACTTCAAAATACAACCCCAGATCTTTCAAACGTTACCATTATTGTTAACATTGGAAGAATTTTTCTGACAGAGTTGAATACTGTGACCAGTCATGTTCATCTGAAGTTGTTTGACTCATAGATCTCGAGAAGTCCATTTTTCCTTTCTCAGGTGAGCTGGGGCATAAAGTGCCAGTGTCAGAAGTCTCCTTAGGCCTGTGAGGGAAGCTAGTCCATGAAGACCCAAATGCACCAGTCTTTTTCTGGTAATGCAGCTGTAGAGTAGGCAAGTATTTGGCTCTCCTGAAGAAAACTGAAATGTACAGCACTGGCTACAATACATGCTGGCATAGATTCTGAACCTGTAGCGATGACTGCAGATGATGATTTGAAGTTGGCATGCTACAGAAATCTTGATGGTCTCCTAAAAGGACAGACTCAAACTTAAACTGAACTGGGGTGGATTCCCTGTAATGTGTGTTTTACGCAGTGCACAACTGCTTGTATTCAGCATTCATCATGTTTACAGTCACAGTTCATTGTGTGGTAAAATGCGTGAAATGATATATGTTGAAAGGGTGCTTCTCCCTTCCTTCTCATTCCCCCATATTCACACTGAGTCTTTGAGGACTTTGCCAGTTCATGATATGTCTGATTTCCTTTTGTTACATAACAAGCACTGGAAGGGGTGAAATCAATCTTTGGCAGCAGCTGTGAAACCCTTCATGCTGGCAGCTACCCAGCTGGAAAACTAGGTAAGAAGTATAGACTAGCTAACAGCCAGAATCAGAGAATCACAGCATGGCGGAAGATGAAGGAATCTCTGGACATTGACTAAGCAATCCCCTACTCAAACAATGGCAGTTAGAACAGATTTCTTAGAACCTTCTTCAGTAGGGTTTTGAATTTCTCAAAAGCAAAACAAAACAAAAAAACTCCACAAGCTCTCTGGGCAACCTGTTCCAGATTTTTACCACCCACCCTGTAAAAAAATGTATTTTTGTTTGTTTTGTTTTGTTTAATGACATTTCAATTGAATATCCCATGTTTCATTTGGTGTCCATTGCATCTTGTCCTTTTATGAGGTGCCATGACAAGAAGCTAGCTATATCTTCCTTATGTCCCCTGGTCAGTTATTTATGTGCATTGACGAGATCCCCCTGAGCCTTTTCGTCTTCATGCTGAACATTCCCAGCCCTCCCCATACAACAAGTGCTCCAGTCTGTTACCATCTTTGTTACTTTTTGCTGGACTCCCCCCTGTATGTGTGTGTATCTCTTATCCTCTGGAGCCCAGTGCTGGACACAGCACTTCAGATGTGCCTTCATATGGCTGAGCAGAGGGGAAGATCATAGAATCATAATGTTGGTGAGGGAGTTTCAGGCTGCTTGGCTTACCTGCTCTGACTTTCTGGCAATGTCCTCTGAAAGCAGCCCAGGATCTCGATGACCTTTTCCACAAAATCACATCACTTGCCCACCAAGACCTCCAGGTCCTTCTCAGACTAGCTGCCTTTAAGCATTCTGGCCCCTGTCATGCAAGGGCAAATTATTATTGTCCTAGTGCAGGACTTCATTCTTCCCTTTATTGAACATTGTGAAGTTCCTGTTAGCCCATTTCTCCAGGCTATTGAGGTTTCTCTGAATGGCAGCGCACCTCTCTGCTGTGTCACCCACTCCTCCCATATTTGTATCAGCAGCAGACTTGCTAATAGTGCTTTCTAATCCATCATCCAGGTCATTAATGAAGATAATACACAGTATTGGTCCCAGTATAAACCCTGGGGTACACAGCTGGTGGCTGGCCTCCAGATGGATTTCATGCCACTGATCACAGCCCTCTCAGCCCGGCAGCTCATCCAGTGTTCAGTCCACCTCACTGTCCTTTTATCTAGCTTGCACATCATCAGTTTGTCTATGAAGATGCTATGGAACGCAGCACTGGAAACCTTGTAAAAGTCAATATAAACAACATCTGCCACTCTGCCCTCAACTGCTGAGCCACTCATATCATTGTCCACTGGTCAGGCATGACTTCCCCTTCACAAATCCTTACTGCCTACACTTAATCCCCTTCTTGTCTTTAATATGCTTGGAAACAGTTTCCAAGAGGATTTGCTCCATTGCCCTCACATAGATTGAACTGAAAATGACTGGCCTGCTGTTCCCAGGATCTTTCTTCCTGTCTGTCTTGATGGCAGGAGTAACATTTGGTTTCTTACAGTCCTTGTGGACTTCTCCTGATCTCCATGACATTTCTGAAATAATCATGGATGGCCTCACAATGACTTTGGTGAATTCACTTATCTCTTGTCGGGGCATCACCTCAGATCATATGGACTTGTGTACATCTTATCTTCTTAAAAATTTTTTTTCAACCTGATCCTCCTCCCTTAAGGATAAGAGCTCATTGCTCCATATTTTTGCACTGGAAAAGTCAGATAAGGTAGTTAAAATGAGATTCCTTCAGTGAAGACACTGCAGGAGAAAGGATGGAGTAGGTATATATATATATATATACTTTTCCATAGGAATGGAAAGACGTCCCCCAAGATCTGGCATTAAGACACTTGCCAAGTGGTTTAAAGCTCTCCAAACTTTGCAAGGAAGAAAATGTCAACAATGTTGCAATGAATATATGTTATAATCACAGTTTTGTTATCATTAGGATTGAAAAATCAATCCTCAAAGCAGAAATATTTAAACGAGGAATTTTAACAGGCTTTGATAGATACTGACTGAAAGGATTCCTGAATATCCAGCTAACCATATATCCTTCCACCTATAAACTAAGAAATCTAATGTTAATTCCTGTCTATTTGTCCTTTTTCTTTCTTTCTTTCTTTTCAAGCTGTGAATCAACATCAAGCAAATACTGCATGAAGTAACCAGCTAAATATTTAATATCTAAGCTATGGAACAAAGGAATAAAACAAGAGGTAATTTTAGGAGTATGAAATCTATATGCTAAGATACAGGACTAAAGCATTAGTGAATGCATGCAGTACGTAGTAATGATGCAGGATACTGGTGCTGTGTTCCCTTGATAATGCTGATCTAGGCTAATGTTTGGTAAGCTTTTTATTTATGGGTTCTTTTGCAAAAGGTTTTCCTGAATTCATCCTAATTCTGGTTCTGCATCTGAGAGAAGTATGTCACCATCTCAACAGTTGTTAGCCACTTTAAGAAGTAAGAAGTACATGTCTAACAATTTTTCCTTGCAAAGCTGTCACAGGGTGTTAATGTGATAAAATCTGGTGTTGTGGATATTATAAAGAGAAATAATTTACCACTTGTGATTTACTGAAGCACTTCAGCAAGTGCTGAGGCACTTGTGAATTGTTCTGCATACTCCAGAGTGTCCAAAATAGTTGGACATGGCTAATGCAACGTAGCAGTAGCATTGTGTTATGCACTCAGCAACAGTGCAGTGACGGAAACAACTTGCTGCATCATCAGAAACACCCCTGATAGGATGTCCTAGGTAGGTTACTTGTTAGGTTGATTTATTGATGAAAAGTGTTGTTTTTGCAATTATAATGGAGCAGTTACCAAGCCCAGGAATCTTACTGAGCTTATTGATCCTGAGGTGTAGAGAGCTATTGGCACAAGCAACTAACTTGAATGCCTGAGCTCCAGAAAAGACTCCATTATCCTTGCTCTGTCAGAATCCAAACAAGCCTGCTGTCAGGCTCGTGGAAAAGACACCACTTCAGTTTCCAAAGTCACAGCAAGAACACTTTAGAATGCATAGCATCCTGCTTGTTGGACTAAGCTGCTGCTCCCTGCTCGTAATGAGAGAGCAACGCCAGCCTAGCCCAGGCAGAGAACAAGAAACTAGGAATCCTGTTTTATATTTCACTCCCATTTGTAATGATCCATGCTGCTGTAGCTACTTACTTGGAATTTATAAGATTATTTTCAAATACATATATGTATATATTCCTTCATAATGTGTATTGCTACAGATGTCAGACCCTCTACTAACTCTGCTTGGTTTGAATCCCTCCTGGGACATGTTGTGTTTGCAAGTCTTCTCAGTGCCTCCGGCTGTCCCAAAAAAAAAAAAAAAAAAAAAAAAAAAAGTTTTTTGCATAACAAAAAAAACTGTGTCCCATTTTTTTTTTTAAGTTGCTGCTGATGGGTTTTCTTTCTTAGTGATCCTGGTTTTGGATAGAGCCTACTGTGATGCAGCTATGTCAAGGAATCCATGTGTTAACAAAATAGTGTATTCTTCTTTATTAGCTTGTTGTGCTCTGAAGATACTGCTGAGGCAAACACTGATGGGGTAAGCTCATTTTGCGGGCTGAATGCATCTGCTGAAGGAGGAATACCAAGCAAGAAGAAAAGAGTGCAGTTGTTCAGGATGGGGAGAAAATGTTGGAGCAGATAAATGATGAGATGGCATCTGTGTGGAAGCAGCTGAAGATGGGAGAACCCAAGAGGATAATTAATGTGCTGAAACAGGAGCCAGATGTCAATAGAGTCAGCTTCCCTGGTCATTTGAATGCTGATTCTGTAGTCTGTGTTGATGGGGAAGACTTGTCAGGCAGCCTGTTTGTGAAGTTCTGTATTGCCCATCTTAATCGCTTGTTAGGGGTACTTGACACTTTCCACTGCAGCTACTGTCAGCTGAAGAAAAAAATAAAATTTGAGAACTGGTTAGAATGAGCCAAAGATTTCTTTCTTTCTTTCTTTCTTTCTTTCTTTCTTTCTTTCTTTCTTTCTTTCTTTCTTTCTTTCTTTCTTTCTTTCCTTCCT
>CM021763.1:52611931-52627668 GCA_011075105.1 Heteronetta atricapilla | reverse complement strand
TCCTTCTCCTTCTCCTTCTCCTTCTCCTTCTCCTTCTCCTTCTCCTTTCTCCTTTCTCCTTCTCCTTTCTCCTTTCTCCTTCTCCTTCTCTTGGAACATTATCAAAGACATTTTTGCTGCAGAAAGATTGATCAGAACAACAAAAAACATCTTAAAATGAAGGCAGACGAAATAGATGACTGCATGGCTTGGTTTTGCTGTTTAGATATTCTGCATCTAATGAGTTGATTCTCATCTATCTGTCAGCTGCTTGGACAAGAACCACAAACTGCACTGAGAATTTCTCATCCTGTGTTATGTTATCAGATCTGTCTGCTGTCCGCTCCTTTTTAGCCTTGTGGAAAATGGAAAATGCTCTAGGTTCCTTCCAGTAAGAAAGAGAGAATTTTGATTTGGATCTAGGTATTATTATTTTTTTAATGACTATTACTCCTTGTGTGGGACAGAACAGCCATAAATACCAGAGCACTTTGCCTTCTGGTTTGCAAACTATTTGAGCTTCAAGTTATCAAACCAATGCTTAGCAAGTGCAGGGTCATCAGCAGTCACGAATGCACAGTGGTGACTGAGTGGGAGATGTTTGCTTGTGTTATGAAATGTGGTGGAGTGAGAGTACACACTGGGGATTTGTTCATTTTAGCAAACCTGGCAGAACCTTCCTGTGACCTAAATAGAATACCTTGCTCTACATAAAGCATGCATCAGGGTATTTCCTGATTTATTCATGAAAGGTTTGCCTTACAAAGGCATTTGGAACTGTGTAATCTCAGAATACATGATACATATAGCTGGCTGCTCAGCTGGCATTTGCACAAATTGCTTTGATATATGGCTGCAACGTATGAAAGCACAGTGAGGCCAATTTAAATACTTGATACTGGAGTAAACTGGTTAAAAGAGTAAATTAGATCTAACCTACAGATTCTCCTGCTACTGCATAGAGAAGGCTGCTCTCCAGAATGAATAATTGATAAAGGGATGGGAGACTACACTGTAGTAAGCAATAAAATCCTCCAATATTAAATGGGCAGGGTTAAGGGCAGATCCATCAGTAGTGTGCACTGGTGTCGCATCTTTCACTATAAGGGCCCTTTGCTAATTTACATCAAATCGGGATCCATCAGGATGTTAACCAGTTCACTTAACTGAAGATCTCTGCTGCCTTCTGCCTGGGACAATTTCTGCCTCTGGTTGCTCATTCCCAGTTGCAGAAAATAGTCCCAGCTAATTCTTGATCAAGCTTGTGAATTTATTAAGGAATGTCCAGTATATATCTTTAATGATCTGTCTATATGTTGTTCATACATATTTCCTGCTCTAATACATTCTGCAGCAAAGTGGATAGGGCTGGTTGCTTGCAAGCAAGCCTTATTTTGGAGCTTTGGAAGAAATTGTGGTTAATTTACAATAGAATGAAAGTGACATTTGTAAAGATGGTAAGAGGGGAATGCCAGAATCCATTACACTGATGATACTACGAATGCACTGGCATTCTCCATTGGTGAGTTAATGTTCAAATCCTATCAGCATTACTTGCTGAACTTATTGTAACTTAATGGCAAATTTCCAGCTTTTTGTCATGCCAAGAATCTAATATTAGGACTGCGCAAATTTGGGGGAAAAATTTTCTGAGTTAAGCTCAGTGCTATAAAACAGTAGAAATTTAACTCATTATGCATAATAGTGGCTAGAGCTTGAGCAAATCTATCCTCCATGTTTTCCTTTATGGGACTCAAGAAAAGCCCACAGTGACTAAACTTAGGTGGCTGACTATGCTTTCTGCCATTTTTGTGCCATATTATGGTGTGTCTTTAGTATAGTGTGGTATTAATTCAAAAAAATTGCATATCCATGTAGAAAGTAGGTACATATGTGAATTGTTCCTGACGCTCTCTTATAGAGAATTCTGAGAACTCTCAATATATGCCATGATCATGAAGAATAAAAAACTCAGTGCAGAATCCTACAAGTTTTGTGATATTCTCCAGAACTTCCAGATGCGTTAGATGATCACACAGATAATAGGTCACGTCCCAGAAAGGTCAAGTAGCCAAGTAGCCTGTCTGATACTGAAGAAGAACATTTGATTACTTTCCTGAAAATAATCTTACTGTGTCCCATGAAATGAACTTTCTCAATTCTCAGTTTTGTGGTCTTCTGTTTAAGAAGAGGCTTAGTCTTATCTGGCTTTGGAAGCAAGCTGAAATAAGATTTGTCTGGTTACTCTATTTCTGGGAAGAAAAAAATGAAATGAAACAAACAAACAAAAAATCCAACCAAACAAACAAAAAAGCACACTGTTTCCTAGGAGGGTACCTGATTGAGCCATGATTTAAAATTAATATAAGTCAACTGCATTTGTCAGTGTTCACCCAGCAAACTCAAGGGGCAGCAGAAACCTTTGTTCTCCATCCTCCAGGTAGAGGAAAAATAATTTTAAAACCTTGCTGCTGACACCATTGTCTGCCCAGAACACTAGGGAATTGTCATGTTGATTGTGTACTTCATGTCTTTTCATATGGCATACTACAGAATATAAAGTGATGTTTCATCTGTAAGCACAGAAGACATCAAATGAATGTTTCCATATTTTTACTTTTAATTTTCTTTATCAGTTTGAAGTGGTAAGCAATTTAAGGTCTCTCTCTCCCTCCTCTCTTCCTTCCCTCCCTTCCCTTTCTACATTTTGACTGAAAGGATCTGTTTCTTCAGTAGCTTTGAAAATCTGGGCATTTTAGAGTTAATCGGGACCTGAAAAGAGCAGGATGACATGAGGTTTGCATTAAAGAGTGGTATGTGGACAAGTGGCAAAGGCATGGATTATGTGGTAATAAAAACACACTGGGTGATATTTTTGTCAGAGGGCCTCACTTCACTGCCTCCAAAATGCTAAAGCATCAGGAACTCAGATTGCTGTCTCTGAGCCATGATTGCAGAAGCAGATCAGTGTGCACCTTACTTCCAATTTACTCAATTGTATTTAGCTTTCTTCTGTCATATCAAAAAGTGCCCAGGTGCAATGCTGAGTATGAGAAAATGAGGTTTAATGTAGCTTCGGCACTAGCAGAGCACCCCTAAATTCAAGCCTATTCTCATAGAAGAAAGTGGTTTGCCTTTTTTTTTTTTACTTCTAATGTGCACACTCCCTCATGTGTATTGGAGTTGTTTACTTGGATTCTGTTGTTTCAAATTCAGTGATATCTCATAAAATTCTCCATGGTGGAGCATCAGCTGACATAAATCAGTGATCAGTGTGCGTCTGCTGAGGCTACCCTTGGACAACTGCATGAAGATCCTGTGGTTTAGGTCACTGATTTTCAAAGTCAGAAGACTCCAAAGTCAGCTGATCTCCTGTGTAACACAGGGCACACGCACAGCATTGCTTGATCATGGTAGGGGTAGGGACTGCCTGACTCCCCTTGTATTCCCTTGCTATGTCCCCAGCCTTCTGCAGTGGGAAAAGAGTGTCTCTTTGACCCATCCATCCAATTAATGCCAGTTGTTGACAGTAGCCTTTCTCTTCTTTTTTTTGGAGACAATGTGATTTTATCACGCTGACACTGAACGCTGCTTCCCTTGTCTGAAGCTGGAACTGGATGCAGAAGAGTCAAAGAGCGAGAGATGAGTAGAAGAGAGACAGTGTAATGACAGAATGTTTCACATGCCTTTGAATTTCTAAGGGGATTAGGCGCTCCCCTGGTGCTTTGACATGGAGCCTATGGCAGCTGCTTTGGCAAAGCCTGCCAGCAGTTACACAAATATGTTATTTTCCCCTCATTTTCCCAAGGTGCAGAGGACACAACAATCTCTGTAACAGAGCAGCAACAAAGAGTGTTTGGAGCTGTCAGAGTCTGCACAGTCGTACTCCACAGTCCCTCTGCTCCTGCTTGTACATGGGAGTGCCTCTGAGAACTTGTACATCCATTTATGTTGTATTCAGACTCCTACCACTTCCCTCGTTGAAGCATAATTCTGCAATACTTACTGAAATGAGTGCCAGAGTCACATGAGTCAGCCCTCACCCCTGGTCTCTATACCTCCTCAAAGATCTTCTCTGGATCAACTCTTTTCCCAAGCATCAGCTGAAACAAAATCCTCTGAGTTGCTGTAACTTTATCTGCCCTGCATACTCCAGAGACTTCTTTGCACAGCAGAAGTCCTTTTCCTGAAAGCAGGACAGGGACAGCAGGTGTTGTGCTGGTGTCCCTTCAGTGGAATCTGATTACCAGTTTAGTTGCTTTTCTCTGTCTATTTGATATGGTTATTTAGGAAGCCGTGGCTGATGGCACGTTTTTAAGTCAAGGACTGACAGAAATCAGGTGTCTTCACTTTATAAAGGAAACATTAACCCACTGGTTGAGATCTGCCTGCAGCATCATTGGCAAGCATGAAAATCAAGATTGTCACAAAATGATTGAAGATCTTTTCTCACATTTAAACATTTTATGGATGTTTCAGATACAAAGTTTAAACAACAATGGTAGTGGAGGTACAGCAAATAAAGGATTCCCTGAGTAGGAAAGAGGAGATGGGAGAAGAGGAGGTGATCCCTTGTGGTTGCAGAAATGGGCAAGGAAAATTACCACAAGTGAGAAGCATCAGTATTCATAGCTGCAGTGGAAGTTGAAATGATGGTCAGGGCCTGTCAGTCCCAATACCACATCCTTGAGTCACACACACTGATTCAGACATTAATTTGGACCTCAGATGTGCATGTCTGACTCCCAGTGAGCCCTCCTGGAGGGCAGAGTGTGGTCTGCTGAATACAGTGGGTGAGGGTATAAAGCCCTAGAAAGAGTGTGCTCGACACAGTTCTGAATGCAAAACCTGTCTCATTGGTATCGGCAGGAGGCAATGGTATTGTATCTTTGGACAGTACTTGGCTTACTGATCTCAGTGCAAGCCACATGTGCACATGCACTTGCACATGCATACATACACACACACACATGCACAGATGGTTCAGGCTAGCACCAGAATGCTGCTAGTGTAAGTGAACACCCTCATGGCCAGAGTGGCTGTTCTATTTTATTTTATTTTTTTCCTTCTTCTTCTTTTTTATTTCATTTATTTATTTTTTCTCTTTCCCCACCCCCCTTTCTGAAACAACCAGGCAATTTAAAAGCACAGTTCAGAGGGAAGGGTTTCTTGTTATGCTCATGAATCTCAAAGATTTCCTAAAGGAAGAACAAAGAGAGAGGCAGAAAGACAGAGAGAGCTGGAAAACCAGGAGCAGACAGCAGACTTGGAAAGAAATGTCCTCCTTCTCCCCAGCCCAGGAATGCAAACAGGAAGCCGCGAGCAGAATGTTTGGAGTGTGTGCAGCTGCAGTTGGGTCTGAAGACACTGAAAGCTGTGCCGAAAGTATTCAGCTTGCCTCTTACAATGGAGGGGAAACACTTGCTTTGACACTGCATTTGATAACCATTTTGTAGCAGGAGTGCAGACCCTTTCATTTGCAGGGAAAGGGAAGACAGCTGTGGCTGTCTTCAGCGAAACTTGCTATTCTATACGTGAGAGAGTGTGCTTGTTAGAGGAGGACAAAAGGGTGCTTACTGAAGTTCTGCAGGTGGCTTTTGGTTATTAACCAGAGGAGCTCAGCTAGTCCAGAATGTGTTGGGCTGCCTAATTCCCCTATAAAGGAATCTCAGTTGCTGCTTGGGATAAACTGTGCCTTTTTGGAGACTGCACTGTGTATTGCCTGAAACACTAAGCTTCTCCCTTGGAAACAGAAGTTTCATATCTGCTAGATCATTCTCCCATAGCACATGTTTTTCATGTGTGAGTTCCAATTTGGGGAGTTTTGGGGAGAAAATTATCTGTAACAATATCTTCTAATTCATATGTAGATCAACCTCTTCATGGTACCAGGATAAAAACACTTGAATTATGTAAATTGGTATAATTTCTTATAAATTACCATTCAAACAGGTTGGATCTGTGTCTTAATTCAAACAGCTTTAAAATTATCTCACCTAGTTTTCCTCCATTGTTCTTGATCAGCAATTGACCTTGAGCTGACTTCATTCTCAAAATAGATCAAATAAATGTATCACTCTTTTTGATTGTAATATGGGTTCTGCTTTAAAAAAGGCTTGCTGAAATGAGACTTGCAGGTTCTTCAGTTGCTAGCATTTTATTAATATACTTTGAAGCTGCCTGAGATTGTACATGTGGCAGAAAATCCATATTCTTAACTAACCAATTGTTTTAACATGTATTTCTGAAAGATCTGCATGGTGCTGTGTATTCCTACTTGAATATTGGTTACATGCATTAATTTGTCTTTTTATGGAGATGATGATCTGGATTATCTCTTCATTCTCTTGTCTTCTGATGGGATGAACTCTGAAGTTTGCACCTGCAACACCTCTAGGGAGTTATCTGAAGGGAAGAATTTGGTTACAAGAAGCTTTTGCAAATGAACACTGGAGGACAGTGTTAACTTTACTAGGACTAATTACACTACGAGTTTCTTTGTGTCTAACATACCTGAATTTTAATAAATGAGAAATTATTGTTCCTGGTTAAGTAAGTAGGTAGAGTAGCTAAATATAGAGGAAGTTAAACTGCGGGGGGTGGGTGGGGGTGGGGGAGCTCCAGTTTCAATGACTACAGAGGAGGAATGTACAACAGCAGTTCTACAAAAAGTGTACCTAAGCTATTTCTCCTCTTTGGCTCTTTACCCATCACGCACAACCTTGGCATGGTTCTGTCCTCCTTTCTGGAGCTCCCCACAACACATCCCACCAGCACCCCAGACATCAGATATTACTCTTGTGCCTGTGAAGCCGTGGTATTTGTGGTAACACCAGGAGGCCCTGCTCCTGAGTACCCTGCTCCAGAGCACCATGCTCTGGCAAGGGCTCTGTTTTTTTGGGGCTGAACTCTGTCAGCCCTGGGACTTGGCCAGGTGGCTGTGCCACAAGATTGTCTTTTCTCCTGGAGAGGAAGTGGTTAGCAGGGGACCACTGAAACTCTCTGAAAACATATGGGAAGTGCGAGGTGTCAGAGTTCACCTCGGCCCTTCTTCTCTTCCAGAAATCCATTTGTTACTTACTTGGTGGTGAGTATCATAGCAGCAGTCTCCACTTAGTGACTAATTAACACCAACATGGCAGCTTTTATGGATAGAACCAGATGGAAATCGAATGCTTGTAATGTTGATTGCAGTTTCATTCCAAGCACACCTAGGTGTTTCAAAAACAAGAGTGAGCTAATACGTTATTCCTTTGTATACGCACAGTGTAAGAAGAAATTTAAAACTATTAGAGAGTGTCCAAAGGAGAACAACAAAGACAGTGAAGGGGGTAGAGGGCAAGACACATGAGGAACAGCTGAGGTCCCTTGGTTTGCTCAGCCCAGAGCAGAGCAGGCTGAGGGGAGGCCTCATGACGACCTGCAGCTCCCTTTTGAGGGGAGTGGAGGGGCAGGCGCTGAGCTCTGCTCTCTGGGGACAGCGACAGGACCCGAGGGAACGGCATGGAGCTGGGACAGGGGAGGGTCAGGCTGGGTGTGAGGGAAAGGTTCTACACCCAGAGGGTGGTTGGGCACTGGGACAGGCTGCCCAGGGCTGTGGTCATGGCACCGAGCCTGTCAGGATTCAAGAAGCATTCAGACAACACTCTGAGACATATGGTTTGATTTTTGGGTGGTCCTGTGTGGAGCCAGGAGTTGGACTTGATGACCCTCATGGGTCCCTTCCAATTCAGGATATTCCATGCTTCTATGATTCTAAAAGGTAAGTAACCTCAGATTAAATCAGGGGTCTGTAAGTAAGGCTGTCATCTACCTGGTATCACATAGGAAGCTGGGTCTGAAAATCAGCTCAGGTGATGCCCAGCCTGGAGCTAGGAGCATAAGGTCACCCTTTTCACCAGGAACAATATCAAATCTGGGGACAGACCTGTAGTGCAGACTATTATGAGCAGGAAGAAATCCTGGAGTTCTGTGTGTGGAGAGGAGGATGGAAGTCAGAAAAGGAGGAGACAGAGGAGAAGCTGAACAAGATTGCATTTTTAATCAGCCTTTAGGGGAGGTTAGTAGGGAAGGCTACTGGACACACGGAATGAGACAAGACTACAAAACACCTTGATAAGAGAAGAAAGCCCTGTGTCAGCACAGTTGCCCACAAGGCAAGAGCTGTCAAATCACTGTTTTCTGACACCTTCTGTCTCTTCAACACCTTTTGTGCTGTTTTTCCCTTCTCATCAGGGTTCGGCTGACAGGGTGAAAAAAAAGGTTTTCAGAGCAAATCACAGCCTGAGGATCTTCCCCAGTTGCAGATTGTTACCCTAGGGAACTCCAGACCTAGATCTCAACCCATTCCTCAGTAAACAGCAAGGGTCTCGTGAGATAGAGATTGCCATTGCCACATCTTATGCAACAGCACAGATGTTGATGCATAGCTCCTATCTGTGCTTCAGTGCAAAGCTCACCCGTCAGCAGCTAGATGTTTGGAGAAGGGAATTTGTCTGGGGCTCTCAGTAACCACAGGCATGAGCTATCACCATTGCAATTACGGATTAAGGAAAAAGTACTTGCAATTACTGTAAGGAAAATGGCGAGCTTGCCCAGCTTGGAAAATGAAATGGGAAAGGTGATTAAGACAGGCTCAGAGAAGCTGGTTTTAACTGAGACCCTTTGAAGGGAATCATGTTTTGAAAACAAAGAGTTTTACCTTGCTCTGTAAAACTGATGAAATCTGCTTTCCTCTATGTCTCACCCATGTGGATTGCTTTATGATCAACCCATAGATTTTCCTTGTAGGGGCACACATTTGTAGGGGCACACATCTTTTACCTTGTGACCTATTTTTTTTAAACGTGAGAGAATGTAATATCTGTGAAACCTTTACCCCTCCCCCTGACAATATGATTGAAATCGATTGACTGATTCAAAAGCAATTAGGTGGGGCTGACAGACAGACAACACACAAGTGTTCTTCTTCAGGAAACTAGGCAAAAAACTCCATGGCCCTTTGAGATATCCTAAGGCCAGTATCAACAAAATTATATCTCAGATGTGAAAAAGGGCTTGCATGACTGATACCTTGCCTTTTTTTATCCCCGAAATCTATCAGGTGGTCTAATAAAAAATATTGCCTCTTCCTGAAAACCTTTCCTCTCTCTATAAAATGGGGCATACAAAATCTCTTGTCCCCTGGGTGAAGTTAGGGTGTGTATCCCTGTGTTCTGCAAGGAAGGTTTTACACTCCACTTGTTTCAGTGCAGTGCCTTGCTGCCTTGAGCACGGAACCACCGGTGTTATACCAAACCAGCCATGTGCTTTTTGTTATTCTCAGCCTCATCAACAGCACTGTATTCCCCACAAGGTGGTAGGCAACACTGAATTTTCTCTGGGGGGATCACTTTCTTTGTTTCTTTTCCTTATAGACAAATACAACCTAAGAGCCTGGCTTGCTGTCCTGGAAGTTTTCCAGAATAAGGTGATGTGCACAGTGTTTTATGGGGTAAGCATGTTTTACTGGTCAACAGCAATTGCAACAGCGGAATCTGAAACAGAGGGCCAGAATAATTCCCTCTGCGGCAAGAGTGACTGGGTGATATTCTCTGACCTGTGTTATGCAGTAAGTCAGACTGGATGATCAGAGCAGTCCCTTCTGGCCTTGAAATCTATGAATCTATGTTCTGATTACACATCTGAGAATGAGCAACCAAAGTTGAAAGTGGTGATTTATTGAATGCTAGCTACAGGCAGCTTCTTGTTTCTGAATAAGGAACTGCTTTTAAAAGGGTCCCTGTAGCTCAATGGGGTACAGACAGCTGTCAGCTCTTTTGGGGGAAAGTACTTGCCAGTCTATTTCTGTAAAGAACATTTTAAATTTACAGTTCTGTGTAAGTGATGTTTTATAATAAGGATTGACCCTTTCTAGAGATGGCTGTGTGGTTGATTTATAGATAAATCCCCAGTAAAAGTGCTTTGGGATGAGGCCAGAGTGGGTGAGATCCATCTTTTCTCTTCTGGCTTGTGCATCAACCCATATATGAAAGCATCTTGGTTTGGCGGAGTGAGTTTTGCTGTTACATCCTGCTGCGTAGTATTTGAACCTTAGTGAAACAGACGATGTGTCAACAGCTTTTATGAGGCTTGTCTTCGGCCTGTTGTTTCATTTGATTCCAAAGACGTCATATGCAGAGCAGAAGATGCCTGCAGCTGCTGTGAATCACAAGCTTCAACATTTCAGAGTATGTGATCCCCAGTAGAGCCCTCATACTACTGGAAGGGGTGTGATGTGGCTCAGATGCTCTCTGGGAGCTGTGGTCCTTCAAAATGCTGTGAAAGGTAGAACAGGAAAGAGCCTGTGAGCTGGTGGGCTAATGCTGCCACAAAAAGCAGGGAGACTGGGAATGGTGGTTCTGTGGACATTCAGAATTTTAATTCCAGAACACTCTTATGATTTAAAATATTTGTTGTTCATGACATTGACTGCAAAGTAGTGGAAGAGATATCAGCCAGGTTTGGAGCAACAAACGCTATCAGAAGCCTTAGTGAAACCAATAATGAATTGAGGAAATAACTTGCATAATACTTTTATATCTCAAACAGGGAGTCCGTGTTAGCATATTGGTTCTAATGGTGGAAGTCCAGGACTGAATTAGACACTGCCAACTATAAAATAGATTATTGCAGTTGGCAAACATCACTAGCTGTAGAAATATGCATATTCAAGAGTGTAGACCTCAGTTCTAGAAAATTCTCTTAAATCAAATATGGCATTACTTCACTTGACTAAAATGATTAAATCTACCCCAACAATGAAACTGTCACCTTGAATTAGTAGAGCAGCCAATTAAATTGTAAAACATGTAAATATTAAGGCAACTGTATTTCCAGGTATATACATTATCTTTATTTACAGTAGTCCCTTAATTGAGCAGCTTAACTGAGTAGAGATTGCACTCTAAACTATTCCACAATTATTAAAATGCATGTTTACATTTTCCTAAATTGTGCAAAAGTAATTTAGGAGATGAATTTCGAGAAATATTCAGGAAATCTGCATACAGAGAACATAATTATTATTGATATTTGCATACCTTCCCTTTCCACTTTCACGCACTATTACAAACCACACAGAACATGACTGAAGAAATGATTGGAGAGGCTGCTGTAAGTACAAATATGGATTCATCAATAAATGTTCAGGCTTCTAGGCGCAAAACAAACGGCATAGCAGTGGAGAAGAAATATTACGTTTTATTTAGATAGTTATTTGGAATGGGATCTGCACAGATAAATCCATACTCAGAATATAGCAGTCTGTTGTGACAAAGATGAATGTTGTTGAAAAGCACAAGTAAAACACAGACAAAACTGCAAGTGCCAACTGAAGCCAGTATGAGGGGTAGCAGATACACTACGTAGAAGAGCTTCAGATGTGGGGGGAGAAATGACTAATAGTGAGATAAGCTTTCACTCCAGCTCTGATCAAAGTGCTTGTGTACCAGTCTTAAGCAAAGTAGAAGTAGCCTACATGTGCAATACAGAGGGACCTTATTCTTTGCTTGAAAGCAAGAGGACTGTGGTGTTACCTGTATTCACAAATTCTAATGCACAACAGTTTGTCTCCTGCAGCCAAGCAACTGCTCTGTTTCAGTGAAAAACAGACTCCAGCTTCTATCCAAGGGCAGGTGGAAAATGGAATTTTGTGCAATTTTTCTGAAAAAAAAAAAGGAAATAAAGTAATCAACTAGGAATGTTATGAACCAAAAATAAGATGAAAAAAACTGCTAGTGGAACACTCACTGCAAGAAGCCACTGTGCCACATATTAGGTTTCCAAAAGAGGCTGGGGATTAGTGGCTGAATTGCCCTTCATCTTGTGCAGATCAGGACCCTTTAAAAGATTCCTTGAGATGCCATCCAAATTCAGCAAGGCTTTTAAGAACCTTGGCCAATACATTCCTAAGAGAGCTGCAAGAAAGTGCTGAGAATCTCAGAAGACCTTGCAGTGCAGCTGATATGGGCCCATGAACAGGGAAGGATCATGTGTGTGTCTATTTATATTTATGTGCTGTATCTAGTGAGACAAGCAACAGAAAAGAAGAGCCTTGTCAAGATTATCTGTCATGAGATAGGAGAAACCCATGTATCACTCATCCTGAAGGCTGTGCACCAAGGAGCAAAAGAACCTCACGCTCCCCTGACAATGAAAATAATGAAGTCAGATTATCCAAGGAAACTGTGAGTTTGCCTTACCCACAAACCTCAGCCCCGGGGATTGAAGAAGAATTATCAGAAAGGTCATTCTGAGCAGTCAGAGTCAAGGACAGAGCTGAACAGCCACTGAAACCCATAAGGAGAAAACACAGAGCTCACAAGAAGGGAGAAAGCAGAAGGGAGAATTCAAGGGAAATAAATAACAACATGAAAAATTTTAACACTACCAAGGAAATGTAGGAGACGTTTCTCTCCATGTTGTGAAGACCTACAATGGCATGCTGATAGGATCCCCAGAGAGAGCACATCATCTATAACTATGCAGCACTGCACATGCTGGTACTACTAATAAAAGAGTACGGTTCAGATCACAGAAATTAATTAGTTTAGAACTGCAACCACCAGGAAGAGAGCATGCACACAGCAGCATCCCAAAGTGTGCTCATATTAACGATTCTCTGTCTGGTGTGCTGTTGACAGAATCCTGTCTGTCTCAACAAAACTCTGGAAGCAGCTTTAAACTTCAGGCCCCCATCAAACAGCAAGCGGTCTGCCGGCAGCGTGCCTGCATGGAAGCTAGTAAATCCAGCAAATAAGGACTCGACAGCATCTCCTGCTGTCATGAGGAAAACTTTAGCTGCTGTACTGGAAATGTCCCTTCTCCTCAGGGGGCCATCTCATTGCATGCACTTACCATGCCTGAAAAGCAGAGCTGTGCTGCTAGCTCTCCAGGCGCCAGGGAGTCCTGCCCTCCTAACAAAATCCGTCTGTGGGGGAAAGGAGCAAAGCTCTTGGGAGCCTTCTTTGGCACCCTGCAGGATGGAGCCAGGCTCTCGACAGGCTTTCGAACTGTGGAGAGAGTGGTTTTTTGTGTACCAGGAGGTAGAAAGATGGCTTGTGTGCATTTTCCTAGTTGCCCGTTGTGCAAGAGGGGGCTCTCTGCTCTGGAGTCCGGAGCTCATTTAGAGGCACCTCAGTAGTTCAGAGTTCCCATGTCCGTTACTTCATCAGCCACAATTTACTGCAGTGCGATGTGATATACAGCAGGGACATTTCGTCTCCCAGAACTTTAGAGAGGGGGTCTGTGTTTTAGCATCTACCAGTTTTATCTCTGCCATCTGAATCTCATTTCCAGGATAACCAAAGGTCCTTCTAATTACTGCTCTGTTGAATGTATGTTGCTCCAAGTCCTTGTGATTTGGCTGAAATCTGGGGAAATGGAAACTGATGTCATTAGTCATTTCTTTGGAGGAAATGCAGTGACACTCGGTGAAAAATGATAATAAAGTTGTATCAATCTGACTACCTACCTGGCTACCTTGCAAAAGTGCGATTTTTGAACAATATGCCTATAATTTTACACATATTAAAGCACAACAATCACTATTCTAAGATTTAGATGCTGATTGGCAGTATGTTTTTCAGATACCAGAAAGGACATCAGGATTTTATGTAGCTACCCATAGCTTGTCTCTGTGCCACCACACACATTATGGACCTCTGATGCTCCCAGCATTTGCTGCTGGAGTTCAATGACCACAAAACACATGGGGTCAGCTCTGAGCTCTGCTGATGATTTACTCTGTGGCTTTGGGCATGCTGAGTCCCCTGCCTCAGTTTCCACATCTAATATAACACTTTCAAATCAATTATCCGTGACAATAAATGAGAAAGAACACAGCATTGATTTTTTTTTTTTTTTTTTTTTTTTTTTCTCTTTCCGTTGGACATGAGGATTGTGATTTATCTATTACATTGGAGCACATATCTATGCAGCACTCAGTGCCTTGTAAACACTCATTAATGGTCCTTGGAAAACCCCCATGAGGTTGGTAAGCAATATCACTCCCATTTTGCATGTGAATCATGGCAATAAGAAAGACAAAAGGACACATTTTAAAAGCAATCTTTTATCATTGTATCTACATTTATTTGCATTAACCTATTCTTTTAAAAGCTGGCAAGATGGAGATTCCACAGCCTCCATGGACAATCCTCCTCAGTCCTCTTCTTACCATCAGAAAGCTGATGACTGCCTGATTTAAATCTTCCTCACTGCATTTTAAGCCTTTGGGTGGGGAGAAGCATTTGGATCTTGTCTGTCTGCAGCAGTTCACCTTTATGTAAGGATTACCCTCATGACTCACCACAGTTTTCTCTTTTCAGAGCAATCCTACCTCATTTGGTCTTGCCTCCTTAGTCATGTTTTTTTGTTTGTTTGTTTGTTTGTTTTAGATTTCCATCATTTTGTCATCTGGAATTTCTCCAGGGGTCCATGTCTGTTCTCAGGTGTAGTGTCCAAAGCCAGACGCTGTGTTCTGGCTGAGGGGTTGCACAAAGGATTACTTCATGTGCCTGCTCAGTGACACTCCTATTCATGCATGTGAGAGTGATGTCAGCCTTTCTCAGTAGTGTGACATTGTTGACTCATCTTCAGCTCACAACTGACAAACATCCACAGATGCTTTTCTACACAGTTGCTGCTGAGCTAGTTGTTTCTCCATCGGGTATCTGTGGTTGGTTATCCCCAGCACGGTCCTTGTGAATTGTGTCCTGCCAATTTCCTATCAGTTCTGTGAGCTGCTAATGTAACTTTTTTGCTCATTAGCATGTTTGCAGCCCTTTCCACCTCAGCACTATCTCCAGATCTACCTGTATTTCCACTTATCATCTAAATCATTAATGAAAACGGTGAATAGTACTCTGGAGACAGAACCCTGCAACATCACCTTTGAAACATCCTTAGATTTTGACAGCAAAACATTCATTATTATTACCCAGTCTTGATTTACAACCACTTTATTCCCTTATTATTTCATTTTTATTTAGACATTCTTAGCTTGTTTGTGAGAATGTCTTCTGAAACAAAGTCAGAAGACTTACAAAGTCAAGATAGATGATACCTACTATCTCCATCTACACAAGGCCTGTTTCTCTGTCAGAAAAAGAAATTAGGTTACTTTGACATGATTTGCTCTCCACAGCCCCAGGTTGACTGCAGCTCATCTTCTGTTTTCCTCTCAGTGTTCACAGATAAGTTTATCTGGGACAAGTGGTCAAAATACTAGCACAGTATCTAGCCGGAATGAAGGTTAAACTGGCTGGCTTACAGCTCCAGCTCCCTCTTCTCATTTTTAGAAGCTACATGTGGTATTTGCTCTTTCCCAGTTTTCTAGGACATAACCCTTTCTCCTGGCTTCTCAGAGAAAACCACTAACAGCTCTGAAATTGCTTCAGTCTGTTCTTTTAAGTACTACAGGATAAAGTTCATCAGGTGGAGCTGATTTGATAACATTAACTTATTGGAGTGTTCTCTAGCACATTCTTTTCCTTTTTGGGCCTGACATTACCTCTTTGTTGCTGCCATTCATTGGATTAGCCACCTGGTTGCAGTTGACCTCTTTACTGAAGAGTGAAGCAAAAAGACATCAAATACTTCTGTCAGTGTCTTTCCCTCCCCATTGAGCAGCAGGCTTTATTTTTTTTTTTTTTTTTTTTTTTTTTTTTTTAATGAGATGCTTTGGCATATTTGTTATTCTTTTGTTGCATTGGCAT
>CM021763.1:52598489-52611831 GCA_011075105.1 Heteronetta atricapilla | reverse complement strand
TGAGATGCTTTGGCATATTTGTTATTCTTTTGTTGCATTGGCATAGCTTTTTTCAGTTTTATGAATTTGTGATATTCTTTTGTGTTTGACTTTCCAACTGGACCTACTTTTCACCTTTTTTTTTTTTTTTTTCCTTCTTCAGGAAAGTACAGTCATGCAAACAGATTCATCTTTCCTGCAGTTTCTCTCCCCCCTCAATTTAGGGATAAGTTGTTCTCGTGTTGTTAGTATTGTTCTCCCTTTTCCTGTAGGTTTGTCACCCATGGTCCCTCTGAGTTTACTGATGTTTGTCTTCTTGAATTCCTGCAGGGTTTGTTTGGTATTCTCTGTACCCTTTCTTAGGTTTACAATTGCTTTTACTTGAATTCTTCCCTGTTAGTGAATAATGAAGTGTGTTGTTTTTAACAGAGAGACTAATGCATTACGGAACAAACTGACTCTTGACTTGATCAGAATTTTCCATCTTTTTGAAAACAATGTTTTAATGAAGTGATGGAGGCCAAATGCAGAAATATTAGGTGGTGTGCCCTTGCCTTTAAAACTCTGTATTTGTGAAAAGTTTACGCAGGCATTTCCCAGGTGTCTCACAGGAAAACTACAGGAGAGCCAGCAGTAGAACCCAGATGTCTGGGACCTGTTACAGTGTCAAAACAATGGATTCATCCATCATTACTTTTTAAATGACATTTTTGACACTAAGGGAATTTGGGCTTCCTTGATTTGGAGGAAGTTGCTGATTCCCTGAACAATCACCAAAAAAACCCAAGCAATCCACAGGCTGAAAGGGCAGTTTGATTGACTGATACGTAGAGTTTCTCCTTTGCAAGCTGATGCAGGCAAAATCCATCAAAGGTAATTTAGAAGTCACTTTTAATTTGCAGGTAAAACATGCCTTCTGGAATGAGATGAATTTCCAAATCCCTTTTAGAAAGTTTACAAAGAACACAAATGATGGTTTGTTAAATCTGTACTGTATGTTTAATATATCTGTTCCTTTGTTTCGGTAAAGA
Source organism: Heteronetta atricapilla (assembly GCA_011075105.1). NCBI lineage: Eukaryota > Metazoa > Chordata > Aves > Anseriformes > Anatidae > Heteronetta > Heteronetta atricapilla. Next base: position 52,610,821 of record CM021763.1, on the reverse strand, counting down.
AAAGCCATGTGCTTCATTATATGGGGTTGTATAGATCCATGTCTTTGTTCTACCTCTCTAATCTTTATTAAAATCAAAACAGAAGGCACTAATCCCTCAAATAAATGATAATTTATTTCTTCATGTTCGAAGTATGAGGGTTCCATGGTTGCTCTTATACTAATCAATTCAATGATTTTAATTAAAAATAGAATGGTTTAAGCACAAGACGTAATTAAACAGATGCCTGCTAGAGTTACCACATTGGTATGCTCTCTTTTGCTGGTTTGAGCACACATTTCCTCCACTGAAGTCAGTTACTGCCCATACAAATTGATTTCAACACCTCTTCCTACATTCTGTGAGTGTCTGCAGAATCTGGGCCTACTTCCCCTTTCTGATCTCATGCTGATGTAATTCTGCTGATTTTCAATGGAATTACATTGGTGTTAAATCGCCGGCTTTATTTGGGTTGTTTACTGAGATCCATGTAGAATGGGTCATTTAAAAGGTCATGCATTCTTCTTGTATGAAAACAGCGAGTGCTCTTGGGCAAAGAAGGCCTATTTTCTTCCATATTTTATGGGCCTAACACCTAGTTTGTAGGTCCTACCACAATAAAAATATTATTACTGTTGAGAACAGCTACTAGATATACTAAGTTCCTTCTGTGAATTCTTGAAAGCCTGTATGTTGCTTCCAATTAGGGAAAAGGATTTGAAATATTTGTAGCGGAGAGAACTTTCCAAAGTGCTCATCACTAACCTTGATCTTCTCTTCCTGGCATAAAGATGAAATTCTCCCAGGCTTCAGTGGAACCTGGTAGGCTGTGCTTCCTCTTCTAATTGTTGTGACTGAAGGACCATGTACTTCAATGCTGCAAATGATGATGCTGCAAATACTTCAGCTACGCTAGTCGATGACTCTTGGTAAGAGCAACTTGTACCGCTATATTGACATTAGTGTTGCTGCAACCATTTATGTGAAGGTATTGGTTGCTTGCACCTGTCTACCTTACCAATTTTTCCAAGAGGGAACTGCACCATGTTAAACATGTTTTACATCAGCGGGACTGTATTTTACTGTGAATTTTTGTGGGTATGATTGTATCACTGCCAGAGTCCCAAGTGGATATAGCTCTTCTGTATCCCAGCTCTTTGAGAGTGAAACTGTAATAAAACCTGAAAGCTACAATTCTGAAAGTTCTGTTAAGACTTAATGCTCAAATTCCAACATTGTCTTAAAACTATGTTATTTTGTCACTTTGTCCAAGTCCAGAATGGGGCAGAGCAGAGCACTGCTTTTTAACTCCTTCTTACAGAAACATATCTCATAACCAAAACCTTCTTTCCTGCATTAGTGTCGCTGCTGTTGTTTATTTGCCTCCTCTCTTGAAACAGAACTTCTTTTTTTTTTTTTTTTCACATTTTCCCTCTTCTCTTTCCCAGTTTTGGGCCAAACTTAGTGGAATGGACTGATATAGTCTAAAAGAAAACAAACAAACAAATAAAAACCAACACATATGGCGATAACAAAACACAAGCTGAATGGAATAATGTCACCAAAGAAACAAATGATCTCTGTGTCACCTTCATAGCAAGGACTAAAATATAGGCAAAGGTCATGTTGCAGTAGGCTGAAACAGCACAACTTAATTCCTCTTTTACCACATACTATCATTGCTGCACATGGCCAAAATAAGGAGGACAATCTGCTCACATCAGGAAATTTGTGCAGTTTGATGTGCTTAGGTTTCCTCAGGGTTGTCAGTGGAAATTGGGAATCCTGCAATATTGCATTAGGGACAAATATAACCAAGAGAACTGCATGAACTGAAGTGACCAGAAAGAGAGCAAGTGGTTTCAAAGCACTTAAAGCATAACTCAGTGAATTAATTTTGTTTAGTTGTAGGTGGACACAGTTAAGTGAAATATACCCTGCTGATGTCAGCAGACCATTTGTCCCTTCCTATTTGTACTTACTGATTTTTTGTTTGTTTGATTGTGGTGCTGCTGATCTCACATTCAAAGAGGACCAGCAAGATACTGTAGAAGACTGCCACTTTCATATGGAAACATACAAGCCAGGAGGGTAAATGCTTGTCATGCTGTGGCAAAAAAGGTCTCTCAGCCTACCTTCCAGAAAGACATTAGGAACATAGGAGACACCTATAAGCATGGCTTGGTGCCCTCTGGAAGGGCATTTGCCTAATGCAATTTGCAGGTCTGTGGAGCTCCTCCACCTGGCAGGCTTCTGAAAGGTGAGGGAGAGAGATTCAGACTCTCAAAGCAGAAGGTCGAGCTGATCAGAGATGAGGCTTGGCATACAGGTGAGGTAGTAACCCTGTGTCCTTGAGAGTAGCCCAATCAGATCAAGAGGTGTTGAAATGCAGCCATGTCCTTCTCAGCTTAGCAAATTTGTTGGTATCTCACACACATTTCACAAAGATCATCTGCTTCTTGGTTTTGCTGGTTGATGAATGATTGCTTTCTGTTGTAGAGGGCGTTCAGACTCTTTGTGATGATCACAGGATCAAAGGCTAATTTAGGTTGTAAGGGATCTTAGGAGGTCATCTAGTCCAATCTCTTGCTCTAATGTCCCAGAAAGCTGGTCAGAGAGATTAACCCCATGTTTCTAAGTACAAGAAGACAATTTAGTCCTTTACAGATAGATTTGAGGTTTGTAGAATTAGCTAGTTTAAAGGATTTTCCAGAGTACCTATTGTCATGATACTTGACAAGACATTATATATAACTCATTGTTATAGTATCTTGTGCTTTAGTTATTTTTTCTTCAAAGTGCCCTGTAGAAAGAAATTTCACTGTTGAAGTTCTTTGCTGTGAAAAATTGAACTAACCTCATCTGCAGCTGCCTGCCACTCACTGCCATGTTTTCATGTTTTTAGAAGCTGCTGTACAACTGTATCTCTGTGTCAATGAACAGATTGTGGTCTGCTCCAGCTAGACTATGTAAAGATATGTAGATGTATGTAGGTGTATGATATTTTACTCCAGCTCTTCCAAAACATTTAGATAGCTTCAAGGTAACTAACAGATATTTCAGATATTTTACATGTGAACACTCACCCAAGCAGACCTTGATGAAACTTCTTTGATTAAGACAGTGAGGAATTTCTCTGGCATATGTACATAATCTGGATTTTACTCTTGGATGGTTTTTTTTTTGCCTCCATTGAGCTTGAAATTTCATTAGAGCAAGGATTGTCTCTTTCAACTATATTAGCAGTGAAGCCATGCTTTATGAACGGAAATGGACATATTGTCTTACATGACACACGCCAGTATGTTACTTATTGGTACATATGACTGCATGGTTATTGCTTGCTGGACTTATAATGTGACCAGGAAAATATAAAGAGTTTTGTGTTGCTGACCTTAATGGGGATTTTTATTACTATTATGATTTTAATTTCATCATAGATGTGTTTGGGCTAGTCAGAAAGTTTCAGGATTAGCTTAGGATTTTTAGCAATGTAGACTTCAATCACTTCTGTTCCTGCTTCTTTGAGGATGTGCCATAAAGCTCCTAACAATCACCATGTTTTAGATACTGTGTTCAATAGTCTTATACAGTGATCTTGACTGTCCTGATTCTTTGATATGAAAGAATGTGCCACAAGTACTTCTTCTCTTCTTCTCCTTCATGTTTTTTGTCTTGGAGTGCATTTTCTCTCTTGATTAAACTTGATGTTTTCTGCTTATGCTCATTTGCTGACCTCTCCTAGCTTCTGATCATGTCCCTGCTGAGTTTATGCCTCTATTATCATACTGTCTGCAATGCTATGGACACCTGCTAAGTCTGAAAAAAGTACCATTTTTCAGCTGAAACAATTCTCTAGCAGACTGTGATTCCAAGAGTTAAGCCGTGGAATTTGAATTTTTCCCACTGGGTGTTTAAAGTGCTCAGCACAAGTAACTTGCTGTCTAAGCTAACCTGTCAATACTGAAGCTTGTCAGCTGACATTTGAGCAATTTATCTCCAACTGGTTTGTTAGGTTTAAAATAATGTTGTCTTTCTTTGGAGTTGTAGGATCCAGGCAGACCCACACTTGATGATACTCCGTCTTGTTAACTTTCATAAATGTAAACCTGGGATCTCTCACACTAGAGCTTGGATAGACATTTGCGGGAAACTCTTTAGGTATGGTTAAAATACTAATTTGGGTTAGGCAAAAGGATAAGATGGACTCTTAGGATTCTGTACAGTCCTATTTTCTGTGATTATTTAGCCATGGGAAGAGGTGGCCCACTTACTACTTGAATGTTTTTTTGCATTCTTCAGTGCATGCTTATCAATGGACTTTTATCTGTGTGTATAAGAGTGTTTCCCCTTTCCTTCAACCACTTATACTCATGTCATCCTGAAATATAGGTTGATATTCATACTCTTACTGTCTCATTTGCTATTGTTTATGTTCAGCTGTCCCACAGTCAGTTTCCCTTTCAGGAATTAGTTCTGTGCACAAAATAAACATTTTGAAATAAAAAAAAAAATAATGGGGGGTGGGGTGAGAGTGTGGTGGGTGTAGGATGCAGTTGGGGGAGGTGTGAATAATTATTAACAGTTTTCCATTCATAATTCTGCATTTTGACTCAACATTTAGGTGAACTACACAGGATAAAATGTTCAAAGGACTTGGGCCCAGCACTTTTTTATAGAAGGTGCAGCTGTAACTAAAAAATTTGCTCAGGAAAAGGAATTAAGAGATTAAATTCTGTACTCGGCTCTGGTGAGGCCGCACCTCGAGTATTGTGTTCAGTTTTGGGCCTCTCGCTACAAGAAGGACATGGAGGTGCTTGAGCGGGTCCAGAGAAGGGCAACGAAGCTGGTGAGGGGCCTGGAGAACAAGTCCTACAAGGAGCAGCTGAAAGAGCTGGGCTTGTTCAGCCTGGAGAAGAGGAGGCTCAGGGGCGACCTTATTGCTCTCTACAGATACCTTAAAGGAGGCTGTAGTGAGGTGGGGGTTGGTCTGTTCTCCCATGTGCCTGGTGACAGGACGAGGGGGAATGGGCTTAAGTTGCGCCAGGGGATTTTTAGGTTAGATGTTAGGAAGAACTTCTTTACTGAAAGGGTTGTTAGGCACTGGAATGGGCTGCCCAGGGAGGTGGTGGAGTCACCATCCCTGGAGGTCTTTAAAAGATGTTTAGATGTAGAGCTTAGGGATATGGTTTAGTGGGGACTGTTAGGGTTAGGTTAGAGGTTGGACTCGATGATCTTGAGGTCTCTTCCAACCTAGAAATTCTGTGATTCTGTGATTTTGTGAAATCTGAGTATTTATCTTACCAGATGTCTAAATCAGGTGAAGAAAAGTGTGAATGTTTGAAAATATGCCTGCAAGTCAACTGCAAGTTCAACTTCAATATGGAAAAAATGAAAGATGAAAAATGAAAAGCATTCATTCATGCTTTGCAGTCTGTAACCTGAGCCAAAACCAAACCAAACTAAACAACAACAACCAAATAGATTCTGCATCTGGAAGTGTGCCCCTTAGTTTATCACTTTATATATATTTACCCAGGACATTGTGCAACAGATGTGTCCTGCTGAACTAGTCCATTGGTTTTCCTTTATGGTTCTTTTGATGGGACAGATGGATTTGTGCATCCTAGGATCATAGAATATCTTGAGTTGGAAGAGTCTTGTGAAGATCATTGAGTTCAACTCCTGACTCCACGCACAGTAACCTATGACTTTATTTATCTACAATCATTTTCCAAGTGCTTTTTGAGCTCTGGCAGGCGTGGGGCCTTGACCACTTCCCTGGTGAGCATGTTTCAGTTCCTGATTGCCCTGTCAGTGAAGAGCCTTTTCCTAATATCCAGTTTGAACTTCCCCTTATGCAGTTTTAAGCTCTTCCCTCATGTTCTATCACCATTCACCAGAGAGACCAGCACCTCCCTCTGTGCTCCTCCTCATGAAGAAGCTGTAGATAGCAATGAGGTCACCCCCCAGTCCCCTCTTCTCTAAGCTGAATGGCATCTTTGGCTAGTGTTTGTAATGGATGTTCTCAGCTTTCATAGCATTTGATGTAATAACTGTAATGAAGTGGAAAGGAAAAATACAGAAATGGAAATAACCATATTACTTTACACTAATGTGCATTTATTAAAATTCTAAGTTTTCCAGTCTACATGTTTTGTCATGTGTTCCAGCCCTTGAGAGGGTTTGAATGCAGTGAAATCAAAACTCGTAGAGCAGAACAGAATACTTATAGAATTTAATTTCCTATTAAGTAGTTTGATAGCTTGTTGATTCAGTTGATGTGTAATGACTTCATCATATTTTGATATCAAAAGATGGACTAACTTCCTAGAAACTGGAAGTGTCTAGAATATTACTTATAACTATTAGGTCAGCCCTCCTTTCTTTCTCCCCTAAAACAGTTTGGTTTTCCTATTGATTGTTAGGTTTGATGCAATATCATTCAATATCAATGCAATATCAATGCATATCATGCAATTATCGATGCAATAAATAATTGTTTAAAAACCAGTTGCTTTCATTATCATTACCTGTGAGGAAAGCATTTGATAGTGTTGAATGGCCAATAGAGATTGAATTAAATAAAGGAAATGAACAATTATATGACACAATTTGAAATAAAATTGTAACTAAACATTGTAGCCTCCTTGTCTCAAAGGCTGGTAATAATGGACATAATTGTGTTTGTTCCTCTGTCTATGTGGCTTTATTCCCACTTGTATTACCCCTTAACAAATACTAAGGACGAAACCCATAGAAACATGATTAGCTGCTGACCTGTAAGTAGTGATGGCTTACAAGCGTTTGGTAAAATTTTACTATGTTATATATTATATAGTCTCATATAGGAATGAAACCTTTAAAGTTAAGCCACTTGCTGAAGGTAGTCTATCCAATTTTAATAGTATTGTAATTGAGTAATTATGGAAATACTCATTGATTTCTATACAGAATTCTTGAAAGGATGTTTACAGATGTCCTCTACGACAGGGGGCATGACAGATTGAAATTAAATACCCTGTTGCAAAAGCTCAGTGGTTAAAATATATAGCAGCAGGTGGCAGAGGTCTTAATAGCCTCCAAGCAAAAACCACAGTCTTGCTTCTTTCTGCTATAATGGTAGTAGAGAAGATCTGCTTTCCTAATTAATACCTTTTCTGATGTTAGACTCCTGTATGCTTCCTCCATCCTTCAGAAGCCTGAGCTACGTCATTTCCTATTGGACAATCGCTAATTTGAAATCGTAATTGAGCAATGTGCTTTTAGATCTAACCTAAAACATTTGGAGTCCATATGAGAGAGTTGTCTTGCCCCACAGTGCTGTGTAACACAAGCCTTCAAAAGCAGAGTAAGTGAAGCCTGGGGACACAATGCAGGATTTTCAGCTCTTGGAGCTAGTCATCAAGCAACAAAGCACTGCCAACTTCTTACCCATGCTAGCCTGTCCTTTGCTCAGTTCACGGATCATCTCTGCCTATGTTAACTACTACTGACCACAAAAGATGTAATAGCTAAGGATATCAATGATGGCTGTTCATTGATTGAAAAAACTTGGGTGTTCTGCATATTGCCTTGTCCTCTTAAACAGATGTTTTGAATGGTATAGTTAACATTATTTGGTATTGTTGTTCACAAATATGAGCTTCCAATAAAATAAAGGTCACAACCCTCTAGACATTTATATTTTGGGTAGATATTATTTTATGTGGTCATGACAACTATATAAAAGAACTGCAATTAAAAAAAAAAAAAGTTTTTTTTTCTTTTCTTTCTCAAAAAGAAAAACAGAAATACATTTCAGAATTCATACCTTTTGGGTGAAATTCAAATGAAATTTAAACATGTAATTTTGCATGAAATTTTGGGAGGGAATCTTACATTAGGATTTAGATAGCCAACAAAATTCCTTTACAAAATGAAATACTCATTTCATGTCCACAATTAGTTTCAGTTTGCCACACAGTTAATAGAATCAAAACCAAACAATACACTTGTGCACTTGTAATATGACATAAACAAAGCTGCTAAGTAAAATGCTTTGGTTTATGCTCCACATCCTACATGACCTGTGGTCTTTATCAGCTGCTTCTGCAAAGTAAGAAGAAAACACTGCCATTCTGACATACCATTTTTACATTCATTTTGTGCTGGCGTAGGTACAATGGGTACACAGCAAGGGGGGAATCATAATTGTATAATTTCTTTATGTAAATGTGTTTTGCTGAAATATCAGAGTGGATGGGTTATGTTTAGATCAAATCTGCTAGTATCATGAGCCCCAGTCCTGTGGTTACTGCGTTCCATGAAGATGTTTTTACAGCAGTCTTTCATTAAATGTGAACCATTATTTTATGACTCCCCCTTACTGCCTACTTTTTTTATTTTCCTTGCTCCCCTTGCATCACAGACAACCTGTGGGCCCAATACACATGGTAGCTTTTCTACTGAACAGGCTGATCTGCTAGTATGTGTAGCATCACTTGATGTTATGACTGGATATTTTCCCCAGCCTCCTGCATTCTCTCTATTTGGAGATGAGAAAGATTATTTCATATGACTAAAAGGAGTTTCACCAGGGATATATTTGATCCAATAAACTGTGGGTATAATGGCAGCTAACCCCTCTGTGTTGCAAAAAGCTTCCTCTGGATGAAGCCTATTCTATGGATTCTCAGTTTTCCTTCTTAGGCATGAAGAGCTGGCATATGAGATTCACTATTATGTTGATAATTCAGTAAACAGTGAAATTAGATCTTCTGACAATCTCCTACAGGAATTTCATTAACTACAGGCCCAATTATAGAACTTCATTGCAACTACAGCACAGGGAGCCTATTTAGCTGCCTTACAGAAAATACATTTTCCACCCCTTCTGCTAGTTGGATGGTCTGTTCTCCATAGGTTTACATGTAATTTACTTCTCTTGGGGGGATGTTTGATTTTTCCTGGGACTTTGAACTTACAAGTGCTTTTGAACAGATGGCAAGAACTGAATATTTAGCCTCCACACATGGAGCAGAAGAATACAGAATACATCATCATATGCTGAAATGTATGCAGGAAGTCCAGATATGTTTGACTCTGTAATAATAAGTCACATTCTGCAATCACGATTAGCTGGGTAGACATGAAAGTGTTGCAGAAGCTCTAGATCCACCAAGAGGAAAAGTCCAGCTACAAGGAATCATTTGAAAATGTAACCAATAAAGGGAAAAATGGAAAAGAAAGAACAAGAAGCAAGTCAAGAATGTGTTTCACAGTGCTGCCAAAACACTTCAGCATCCTGGGCAGCCCAGATAGACAGCCATAAATCTGACAGGCTGAAAGTCCATCTGTAGTGAAGTGTCACAGGCACCCAGAAAAATTAGTGGCTGGGAGAGGCACACAGTGGTATGTGTTTTATCTGTGTTATCCTTGGGCTGTCTGTGCTGCAGCTCTAAGTCATAGTTGTGTCAAAGGCCAACAGGAAAAGTTCATGGAAGACACAAAAGCCATATGCAGTCTGGGATTCCCTTGTTCTTAGCTTCTTTCAGGAGTACTATACAGAGGCAAATGGTTAAATCCTAACAGATGCTGATCTATCCTTTTTGCCCACTGGGGAAAATGCTATGAAACAATAAGGAAATGGGTGGGTTTGTAAGACAGCCATCAAACTAGAGGTTGTATAATTCTTATGTTCTGGAAAGACAGGGGATTGTCAATGGTGGTTTTGGAGAGGGTGCATTTTACATGATGGCAAAATACTCAGGAAATGTTCTGAGACATATTTTGAGATTGGAGAGAAAAGAGCAATCAGTGTGGTTAAGCTGGGAATGATCCACATAGAGGCTGTGGTTTAAAATACGGAGATTGCCAAGAATAAGGATATAGGATCTGAAATCTATGGCAATGTAGTATCCTCACCTCTGAGAAGGGACTGCATAATTTAGGGTGTGTCTTTAAGAAGCTGAGAAGAGGCAGGAGTGAGCAATATAATAATCCTTTATGATACCACTAATTATTGCACAGGAGAAGTCAAGAAAACAGTAAATGAAATTCTCATTAGCCTGAGGTATAAGAAGAATAAAAGGGGCATGTCAGGGAAAGAATCAGCTTTGTTTAGAGGTGGACACTTATGAAGGAAAATAAAAATTGAGAGAAGACACTTTGGAGAAAAACCATACAAAATAATACAAAAAGAGGTGACAATTTCTCCTTATAAACACATTTGCCGAAAACAGCAGTGATTGCAATTCATTTCCTTCAGGCCTGGAGATTAATGTCTTTGCAGTATCCTTTTATTGTGTTTTTTCAGCTGACATTGTTGTAATTACTCTGGCTGGGGTGTTTTTTACCCTTACAGTTACTACTTTTAAAGACCAGAAAGGTCTAGGAGGCAAGAGCTGATCAGAGACAAGCTGCTCTGTGCAGCAGCCTTTCCACCTCATCTCTCCCGTGGAATGAATGGATTAGACATTTGATCATTGTCTATAGAGGGACCTTACCAAGCAGCATTTTGGTGAAGCACTAGATGGCCTTGTATTTCATCTCATCGAGAAGAAACAGTATGTTATGGTAATTCATGAGTCAGTGTGATGTATTTCAAAGCAAGAGGCCATCAGTTCCATTTTCACTTCAAGATGGCAACCATGCCAAGAGAGAACTTAGATGTTTAAAATAAGTAATTTGTTGTGCACATAAGCTATGAGAGGGTTGCCACTTGTTTAAGGCATTTTTGAGGGAGTGTAGGGACATGCAGCTGAGCCTTGCTACAGACTCATGCTGAGGACTGACTCAGCTGCAGATAAGTACAGACTTAGTCCAGCTATGGAGTCACTGTCACTGGGGGTGTCTTAGGACAGGTTGGACGTGGTGCTTAGGGACATGGTTTAGTGGGTGATATTGGTCATAGGGGGCAGTTGAACCAGATGATATCAGAGTTCTTTTCCAACCTTAATGATTCTGTGAAAGGCAGATAAAAAGGACTCCAATCATTTCAATCTCTTCTGGGCTGTGGGACTGGAAAACCTTCTTTAACCACATTGACTGAGTGGGCCAAGGATATTTCAGAGACCCATCGGTACCTCTCCCACCCACGACCTCCTCCAAGTGCATTGTCATCAAGGAATAGGTAAAATATTTTGTGTGTGATATAGTCAGTTTTCATGACTACACCCTGAAGCTATTGCACTGTGCTGGACTTGTTTCAGTGCCAGTGCTCATTTGTTGACCTGGATTCACAAAGTACTTTGAAACTGAGACTACTAGGCTGTGCCAGAGGAACAAAGTGAACAGGCATTTTGTCTCCAACTTAGCAAGACCAGGCTCCACAGATAATCACAGAGGCTGACCACTTTCTTTCTCATTTGTCTGTACCAAGACTGCCTAGTGCCCTCCAAACCTGTTTGGAAGACAGATTTCCTGGATGAAGTGGCCTGAAATTCTGGGTTAAAAGAATCTTCATATTCCAAACACTACATAAAATGAGATATATTAAAAACAACAACAGCACACAGGCACAGATAAATATATTTTAAAAATCCTTCTGACTTCTGAGAGGTTTGCACAAGTTCAAAAGCATATGACCAGAACTAGAATTCGGTGTTTGTACCAATCTGTTTACTTGAAATGTATTATTCAGCTATTAACTTTCTCTGTGGGCTTTATAAAAATCTAAGCTGTGTGTGGTCCCTGGTACATATGGGAGACAGAGCTGGAACTCAAACTGTCTGTGTTTGTAGCTGCAGTTACTGTCTTCAGTGGACATTTGCATTACGTTAACAGTATCACAGGACTGTTTTTTCCAGTCATGTTACACCTAGCTGTATCATGAAAAAAAAGAAAAAAAAAAAAGAACAGGTTGTAGCTAGTTAACTGCAGAAGATTTCACACAAACTGTTAGAGCTCAAGTAGTTGATCTTTCTCTTTCCTAACCTCTTCTATCAAATTATCTTTTGTAGAATAACTTTTGGCTCACAAATGGATTCTGGTTTTGAATCAGATGTCACCCAGTATCATCAAAGATTTGAATGTTACATTTTATGAATTTCTACTGCATAAGTTTTGCCTGGCCATTTCTTGCTACTGCTGTCCATGGGTCAGCATGGATTTTACAAACCTTAGGTTATCAGTAATGCCTGAACCATTTCCAATTTTCTGTATGATCTACTTATTTATAGACTACTGAAGATAATTGGAAGCATCCACCTAGACAGGTCTTAATTATTTCTTGGTCCTTTCTGTCATTTTCTTCAAGGGAGTTATAAAACTCCTGATTCTTGGAATAATAAGGACACAGATACAACTATCTCCTTTGTCTTTTCTTTTCTTTTCTTTTCTTTTCTTTTCTTTTCTTTTCTTTTCTTTTCTTT
>CM021763.1:52552672-52593489 GCA_011075105.1 Heteronetta atricapilla | reverse complement strand
TCTTTTCTTCTCTTTTCTTTTCTTCTCTTTTCTTTTCTTCTCTTTTCTTTTCTTCTCTTCTCTTCTCTTCTCTTCTCTTCTCTTCTCTTCTCTTCTCTTCTCTTCTCTTCTCTTCTCTTCTCTTCTCTTCTCTTCTCTTCTCTTCTCTTCTCTTCTCTTCTCTTCTCTTCTCTTCTCTTTTCTTCTCTTCTCTTCTCTTTTCTTCTCTTTTCTTCTCTTTTCTTTCTTCTCTTTTCTTTTCTCTTTTCTTTTCTCTCGTATTTTTCAATGGTTTGCTTGAATTAGGGTTCAGCATATATCAAATACCGTATCTCCATGCACAAGTGTCCTTGCTGAAGTTGCATCTCTTCCTATACTGCCGTGCTCTCTCAGTTGCTATTAGATTCCATTCCACAGATTCCATAAATTTCCATGATGATGATGCCCTGTTTCTTGGTGACATACTGACACAAGGGAAGTTTGCATGCACTGGCAAGCATTGTACCATGCAGGATATTGCTACAATCTCTCTTGTTGCTGCCACAAATATGATGATAAATTAGCAGTAATAAATTATTATGGTACACTAGTTGCTGCAGTGTGATACACTACAATTTTCACAGGTACTTGAAGGGTCAACACTGGACACTTAGGCAGCAAGTTTTGCCTATTGCAAAACAAGATGGTCAGGAATTTCTGGGATGCCTCAGCTTTTTGTTTGTCAGGTTTCTTCAGAAGTGATTAAATTGCGCCTTCTGTTTAGGAACCCTACCCTCTTAAAGTATTGTCCAGCATGTGCTTGGTAACAGTATAGTGAGGAGCCAATGTAAAGGAGATGACCAAAGGGAAAGAATAAGGAAAAAAAAAATCCGCTTTTGTTTACCAGACAACAATTGATGCTCCTCCATTCTGACATGTTTTGATGGTAGATAGCTTAAGAGGAAGGCAGGAAGCCAACTGTTGACTTACAGTACTTAGCAACGAGTTAGTGCTTGGAGGGAATGTGTCCTGCCTTTGGAGCAGCTGACTTAGTTGGGAGTTTTGAAAAGTGTGTCTGCACTATAGCTAGACCTTGGGTACTTGGCAGTGACAGTATGATGAAATTGTTGGCATCCTTTGTGACTTACGTGTATACTATGACTTGACTTTTTAAACTTCATTCTATGAGGGGTCTGTAGGGGTAAAAAGGGGGCAAGTCAGTAGTTAAGTATATGGAAAGGGAGCCATCAGGGCACTGAGATGCTTTCTGCACAGGGAGTGGGAAGATTGGTGCTCTCTGCAGGAAGACCATTAACCTCTGGAAATGTGCTTTAGGTCATTCTCACTGCTCCTGGTTTCAGCCAAAGGTTTAAGTTTCTGTAGTCAGTGACTACAGAAAGAAAGCACTGCAGCAGTATCTGCTTGGCAAAGTGGAAAGGCCCAGTTCTTTTGCTCTCCAAGAATTTGCCTCGTCTAGAGTTGTGACATCTGTTTGTCTGTGACAGTGAGCACATGTTTCTACCTCTTATATACTGGGAATGTCAAAGTTCTTCCTTACTATCGTTTTACTGTTAACCTTCCCAGCTTTAAGTGCGGCAGGGAACCCAACAGTTCCTTTTCAATAAAACAAAAGGCCAGTTGTGACCAGGGCAGCTACTTATGAATGTGGAAGACCCCATGTGATTTGTATTGATTACTCACTTCCACACTATTTAGGATATATCTTTTATTTGGAGCTTATGCAGGTCATTGAAAGGTTACTCAAACACAGACATGTCTGCCAAAATGTGGAATGACCCTTCAGCTATGCCCACACAGGCATGTCTAGAGCTGAACATACGCCAGCACCTCTAGCGCTGCAACTGAAAAAAATAAAAATAAAAAAAAAAATAAAGAAAACAGGGATCGAAGGCTGGAGAAATGCACTAAAGAATTCCTTGTGCCCAGATTTGAAGGCCATACACACTAGGAGAAGGCAGAATTACAGCAAAAGCCTGAATTAACCCTTCACTGAGGTTGTATTAATACTGTCTTAAATTGGTACTCACACAACACTTGAAGTTCCTATAGGATCCTCCACCAGGGACATGAAAACAGTTAGTACCAGGTGTCAATAAACGCCTACCCAAACCCTGACCTAGGCATGCTCTTTCATACCTTTCACAAGCCACAGAGGCACCCATGCCAGACTGATTGATGTTGCGTGGTCTTTCCAAGACCTGATGGGGTGGGAGTCCTATCAGATGTGAAATCCCAGGCCACTCTCTGGTTTGGAAAGGAGGCACCAGAAGTGCTGCCAGCACCTGTAGCCAGTGCCAGCACCTGGCAGCTGGTGGGAGAGGGTGGCAGGTGGAGGCAGGGGGAAGCATGCTGTGACAGCAAGAAGCCTGCTGCTGCAAAACAACACGTGAAATGGTCAACAGGCTTCTGCACAGGCACTAGGACATTTCTGCAGTTTTCTTGGCTTGCAAGGAAGCTTCTCTGAGTCTGTTGTGTCTCTCAAGTCCCTGCTATTGCTTCTATTCCTTCTTTTCCAAGCTTCTTCAGACAGTCCTGTCAGTCCCTGTGATACCTGAAATCTGCCTATGTTTCAGTGAACTGGCTTTGAAATAAGTTCCACGCAGGTACTGTTAGATAGAGGAATATTTTTAAGTTAATTCCTTTATCAAATTGTGGTTGAAAATTGTTCATAGATTTGTAGTTCCAACCTACTGCCCTTCTCAAGACAAGAAAAAAATGAACTGAGAAAAAGTCCAAGTATTTTGGTTCAACATTTTTAGAATGAAATATTTTGTGTAGTGTTCTAGTTCAGCATGTACCTAAATTTAAATTTCTGAATCAGGAACTTCACTTTATTGCTAACTTAAAATATCTGATCATGAATGATTCTCTGCAGACAGCTAGACCTAGTGGAAGAGTGGAGAACAGAGGAGGAAGAAGGTTTTTAAATAAAACAAAGAATCTATGCATGATTATTGAATAGAAGGTGAAAATAAAATAATGCTGGTCATTGCTGAGTTCTAGTTGTAACTGCTTATTAATGGCTGCTTTGTTTTTTGAGCTGATTTTTTTTTTTTTTTTTTTTTTTTTCTTTAATATGCCATGCTCATCTACACTTGGAGGAGAACTCTAATTACCTCCCTTCAACCTGCTACTGGAAAATAGGACAGCAAAACCCAGTATCACACCACATGACAGCAACAGACAGATATGAAACCATGACACTGAGGCTTCATTTTCCTCTTTGACCACTGGTCACATTTCATCCATGAGCAACATTGACACTGAAAGAATTTGGTCACACAGCTCTTGTGACACCCCCTTGAGGCAATGCACTCAAGTCCCTCACAGCATGTCCATGTAAAGCTGGTGAGTTATCATATTCACCAGTCCTTCGGAGTCCTGCTCTAGAAGCTTGGAGTCTCAAATAAATGTAAGGCCTTTACTGTGAAAGCTCTGCTGCAGTGTCAGCAATATGGAGAATTATTCTATTTGGCGTTACTAGGGCTCTCACTGTGATATACTTTAGATTAATGAGACATCGATTCTCAGTCAAGAGGCTATTTAAAAAACACTCCTAATTCAATGGGTTGTGCAGATCAATTAGTTCGTTCAACATAACTTTTGCCATTTATGCTGGTTGTGGGATAGGTGATGTGTCTGCTGTCTTTGAGATCTTCCCCTTCTTTGTGTACACTCTTTAACCTTGCCTGTGAATAATTGGTATGGTAGACATTTTTTAATCAATTGAGCTCCAGAACTGAGAATCAGGCATCATGGGTGAGTAATCACAGAAGAGAGGGGAAAAACGGTTTTGGAAAGTAGGTGATTAAAATAAACATTGGACATTGGCTGCTTCAGAAATATCAGATACCTTTGGCTCCACCCAGCATGATATAAGGCTAAGCCCTCTGAAGTTCAGGTGATGTGTGTAGGCCACAGCTTACTACTTGCTCTTGTACCCTAGGGTTTTGGTTTTATTCTGTGTGGAAGACTTTCCCCTCACTCCTACTCCATCCGGGTCTGCAGTGTAAGATGACCTGGCCATTGCTTCTGCAGGAAAGAATGAAGATGCTACCTGGACCCTTGCTGATGGACAGGAGAACCCCAAGCAGTAGAGGCTGCATACAGCCACAAAAATGAACTCTTCTAGGAACAGAAAAGTAACTGCTTAGCAGACAGCAGGTGGTTTTGATCCTATAAGAGGCTGTGCAGTTGTCTGTGTAAAATATAAATGTGATGGCCACCGTCCAGGTCTGCATCAAAAAGTGTCCACACCAGAGCCCTACTGTGCAGCAGTTGATACCCTCCCTAGGGATACCAGTGGCTGTATGGGTAAGGAGAGCAACCATATCTGGGACTGCAGGCAGGACAGTGATGAGAAATGGTCACAGTTACTGCCAAGTTGTATCTTCTCTGCTCTGAAAGAAAGCTTTCATCTCTACAGTTAGCGGTCAGGAAAAAAAAAATAAAGAGCTTCATTGCCTTTAAAGCCAGCAGGATCACCTGCTGTGGTCCCCTGTGTGAAACAGGTGGTAGATACAAGACAGCTTTTATTGTTTATTTTGACAATCTAAATTCCTTTAAGTTGGTTACTTAGGTATGTTTTAATTTTGTGAGCAGTTTTCCATTCCAGGATCCTATGTGCATTAGTAGCCACTGATGAATGAATAAAATCATCTAAATTATATGCACAACTAATTGAATTCAAATGTATTTTATAATTCTTTTCCTGTATGCAAGGATTGTGTGGTAGTGTTCAAATGATTGTGTTTTTAAACCAAGTTGGAAATTGAGAAATCCTGGGAGTTCAGTTAGGCACTGGAAAAGTTTGTGAAGCAGGACAAATTATTGATTCAAAGGGAATGAGATTTTGAGAAGAAAGAGAAGTGCATTTAGATTGGGGTATTTAGATGAACCATTGTATCTTTGCAGTGTGCCCTGAGAATTGAGGGTATGGAAACAAGACCTCCTGGAGAAGTGCACAAACACTAAATATATACAAAGGTCATGAAGCTGTGTTCAGGAGAGTCTAGAAATTCAAATGATAAAGTGAACAAAGATTCCTGTGCTTCCATTTACTCTGTCTGGGAATACCTTGGAGGGTGTGGATTACAAGGGAGTTTCTATAGATTCCCTTGGGATCAGAACCAGAAACGATAAGAGACTCTGAAGACAAGCACAGATCTGCTACTGAGTCAGCAAGTGAGGCGGGAGAGAAGCCAGGTGGTGTATTGTGTAGACAACTTGTGCCTGTTGAGAAGTATAATTAAATATAATCTAGGCAGAGGTTCACAGAAGAGATGTTTGGAGTGACATCTGATGTAACTGTTGGGACAAACAAACAAACAAACAAACAAAAAACCACAATTGTCATTGTGTGTCCAGACTTGAGGATGTTCAGATATGCAGAGAAGTCCTGTCCCTGCAATTCAGGTCAGGGCTCTGACCTTAATCGTGCATGGTCATCTCAAGCAACATGGGTTTAGAAAGTCAAATACCACCTCTGTTTTTGTAGTCTTTCATTTCTGAGTGCTCCTGGTTGGACACAGTGCAAAACAGAAAAATCCAACTGTAGATGGTCTGAAAGATGTCTGAAAGTTCAGATCCTAGTGCTTTAGTATGATGCTGTGAATTTGGAAACATCTTAAATATCAAAAGAACTCTGAAATGTTGGCTTTGGTGTGTGATGGCCTCCTTTTTTTTTTTTTTTTTTGCCTGGAGTGGACAAAATGACATCTGTGAACTTCTGTGAAACTCTTAGTTCTGCACAGGAAAATGGAGATGCAGAATGAAGGCTGTTCTGCTGCAAATTCATATTATGCTTTCGTTCCACCTAAGCCCCTGGGAACACAAGGGAGTTCACACTGTTCTGTCATGAGTCTACGACTCAGTGAACAACAACAGCTGGACATGTTGAGGCTGATGTCAGTTTCTGGATCCTCTCCGATGACACTCTGAGTCATTGCTCTTGATTTGATCCTGTGCAACATGTGGGTGGAGTACAGGACACTCAGGACTGCAAGGTAGAATTACTCATAGATGATCCTGATCCTGTGTCAGAGAAGACCTTGCTGTTATGTCAAGACCTTCCTCTTTGCATAGTGCCTGGGTGGTAACCAGTGAGAAAGCTTTTTGCATCTCAACAGCCAGATTTATATTGATGGCTTACCAAAATGCCTTGTCCCATCACCTCTTTAGCTCTCTAGATAGCCCTGATCATTATAGATTTCAATCCACCTTCAGATATGGCTCCCTGCCAATCACAGCAAGGAAAATGTCAGACATAGCATGGAGTATGTGATTTACTTGAGACTAAAAAGGACACTTTTGGCTGAGCTGGGGCCAGGACTGGAGTCTTGGACTCTAGCATACAACTTGATGAACTGATTTTATACTCCAGGATGAAAGTGGGCCACACTAAAAGCACCCTCTTGACAAATGCTAGACACTTCATCCTGTTGAGGAAGGTGGTAGGCTATTGTTTATGTTTCTAAGTGCCAAAATCTTGCAGTCCCTGATGTATGCCATGTACTGAATTGCAAAATGCTCTGCTCAGCTTATGTTGAGCATTAAAAAAAAGAGCTTCATTTAAACTGCTTGTTGAGCACACTTGCTACCTGCTTTTTATTTACAACATTCAAAAGAGACCTCCATAGCAACTCATGGAAGGGGAATGAGCTCAGGAGAAGTTTGGATGGGTACTGTGGCTCAAAAGAAGCTCAGAAGGCTTTGTGAAGTCACATCACATCATGTGTAGGTCTGAAGCAGATTCTGCTCCCCCATTGGAAGTGCAATGGTCCAATGGGTATAGCAGGCAGTGCCAGCTGAGATGTGCACAGGCTATAACAAGATCTTTAAAGCATCTCACTCTTTGTCATTAAAAAATTTAAACCAAACCAAAACAAAAACTTCTTGCTGAACAGCAATTTCTGGCAAAATTATGTGAACCTTGAAAAAACAAGGCTGAAGAAACCACAAAGCAGGAACTGGCAAAAAGGTATATTAAAACACATGGTGCAGTTGTGAGATAAGGAGATACTGTGTTTGAAAAGAAGGACTGTGGTCAGTATAGAACAAGATGTGACTTCTTTATCACTGCGGTAAGTTGTTTTTCTCCTGTCCTTTCATTGGAAAACTTCCAGTTGGAAGGAAGGAAGGAAAGAAGGAAGGAAGGAAGGAAGGAAGGAAGGAAGGAAGGAAGGAAGGAAGGAAGGAAGGAAGGAAAGAAGGAAAGAAAGAAGGAAAGCAAGCAAGCAAGCAAGAGAGAAATAATTAAAAAAAAAAAAATCAGCATAACACTTGGGTTTCTGCAGACTGCTTTGCCTCCGCAAGCCTGAGCACCTGAGATTCAAAAAGCCCTGCATTCAAGAAGGACTCTTAGCAAGTATTTATATACCATGTAAAATTGGTAAAAGGCTCCCCCACATCCCCCCCCCCTTTTCCTTTTTTTTTTTTTTTTTTTCCTCTAGCATACGTTGTTTATCAGTTGGCTTTTCTTCTCACCTTTTCCTTTTGCCTCACATTTTAGGGGGGGAGGTGATGAGGGAGTGGGAATTTTTTCTATTGTTGCAAGGAAGATTTTGGAATCTCTAAACACAAAGTAATAGTATTTTAAATAATGAGAAAAGATTCCACATGGAAAGCTCATCTGGCTGTGGCAGTTTGTGACTGAATGAGAGAAAAGTGCCCTAGAAGCTATTCATTAGGAATTCACTGGAAGCTCTCAAACAAGCCTGGCAGAAGCTGAAATTGAAGTGGTCTCTGACCTAATTTTCTTCTGCATGAAACATCTGCATCAAGGCACTCTTTGATGTATTCCACTTGGCTCTGTCTACAGTATTGTATCACATGGCTTCAGCGTTGCTTCAGTTTTAAAAGACATTTCCAGCCTGTAGAAGGTAATGTGATGTTACTGCTACCCAAACTAATCACTCAATGTGCTCCCGAAATAGAAACAATAGAGGTTCAGACAACGATGTCTGCTTTGCAGTCGTTGTTGCTGCCTAAGCTCACGGTTTAAAAAACCCAGATCTGTGATATTCATCTCATGTAATTCATCAACACCAGGAAGGGGAGGGAGAGAGGGGAACTGTGAGCCTTCTGTGTAATAGTATGTCAGAGGACACAATGCTTTACATGTGTGAGCTTCGCATTCTTTGCTGCTCCAGCCATACAGTTAGCTTAGCGCATTAAAAACAAAAACAGGGAAATGTTGGAGGACATTATCATAAAACCTCAACAGAAGGAGCTTCTGGTTTTCATTTTGCTGTTTGTTCTCTGCTGATTGACACCCAAAGCTCACGGTGAAAGAAATGCGAGCATGTTTGTGTAGATGCGTGGATGATGTGTGATGTATTTTGAATATATATATATATATTTTTCCCCTTCTTCTTTTCTTTTCTGCACAACAGTGCACATTTCAGATCCTCTCTCAAGCTCTTCTCAAAGTGGGGTAGAAAACATAGCTGTACAAAGATCTCTCTTTAAATGTGCATGCACACTCACACATACACACACAGATAAATGCATAAATAAGAAATGATTATGGTCACTTCTTTACTTTGAATGAATAGATCTTAGCATTCTCCAGAAAGGTTTTCTGCTCAGTCTTACCTAATGGCATGCTGCTGTTTCCCCAACCTTGCTTGTATTATATGAATAACTGTGGTGTCTTTTGTATTCCACCCCCTGAAGAAGAATCCTTTGAAATTCTAAATGACTGTGCTGCGGATTTTAATGTCTGTCTCTTAGAAATAGCCAGGCAATACCCACTCATGGAGCAAGATGCAGCAAGCCTTTTGAAAGTTATTCAGCCTGCTTCTTCAGCCTCATGAGTGTGTGCATGTGTGTATACATGTGCTGTTTAATTCTTTGAATGTATGGCAGGAATATATTATTTCCCTGTGAATCACTTTCTCTTCCTGTCCATCTACTCCACCCCTCAAATCACTCCTTCTTTTGTTGACATGGGAAAAATAAAGCTAGCCGGCTAGGGAGCTTACGCAGGTCTTGTGTGTACAGCATGAGATGAGTTGGTGGCTTCTCAGTGCAGTTCCTTGCAGAGATCAGAAGGAAAAGGCAGCCCTTTTGCTGCTAATTAGATGCCTCTGGGGTAATCACAGCAGAAAAGCCATGGCCCAGGAGTCTCAAAATAGCTTGCTCCCTGGGGTCATTTTCCCAGTTTAGGCTGAAACACATTGGGTAGGCAGAACGGAGGGAAACAGACTCACTCCTGTCTGATTGCACAGCTGGCAGATACCTATGTCCTCTCTCTGGTGCTTCTCCTTTGAGCCCTTGTTTCTTTGCTTCACTGATCAGTGGAGGACTTGTATCAGGTAGTGATGGTATAATTAATTCCTTATACAAACAGTTGCTCCATCCCCTGTTGAGGTCATGAGTATCTCTGTGCTGGGAGTTGTATGCATTGTGAGAGCCAGCTCTACCTCTGGAGAACTTCCTTCAAAGTGCATGGTCCTGAGAAAACTGAGGTAGGCAGGGAGTGCTGAAGGTACACAGCCAAGGTCATGCAGCCAGAAGCCAGGAACTTCACCTCATCTTCTGATGACCAAAGTGCGGCACTTTGCGGTGGGAACACCCTCTCTCATCTTCTGCAGACAAGCACCAGGCCAGCCCTCAGTGCCTGTCGCCAGCAATAAATCTCCTTGAACTAATTTTGTAAAGGACAAAGCCAATGCTGGAAAAAAAAAAAACAAAAAAAAAAAAAAAAAAAAAAAAAAGCCCCATAGCTTCTTTGCACTTTTGTTGTTTCTGGAAGGGCAGTGAGGAGCAGGGAACCCCTCTCCCACTGCATTCACAGATAACAGTCCCAAAGAATTATTTCAGAGAACATATTTAAATAAGAAAAGGCAAGGTCTCCCAGCGAGCGCTGAGGCTGATTTACACTTCTGCATGGACGTGGCTGGCTGCGGATGGTGCCTGGCAGAAGCTTATCATGCCCACTCTAAAAATAACCATCTCCAATGGGCAAGATCTGCTCACTCAGCCCCAGCCTTGGTTTCTAAACAGTGACATGACATTCAAAAGTGGCAGAGAAACTCTTTGGCAGGTCTGTGATGCTTAAAAATCCAGAGAGGTCACAGCAGCAGGGCTTAAAAAGAGTGGCTTCTGCTTAGGGAGAGTCCAGTTTGCTCCCCAAGAGTGGGAGGTGCTGAGGGCTGTAGTTTGCTCTCCCTGCTTTGTTTTTGTTTCCCACAAATTGCTCCTTTCTTCCCCTCTGTCCCTGCACACACACCCTTCCACCACTGCCCCTGCTTGTCTCAGAGTTTTATGATGGTGGCACAGACCTGCCTGATGGTCAAGCCATCCAAATGCTCCTGGGCCAGCCTCTAGTTCTTGAAGAAATTAAAGCCGCTTTTTTTTTTTTTTTTTTTTTTTTCTTACTGGTTGTCCTGAGCTCTGGAGACCCCTGTTTTGCAGTGCAGTAAGCTGCAGCCTCTTCACCAGTGTGATGTTTCCTCTTTATCCACCCCCTTACATCTGAACCCTGGAAGACAAGCTGGGTTTTGTCTATTCATTTGGCAGATGGTTAGGTTCAGATCTTACAGGAACATAATGTTAGAAATTGAGCATGTGTGTGTTTGTGTTTGTGTTTGTGTGTGGTGGGGAAGGGATCCCGGATCATTTTCTTCCTCTGTGGTCCTATAACTGCTGGCAGTTTTGTACAGACTTCTCTAGGTAACAGGAATAAAAAAGCTGCCTTTTTTTTTTTTTTTTTTTTTTTTTTCTCCTCCATTTTTTTTCTCCCTCAAGTCTGTGCTGTATATACCAGCAGTGTGGTCTAGGCCAATGCTGAACATTTGTGCCTTGGACAATAGCACAGCCTGGCCTGACTATTATCAGCTGCTGTTTTCTGGTTAGCTTTCCTTTTATTCAAGTGCACAATGCAAGCCTTTATCACCCTTCAGTCATAGTGACTCTTGAGGAATACATCTGGTTTTCTCTTTCAGCAGTTCTGAAAAGGTCAGTCTGTTCATTTCTTATTCGTAGGACACCACATTTTTTTTTTTTTTTTCTGAGCTGGAAAGACAGGCCTACACCTTTTCATTCCGTCTTGTACGTAATTAGACATGGTGTCGCTCTAGAAACCTACCCTTGAAATCCTCCCGAGTAACTCTTTCAGAGATGGGGGAGAAGCGGAGAGGGAGAGTGGGGGGACCACTTCCATCCGGTCTTAAATCTCATTGTGCGGCCACAAAAGCACTTCCCCCAGCGTTGCCAGTGTGCTTTTTTCTCTTCTTCTTCCTTTTTTCCCCCCTTTTCCCTCCCAACGCTGGTTACTGCTTTACTGACATGCCGCACATGATAGAAGCTCTCGCACAAAGAAGTCCACAGATTATTTGTGCAAACGCGACTGTAATCATTTTCACTTCAGCGACGTCCCACATTCTTCACGCAGGCTGTAACATAATAACAAGTGTGCCCATGAGGAAAGCGCTCGCAGCAGCTGGTGTCTGACAAATTATCCCGCTCCAGACAGGCAAATGGTGACTTGAGCTCCAGCAGTCAGATGGACGTGTGTTTTGGGTTGCCTCTGCAAGCCAGGCAAGGTGGACTAAATCCTCTGCTGGTGGAAATCAGCACGGTTCCCCCCCCGCCCCCCCAAAGCCTGGCATTTCCACCTCTGCTGAAGGACACTTTTCCTCCCCAGCTGCTGCTCGGGAGGTTCAGCCTGGGAGGCACCATGCAAGGCTGAGGCTGCTGCCCCAGCAGTGGATGTTTCTGCTGCCTCTGGCTGAAAAGAAAACAATGCAAGGCTGGATGGTCTTGTTTCTCCTCAGGGATGACTGCCAACAACATCCAAAGGGGAGAAACAGGGGGATGTTTCATAAAATTAATCATTGATCAGTGTGAAACAAAGTAGGAGCATCACCTTATTTTCTGCCAGGCAGGCAGGATTGGAGCTGCTAAGACTCAGTCAAGGGACATTTGGAGTAACACTGCTGGTTTATTAAGTTGTCATGCCAAGGCAACTAAGATATCAGAGTATGGTTCCTGAACTGTTGAAACATATCCAGATTGCAGAGTTTCTGGTTGGGTTTCTTTCCACATTTCAGCTTTTCCCTTTGTATGTGTGTGTGTGCTTACATGGTAGAAAGCCTTGATGCAGACTAAAACCTGAGAGAAACCTATCTGATTCTCTTTGTGTCCACCACGTTTTTCCATGTTTTCAGGGAGGCATGGTTGCAGTCTGTTGGAGCATCTTTCCTGGGATTAAATCCACTCCTCTTTTGTCCTTTGAAACATTACTACAGAACTTAAGTACTTGGTACATGGCTTCCCATGCAGGGTCAGTCCGTACAGCTTGAATCACTTAACACTAAACCTGAACATTTAGAATTCAGTCACCAGGATTATTATTATTTTTTTCCTATTAGGAATCTCTGCCTCAAAACAAAATATGCAGATGCCTTGTGTCACCATCCACCACCTTGAGTTGGTGCTCACAAAGAAGCCAACAGAGTTGAACAGGGAGAAATACTCCATGGGAGAACACTGTCAAAATGGCTGAGACAAGTGAGAGCGGAGACCTCCCACTTCTGCTCCAGACTTTTCCAAGGAGATGGTAGGTGTCTTCTCATACAACGGAGCCCAGGAACATCGCCTTTTCCTAAGGAGTCTACAGCAGAGTGGGAGGAGAAAAATGAGCATAAAGAGGCAAATTAATTTGCCACCACACTATACCACACCACAAGCTATCTGTGAGACTAGGAACAGATCCTCCTCCTCCTGCATCTATTTATTGAGTCACTGGACCATATCTTCACTAATGGGCAGCCCCTCTTCCTTGCTTTCAATAGAAGACTTGATCTACTGCTCCAGTATGGCAGATGTGTTTAAACAGCCACGTTTCTTATTTAAGTTTCATATTTTAAAACAAGGGACTGACTAAAGAGAGAGGGAATGTAGTTTTGGGTACTGAATTCCTTGATCGGTCTGGAGTTATATATACTATATATATATATATATATATATATATATATATATGCACACATATACACACTCACACATATGTATTTCAAATAGAAGCCTTCTGAGACTTTTTGTGATTTACAGCCCTTTAGCAGTGAATAATGTCTTTAGAACACAGAAGGAACATTTGAAATCTTCCATAAATTGTCTGTAAGATACCAGTTCCTACTAATACAGTCAGACTTCAGGGTTTATCATAGTTTGTATCAAGGACCCTGACTTTCAAAGGTTCAGAACAATGTGGTCTTAAAATCTGCCCATAGTTAAAACACATTTGTAGTCTTATCACATTGGACTTACAGTAAATTGGAATAGAAATTAGAAAAGTGTAGAACAGTTATGCTTTTTGATTACTTCTTGTAGAAAGATATACAAGTTCAGAGTATTGGCATGCTGTAAAAGGTAGTGTTCCCTTCTTTTCAACATTGCATATCTAACAATTTATGTTTTTTTTTTTTTTCTTTTCCTTTTTTTTTTCTTTTCTTTTCATGATGCTGAATTACTATCACCTTGTCTCACACAATTTGCCTGCACACAAGATATCAATCAAAACATGGAAAGAAAGAGCTGGACCCTGGCTGAAAGCCTGAGGTATAGCCATCTTCACTATGCTCCAGCATTCTGAATAAGGATGAAAAGTAGGTCTTCCATGAAAAGTCACCTCTCCCTTTAACATCCTGTGGCAGCAAGCTTTGTAAGGTCTCCAGAGAATATATCCTTTTAGTAGTTTGCTTTTTGCTATTGTTCTACAAGCACTGAGTTCTGTTGGTTTGTCTTTTCAGTATAAAGCTAGCCATCGTGATATCCTCCATCAGAATATAAACTTGCAACACACAACTTGTTTTGGATCAGTAGAGAACTCTGTCTCCAGCTGCAGCTCTAACAGAAATAACAATGAATATAATAAATGACAAGTACAAGATACATCAGAAGAAGCAGATTAAATCACCTATTGTTAAAATAAACCTGTCTACTAACAGATTATAAATGTGTCAGTAATTTACCCCATTATGGAAAAAAATAAAATAAAAATAAAAACAAAAATAAAAAGGACATCATCTGATGATTATTTTGCATTTGTTTCCAATTGGGAAGATGCTTTTGTGACAAAGCTGAAAGATTTCATTTAAATTTTTGAAAAAAATTATCTTAGTGGTGAAGGCTGAAAGGCCAGAAAGAACAGCTCCCATGAGAAGGGGTAGTCTTACTACAGCTGTGATAGTCTCAGGACATAAGAGAAATTCTGTAGCTTCCAATGAACTTTTCTGTCAGAGACAGTCCAACAGATATATATCTGATTTGGCTCAGAGTAGTTATTTTCAGCTTTGAAGTCTTTCAAACATAAAAAGAAGTTTTTGAGAGTGGAAATCTTTTCTATTTTTTCCAACTACACCTGGTTTATGTGTTTAAACATATGACCTCAACTGGCAAATGTTGTCTTACATTTCAGCAAGGTCATTTTGATATTTCTGGAACACTTTATTCAAAAAACTTCATTTCATAGGTAATTTCAAGGTTTCATTCCAATTGGAGGTGAATGATGTCAGAACTGCTTGCATTGCTTAACAACTTAAAAGTTACAGTTTTCAGCCAGGTCTTCTACAAATACAGAAAAATTTCTTCAGAAATAGGCACTGTACTTCATCTGGCAACCTTAAAAATTTGCACGCCCTTCTCGTTTGGGAGGTTTCTGAGAAACTTCATTACTGGGTGAGTAGCCAGTCAGAAACCATAGAGGTCTGCAGCACTCTATAGGTTTCAGAGCATCCTGTCTTAAATGAGCTGCCTTGGAAAAGTTTTGAGCAAATTTGTTCCTAATCTACTTGAGTTAAAAATGCCAGAAGTTCTCAAATGAGAAGTTAGGGCATTGTCTTTGCCTGTCTCTCTACAGTTATATGGCTGTGCATGACAAGTGCTTGGAAAATGCATATAGGCATCTTCATTTACATGTGTGTAATGTACATGTACATCTGCAGTGTGTAAATGTGACAGCCACTGTCTAGTGAGGCATGCTTCATCCTTTGTAGGTACGCCAACTTCAAGCCAGAATGGGGAAATGCTTCCTTTGCTGGAGGCCAAACAGATCGTTCACTCCGATATTTGGTGGGCTACCCATTTCCATGTATCAGTGGAATTCCAGAGCCACACCATCCACCTCCATCTTTCCCTTCACAATAACGTATGCACGGACATGTGAGATCAGGCTACAGGCCAGATCCAGCCCACCACATGTAAATTCCAACACTTGACATAGTGTGAAAGCATCATAATGCTTTTATGATGTTTTCACTTTTTTTCCCCTTTTTCTTTTTTTTTTCTCTCACAATTTACAAACCCTGGTGAGTCTGATGCTGAAGTATTTTCTTTTCTTGTTTTTCTTTTTCTTTTTTCTTTTTTTTTTTTTTTTTTTTCCTCCAGAATGATTGGTGTATGTTACCATTGTAAACACTCTTGTGTTGCTGCTCAGACAGTATTTATAGTTAAGAAGATTGACATTGGTATCATCTTTTTGTTTTAAACAAGTGGAGGAAAATTGCATGACTTTAGCATTTTTAAAGTATGTTCACAATCAGAAGTATCTCTTAGTAATTTGATTTATAACAAATGGCAAAAAAAGCATTACCTGTGGAGTGCTTTTCAGTAATTCATAATTCCATAAATGTGCAAAACTATCACCTATGTTTAGAGAAACAATTGTTATTGGAAATTACATATTTGCTTAAAAGTTTGCCCCCTCAGCTGAGATTATCTTCATATATTTGCTTTATCACTTAGGTGACCAGGTGAAGTTCAATGTATGCATATGCGTGGTTTTAGAAAAGGTACTCAGTTTCCCCTGTCCATGAAAAACTATGAAGTTCAATATGCCACAAAACCATAAGACAGCCTGATAATTCTTAGGGAGTGCGAAATGTTAGTTTCTGTTCTGAGATGTATTGAAATCTCTTATACTGTCCAAATAAATGGGACAGCGGAGATTACACTTTGGTAAAACATCAACAGAACCTTACTACATTTGGGGATCAAACTTATGGACACCTGTCTGCTCCAGAACAATAGGATCATAGAACTATAGAATGGTTTGGCTTGGAAGGGATCTCTAAAGATCACTCTGTTCCAACATCACTGCCATGGACAAGAACTCCCACCAGACCAGGTTGCTCAAAGCACCATACAGCCTGGCCTTGAACACTTTCAGGGATGGGGCATCCACAGCTTTTCTGGGCAACCTGCTCCAGTGCCTCATCACCCTCTGAGTGGAGAATTTCCTCCTAATCTCTAATCTAAACCTCCCCTTTTTTAGTTTAAAACCATTACACCTTGCCCTATCACTACATACGCTGGTAAAGAGTATCTCCCCATCTTTCTCGCAAGCCACTTTTAAGTATTGCAAGGTTGCAATGAGGTCTGCCCAGATCCTCTCTTCTGCAGGCTAAACCTCTCAACCTTTCTTTTTAGGAGAGGTGCTCCAGAGCCCTGATCATCTCTGTGGCCCTCCTCTGGATGCACTTTCACAGTTTTGTGTCTTCCTTTTCCTGGGGTCCCAGAACCAGATGCAGCACTCCCGGTGAGGTTTCAGAAGAGCAGAGTAAGGGTGGAAAATCACCTCTCTCAACCTACTGCCCACATCTTTTTATGGAGCCCAGGGTAACATTGAATTTCTGCCTTCCGATCAATATATTGCTGGCTCACGTCCTACTTTTCGTGCACTGGTATCCCCAAGTCATGGTATTCTGATATCAGGACTCCTGTAGCCTTTCTAGCTCTCTGCAGTTACTACAGTCAGAAGTTGAATAAAGAGTATCCTGGTGCTTGGATCTTCTTTCCACAAAACTTCCAGCTCCATAGCCTTCTGTCCAATGCAAAAGTTAATTCTAGGTATAGTGATCACATGAGGAGGGTTTGAAAATTCAGAATGTGAATCAAAAACAAGCACAATTTTTCACTGGCACTGAAGGCTTGACTCATGACTTCATACCCCTTCGTGGAAAGAGTGGTGGAAAAGAGTGGCCTCTTTGACTCTGTGTGTATCAGCCTTGTGCTTCATTTTGCTGCTAGCTGAAACACTAAACCTTGTCAGTGTAAGCAATGGCTCTCACATACCTATACATGTGATGCTTAGAAAACAGAACCCCTACAGAGAGCTCCACCAGCACTCTTCTGCAGATGTTACTAACAACTTTCTGTGATAAAGCATGAAGGACCAGTTTCAGATGTAAGATTGGGCTCAGATCAAGATTCTGGACTCAAACACCCCTGAAATTTGTGGCCATAGAAAATCCAAGCTCAACTAAAGATAGGATGTCTTTAATACCTAGAAATTCCCAGGATGACACTGAAATATTTCTTGATGGTGTTTCTACAAGGTGCAGATAATAACTCTGAAGTCTGTGAAGATCTCAGCAAGCAATGATTGGAAATTCACTATGGATTTCCATACCCTGATAGTATAAATTAAGCATTTATTGTTCCATCTTTGCAGTTTCTTTTGTGTTAATCCAGCCATACTCTATCTGTCTGTGAGGGGGCTACTCACTTTCTTAGCACTCAGCATCATTTGTTTTCCTTATTCCTTGTTCCTGTCAGAGGGCAAACACTATTGCTGTCACTTAGAAAAATAGGATTTTGCCTGCTGTGCTTGAGAAATCTTCAGCACTAGGCTGATTGTATAGGTTCCAGGAACTCCTGTGGTAAGGCTGGGATTCAGACGACTGATCTATAGCTGCAAAGGTTCACTGCTTTACTGCACCAGCATAAAATGGAAATGTTGTAACATTCCCATCTGTGAAAGACTTGCCAAAACAGTTTAGTGTTTCAAAAGCCGTGTACTGAACGAAGACAAGATCTCACTACAAGCTGTGGGAGCTGGGAGAGTTTATGAAGCAGAAAGTATGGGCTAAGGGAGAGATCAGACCAGTGATAGTTTACTGGCCTTGCAATTCTTTTAAGAGGCACTAATGGTAGTGGACTGCTACAGTGGAAGTAGACCCAGACTCATTTAAGGCAGTAGCATGAAATTGGTTGCAATAAAATTATGCATTAAATGTGCATTATGTTTAATAAGACTGTATTGCACTCCCAATGTTTACTCTGTGCCCATTGAGGCTGATCCAATTTTCTAAAGTTCTCCAATTGGTTTGCTATCAGGTTTTCAGCCAGAAGGTCAAATTTCACTTGCTGTTAGTACATGTCTCCATTACTTTGCTAAGGCATTTACACTCCATATTCATTACCTCTTCTTCTTCTCTTTTATCTATCTCCTCTAACTTGACTGCTCCAAAACACTCCCTGTAGGTGGCATGTTCAACACAAATGAGTTCAGTCTTTAATAGATGTCAACTCAAGAACATATACATGCACAAACACACGCTCACACAAACACACAAAGAGAAAGAGGGGGGGAAGGCTATTTCCAGGCCCACATCAGAGGTAATTTTATGTTACTTCACTCAAGGTGTATAAATGACCTTTTGCAAAATCATGGGTTTCAGATATGAAACTGGGAACATAAGTAGAGAGGCTGGAATATATGTTTAGAACAGTATGTGATCATGACTATACCAAACTGGGAGCTGGATTGTTTTAATCAGAGGCAATGATAGTTTTAGTGTTCCAAAAACACATTATTTCCCAACATCTCTACAAACTCTGTCAGCACGGAGCTCAGTGTGGGTAATGCAGGCAAGGAACCAGCAGGCGTACTTTCTTAGGGCTTTCTGTTTCTTCGTGAATGCATTAGCAGGAAAATACAAGCCTGCTTGTATCCTGCCTGTATTTTGTTCTCCTCTGTTGGGAGATCATGTTGAGAGAATTCCGCCTGTCTAACAAGTTTCAGCCAATAACGTAGCATTCATCACTCCAAAATGGACTGTCCCTGTTAGCAAAACTGTCTGGGTTACCCAGAAGGAGCCATTGTGCGTGACACTCGGTACTCTGTCTTGGCAGTGAGGTCTGTGCCTAACCTTCAGCTTGATTAGTTAGGGAAAATACAGTGAAGGCCCTAAAAAGTCTTGCCAATGCCTTGGATAATGAAGTGTCTGAATTAGCTAGCTGTAAGGTATGTCCACCCTGCTGTCACTTCTCTGTCTCCAAGATGATGTAGATGTACCTGTGTTTGCTTTAAAGCTATCTCCTGGCAAGCTGCTAGCTGTATGCAACCAAAAACTGCATGGCATGCTGGAGCACAGAATACAGCCTGGCTCCTCATGAGCTGCAATCAGCCCATCCATGTCAGCCTGCCAAAGGCACTCCTGCCTGCCGTGGGGCTTCACATTCAGTGCTGGCCCACCTCAGGAGCTTCCCTGGGTCTCCCACAGTTGACTAGGTCTTCTTTACTGGAAACCAAGCTGGAGAGAGCTTGGCAGTCATCCCCCAGAAGATACAAGGCTGTGGGAAAATGCTCAAGCTGGTAGAGGAAGCAGGCAGACGTCTTTCATCAGCTTTCTGGAGTGGGCTGGTCATCAGTGCACCTGCTGTCCTGGAACCTGGCTGGACGTTCTGTGAAACCCCTTCATCCACAGCAGGAGGCTGGCTATGGCCCCACCACTGGTGGCTGATAAATCTGCCCTCAGCAGGTCATGCTGCCCTCACACCCTCTCAGGCAGCATGCTTCTCCTGTGTTGGGGGAACACAATGTCATGGCACTGGTTGCATTTTACAGTCCAGCTTCTTCTGTAACTTCCTCACAGGTGTTCTCCTACAGCTTTCCAGCTGTTGGTCTTGCCAGCCTTCAAGTGATGTTGCCACCCTTTGAGTGGTGACTTAGTGCATCTCTTCAGTGTAAAAACAGTACTTTTTTGTTGTTTGGAAAAAAAAAAAAAAAAAAAAAAAAAAAAAAAAAGAGTAAACCATCCCTACTTGCTCTGCAGCTGTGGAGTGCTGTAGGACCTCTTTACACCAGCTGGAGACATCCTGGAGACATCCTCTCACTTGTGTCTGCACTGTAAACAAAAGACCACTGGGCTTTTTCTGGTAGTTCTTGAGGAAGCAGCTAGCCTAAATGAGGCTTAAGCTGTTGTTTAAATATATCAATCTGAGAATATGTGGTGTTGCTTCATGAGGGGGCTGGAACTGGCCATGGAAACGAGGAGCCACCATCAGAGGGGAGCCCTGTTAAAGGAAGTGCTGAATCACCTCCAAAGACAGAGAGTCTGTGGCAGAGCACACAGTATTTCTCATTCACTGCACAGCCAGCCTCGCCTCCCTCTTTTGTTCCCGTACATACAGACTGTGAGATAATTTGTGCTACTTGTGCATAGAGAGAGCCATGTGTTGGTGATGCTCTTCTGCTTCTTCTACCTGTCCCTGAGTGGATAGACTAATGTGAGTTAATTTGTGCTCCTTGTGCATGGAGAGAGACATGTTTTGGTGCTACTCTTCTGCAGCTCATACAGATATCATGTGGAAGTGGCAGTCTGTGAATTCAGGAACATTACTTACTGTTAAGGGAACACTGATATTCATTTTTAGAACTTACAGTGCCTTATTTTCATAAGATTTCAAGCATCTGACCTATTTTATAAAAGCACTTTGAGTGTTGTGAGCTGGATACCAAAACCTGTGGTCCCCCAGAGTCATTACCTTCAAAAAGCTTCAGAGAAATTTTATTAACCTCCAACGGGAAATAATATTTTTCTTGAACACTGTCTTTTTTCAGACACATGCAACGATCCGTTAACATTTTTGCAAACATTTATATGAGTGGCGCTGGGTGGCCATCCTCCATGGTGCTCCTCACCACAGGCAGGGAGGGCCAAGTGGCTGCACCTGCCTTCGAACTTCTCCACCTCTGTGGGATGCATTAGGTCCATATGGGACAAGAGTGGGTCCCCATCCCATCCAGAAGTCCCAAAATAACCTTTGGCAGAAGACTGGGGCAAACAGCTGAGGTAGCGGCTGCCTTAGCTAACCCAGCTAAATCTATCCAGTCATGAGTCAGAGTCCTAAATCTATGTGTCCAGTTCCCACCTGCTTTGCACTTGTCTTTTCATTTCTCCTCAAACAGTGAGTAGTGGGCCTGTTTTTCCTGACTGTCTGTCCAGGCCCTAATGTAGAACTTGTCATGTTTGGCATGTAATATTCCTGCAGAAGATAGTGTCACTGTTAACTGACAGCCCTGTGTGTCCCAGAGGTCCCAAGTGGAGGGACAGGGTCAGAGAACCCTGAAGTAGGAAAGACACAGATATCTCTGACTGGTTGGAGAATTCTGGTTCAGAATCATTGTGTTAACTTTGTATCTCACAGGAGCATCACCATGAGCCAGCACTGTGCACCTGCAGCCCAGAAAGCCAACCATATCCTGGCTGCAGCAAAAGCAGCGTGGCCGGCAGGGCTGGGGAGGTGATTGTCCCCCTCTGCTCTGCTCTCGTGAGACCCCACTTGGAGCACTGCATTCAGCTCTGGGGCTCCCAGCACAAGGAGGACATGGACATGTTAGAACAAGTCCAGAGGAGGGCCATGAGGATGATCAGAGGTCTGGAGCAGCTCTCCTATGAAGACAGGCTGAAGGAGTTGGGGTTGTTCAGCCTGGAGAAGAGAAAGCTCTGGCCAGGCCTTCCAGTGCCTAAAGGGGGTCTACGGGAAAGCTGGGGAGGGGATGGACAGGGGTAAAGGTTTTAAACTAAAAGAGGTTAGGTTTAGATTAGACATAAGGAAGAAATTCCTTACTCAGAGGGTGACGAGGCCCTGGCACAGGTTGCCGAGAGAAGCTGTGGATGCCCCATCCCTGGAAGTGTTCAAGGCCAAGTTGAATGGGGCTTTGGGCAACCTGGTCTGGTGGGAGGTGTCCCTGCACATGGTAGGGGGGTTGGAATTAGATAGTCTTTAAGATCCCTTCCAACCCAAACCTTTTTATAGTTCTATGATTCTATGATCAGGTTTTCAATCTGAGCAAAATGTCTAGACTTCACCCAGTCTTCAGTGGGCACTATGGTTTAGGCATGTGCAGTTCCCACTCAAAAGAATATGTTCATATACATACATATTTAGGCTTTTAGGCATTCAGGATTTTTCTTTGGATTATGGCCTTCTACCTCATCTCAGCTGTTTGTATTTGCTACTGCTAACTTGAAGCTGAGGGCTTGAGATGGGACTCAATTTCATTGGTGCCCACTAGTGAAAGACTTACCAAAAAAAAAGGGTATAGTTTTGATTTGAGTAAATTAGATTAAATTGCTGAGAACAAGAAAAGCAAACAGCCTCTGCTATCTGGTTTCCATGCATAGGAAAGAAGGACCTAATTCATTTCCCACTGAAATCAGCAGAAGAGATCTCACTGAACTTTGCCTTGTATCAGACTACAAGTAAATACTTCTTGGTCTGGCTTTATTTATTTAATTATTAATTATTATTACTATTATTACAAGCTTTACTTCTTTTATTTCCCCTTCATGTTTTTTTCCTGATTTTCTTTGGCTTCATTGTGTTCTACTAGAAATGTAGGCTGTGGAACCTGTTTGTGTGATGATAGATGGCTCATGCTATTATATTCCACGATTTACATATAATTGCATAATTTACATGTAATTGGTAGAAGGCCAGCACAGTCATGAAAGCACAAACAGATATATACTTCTGGTTGAAACTGACTTATCAAGTAATAGTTACTTACTCACAAAAAAAAAAAAAAAAAAAAAAAAAAAAGGTGCTGGCCTGCTTTATCTGCTTTGTATCAAGTAGAGCTTTAGATAATAGTATGTGTTTTTGTTTGTTTGTTTGTTTGTTTTTTTAATAATTTATGAAAATGGTCACATAGAAAAATGGTCATCCTAGTCAACCTTGATTTTTTCCATGGTCCTGTGCAGATGAAAGTGAATCTTAACTCCACATCAGTGAATGGAAAAAATTGTCTTGACTTTCATGGAGACAGATTTCCTCTAAATATGTCCTTCAGTGGAGCTATCAAAGCAGAGGGAAGACTCTTAGCCTTCAATCTGAAGGACAATAAAGACCCTGTTTCAGCACAACACAAGCACAGTCTTTTCGACCTGGGTAGATGTAAGGCTGTAATCCAGGAAGGTGCTTACACACATGCCTGCCTGTAAACAAATGCTTAATCCCATTGGAATCAATTGGGCCTCAGCTCAGCTTGAGTTTTCTTTTCTGCGATGAATTTAAACGTATGCATTGAAGGGAAAATTACTCACAGCACCCTCACCTTTAACAAGCATGATGGAAAAAGTTTGCAGTGAAATCAGCAGGACTTCAGGCAATGTGATTAAGTGACTTTCTGAATCCAGCGATTCAGCTTTGTGCAAACTCGGGCCCATGGACCCCGTTCAACACCTTCTAAGGGCAATGGGTGCTGGATCAAGGCTTAGATGCAACTGGATTTTTTGACACTTCTGCAATTAAAAAGAAAAAAAAAAAAGAAAAAAAGAAAAAGGAAAAGGGAGAACAAGAGTGTGTTTTATTGCTTCACCACCTTTCAGAAAAACAGCTGCCAAATGAAATGAGTGAGGTTATGAGAAAGTAGCTAGTTCTAAACAGATTCTGTGATTTCCCTCCTCCAAATGACCTGCAGGTTGCTAGTTTTGGTTTCCACACTCCTCAGGACTGAGATCAGCAGGCCACTAGTCATGTGAAGAACAGAGTTTATGCAGGAATAAGCCGTTCTTTCATTCCTTCCAACCCTGTTCTTCTGCATGTTCCCTGTTGAAATTCCAGGTTCCATCCCTTTGTGTTTCAAGGGGTTTGTCTGATTAAAACTAAATAGAAACTGGAGGACTAGATGTTGTCTATGCCTCATGCCCATATTTCCTATAAACTACTGGCAAGCATGTGAAGAGTTCTCCAAATTGACAGTGCACACAATGTCCAAATCTAATTTGAACTGCATGGTGCAGCTTCAGCTTTCAATCACACAGCACTTCCTCTAAAACAGTGACTGCAGTTACATTTCCAAATTGGGACATTTGAGAAATTGCGCATCACGCAGCTCCCTCAATAGACCAACATATGTTTCAGCAGAATCAACAGGCTGACAAACTCCAGGCCACTGAGAATTTTACGTATCGGAGAGCGCGTGTCGTACATGAATCAAAGTGCATGTCATGCTTCAGAACTTGGTATGTGTATATCTGCAAACATTTTCCAGTGTGGTTATTAATTATAGGGATGCTGTAAACAAGTCAACCTTCCTCACACGTCTCATTTCAGCTCCATGCAGCAGCAGAGCTGCGTGCCAAACAACGTCGCCAACCCACAAAGGCTCTCCCACCTGTTTTGCTTCAAGCACTGTGAATGATCTTATTGTGCTTCGCAGGACATATTTGTTAAAATTAAGCACGTGCTTGGGTTTTGTGGGAATGACATGTAAAATGCTTGGAGAAGAATGGAGAGGGGATAAGGAAGACTAGTCTTCTGTATGGGGCAATGGAAAGGGTTCCAAAGGTCTGGGGATTTGAGGGCTGAGGTTTGGCCCTGTGGCCTTTGCTCAGTCTCTGAGAAACGAGGACATTACAGGTGACCAGCCTCAGTGGGGTGCTGTGAGGGAATAGTCATTAATGGTTATAAAGTGCTCAGAGACAATGGTGATGAGCACTATAAAAAACCTATAAATAATAGATAAAAACTTCCCTTCTGCTGACTAATACGTGTTGTCCTTTATCTTTTACTGGGTCAGAACTGCACAACTTAACTGCTGCACAGAAATTCTGTGGTAAAAAATGGGTTTTACCCACTGTTGTGAACAGAGAGCTGTCGAAAAGTAGATCTGTGAAGTGATGAGTTTTTCTGAGATGGAAATCTACAGTTTCTACATCATTGCTTGTGACAAAAACACCTTTTACAGAGCAGGTTGGTTTTCTTCAGTCTAAGAAGAAAAGTCCCCTTCCTCTCTTCCCCCCTCCTCCCCCCTTTTTTTTTCCTTTTTGTCAACAGCGGCTCCCAGACCAAGTGGCAGGTAGGAGGGATGGTGAGCTCGCATTTTGCATTCTCAAAAAAAAAAAAAAAAAAAAAGACTTATGGGTGTCCCTCACAGAAGCAGTTCTGGGCCATCAAGGGCCATATCCTGGAGAACTTCATCTCTGTCACAGACTTCCTGTGTGACAACTGGCATGAAGATGAGTGCTTCATTTTCCCACACTTAAAAGAGAAAAATTACCTATAAAAGGGAGTATTTTGGGAGGATGAATTAACACTGCTGATGGGCAGAGATGCACACTAGCTTTGACTTTGAGATGACTTTTTTCTTTCAAAAGCACAAGTAGTGCTTGAAATGAGTTTGGTTGTTGCTGTTCAAATTTCAAGAAGTTTGTTAAATTCAGAGACCTAAATTTAGGTTATTGAATGTATTTTTTTGTTGTTGTTGTTATAATTTAATGTTGCTATCTGTTTATAGATGGTCCTTCTGCTACTTTAATAGTATGGTGGTACATGCAAGCTGGGAAATGAAGAGTTCAGAAGACACAAGCTAGGAATCTCAAATTTTGCTTTGGATTCTATGGTGTCTTACCAGACAAACTGCAGCTACATCAGGTAGTTATTGTTTTCACCAGGGCTAGGGGACTTGGTATTCTGAGTTTGAACATCAGTGTCCACTGCATATATCCATGCATACACAAAGGCAGTCTGCCTATGAGGAAAAAAAAACACTTTTTAGGACTTTTAGGAGTTTTTAGGACTGTCTTTTCCCATTTATGTAGCACCATGAACCTTAGGAAACGTCTGTTATGTCTTGGTGACTCAGTTTCCCTATCTGTAAAATTGTATTATTTTTTTTTCCCCCGTGTAGAGAGTTTAAAGTAGTATCCATGGAAAAGCTACTTTAAAATAACTATTATACATATAATATACAAACAGAAAATTAGAGTGACACACTCCAAGATGTTGCTTAATCTACTGGCACGTGTGTATCAATATGCCAAGTCTGATATCACTCACGTATTTGCTCATCTGACTTTTCTTTCCAGAAATTATCTTTCTGTTGTTCACCTCTGCCATATAAAGGTGGAGACAGAAGATTCCAGGACTAGAGCTCATCAGATGGATGAGCTCATCTTCGTGGGGTGTTTATTCAATGTCTTTGTTTGTTCTACCACCTTTTTGGTTAGGAAAATTTTTGAGCTGTGTTTCAGAATGCTGCCTCTCCTTGAGTAGCTTTTCATGTTTGTGTTATTTGGCATGTTATTTCAGGTCAGCTGCAGCAATGCAGAGCAGGTCTTGTTACTGGCGTGGCAGAGATGGGTGTGAAGAAATGTTTTCTAACACAAGAAAACAAATGTCTGTGAAGACAAACAGTTGCTGATTTCCATTTTCAGACTAGAGGAACCTGATATTGTCTTGAACTGTGGAGTGACTTTGAGTCCTAGGGTTTTGGCTTGGGGAACCTAGCTGGGATTTGGCTTCCCCAGTGTTCCAGTTGGCACAATAATGTAGCCACGCACTGGGGAATTTGTACCCAGCACGCAGTCCTTCACTTAATGGATATAAATATGATTCTTGGAATTTACCAAACAATAGGCAAGAACAGAATTCCCAACAGGCTGGAGGCGAGCAGTTAAGTACGAAGGAAACACCTGCAGAAGTGGGTATCCATTGTTTCCTTTTGATGTTTATCACTGTGCCTAAATCTGGAAAGAATAGGATCTTCTGGCCTTCAAAAATGATTTCCTTCCTAGCCTTTATTGCTTGGAGGAATCCGTCCTTCTCAAGGATTCCTGTTTTGGAGACAGTGAAAATTATCTCTGTGCCTGGGTGAAATTCCATCTCTGGCTCCTCTCAAAACCGAACAGGTAATTTTACGGATCAGGTCATTTAAAATGAAGGATTGTAGTGAGTCACACTCATGAGGTGCTTCTCTCAGTGCCGTATTCTGATATGCTGGGAACACATCACAGTGTTGGCACTAATGGAGGGATGTGCAGTTGTGGATGAAAACTGGAACCTGACTGAAGCTGCTACATGAAGATTTCCAGACCAGGGGCCTGACAGCCACAGTCCTGTCCTCCAGCATTTCTTTAGCACTCTGACAGATGAAAACTGCTAGGAAATGAAGGGACAGCCCAATCCTCATGCATTTTTGATCAGCGGAAGAACCTGACCCCTGTGTGGTGTAGGGTCGTGAGTGGGCCCTCCCTTTGCCTTGTCACCTTTGGAGACAGAAAGCATGCCTCCAAAGCCAGACACTTCTGCAGGCCCCTAAATGCTCTCATAGCTTCAGGAATCCAGCTCTGAATGCTATCCCTTCTGGCCAGTCCTATTGCTGCTCTGACTGCCTGAGATTTGTCTTCTCTTTATAGCACCTTTTATTATTCTTCTGACAAGCCCTGAATAGTGACGATGAGGAGGCAGGGGCAGGCGTCCAGTGCTCCCAGTGGTGCTGTTTAATTGTATGGTTGTTTTTCTCAAGCTGCCAGCTGGTCCTGACACTCTGCTTGTTTTCTCCCCCCTCAGGAGGCATTCCTTTGGTGGAAGTTACCTCACTGACATTTAACTAGAGCAGCAAGTGCTGCTGAGTTGCTTCTCCTCCACTTCAAGAGGAGCTGTGCGGCCAGCTTTCCCTCTGACTGTTCCCCACAGTTTCTCGCCCAGCTTCCCTACATTCATAGCATCCCAGAGGCTTTCAGATTTTCTCCTCTTCCCTTCCTCCTCCAAAATCTTTATTCTTTTTGCTGATATTTCCTCAGGCTTCTTAATGTCTAGAAAGAAAAGCTTGATCCTCTTCTCCATTGCACTGATGCAAACCAGGAGTAAGGCAACAAACAGCTGTAAATTAGACAGAATATCTTAGTGAGGCTTTGCATGTTGCTATAGTCCTTCCCTGTCTGCACTTTGAGCCCTCTGCATGGCTCATTCAGGATGCCCCGAGCCATACAAGGCAACAATCACATGAACAATGCATGGTTGGCCAACCTTGGCTTACTCTGCTTATGCTCTGAATTATCAGTGTGTGAGCCCACTCCACTGTAATTTTCATGTGGCAACTTTTGCCTGGCACTGTGACCCCAACAGGGCTTATTAGTTTGGACATGGTGCTGTGATCTTGCTTTCTTACAGCTCACATCCTTCACAAAGGATGGGAAGTGCAAGCTTGTGGCTACCTGGAATATCTTCTGTTGATATGCCCAAAGTGACGTCTTTACCCAGACAAGGATAACAAGGGCCAAAATATTTGGTAGCTATCCAGCTCCCACTGACAATCTTTGCACTTAATTGCCTCCGTGCCTTCAAAATTCTTGTTGTTATTTAACTTGTGGAAACCTCTAAATTGTTGAGATGCCCAGGAGGGTACCAGTTCTCACGTACAGACCAAGAGTGACTGTCTGAAAAGAGGGAATGGGCTTGGGAGGCATGGGCAGGGAATCACAGCTGCAATGCATTTGTTGGGTGGTGAATGTCAATTTATTGCTTTTGCTTTTCCCTCTAGCCTTTACTACTGATCGCCCACTTCACTCCTGAATAGTTACCTCCAGTATTTAGTGTATGCTTATTGGATAAACTCAAACCAGAAGAAAGAGAAAAGCTCTCAGTCTCTTTCAAGATCATCAGTTACAATTAACATGTGTACTATTCACTTACTGTAATGATTTATGCATATAGAATTATGAATATAGTGTAACACATATATTGGATATATTTTATATTGGGTACTGCAATATATTTCATACGTAATACCTATTTTTCCCTGCATATTCTGACCCCCATTATCCCAGAGTAAATGCAGGATGATGACACTGGCTTTACTGCTGTCACTTTTGTTTAACATAGTTTAACAGACATCAGAAAGCACCAGCCAGAGCAGGCCAAAATGTGCCTTGCTACTCCAGGTTTATTTACAGTACCAGTATAAACAATCCACATAAGACAGCATGAGACTGTCTTCTCATTCAGACTGTTGCAACCACCTGAAAACTAAATCCATCTTCCTGCTGCTGTAGCAAATCGTTTTGAGAAGCCTTTGAGGCTCCCCTCTTCATCAGGACATCAGGAATGTATTCATACAGCTACACTTGAGTTTGCAATGCACAGCAAGGAAACCAGGAAAATGCATTAAACTGTCACACCTGGAAGAACAGGTTGGTCAACAACACACTTCTGTAAGTATTTTTGTATCAACTCTAAATTGTATGCAACTTTTCCCCAGCAGAGATTTTGATTTCTAAACATTTTCCTTGGAGCTTTAGTTTGTGTATGTTTTGCCATACTTGGGCAGCTGTCTTTCCTCCTAGCTGTCTCTCTGACTCTTCTGAGATGAACTTCAAGCCACTGTTGATTGCAGCTGTGGCTGTGCTTTCCTGCTGTGTAGATCAGGAGGACTTACCCAGAGGACAACCGTGCTGGGATTAAAGCAGTGTAAAGTAATGCAGGCACAGACTGAGCATGGCCTTCTACATTTATAGCACTAAATTAAAACTCTTGGGACGCAATAATTTGAAAGGGAAGATGACACATTTCAGCAGTTGTTTTGGAAGCTATTTATATGGTCTTTCCTTAGCCAGATCTAGAAAGCCTGATTCTGCTCTTATTGTACTTTACTCTCCAGAAGACTCACTATTTCTAGAGGATGAAATTCTCTTGGCCATGCAGATTTTGACTTGGATAAGGTTAATATTTTGCTCCTGGATGCTGGTTTTGAAGAGAGTAAGGGACAAAGAGATCACTACAGTCTGTCCTGATGTACAGGGAGAATATAAGTGTGGTCTGGATTATGAGCTACTGGATGCAAGCTACATAAAATAACTCAACAGCTCCTATTTAGCCTATTTCATCTGAAACTTATTACCTAACTTGGCTCATTCTCTTTCACCACTCTTGCACATACACCTCATCTCCTCTACAGTGTTTCAACAGATAAATTCTCACTCTTTCATTCTCACCATTATTCCAGAAAACCTCCCAAATGGATAGAGCCATGCTGACAATGAACAGCTTTTGTTGGCCTGGCCCACATCCTTTGAAGAAGTGGTGTAATGACACTAACAGGAAAACTCTTCCTGTTGCTGTCTATGCTCGGAAGTGACTACAGCACAGGGTCTGTAGCATGGACAAATTCTCACTGCT
Organism: Heteronetta atricapilla; assembly: GCA_011075105.1. NCBI lineage: Eukaryota > Metazoa > Chordata > Aves > Anseriformes > Anatidae > Heteronetta > Heteronetta atricapilla. The sequence continues at coordinate 52,563,537 of CM021763.1, read as the reverse complement.
GCACATCCCAGTGATCAGAATTGGGCTAGTGCTCAAACCAACCAGATGGAGAAAGTCTCATAGTGCCGGGTGAGCTCTTTCTAAGTTACACATGTAAAATTCATCAGATGATGTTGTACTTTTTTACATTGTTTATTGGTTAAGTTTCTGTTTGTTTCTGTTCATTGGCTCACCACTCTACCTAGAGGAGGTTTGAAGGCTCTAGGACTGACCTACTTTTATCCTTCACAATTCTGTTCATTATAACAGTACTTTTTGTGTATTTGGGGGAAATCTGGTCTTAATTTTTTAATGTTCACTGACCCTTTTACCTTACTTTCCTCTTGCCCACTATTTTTGAACAACATTAGACCTTTCATTCACTCTGTTTTTCATGGCCAAGGAAACTACAATGATTTTTTTTTTTTTTCCACAATGGTTGTTAATGAATGTGTGAAAAGTCTTTATTAGTCTAGATTAATCCATCAATTAGGTAGTTCAAAGCAAGCCTCAGCTGGCCACATAGTGATTACACTGAAACAGCATGATGTAAGAGTTGCAGGTAGGGTTCTTGAGAGATACAAGCTGATAATCCTTGGTTGGCTTCTTGGGTAGTTCCCCAGATTTATTGGGCTTTGCAATCATATATGAAAGCTGTAATTATATTTTCTTTCTTTCTTTCTTTCTTTCTTTCTTTCTTTCTTTCTTTCTTTCTTTCTTTCTCTCTTTCTCTCTTTCTTTCTTTCTTTTTTCTTTTTTTTTAATAAATTCAAGGAATTAAAATTCAAAATGTTTAAAATGCTGGAAATAAATAGTAAAAATAATGAATGTTCTGGCTCAGCTTACAGCAAGCACTTAGGTTTTCCTTCTGCCACTTAAGCAGTGCACAGTTTAGAAATCTGTGTATGAATCTTACATGTCTCTGTCTCCCACTTTACAACAAAATGATACTTGGCCACATTCCAGATTTCAGAGAGCTCAGCAAATTTGTATAGGATATGTCAAGTTAAGGGAAATTTGGTAGGGGCTGAAAGCTGTATAGAAAGGAAGATGACAGTTGTTGAGCCTCTCTTAAATTGTAAAGCACAATACAGACATATACAACCATGTGGAAAAGAAGTTCAATTTTGTCTCAACCAGATGACTGTATTTATGGGGTGCTTTAATTTTGGCTTTATCAAACTATATTAAGACTATTCTACTATCTCCGTCCAGAAGAACTGCACAGTGGAAAAAATAAAATAAAATAAAATAAAATAAAATAAAATAAAATAAAATAAAAAATCTGAGAGCTTGAGTGGACCTGCTGGCAGCAAGCGCTGTGGCTTGGCTCTCCATTTGGTTGGTGGAAGGTTACAAATCCTCACAATGTCCCGTGCAAGAAATTAGCTATGGATGGGGCTCAGTGCCTGCAGGTCTGGCTGTTTGAGCAGCATAGAGCCAGCAGTCTTGGCTCTCTACCTCACGTTAGCAAAGTTGTGTTGACCCCTGGCACACTATGTATGCCAGCACAGGATGGCATGACTACATGGCACAAAGGATGATGCTGGAAGCACTTGGAGTTGGGGCCAGACTCATTCCTGCTTGCTAGCAAGCTTCAGCAGTGTGCTGTGCTGTTCCTGGCACACCCCATACTCCTCTGCTTTATTCAGAGGAAAATGAGGACTGACACAGGGTGCTGTTCTTTCTCAGCATCTCTGAACTCTAAGATTGCAGTAGGTGGCTTCTTTCTGGATGACAGAAGAGCCATGGTCATTACATGTCCTTCACAATGCTGAGTGAAGGTTTCCAGAACAAGGGTTGCTTGGAGGAACCATTCTACCTGCTGTATGTATGAACATGCATACATACATACATACAGGTTGCCTAGAAGCAACCAGACACAGCTATTCTGGGATTTCTTAAACTGTTGCAATTCAACAATGAAACCACTTTTCTGTGTTTTAGTCACTTGTCATGGTGACTTTTGTAGGTTATGACAGAGTAGGAACATATATTAATGGAAACAAAGAACTTTCCTTTTTTTTTCCTTTATTTTTTTAATACAGATTTTTTTTTCCCTCAGGCAGCAGTTCCTACCTGATTACAACATTCACCAGTTTGTCAGTATTTCATTAATAAAAAAAAGAAAAAAAAAGAAAAAAAAAGAAAAAAAAAGTTTTTCAAAAGTTGTTTTAACTGAGCTTTTTAAACTTTACTGCTCAATGAAACTTAGTTTACAAGGTATGTGACTGGGAGTCATTTTTTAAATCCCAATTAAAAAATATATATAGTTTGGTATTTTTTAATTACCTAAATGTAAAACAAAATGGAGAGTTTATAAGTTTCAGATGGTTTCTTGAGGCTTTATAACTTTGATCTGAAGATGAAATTGCCCTCTTACCATCTTTTGAAAACAAAAAAGACCTAACCAAAACCAAAGGAAATGTTGTGATTTTAAAACTGATTACAGCAGGTATGCAGTAAATTATGTCCACACTTTTTATAAGGATTTTTACTGGCATGGATCCTAGTCGTGGCACCACATCAAAATCTATAATCAGTCCACAGGTGCTGATCCGTTCCCCTGCTCGCACCACACTCAGAAGACTTCTGCTAGTCTGTGGCTTCCAGGGCTGGGCTTAGCTGTCATGCCCAATGGATCAAACCTACAGAGAGTTTAATTAAAACCCATGGTTAGTTTCTTCTTCCAAGAAACAAAAGCAGGCAAATCCATTGCCCTTGCTTTCCCTCAGATGCATTTTACTTCCAAGATGAACCAGGCTCTGGTGGCACAATGGGACCCAAGAAGCCTGATGTTCTGCATCTCTTCACTGGAAAAGACAGAAAACAGTGTTTGAAAGCAGAGGTTCAACTTCCACTGAATACCAGAGGTAAGGCTGGCAGACATGGTGCTTCCAGGACTGAGCATCAAATGTATACGAAGCAGTGGTGACTTTGGGACCAAGCCAGAGCAGTGTGGGTGAGAGCGGAGGAAAAGGACGAGCTGTCTGCTGGGCCAAGCACAGGATTCCCAGCAGACAAGCAATGACCATCAGGAGGAAATGAAGCTTGTTGGAGAGTTTTAAATAGCCAGTTCCCAAACTGACTGTAATTTTAGCAGCCAGTTTAGCTAGACTGGTCTGAGCTTTTTCCAACATAGCCCTGTTCAAAGAGAGTTCAAGAAATCCTTCTGCCTGCTGCTGAAGACCAGATCAGAAGCACATTTCTCAAAGAATCTTTTACAGCAACGCAAATGAGACCCAATACTATAATTACCGTCACAAGCTCAGTGGGTATCCTTCTGTTCATAGTGTGCATTTTCCCAACCTCCTAATCTCCTGTATATGAAATATGTTTTTATATAGCACATGGAACAGTGTTAAGTTTCTTTCTGATAGCACGTCATTCAGGAGGGAATTTAGGGGAATTAAGTAAAAACTTCAGTCAAGGCTGAACTCTCACGTGCAAATACTTTCCCATTTTGGAAGGGGCACAGCATTGTACCATGATCCTATTTGGTCTGGCAGACCGATCTATTTCCCCAAGAACTTTTGGGACCAAACCAAATTCTTCCAAACATTGTTCAGAATTATAGCTCCAAACAGGGTCTAAGAACAGCCCCTTGAGGTTTCAACTGCTCCCTCCTTACTCAGCTTCATACACATGACTTGGTATACCACTTAAGTCTACAGAACTTACAGGTGGGCAGATAATTAGCATTTTTGTCTTGTCCTTCCTGTAGACCCACAGCAAAAATGGCAGTTTAGTGAAGCTGCTTGTCTACAAATGTGGCTGATACAAGGATGTCAGGTGCCTCTGCTCCAGATGAGCCTGGGATATAGGCAAAGGACACCAAATTCACAGCTAGCTCATCTTCTGGTGGCCCCCGTCTTCCTGACTAATCTCATAATCTCAGAAGTTTTCAGTTCTCTAGAATGGGACTTGACTTCTAAACAGGCCTAAACCTGGGGCCATAACCTACATCTAAATCCCCATCCCAAGTCTCTTTGGCCTATGTCTAAAATAAACACTCCCAACCACATGTTTAAATAATGTCAGGGTCTCAGTACAAACTGATAAGAGCCAGAGAATTCAGCCTAAAGGTGAACGACCCTGTTCTCTGTAATGTGTTATCCTCCTCCTCCTCTTTTTCTCACAACAGCTAAGTGTTAGCACATTACATCATCAAGCATTTGAATTTTTCTGCTCTTGTCATGTTTAAACTCGATTGTCTAACACTCGCCTTTTATGCGTTGCCTCTAAGCTCTTCGCAGTCAGCAAACCTACTGCTGACAGATGGTGGGGAAAAGTGGGCTGAGCTGGATTTCTTCCAAAATCTATGTCTAGCCACATGATATGTAAAACGCAACTCTCATTTAAAATCTGGTCCATTTTTGTTTTTGTTGATCTTTTAGAACTATTTTTATTTCGGGGAGGGTTATTTTCTGTTGGGGATCTTTGTTTGTTTGTTTGGGCCAATGACAGCAGCGTACTTTCTGGCTTCTACGCCCTGCTTTTGGCAGTTTCTGAACTACCAGACAGGAAATTCTCCAAAGTATTGCAGCTGAGAATTGGCCCATTTTCCTGGAACGGAGATAAAGTGGAATAGTTTTGTCAGGTTCTTCTCTTCATATGTAGTAACCCATACTAATGCATATATAAAAGTCTTCAGCCCAGAAATCCTCAGTAAGGGCTACTGATTGATGAAATCTCTGTCAGCAGATGATTTGGCCATTGTAAAAGCAGCATCTAAAGCTGCAGCTTATTAGTTCTGTTTTTTTTGTTGTTGTTGTTTGTTTGTTTGTTTGTTTTTTCTTCTTCTTCTCTTTTCTTTTTTTTTTCAAATATTTCCCCCCTGAACAGTGCAATGCATCAGTTTCTGGTGAAACCTCTGAAAGGGCAACATTTCTTCAGCAGAAGGATATGACTTTCCATCAAACCTAGAAAAAATATTTATGAGATGCTTTTGTATTTATTTACCTATTTTTTAGGAAACATTTTTTTCTTTTCCAAGTTGAAATTAATACATGTATCATGAAATGTCACATCTCATTTTCTTGGAAGACCTAAGGCTAGAAAGGAATGCAAGCATGGTAAATATTGCATTGGCTACATTTTCATATTTTTAAAAGATCATCTGTATGCTCAAGATGAACATATAAAACAACAAAAAATTGAATACATTACTAATACAGGATACTGGAGGAGATAATCTTGAAAGATCCTTCAACATCTCTTCAGCCAGCTTTATTTTCCATCTGGGACAAGATGTGAAAAGGACAATCCCTCTTTTATTTGTTCATATGTATCTAATTAGGCAGTTGGATTGCCTGAATATGAATGAAGACCCTAGGTGAATGCATAGATTAGAAACCAACAGAAGGAGTAGATCAGATCCTGATCCAAAGTGTAATGGCCGAGGCAGACAATTTTACATTGGTTAGCCGAGAAATCATTGTTACATAAAAGATTGTTATAAAAATACACATATAGTGTTGGATTGTGTGCTGCAGTATACTTGAAGATATCAGATCATAAAGCATGGTGCCAAGACTGGCAATAATCAGACTTAACAGATAACACTAATTTTATAATGTCTTCTTAAACAGCTCTTTGTCAGACAACAAAAATAATAAGAGAGATTTGGTGCACTGAAGGAATCACAAGTAGAGTTGGCTGGAAAATTTGCAGATGGAGCAAAACTTTCCCAGACCCTTTCTGTTTGGGGAATGCCTCTGCTCACTGTGCAGACAAGGAAGACAAGTGGTGGAAGGCACAGATGTTGATGAGCTTTCCTGGGTACTTCTGTTTTGTGAACAATGCAGATGGGAGCAGCACTGATGTCTGATGGTCCCTCCAGCTAGGGCTGCACCTCCAGACCAGGCTATCTGTTTCTGAGCAAGCATACATTTCAGTCCATAAGATCCAAATCACTTTTGCCTACCTTCATTGTTAAATACTCATGGACTAGATGGTATTTGGTCAGGGCAGTGGCTGCAGCTCTGGGGCCTTGCTGTTCAGTGAGTCTTCTAGTAATATAGTAATATAGGTAATGCTTTCTGATCACATCATCATTGTATGGAATAGGCTATGGATGTAGAAAAGTAAGTACATCTGGAAAATGTAAACACAATTATCATGGATAACAGATAGCTACATTCATAAGGAAATTCAGCATCTCTGATGCAAGTCTGATTTCTAAGTCTGTTCTTGCAGGACATGAAAAATAACTGATATTTATTGCATTTGTTCAAACTCTATTTTAGTAGACAATAAAGGCCTGATAGAGATTGGGACTGCACTGCATTATGAATTGTACACCAAGAACCTGATCCTGGGAACTTTTGTGCACTTTTTGTCTGTAATACGGAAGTAATAAAAGCATAATTGTGAAATGACTATATCAGGTGAAAGAAAAAGCTAATTAGAAAATAACAGAAATAATTGCAAAGATTTGTTCCCTTTTGTTATTTTTATTATTATTGTTGTTGTTGTTGTTATTGTTGTTGGAGTAGTGTAATTGTACCATTTAAAAAATAATGTCCAATGAGTGAAGAGCTTATTAAAATGTTTCCCTAAAATAATTCCAAACACCAAGTATTTTAGTGTAGTTTTTAATACATGATAGAAAGAAAAAAAAATCAAAATTTTCAAAAACTTTTCCATCATGTTGTAAAAAGTAAAAATAAAAGTCTTAAGGAGTTTGAAGGAATTTTTAGCATCATTTTCACTACTCTCAGCCTGCTTAGGTAGCAACATTGCCTACTTCATGAATGAGTAAATTGTACAACATTCTCCAGTGTCTATTACTATCTATACGTGAATGTATGCTATGTGAATATATGTTATGAATAAATACTTTTTATTTGTATTTTAAATATATATATATATATGTGCAGAATTTTGTAGTGTATGCTGTCACTTTTAAAGCCTTATTTGCACTGGGCTGGGTCCTGAGAAACTGACTGGGAGCTACTTCCAGTGGAATTTCCAAATTTAGAGAAAAAAAAAATTAGACACAACAATTTGAAGCTGTTTGTAAATTGCTTCTTTTAATACAGACATAGTGCAGGTGAAATTACAAACCTGAATATTTATCCTCCGTGTGGTGATAAGGTCAATGTAGTAATTCATAGCATTCAGGACTGTCATATACAAACTGACACAGACATTTAAAAATGTTTTAAAATCTCAATTATGGATATATATATATATATTTCTGGGTGTTTTTGTTTCACTTTTCCTCCCTGATTTGCAAAAAAGCTGCAGTTTTATTGTTAGTGAAATATATATATTTCTTTATATACATATGTTAATATTACCTCAAAGCTCCGGACTCTTCCTCTCACATAGTGAGGTCAATTTAAATGAAGATGCAATAAATTGGAAGTGGAACCATGGCCTCTGTTACAAAGAACCACATGCATAGCTAAGTGAAATGGAAAAATTTGCAGAGGAATATCACTTTCCAGCTTGTCTCAAGAGATGGCTTACTTTGCAGCTTCCAACACCTAATTTATCAGAAGCTGAGGTGGTTTCTCTTTTCCAGATTGCCCAACTTGAACTGCAAGGTAAACAGAAGAGAAAAGATGGCTCATCTTTGTAGTTACATTGTGCTATGACACAGGAATGCTGTGGATGGGATCCTGGACTGGTATAAATCAGGGAAGGTCCATAGAGAGTCAATCTATCTGACTGCAGTTATAGAATGCTTGCCTCTTTCTTGTTTCTTCTTCAGTTCTTCTTGGAGTTAAGATAATGCCATGGTCTGGCAGGACATGGTCTTGTGAAAACAATTCCTTAGGAATGTTTTTGTCTGTTCAGCTGGATCGTTCAGTCTTACCAGCCACAGAGTACTATGAAGAACTTGTTTCTGTGGCTTTGTAAATCAACACCAAGGTTGGAGTTCTTTATCAACTTGACTTTAAAGATCACTGCTTTGGCAGCGTGTTTTGGTTTTGGAGTAGCACGTCCCCCAGTGACATTTTCATTTGATGAATACAAGTTGCTCTACAGAGTTCTGCTATTGAGTTGAGAAATCAGAGCAAGAAAAGAAACATCAATCTGGGACAAAATTTGGAAATTCTTTATTTATTCTTTTCTTCCTTGCTTCCTTCATAAGGTTTAGATTCCTCAGATATCTTCCAGTGACCATGAGCACTCTGAAGCAAACCAGCAGCAGCATTTGGAAGGCACATGTGCTGCCAAGTGAAATCACCTAGTTTCCTTGTGTCCCACTTAAACGTGATGAATCATGACGTTGCTGTGCATGACCCGTGCTTTGCAAAGGTTGTGAAATGCAGAGAAGAGGGGGAAAAAAAAAAAAAAAAAAGAGTAGTTGGTGAGCAACCACAGAAAAAAAATGATCCCATGAGAAGGCAAAACAGAAAAGACAAGGATAAGGAGGAGATCAGGCGAAGAAACATCACAGGGAGAACATACATGTGTGTTTTCCCCCTTTTTCAACAGGCATCTGCCAAAGGATGTCAAATGAGCTTTCATAAGTCATTTCAACTCTCTGTGCCTCTGTGTCCCTCCTCTATCTTAGCTATGCAAACTGCAAATGCTTTGGAGCAAGGGCTGCTGTTTACTCAAGGTCTGCTCAGTGACTACAAAACCCAGGTGAGTCCATTCCCTAGGTGCACTTGATAACAAGGGTGGATATCCTGCCCCATGGTGGTGAAACACCAGACGATGGAAGAGTGTGCATGTATGAAGAAATAAAATAAAAAATAAAATAATAATTAAAAAGAAGTGGGCACACTTTTCCACTATTTTCACAACTCGCTTATGGTTCCTTGGTCTGATCATGTGTAAGGCTTCAGTGCAGGAGGAGCTGGGCCAAGAGGACAGGCCTATGTTGTTCAAAACCTTCAAGCCTAATATTTGAACCGGTCTTGCTGCCCATTCAGAGTAGTTTCTGCCTGGTGCAGCAGCAGCAAATACCCACCCACCCTGATCATCAGCAAAGCCTGTAAGGCCTGCTGTCATCACATGTGAATTTACTGTGAGTGGTAGGGTTTTTGGACTCCATCCTTTTTCAACAGCAGTTGTTACACATGATAAAAAGGATGTGCACAGCTCTTCCTCCTGCCCAGTGGCACTAGAAATCGATGGAGTTAAGACCCGAAGAACCAAATGCAATGTTATGACTCAAGGCAGGAAGAAAAAAAAAAAAAAAAAGAAAAATTAGTAAATAAAGGCATCTGAGACCTAATAAATAAATAAAGGGTCTGAGGCTGAGGGCTAGCTAAGGCAAAGTAGGCCCCGATCCAGCAACACTCTTAAGACACTGTAAATGGCTCAAAGTTACGAGGAGGCAAGTACTCAGGAGCTGAAGTGCTTTGCTGGAGCAGGGTCATTGTGCACAAAAGGACTACTGGGTCTTGAATCTGCTGTAGTATGTGTTTTTAGTTTGGAAAGAGGCTAGCCCTGAAGCTTTTCACCCTATTCTTTCCTCATCTTTTGGCTTTGGGGGCCTGTTTAGGCTGTGCTGTGGGTGGTGGTTGAAGGTATTACTCTCCAGCAGGAAGCAGAGGGGGATTCAGCAGGATCAGAGGTCAGCTGTGGGAGAACAGCAGACGGGAAGACTCACCAGCTCACACCAGTCAAACTGCAGCTTTCAGCTATGCCAGCAAAAACCCTGCCAGCCCTCATTCTCTAAGGGAGGACTGATCCATACTGCTGCACAACTGGCCTGGTGTCCCATTACACAGGGATAGAAAAGACAAATTCTTCAAACGGCCTTGCAGTTCCTGCAGTGGGTTTTTTTGGTTTCAGAGCGGACGGTTCCAGCTCTTTGGCGGCACACTCAGATCAATAATATTTCATGGGAAGCAAGCAGAAACAAATACATGCTCGTCTAGTCACTGACTGCCAGTGAAACAGCATCTCCCAGTGCTTGCCAGCCATGTCCCTGGTGTGCCTGTGGGCGGCTATATTGCTTGAGGAAACAGACAAAGAGGAAGGCAGGGAGGAGGATCCTCCTTGGTATAGTTTACAGTGATGCATGGTTATGAAACTCACCCTCCAGTGCCAAAAAACTGACTTCAAACTGGCCCTGTTGGTTACTGAAATGTTGGCAGAGCAGCCCTGCTCCCATTGAGACTGAAAAGAGTTTTGCCATAGGCATGGGGAGCAAGAGAATAGTCCCTTCATAGGAAAAGACATAGCCATAACTTAGATATGTTTTTTGGAATAGTCCTCTAGATGCAGGGCTCTCCTCTGCTTCCCCCAGGCTAGTGTTTACATGGTGGTTGGCTTCTGTAAATGAGAGTAGCTGCCATCCCCTGAATCCTTGGTTGTACAGACATCAGAATATGGGAAATCTCTAGCTCACAGCAAGATGCCTAAAATCTCAGGGGAACCACACTGGCTACTAAAGCCAGTCAAATAATGGGTGAAAAACTGGAGGGGAAAAATTTTGGTTCAAATCCAACAGCTTTCCCTGGCAGATTTTTTTTTTTTTTTTTTCTTCTACTGGATGGCAAACAGATTAACAAACTTCAGACTGCTTCATCCCAGAATGCCTGATTTGCTTTGAATAGATAGGTTTTGCTTAACTTTTTGGATCACAGAAGTCCCCTACTCCTTTTTAATTTAGATCAATGTTTCAGGTATCATCAAGACAAAAAATCTACCAGGTTTTTCCTCCTGGGCTGTCAAAAAAAAATATAAAAATCAGCCTGTTTGAAAAGAAAAAAAAAAAGGAAAAGAAAAACAAAGAAAAACAAAACCAAGAGAGAAAGAGAGAAAGAAAGAGAGAGAAAGAAAGAGAAAGAGAGAGAAAGAGGGAGAGAGAGAAGGAAAGAAAGAGAGAAAGAAAGAGAGAAAGAAAAAGAAGAAAGGAAGAAAGGAAGGAAGGAAGGAAGGAAGGAAGGAAGGAAGGAAGGAAGGAAGGAAGG
>CM021763.1:52533382-52552272 GCA_011075105.1 Heteronetta atricapilla | reverse complement strand
GAAGAAAAGAAAAGAAAAGAAAAGAAAAGAAAAGAAAAGAAAAGAAAAGAAAAGAAAAGAAAAGAAAAGAAAAGAAAAGAAAAGAAAAAAACATCCCACATTCAAGTTGCTGGAACTTGGTATCACAACACAAAACACCCAAAAGGGAAAAAAAAAAAAAAAAAAATCAAGTCCTCCCTCAACCCCTTCCCCTGCCAAAATTATTTCTCTGAATGTGTGTTCTTGTGACCCAAATTGTTAATATTTGCAGTCATCTGAAAATTCCCACTCTGGAGGGCGAAACTGCTGTTGGCTTAGCGCTCACCTCTCTGCTGCACCCTTGCCTTTATCATTTGTCCTTCATGCCTTTTACAGGGAGGCTGGACACTGGCTCCCAGGAGGTGCTGCCTGGTGGCATCTGAGACCATGCTTGTGCTGCCTTGCCATGGCAGGGCTTCTGCCCTATGTAAGGCTTGGGCAGAGCACTGCCTGCCTTGTTCCCACCCCGGTACCAGCCTGCTCTCCAGGCTGGCAGCAGTGGTGGGAAATGAGCTGTGGAGAGTAAGATGTTGCCAGCACCATTAAAAGGCAGGAAGAATTGGCTGGTAAGTGAGGAGAGGCAGGCCTGGGCAGCTGTTGAAAGGGGGCTTCATCTCCTTCACTGCTCATACCTGGGGAGATTAGGGAGAAAGCAGAGAGGAGGGAAAAAGTGTTTTCTTAGGCTGTGAGAATAGAAAGCGAGGGCATCAAAGCAACAGGGGAGTCAGAGCCAAATTTTCTTGGCAATCACCCATCAGCTTTAAATTCACTGAGAATTCTCATCCTCAGTATTTGTCAGATTATTAATAGTTGTCTTATAGTAGGATTTAAATCTGCATCCTAGGTTGTCAAGTCTGAGTTAAAGAACCAGTGGAAGAGGAGGAATGGCTCGTGATGGGACCTGAGCCAGTTTGGAGGGGTGCTGGTGGGAGGCTTCATTGCCTCTAACATGAGCTGGATCTGTCTGATGTGGGAAGCATCTGCCGAGAGTCAAATAGATTGAGCTAGGGATGTCCCTGTCTAAAAATAGCTATCAATGAGCAGTTCATACTAGGGAAACTGATTTTTGCTGAATTCTGTGTACATCTGAATTTGCTTCTTGGTTTTATTTATTCAGCAACAATATCTGGTCATGTTTCAGCACTGCTGATGGCACAGAGAGAGCAGACAACCAATCAACTTGTATATTTCTCTATATAATAACAGACGTTACATACATACCATCAACTCTCTTACTTGTGCATCATCATTGTCAAATGCTCCATGTCATTTTTCACAGTAGAAAGACACCCAGGAATCTGTGTATTAAAGATCCAAGAAGTTGCCCAGTGCCTGAATTTGGCCCCTGCAGACTAATCTATCCAAGCCAGATAGTGGTATTTGCAGCTGGCATGGTAGAGGGCAGCAGGGCTCTTTGTCCCTTGAATCTTCACTTCATGCTGAAAGAGAGAAATAGTACACTGTTTTCACTCAGGAGCCAGCTCTGGGTTAAAAACTTTATCTCTGACTCGGGATAGTGCTCAAGCCTTCCTCAGAGAAGTTGTTTGCAAAGTCCTTGGAAAGCATGTAACATAGTGCTGTTTAGACTGAGTTTCGGTTGTGGCTGTGGGGAAAAAAGAGGACACTTGAGCTAAGGCTTATTTCTATGGTTGAAAAATAAATTAATAAAAACCAAACTCGCTTCTGAGCTCAACAGCTTTTCAAGAAGCAAGGAGTCACCCAAAACAAATGCCTTTTTCTACATCTAGTGAAAAAGAAAAGTTTCCTTCCTGTCTGGATGTGTTCAGGATAAAATTACAAAGCATTGATCCTGCTAAAGGGATGCTCCCACTTTGGGAAGCAATGGAAGGAATGCCCATTTATTCAGGTGAATAATTAAAATAATTAGATTTCTTTCTAATCTCTACAGAGATCCTCTGAAAGCCAAGAATTTTTGCTGTGTTAGTGTGTTAGCACTGTAGACTGGTCATTCCAGGTGCATTTTGATTAATTCAAAAAGCCATAGGAGTTTTAATTTATAATATATATTTTTTTAGACTTCTCTAATACAAGTGGGTGTCAGATCTGACCTGAGTGATGTTCACCCAGCCAATAATTTTCACTTTATACCTGCATCCATTTGGTAGGACCTGGAGGAGTTCAGGGCAGGTAGGTTTACTGAGTGTAGAGTAGCTTATCTCTTTTATAAGCTTCCTTTCAGTAACTCAACAGAAAAACAAAACAAAACAACAAAAAAACAAACAAACAAGCAAAACTTCTTAATTCAATCCAAAACATTTTACTTATCTTTGAAGGTTTCTGTCACATTTTTCCAAAGGAGTAAAGGACTGGTTGATTGTTTTCATTTTTTTTTTTTAAATTATTATTATTATTTTTTAAGTGTCATGCTTAGATTTAGGAGACCAAATGTAGGAATTAATGCCTTTCCTCTCTCCTGCAAATCTCTGGGAGAATGGTCTATCAACAGAAGTGTAGGGTGTTTGAGGTGGAGCTCTCTGACACCGCAGTTTAGTGAACTTACAAGAGTAATGCTGCTTTAATTCATACCTTTGTGCAGCTCTCTTCTCCCTCCTAGGTGCTTCCCCAGTTTTTGTGGAATTAGGGACTAAAAAAAAGAGGGTGTGTTTTTAACTGAGATAACTTTCCTCATTCTGTTCAGCTGCAACAAACTTGAGCTGGTACAACTGAGTGGGCAGAAGCAAGAGGTAAAGGATGAACTATGAACAAGTTGTCCTTTTTGGTAGGAGGGAACTTTTTTTTTTTTTAAGCTGTTCAGCTTTCTGCAAATAGCTTAAAACGTATGGAGACAAAAAGAGGGAAAGGCTTTGCAAGCTGGTGAGCAGGAAAAAGAAAAGAAGTGCATTTAAGCCCTTTACTTGGCAAACCAGCAAAGCAGGCACTTGAGTGTAGTGGTCTATTTCTGAGGAATGAGAAGAATGACCCCTGGGGTTCTTTCCCCTCTTCCTTGTGCCCAAGAAAGAGGGAAATGTGCCATGAGCAGCAAAATAAATTTACTGATAAAGGTAGGAGTATGGAGGCACAGAAGAAAGGCAGCATCATGACAGGTTAAGCCATGCCCAAGGAAGGTAGGCAAGCCTGGATGTCTGACACTATCCACTGTCTTCTGATACTTTCTTTTACATGATATTGAAGCAATAAGGAGTGTGTGGGACATGATGCTTGACAATATTAGAGGAGATTTATGGGGAAGGACATTAATGAATGACTGCTTTAGGAATTCACTATTTTCTTCTTTCCAAAAGTGTAGGCTACAGTTCAGGTTACGTATTTGATGGAGAAATTCTGCTGGGGTAAATTCCTTGGATCACCTTTTGGGAAAAGAAACAAAAGAGGTGACTATGCTTGTCCTTATGTGCTATAACGTTCATAAAAAATTCCACAAATAAACAAATCAGAAATTGAGAGAAACAAAAGATGATGAAGAACATCTTCCTGTTTTGGCAATGCTTTCACTTGGAGCTCTGATCACACACATTTTCTGCTTTTGCTTGGTAACACAAGTGCAAACTCGCAGACAAGCTTACGTCCAAGGTACTGGGATCCCCTTGTTCCCACATTGTTCTACACTGCAGTTCCACCCCCTCCCAGTAGCACTGACATTAGAAATATTGCTGAAATCCCAGAAGGCAGCTTCTTTTTTTTCTGGGTGTTTGAGTGGTAGGGGGGAACCGAGGGGAACAAGAAAACACTGCAGGGAAGACTCATGAGAGGTCAGTCAGTCAGTCAAAAGGAGAATTACTGGATATATCTACTTATCAGAGTTTTTAGGAGAACAGCATGAAAAGACCTTCAAAGACGATTACTGAGGCTAGAAAACAGAACTAGACAAGGCCAGTGTGGGTGAGTTGTATTTTAAAACATATGACAATTTATATATGCTTGGTGATAGCGCTGATACGGAATGTCTTATTTTAGTAGTCCTTGATCAGAATGCAACATTGCAAGGATAATGTTTTAAGCATCTACACATATCAAATGAAAAAAAAAAAAAAAAAAAAAAAAAAAAAAGCTGCCTTTGTGCATCACCAGGGATTAATTTGTGAGCAAGTGCTTTTCCACCCAAAAAAATAATACATTGGCAAGTGTACATTTCACTCTCATCTAAGAATTTGTTTGCTTGTCCTCAAATGGCATACATAGATGAATTGAGAGCCCTAGTTTCAGTTTGGAATTACTTGAAGTATATTTTTATATTCTCTTTGGCATTTCTGGTGAATAACATAAATGTGAAGCATAACATTAAACTGTATGTATGCTGTTGGCACTGTAATAGAAAACTTAACAATGGAAAATCCAAAATGACTGATAAAATGGTATATGATTATAACTAATTATTAGTTACATGGTCACATCAGTAAGGTTCTGTGACTCACTGACTATGATAACTGCGGGAATTAATATGTCCACAGTGCCTGGAAGAGCAGGCAGAAGTATATGTAGATAAAGAGAGAGACCAACTGCAAGGCCTGTCCATGTGGGATATTTTGTTTCTGGTACCTGCATAACTTAAACAGCTGCATTTTAGAAAGAACTCCTTTTGCATAATCACACAATTTTCAGGGAAGCTTATGTATAAGCTATGGGAGAAAGCACCCTGCCTGTGAGGCCTTTGTACCCTGTGGTCTTTTCCAGCTGCACTGCAGGAGACTGTACCTGCAACAACCACCTGAAGGGGAAAACTTAATCAATGTAACTTCTCAAGGTCCTAATGCACGACAACTGAAGCATTAGGCTGGGAATTTTGACTGATTCTTTTTGATGTTGTGAAACAACACAACTTCAGTGTTGTTGGGCTGTGGACAGAAGGACTCTCTAGAAGGAGAGTAGCTGAGTGACAGTGACATTTTCTCTCCCCATTCAGATCACAGAGGACCAGGAATCTGAGAACCACACTTCATGGAGCTGAGCGAAACCACCATTTGGCAGCTTCTTTGGTTTCACTATTAGGAATGCCTTGTTGCTCTTCAGTGGATTAAAGCAAACTGTAAAAGAGTGTGCTTATCTGAATAAATGTCCCTACAAGCAGTTGACTTGGAATAGTTGCATGCACAGAAGCTCCTAATAGGCTGAGAAGAATGAGGAAAAATGATGATGAGAGGTGGTCTTATTTATTCAAAAACTGTTTTTGCACCCACGTCAAAGAGAATTCTAAGGAATCTTCACGTCCTGTCCACCTCACACCCACTAGCCCTTACTGCTCTGGGGAAGAATGAACCTGAAATACTTTTTGGAAGTAGTTTTTACAGAAAAACAATATGTCTGACCATGGCTGTCCTCCTGTGAAAGACTAAATTACTCCAAATATGGGTTTCTGCTTCAGACCATGATGTGTGCACCTAAAAGCAGACAGTTGACTGTGGGGTCAGAATTGTTTCCCATCCCCATTGCAACCCCAAGGCTTACCCTCTAGCCAGCTCCATCAGCCATTTCCTGTACATATCAGTAACTTCACAGTGAGCATGAGGAACTCTTCAGATCCAATCCTCCATAAAATCCACTGCAGGCAGTATTGACAGCTTAACTGATTTATTATATATAAGGATAGGAGGTAGCTGTTGATGTAGATCTATTTATTTATTTATTTATTACTTTTGGAGAAGCTGAACTGAAAACAATCAGAAAAAATATTAATATTAATTCTGCACTCAGGACAGGGTATTGTCAACTCTGAGCTTTTTGCTGATGTTAAGCTACCCAACCAAGCAAATGGCATGTTTCTGTAGACTTCCATGGGCTTTGCTTTGGATCCCTCTGAAAAAATACACAAATTGCTAAGAGAAACCATATCCCTATGATACACAATGTTGTCTTCCTAATATGTGATGTTAACCTACTCTGTTGTAAATAATACCAACAAAGTGGAAATCTCTGCTGTTGGGAATTGTTAATGAAACAGTGCCTGTAAAGCAATTAATTCTATTAACAAACCCAAATCATGCATAATCAAAGAATTTGTCACCTAAAAACATCATGAGAGCCATGAAGAACACAACTCTGAAGGGATCCCTTTTGAACCCACTTGAAACAAACACATTCTTGAAGGCACTGTTGGGTTCTTTCCCCTGGTCTCTGGTAGGTAGCTTTGAGGTAAAGAGAAGGGAGTTCATCTAATGTAAAAATTGATCTAGCTTTTTAAAATGTTGAGTTACCAAAACAATGTACTCCTTTAATCTTGTATATTAAAAAATCTCTAGGAATCCAAACTCATGTGGAGTTCATCAAACTAAATGAAACATATCATATATATCACTTTGTTGAGACCATGAAGATCACCAGTCTTAACAGTAGGGGGTGAGGAGGAGAATGTTTGTATTTTAATATTTCGGAGAGGGCTCTTGTTTTGAAGATAAAGGAAGCATTAATAGACCTCAATATAAATGACTTCTTGACTGAAGCTAGTGAGGAAACTATTACAGGCTTTTCTTCTGGAGAAATTCTGACTTGGTGTGTGAAGTCTTATGAACTTCTTTTCCCTAAAGTCACTTTATACTCATGTGATCTTACAGGTGAATATTGTTAGGTACAGAGGGAGCTGGCACATAAGGCTTCAAATGAGAAAAGTCACTGGTTCCTCTTCCTGCTGCAAACACTGCAGGAACAATATCATGGCTGGTGTCATGGGGTGGAGGCTCTGCCATTGCTGGATGTAGCTTTCCAAGCCTCTGCTGCAACAGAAGATATGCTTTATGTAGCACAATGACAAGTGGAGAGGAAGAGTCAACACCTTGCCTGTGGGCTCAGCAGACTCAGGTCAAACTGAAGAATCACCACCAACTGCCTTTACTTGATTTGGAGAGATGACCATAAAGAACAGTCTTTGATCTTTTGGGTGCTTTCCCAAACCTACATTTCATGCCTTTGTGATCCTGCCTGTAATTTACTTGCCCTATCTCTCTGTCTAGGACTCAAGAGGTCCTAGAGGTGGAGGTGAAGCATCCTGGAGACACTAAATGGCTCTCTTAAAGTCAGCAACAAGCCCCATCCTCTCCTGCTTCAAGCTGGGTCATTCTTAACCCATTCTAACCTCATCCGGATTATTTTCTTTCACAGACCCACAATGATGTAAACATAGTACTTGCAGAGTACTTCTTTATTTCAGCTACAGCCAGATATCACCACCTAGCAATCACCTTGACCGTCTGATACTGAAGAATGACTGGCTCATTATGGGAGCCAGTTTGGCATCCATTGTAGGAGAAGATTTGCAAAGCAGCCTAAGGGAATTTGGCGCCCCATTCCTATTGAATTACAATGGAACTTGGGCATTGAATTTCCTCAGTTAGTCCTTTTAAACTTCCCCTTCTTTTTAAAATACTAAAGGTGGGGTTTTAATAAGGACTCTGTGTTGGTTTAACTTTGCTTCCTTTGAAGTTGCTGGATACTTTACCACTGACTTCAGTGAGAACATCATTTGGCCAGTGCTATGCAATTTTGAAAAAATCACCATGGAGATTTTGAATTATTTGCTCTAAAATTTATGTCCTGAGTTTATCCAAAAGATTAATTTAGGGGAAAAAAAAAAAGAAAAAAAAAGAGGTGGAGGGAGGAACTGAGCACAGTGAAGTGAACTTGGTGAAATTTAATAAGTAAATTCCAACGTGCTCTCCAAATGCAGCTTGGTTATCTCAGTCTCTAATAGGCTTGAAACCCCCAATATTTATTTAACTATGGAAGATTTGAAGGGCACTCCAAGATAGTTTCCAGTTATGTTATATCAGCATACTAAAAAAAAATCAGCTTTGAAGACAGTGAGCCCATGAACTTTCTTCAAGATGCTTTATCAACTTCATCTAAGTATTTGTTAAATATCTCTTTTAAACTATATATACAGATTATTATCTATTAACTTAATTATATGGCCTGTGGTCAATTTAGAAAGCCTTCTCTAAAATCAAATGTGAAACAGAGACTACTGACAGACTTGTATATTTGGAAATAGATTGAATTTATTAATTCTTCTTGATATATCAGGACTTTCTTTGGCAGACTGAAAACCCAGCTTTGAAAGCAGGCAGTTATCCCTCCTGGCCATGTTTTAACCACCATTTTGAACTGAAATTGCACAGGAGGGATGACACATGGTTAACAATGGGAGATCATTAATTTAAACATCTTCCATTTATGTGAAAGCATTAGTAATGCAATGGGATGGCTGAGGACATGAGTCCATGCTCAGGGCAGGCGGTGGTGGAATTTTCCTCAAGCCAAAAAAAAAAAAACAGATATCAATGCAACCTTCTAAAATGTATGAGGTATGAGAAGCTGGAGAAGAGACTCCAAGTTGAGGACCCCTGAGCAGGACATCCTTAGTTGGCAGGTGGTTTTTGTTAACTTGTAAGTTCAGCCAAGATAGAAGGAAGCTGGCTGGGTTGCAAAAATCAGCTGCATGATTCAGAGGAGGACTTTTGTGGAGGAAGGAACATCCTGAACCCTTTAATGGATGCCTAAAGCCAAAAAGGAAGAATGGTGAAGCAACCAAGCAGAACAGTGTTTGATTTGGCCTGAAGCTTTGTTTTCCTTGTATGAGCTAAAATGTTGGAACAGTGGTTCATGGCTCCCAGAAAGCAGGTGTATCTCTTTGCCCTCAGTTATCTCAGGTTCTAAACAGTGTAAAGTGCTGAGAAGTCAGGGTGGCCAGCATTGCTCCAGGGCTCCAGCCTGGCTGGATTGTATCTCCTATTCTTATGGAGAGGTGGCATGTGGAGAGCTTCAGCATTGTGCCACAGGGGCTAGAGGAGGTTGAAGAATTTCATGAGACCAAATTCTGTGAGCGCCAGGCAAGCAGCTTAATAAAGTATACAGCTCTGGAGAGTCCAACAGGGCTGTGTAGGCTTCTTTAATATATATATATATATATATATATATATATATATAAATCACCTCTCTCTCCAATATCTATTAAATGAATTACTTTCTCTGAATAAGTACAGATTAACATCAAAATGAACTCAAGTTCAAAAAGAATCTTCCATTCTGTGTTCCTTCCTTCAGATGTTGTATCCAAAAGTTATTAAGATTAACAGGCTTCCCATTACTTTGGTGTATTATGGCCCTATTTCTTTCGGTGGATTGGATTTCTGGTACTAGTAGTGTTTGGAAACATGACCAAAGGAGGAAATAATCTACTTCAAGTATATATTGAAACTTCTTTGCAGGAGTAGAAACAATGTGGAGGGAAATGTTTTGTTCACCCCTTCAATGTGTTCCAAGAAAACAAAACACAGAGAGCAACTATAACTTCCAAAAAATTCTCTGGAAAAAGTTAAGCTTAAAGGAAAAACCTTGAGTTGATGGAGAAAACACTTGGCTTGGGGTGAGAAAAAACAGTAGTATGAGGTTTTGTTTGTTTGTTTGTTTTTAACACTTTTCCTTTCCTTAATTCCAGGAAGAAATAAATTATCTTTCAGAATTTTTCATAATTTAGACTCAGTAATTGCCTTCAAGGCAACCCCTCTTAGCATTTAATGTTGCAAAAAATAGATGTGTGAACACATCCAGAAGAAAAAGAACTTCTCACCTCCTGGCTGCCCTTCAGCTAACAAAATTTTGTTTGTTAGCCTCCAAAGCACATATTTTCATCTCAGGTTTGGAGTCAGCTCCAAAAATTTAAAAAAAAAAAAATTGCACACATGAAGAAACTGTATTCAGGTAGGTAACTCTCATTTACTACTAATGAACTCAGATCTCTCAGTAGCTTGCAGTGAAGCACGTACCTACTGAATGTGTAATACTGCAGGTTACACTGACAGCAGCTATTCTCCTGGATATTGCTGACTGGAGATGTTTCTTAAATTATGGCAAAGACTGCTACAGCAAATAGGACTCAAGTTCTGACAGAGGCTCTCCAGTCTTTGTCTCAGTTCAAGGTGTTCTCCTCCATCTTTCATGTAGGTTTAATTGTTTGATGTGTCTGACTGTGGACACCAGACATTAATTTTCTTAGATTCTTCCTAATGTGAGAGGTGAAAGAAAAAAACAACTGACAATTTAAATAATTCCAGTTACACTGACAGTTCATGACAAGAGTTCTTGCTGTGGACAGCCCAATTCACATGGAAGTCTATTCAGATTCTCTTGCAAGTGCTCTGAGAATGGAGGGTGGCCCAGAGATATTTAATCACACTGAAATTAACACATATTGGTAAAGTATGACATATGTAATACCTTTTGTACATGTGTAGGAGGCTCATTTGATATCTGGGTGTACAGAGAAGCCCCCTATTCTTTCCTTCAATACAGCACTTACAGTACTGATGACCTGGTTGAAAAGTCCATGAGGAAAACAAGAATGCCTTTAGAGATCAAGATAAGGCCATATAGTGGTCTTCCTGTAATAAAAGGGGGCCTACAAGAAAGATGATAAAGATCCTTCTTTATCAGAGAGTGTAGTAAGAGGACAAAGTAATGACTTTTAAAAAGATAGCTAGAAAAGAGGGTAGATTTGGAATAGACATAAGGAAGAAATTCTTTACTCTGAGGATGGTGAGGCACTGGCGCAGGTTGCCCAGAGAAGCTGTGGATGCCCCATCCCTGGAGGTTTTCAAGGTCAGGCTGGATGGGGCTTTGAGCAACCTGGTCTAGTGCAGTGAGAGGTGTCCCTCCTGATGTCAGGGGGTTGGAACTGGATGATCTTTAAGGTCTCTTCCAATCCAAACAGTTCTGTGATTCTGTGATCATCTTTCACCATCTTGCTTTTCTCAGTGAATTCACAATATGTTAATGAGATCACAGCTTCACTTTCTTGTACTTTATTTTCCCTCCCATCTGTTTATTTTTGGTCCATTACTGCAAAATATTTGTGTGCAGGCAGGTATAGTTCCTCCTCAGTGCCCAGCAAAGAGACTCTCTGTTCTTAACTGGTGTTTCTAGGCTCCTTTCCCATGCAAATAATGCTGAGTAGATTTCATAACAGATATCTTTTGCATATACTTTTCTATCCAGAACTCTTCCATGAGTTACTTTGTTCAGTCTCATTTTTGTACCGTCTTTGGAAGACAGTGTTAAAGAAGGATATCATTACAGTTTTCAGCCCTTCAGAGAGCGTGTAGAGAGGACAGAGTCAATCTTTTATTCGGGTTAGACAGCAGTAAGGTGAAAGGCAATGGGTGCAAACTCCAACGAGTGATGTTCTGAAATCTTAGTAAGGGTAATCAAGCACTTCAAAAGAGACACAGAATTGATGTGCCTCTACACTTGATATTTTAAATTCAGCTGGTCAAGAGAAGAGATTTAGATTGGATGTTAGGAGGAAATTCTTTACTCTGAGGGTGGTGAGGCACTGGCAAATGTTGCCCAGAGAAGTTGTGGATGTCGCATCCCCAAAGCTGTTCAAGGCCAGGAAGGATGGAGCTTTGAGCAACCTGGTCTAGTGAGAGGTGTCCCTCTTGATGTCAGGGGGTTGGAATTGGATGATCTTTAAGGTCCCTTCCAATCCAAGCTATTCCATGATTCTGTGAAGTTCTGGAGCAAATTTACCTATTTGGCCATGGTTTGAGCAGGGTCTTGAATCACCAGATGACCTCCAGAGGTCTCTTGCAACACAAATTATTCTATCATTATATGTCTACTTATTATCTAACATATTTAGGCTGTTAAGATGTTATAGAATGTAATGATATATATATATATATAAAAGAAAACAGACTGTACAAATGAATAAATAAACAGCCTTTTTTGCTATATTGACATTAATGAAGTTTCTTTTAAGGCTCAATGTTTCCAACCTGATTTTCTAAAAAAATGCAGGCTGATAAGACCAAGTATGACTTTTCTACCAGCATATCTAGGGTAGCTCTTCCACAATTTCATTTTTCCAATTAGAAATGTAGAGGCATGAGTTCTTTTTAACTTGATTGATTCAAGTTTCATAATAGAACACTATGAAGCCAGTCCAACCATTAAACCAAAGAGAGCCCTTTTTCTTGACATCTGTGGTTTGCACATCAAATCTTCTTGGTTGTTGTTCCTCAGTGGCTGTTAGATATCTTTGGATTTTTATTTTATTATATTTTTGTCTGGCTTTCTTAAAATGTGTTCAGAATAGAAACATCCACAGTAAATTAGAAATTTTGTCATAATTTTTCATGTGCCTGTCTTTCACTTGGAAAAGATAGTGTAAATGGAAGATTGTCCCTGAAATGATGGGGAGGTGTGGGGTTTTAAAGACCCAGAACACGTTTGCTATGTTCCCTTTTATGTCTTTGCTGATTTTGCTCTCTCTGGTTAATTTTCATATAACCTGTACTTCAAAGATATGAAATATGCTAATTAATTAACTTTATGCTTTAATTCTCGAAATAGAAACTGAGCCATCATTGTCTTTGAAAGTGATTCTCCCTGTATTTACAATGACAAAATACTAAATGATGTTTTCGGATTTTCATGGTGAAATTGAATTTTCACAAGATGACATTGCTAGATAATTTTCCAAAACTTTTTTATTTTTTTATTTGTTTTCCAAATTGTGGCATAACAAGCCCTCTACTTGTATACACTGAGAAATTGTTTGGATATAACAAACTTTCTAGTGATGACTTTTTTTTGTCTTTAATGGGAAAAAATCAGAGGAAGGACACTGACTGACCTCAGGGCTTTTTGAGAAAGAACAACAATGCTAGTTTTGAATTTCTTATATTTGTGTTTAATTTCCCTTTAATACAGAATTTCCTGAAAGTCAGTCTGAATAAACTATTCAAATGTTGCTTTGGTCTTAAAGATTTGTTTTTACACCTCTCTTTGAACAGCAGAACAGACAACTTCAATCATAAAGAAAAAAAAAAAAAAAAAAAAAAAAAAAAGTAAGAAATGTATGGCATTCCATCAGAGGAACAGGGAGGTTAACATTCATAAACTGCATGAAGCTGACCACCTGGTTCCCTGAGATATCTTCTTTTATAATTTGATAGGAGCTGTGTTAAATGAAACTAGATTCCTACCAACAATTCCACAGAAAGACAGTAGTATAACTGTAGAGAGTTCATAGAAGAAGAATAAGCAGCCTATAGCCCCAGACAGACCAAATTGCTGAACAGATCCCTAGAGAACAGCTTTTTCATTCAAGCAAGCTAGAGGAAAGAATTTTTATACAAAAACCAATTTACTTTGCTGGTATCTGTTTTGTTTATTAATACCACCAAAGACACAAGTGCTTCATTTCTCCCAGCCCAGGTTTCTTTTCAGCCTGACCTTCTGTCACATGACTTGAATAGTGTAGTATATGCAATGTGTTACCATGGAAATGATAGTGATGATGGCATGTGTTCAGCATAGTCAAATTTGAACCTAATGAGAGCAGATGTGACTTTGAGCTTTCATCCCTAAAGAACAGACCTGGTTATATCATCATGTCTTTTCTGAGGAATTGTGGAGAAAGCCCTTAAACACAACTCTCTGATTGTATTAGCTGTGAACACCAATACGAATACATGCAAATAATAATTTCTGCTTGCTGCGAACATCTTTTTATGAAGTCAAACACACCCACATCAGAAAAGCTGTGAAAGAGGACAAGCCACGAGGAAAACAAGAACTCTTAACCATCTGCAGTTCCCATTACTGATGTGCATTATCTTCCCCAAACATAAGCAGATTCCTGTACGTCACTATGCGTTATCAGTTTTGGTCTCTACACTTTCCTAGGAAAATAAATACTTCCAGTTGCTGCAAACCAGTGTGACATGCTATGCAAAGCTGCATAGCACCATGAATAAATTATGGCTGTCACCAACTCTTCTTTCTAAAAAAGACTTACAAAAATAAATTAACACTACCCTTGAGCACTGCTGAGTGAACATCTCACACGTGACTTTGCTAACTAAAAGGATCAGACCTTCATTTCATCACAGTGAAGCCTCCACAAGCAATGCATTCTCCATGTGAGAGAAAAGCCATTGTGCTAAACAGCTACAGAAAGAGAAAAGGTCCTAACACAAGAAAGGAGCATTCAAACCAAATTTTTTCAAGCCAGTTCCAGCCCTGGTAACTTGGAGCAGGATCAAGAACTCAGCTAGACCAAGATCAGCAAAGATGTCTAAGGCTCTTCCATAATTAGTTTAGATAATATCTTCTCTGTAGCCTGCTAGGAAGAGACCAAACCTCTGTGACTTTTCCCCACCCTCAGGGTGTTGTCAGATGGGGATGCCTGAAATTAAATAGCTGTGAATTTCATCCATCACTGTGTGTGAATTGTGTTATATTGCAAGTATTAAGGCTTTATCTCTAGGTTTATAAAAATGAAGACCAACTTTAGCTTCAGCAACAGTACTTAAAACAAAAACAACAACAAAAACCATATTACATACAAACAGTGGCATATGTAGCTACAAACTGAGATGGAATAAATCATCCTACCCTTGTGGATGGAGTCCTGCTGTCTGCACCTCTATTTTTCTTTCTTGTTGAGGTTTGCAAAAGTCCTGATTCTAACCCAGAAGGTCAGGTGAAAATATTTGTTGCTGTTTCTCTAAGAATTTGCTACAGAAACTCCCCAATGGACTTTCAAGATGTGAACAGCCACCACCAAGAGGTTATGCAAGAAGCCAGATTAATTCTCTTGGTATCACAATATTGGATCAAAACTAATTAGGGCAAACCTGGAACTTGCTTATCAAAAGCTAAGTCAAAAACCTTCCATCCATGTTTATAAACAGGCGAAAGAGACAAGGAAAAAAGGGAGGAGGAGGAGATCATTGTCTACTCTCTGTTAACCCTATGTGGCTGAATATGTGCCCTATTCAAATGTTATGGATGACTCAAAGGCATTTGAAACCCACCTTGTCCTTCGAAGAATATGCTGCTGCTTGTCCTAGTCTCCCTGCAGCTCCTTTCCCCTCTTTCTTAAGAAATTCATTATAAGCTTAAATCAGCTCCAATTGCCAGACTTCAAACTTAAACTTCAAAGCAACAGGGCTCAGCAGTGAGGGAAGGCAGGAAAGCCTCAGTTTCCCTTTCAAACCTTGCACGTAGTATTTGCTACCCAGTTCTCACAGCTCTGCAACTTCTGGGAAGAGGTACTGAGACACAGCTCTGAGACACCTCCCGGTGTCGTCCTGAGCATCCAGAAGGGAAGAAGAGCACCATATCCAGCCAGTACCCAGGCCATGAAGCTCTGACCATACTCAGGTGGGACTGGTAGGGCATACTCCTGCAGGACAAATGACCCCGACAGCTGGAGTGCTAAGAACAGAGGGCAAGACCTTTGTGAGAGGTTGCATGTCAGCATGCTGGGGAGCTCACCATCATCCTTTCCTAGCGCTGGCCAACACCAACACAACATCTTCCCTGTGCTCCTAGTATTACACCAGTCAGGTGGGTTGTCCTATACAGTACAGGTCAACCATGCTCTTTGTCTGGTTTTGACATCCCAGTGCCATGGTGCAAGCTAAGTGTGATAGATGATGAATGCAGTTTGCAGCCGTAAGACTGCAGCAGGCTGAGCATATCACCAGCTACAGCTGAAATGTTAGCTGGAAGCTGGGTGAAAGGAATCTCTTTAACAGGTGTGCTAGGAGTCTGGCACGGAGACTTGGGCTGGGGCCAGTACCACTGAATGTCTGCTGTGTTGATTCACTGGCAGGCTAGAGTTACAGCAGGGTGGAGGGAACCAAACGCAAATGTCCCTTGGTCTGCAGAAGCTTCTCACTTGCTAGAAAATTCCATCAGTGTTCCTGAATCATCTACTGTCCAGGAGCGGTGACTCTCTTTTCCTCTCTCTCTCTCTCTCTTTTTTTTTTTTTTTTTTTTTCCAAGAACTCAAGCAGGTGTCCTTTGCTAGGAGTTGTTCTTCTGCAGTCCCTCTTTAAAACCAGAAAACACAGATCAGCAGGGATAAACTGTCCTGAGTATTGGCTAATTCAGTGCAGCCATCAAAATCTTTTACATATGACTACAACAAGTAATGGACAGATCAGTGTCTGTTTGTTCCTCAGACTAGGTATTTATGCAGCAGATCTGTCTCTGTTCAGTAGTTACTCTTAGGATTTCCAGAACTACCTTAATCTTAGGTAGGAAATTACTCCAATTTCTATATTGTCATTCCAAAGCTGCCAGCTCAACCTTCTCACCACACTACAAAAAGATAATGACTGGAAGAGATGTGATAGGTTTGATGGCCTGGGACAGTTTTAGATAGCAAGCTAAGCAAGGTCTTTCTGAGCCAAAGCAGAATCCTCTGCATCCTCCTGACTTTAGCCACGTCAGTAATCCCTAATGTTTGACTGCCTGACTGGAAGCCAGAGGGCTTCCTGGTATCCCATTGACTTCACTGGGAGTTCTGGATGTACAGGACCAGGTGACAAAAAAAAACCTGGAGATGTTTCCTTTGGTCTGTTGTTTTCAAATATGACTTTACCAATTGTTAAGCAAAAGCTTGGCTTTATGCCTCAGATCAGGAGGAGCTTTGCTTGTGATCTCAGTGGGCTTTTTGGAAGAGCATTTAACATTTCAGAGCTCCATCCACCAATTACAGCTGCAGCAGAAACTTTTAACCAAGTTCTAACACTACATGGGAGAAATAGAGAAAACAGAAAAGCATGAATTTGCTGTACAAATGGTCTGGTTGCCTCCAGAAAGAAGCAGCACAGGAAGTTCTCCTTGTCTATACAAATTCAGCTGAAGATGACTGGCCATTGCATGAAGTCTACCAGACCAAAGAAATGATCTGTTCAACATTATGTGATCTTACTCTCTCTCATGATTACCATCCTACTTCTTGACTGATCTCACAGAATCATTAAGAGTAACAGAGTCTGTCCAAGAGTTGTTAAAATTAAATAGAAATTTTCAACACCTGTACACAAGAACAAAGAGAACTAGAAACATAGGTTATACAGGTAAATGATCCTAAATGAGCCTCATTTCTTAATTCTTTGAAACAGCAAGCATGCAATCAGGTCAGGGAAAATTACTAACCTGAAACAATAATTATGATTTGCCTTTTGTGATTTAGCAATTAATTAGCATATGACTAGTGAACATTAGGCTTATGCAAGATTGCAAATCTGTAGTCCCAACCCCAGCTGGAGGCTTTGTTAGACTATACTACTGACATAAGTCTTAATAAGTAGATTGGTAATCTCTGTTATGGGCTTCTCTCCTGTTCAGAGGGTAGGAAACATCCCATTTCTCTAGGTCTGAAGCAGGATTAATTGATTGGTCTCATATGAACCTGAAAACCATTAAGAGCACGGAGGATGAAAAGCAATTCAAACTGCTTTATTACCATTTTCTAGTAAAGTACCAGTTTAGACTCTGGACCTACTGTGAAGCAGCAGGTTTCCAGATATTGACTGTGCTGGCATGTGCTTCTGGAAAAGAGGAAACGACTGATTCCTAAAAGCAGAAACATCTGCTCAAGTCATGAACACACTTTCTGGCTGAGGCCAAACAGTGGGATTGCTAAAGAAGTCCATGTGCTGCCAGCCACACTGGCTGGAATCACAGCAAAATGGGTAGTGAACAATGAGCCACACTAGCTCCTCCCTCACGCTCAACACACCATTCGATAAAAAAATGGTGTTATGGGGCTTACCATAGTCCTTTCCATGATGGCTTTTATGAGTAAGGCAAGCAGTGTCATATTTTCCCATGGTGTGGATAGAGAAGCAGAGATGTTTCTGCAGAAGACTCGTGAATTTCAGAGAGGCAAAACTTTCCTCCTGGATGCCAGTCTGGGCACTGCACTAGGTGAGACTGCATCTTTGCATAGGATGCTTTTCCTACAATGCATTTTCATTTTGGGGGCTGTTTGATCCAGTTGTTTTTCCATTTAAAGCAGTGTGAGTAAATTCTACTGAAGTCTTACTGGTGGGACAGTGTTACAAATTGAAGAGAATTGGGCCCAGCAAATACAATTTTGATACTACAAACCCATTAAAATGCTTTCTTTCTTTCTCTGCCCAGAGTAAAGTTTGCCAGAATGATGAAAATAAATGATCAGTTAATATAACTTTGCTTGAACCAGCAGAGTTGCAAAAGTATCCAGGTATAAATATCAAGATACTTTAGTAGTTTAGCACCACCAACAAGAAAATACAATTGAGAAATATGAATACTACTGGGATTTAATTCTGGAGGTCTTAACAGGAAACCTCTCCCTTTTTCACCTATGTAAGAAGGAAAACTTCAGTCAAATCAGAAGGATGACAGCAAATTCTTAAGAAAAGTTGGTGGTAAAATTCAACCCTGTATCAATGACTAGTGTGTAAATTAATATTCTGCAAAAGCAGAGTATGGGTTCAGTTTTGACTGGTGATTAACTTTCCCAGGAAGTCATTAGTTACTGACTGTAAGCATTTGCTGAAAACTTTGCAGAATGAGGACTATAGGGTTGAATGCAGCCCACACAGGAAAAAAAAAAAAAAAATGCATTGTCAATCTGTGGGACATGTTTTGCAGTTCCTAGTGCACCTTCCATTACCAATTATTTACTCTTGTTCTCTGTTTCACAGTATTATATGGACATTTCCTGCTTCAGAACTAATACTGCAGCCTTTGATCCTGAAATGAGCCCTGTAAGTGAGACCTACACTAAGGGGCTCTTTCTTCTTCCTGTTTCCAGCACTCATGAAACCGCTTCTCCATCCGCACTTCAGCAATGCACTCAAGCGTGTGCTTAACATTAAGGTCATGCAGGACTTATGTATGTGATTAAAATTAAGCATGCATTTAAATGCTGCGTGGAACTGGGACCTCAGTGAGGATGGCTGTTGGATCAACCTGCTATGACCTTTGCTGAGCTGATTATAACTCAGCCTTTGTAGCACTCTGTTTTTCCCCAAAAGTCATAGTTTATTCAATGTGTTTTCCATCAGAAATTTAAATGGTCCTTTTTTTTTTTTTTTTTTTTTTTTTTT
>CM021763.1:52505693-52525388 GCA_011075105.1 Heteronetta atricapilla | reverse complement strand
AAAGAAAGAAAGAAAGAAAGAAAGAAAGAAAGAAAGAAAGAAAGAAAAAAGAAAGAAAGAAAGAAAGAAAGAAAGAAAAAAGAAAGAAAGAAAGAAAAGGAACAAAGAGAATATGGTGTGAGGCTAATTAATACTGAGAATTATACCAAGCCAATAAAGGAGTATCCACCTACCCTGTGATGTGTACTTGCATTTAGGTGTTTTCATTGGTCTCTATTACAGCAAATCCATTAGTATTTTGGCATTTTCTTCATATAATTTAATAATTTGATGTGGAAAATAGCTAAAAGCAAAAATAGTGAGAAGTAGAAAGCTATGAAATAAAGTGTTCAGAAGGAAGAATGGCATTTTTGCCTGTCTTTTTTTAAGAGATAAGTTGATGAAATCAGTTTCTAGTGCTTAAACTATGAAAAGGATTGAAGACAAATGATGGAATTTATTGATTTAATTAGGAAACATTAGAGACACTGGAGTGTATTGGTGCTTTTGTATCTCAGGAGCAGGGACTGCTATATCCATCTATGTGAAAGCTAGCAAGGACAAAAAAAGAATAGACCCTTTCAACTACAGGCATGCATTCTGGCCTCAAGCTGTCCATTGCTTGGTTTGATCACATTTGAACAAGGCTAGATACCCATGGACAGAAGAACAGAGGAGGATTTTGAGCTTGGCAAAAACAGAAGCATCCTGGTGGTAGGATGTGTGTGGCTTGGCTAGAGAGTCTTGGCTGATTGGCAAAAAATCTGGAATCAGATGGGTTCCAGGGCTGAAATGGCAGAAAGCCTTGAGTGAAATGAAAACGTATGGCATGCTTCATAATCTAGGAGTGGAATAAGACTCAAAAATATGTTCCAAGGTTTCTGCAACAGGGGCCGTGGGTCAGACAAGAAGATTAGACTAAGGTCTTGTCTACACAGGAAATGGACTGGTTATGTTGAAATAATGATACTGCTATAGTTTGGCTGGTTAGTTTCTCAGTGTAAACAAGTCCTTAGTAAGGCAAAGAAATCATTATGAGACAGGAAGACACAAGTTTGTCTGGTTTTATCAATCTGAATAGAGTATAGCTGACTTTGAGCTGGTTATTCCAAAGATGGCCTTCAGTCCTGCTTATTGGGATAGATCAGGGAAAACAACATCTGTCAGATGGACATGTTAGCTAGGAAACTGGAGCCCTTCTAGCTGGTGAACATTGAGGCAAGAGCTGCACATTTCACAGGAATGGCAGTGGCTATCTCCTACAACTCACACTTCCCCTGACTGCATTCTTAAATCCTCACATCCAAAGGACAAAGAACAAATGAAGAGTTTAACATAAGGGAAAAGGAGGATGTTTGAATAAACTTGTATAATACTAAAACATTGTGAATTGGCATTTGGTCAGGGCAATTATGTAATGTTTGATGGGAAAAAAAAAAAAAAAAAAAAAAAAAAGATTCACACCAGCCTTCTAATCTAGGGAGTGTATGACCAAGTGTGAGAAAGACATTTAGATCTCCATGCCTCCTCACCAGCAAACCACAACTGAGTTGGTACACCAAAGGATTGTTGTTGTCATGAAATTACATGGCAGCTTGATTTTTATATTAAAGTTTCTGAAATCTGTGATTAGCTAGCTATGAAGGCAATTAATTATTCAGTACATTAATCTTAGGGACAATTAAGTAGGTAGGCAAGGTAGTCAAACCAATTAATTTGTTGGAGTCCCTATTTTTTTTTTGTTTGTTTGTTTTTTAGTACACCATGGGTTCTTGCACAGGCAATTCCCATCTGAAGCTTGGAAGTTGTCAAGAAGGAGAATAGATACCATCACATCCCTAGACTTTCTCACTTGGAGGGCACAAGAAATGCTTTGAAATTAGGGAATAAAAACTTCAGAGTGTTTCTACTTAAATGATCAAAAGAGAAACAGTTCAAAATGTGGGGACAGCTCTAAAACTGATGTCCAAGTTAGAAGGTGAAGAACGACAATTTAAGAACATTTTGAGATGAATGAGAAAGTCCAAAGCTCTTGGAGCTATTGCTCCAGGCTCTCTGAAGGCTCAGAAGAGGTATCTGCATCAGCTGGTGTTTGAGTTACATTTATCAGAATTTCCTTTGCAGACACAAAAATTAGGAACAAGTTACGCAACATGCAGACTTGGGCCTTGGAGCACAACTGGGCATCAGGGCTTCTACAGACAACAGCACCTGCAGCACAAATAACAATCTAAGAACAGTATAGACAAGCAGCCACAAAAATGATAAGCTAGTCTAAAGTCAGGGAGCAATTTTCAATGCAAATTTGACTGAACTATATCTAACTGCAGCACAGCCTGGTTATGATCCCTATATGCATAATTCACCTACTTGTCTCTCTGAACAGCCAGACTTGATGTTGCCCTCAGCTTTTTGTATCCAACACATAAATTCTGACTGTTTTCCCTGCAGATGTCAATTTTCTTGTGGCTTGATTTTTAAAAAATTATTTTTATTTTTGATTTTGCACACCTTTGGTTTGATTAATTTTGCTATGGTCACTGAGCTTCTTTCCCTTGATACTCTCCATGTCCACTTCTACTTGTCCCAAATACTTCAGCTTGTCATTCCATCTACACTTCAGTGCGCTCCTAAATTTCCTTCACTGGTTGTTACTTACAATCATGTCAAATTAAAACTTCTATTTTCTTTTTAAGAAGCATCTATTTAACATCTTTCAGTAACATGGACAATGGGATCGAGTGCACCCTCAGCAAGTTTACTGAGGACACCAAGATCTGTGGTGTGGTGGACAAGCTGGAGAGAAGGGATGCCATCCAGAGGGACCTGGACAGGCTTGAGAGGTGGGCCTGTGTGAACCTCTTGAGGTTCAACAAGGCCAGTGGCAAGGTTCTGCATCTGGGCTGGGGCAATCCCAAGCAAAAATACTGTTGAGTTAGGCATTATACATATGTCATAACAACCTCTTGTATTTGCCCATTTATAATCAGAGCATTCTTGCTTCATTAGTGGTATTTCTTTTGTTTTCTTTTCCAAGGCTTTCATTAAAGTACACTTTCCACAATAATTTTTCTCTCGTTACGTATTTTTGTGTGTGTTTGTATGTGAAGATTCCAAGATCCACAGCAAAAATTATGCTAACATAATATAACTAACATATTTGTTAAATCTCTGCTCAATCATATAACTTCTCAATACATTCCATGTCACGTTTTGATGCTCGGCATGTTTTACTATTAAAATAGTAAGTACCAGCTTGACTGCAGTAATATCTTTTGTAAGACTATACAGAAAAGAGTACCACCCACTTGCAGTTGTCAGATTTTCAGATAAATTAGTTCATTACTGAGGAAATGACGGCTTTTTTTTTTTTTTTTTTTCTGCCATCTTCTTTTGAAATTAATTCAAATATTAATATATTGATTGGACAGGTGACATTTACAAAGAGACTGATATGTATAAATAATTGTTACCTTTCTGAAGATAGAATAGGTTGCCGAAATGTTTTTGTAATTATATGTGGGGATTTTTTTCCAAGTGTACTGGTACTATTTTTGGACTTCCTTTTGTGTTCTTATTTTTTTTTTTTTTTTTTTAAATTGTGTGTGTTTGTCCTACATTCTCCCTATTTACAAGACCCACCCAGTCACCTTCAAGACTGAAATGTAGACAGGGTTTCCATAAAGAAGTCTGAAAATTCTAATACTGAAATGGTGCTGCCAAAAAGGAAGCAAAACATACCCAGCTATTTCCACACATTAGTGTAGAAACTTTAATATTGGAAGATTCAAGACAAATTAAAATGGCCATAGGTCATGAAATATATTTTGAAGTCTACACTATAGCACATCTTCCTACATATGCAGTTAACTTTCATGATGACTGCCCACCTCTGACCAGATCAGTAGTTAATACAGTGAGTGGCATCCCTGCCCATGGCTGAATTGGATTATCTTTAATGTCTCTTCCAACACAAACCATTCTATGATTCTATGGTTGGTGTGCAACATTGTAAACATGAAATTATAGTACAAATGGTGTCTCTTCAATTCTAGAGAACACAACAGATAGATGTAAAGAAAAATACTGGAAACAGTTTCTACTTTATAATGAAGAATACTAGTACAGATGCAATATCACTGGAAAAGAACTGCTCCTTCGAAATACAGCATGTTGAAATAAATGAATGCAGAGAGAAAATCAGCAAAAGGCTATACTTTAAAATGTAGGAAGTCAAGATGGGCATTAGGAAACTGGGTAACTCTAGGAAGATCAAAGGAATAGAACACAAGATATGAATTTAAAGAACAGAATATCGCCCTGTGAGACATCATAGTATCAGAAGTACCATAACGAAAGCATCAATGGAGAAGAATGTCTGATTTCAAGAAATGGCACCTACAAAGTATTGAAAATAATTGGTAAAGATTATTAACCCAATTAGATGTAAGAATGAGCTAGGCAGAAGGTTTGAATTAGCAGTATATCCACTGGAGTCAATGAAGCCAGCCAAATTACATCATTTGGGGTTTTGGCTGATCATGTGGAAACTTGGATTGAAAAAAAAAAAAAAAAGTGCCATAAATACACGGGAGTAGAACAAATTCAATCTTTTAACAGAAAGAAATGGACAGCAGATGGATGAGGAAGACCTTCATTTGCTGTTAGTTCCAAACTTAAGATCGTGATAAAAGTCTGTATTTTTTTTTTTTTTCCAAAACATCTCCGGTTTTACAGTAGCAGTGACAAGATCTCAGATAGCAATGGTGTGCCCAAAACAAATGATGTGATTAGTAGAATAAGGTAGAGTTTTGGCATGCACTTCAGCAGTGTTCAATTTTCTGCAATGTGCATCCCAATGCTCATAGGGAAAATGAATTGGAATTGACCCATATGTACAATTGGGACTTCAGCAAAAGCAGAGGAAGAAACAACTTCGTTAAGAAATAAAGTGTAAGCTGAAGCAATTCAAAAGTAGAAGATAGAATGCATTGTTTCCTTTTTATACCTTCAAAGACATGCAAGATGGGAAATCATCTATGCCTGTAATGCTTCCATGGGAAATGAAAATACCTACTGGACTTGCTTCAAAAAATGGAACTTGGGCTAAATTTGTAATGTATCAATAAAAATGTCATCACACTGCATATACCAGACAGATTATTCAGCAGTACGAGGCACTTCTCTACAAAGCCAGAGATGGCCTTGCTCAGTTTTATGGTGGGTCTAGAAAAATTAGAAATCAGAAATACTGTCTAGGAAGTGGAACTCAAATCTATTGAAGGCTGTATATTATACAGGTTGAATAGGACATATGGAATAAAAATTGTTTGACTGGCATTTTAGAGCTTAAGTTTTAAAAATACTGTAGTGCTAGAAAGAGAGATCAAGAGATACAAGTGTTGCATTTAGATCTTAAAAAAGAAAAAGGAAAACCAGGCATTTTTCCAGCATATGCAAGTAAGAATAGCTTTGTATTGAATTGCAAACACCTAGTAAAATATACAGGGTGAGGTGGATTGAAAAATGACCAATAAACATAGCCAGAGACCATTTATATCTGACCAATAAACTCAAAACTATTTCACAAATCTCTCAGTATCTATCTCTTCTGAAGACAAAATTAAGCTGTTTCTCTCTTGAAGTCGTGTTACCAGCAAGTGTAATATCATGTTGGGATATGACATTGCTAAACTATTCACCAAGTTGTCATAATGATCCAGAAGGTCTGATGTTGTAAAGTGACTTAGTTTCAATCTCATGGATTACATCTAAAGCTATGTAGAAGTTAAGTGAAATCCAGCTGTGTGATTGGAAGAACCAAATTCATAAAACTTAATTTGCATTTATAATGAAGAATATTTTGCATCTAAACATTTCAAAAGTGCCAAGTGAAATTAAGTAAACTTCAAGGTCATTGTTTAGAGAGTAAGAAATGAAGTCAGGATGTGTCCTTAGTTGCTCAGGAAACCCTGAGTCATGGTATTTATGGATTTCCCCCCAAAACAGTTTGTTGCCTGCCTTCTGGTGACAGCTAAAACACCCTTTTGATTGACTGTATTTTATCCATCTATTAAATCAAGTTTATCATTTAAAGAGAACACACACTGATGTAATACTTACTAGAGGTCTGGGGCCATTTGTAGTTCATGTTTCAGTTACTAAGGATGTGCTCTGTTTGGTTCCAACCCAGTTAATTTTAACACTTGTGGAATTTTTTCATTAAATCTACTGGGAATTTGACTGGGCTCTAAACACAAGGTTTTCTGCTGCCTGCACTCTTCAAACATGTGCTGAGGTTGGGGAATCGATGATATGTAGTACTTACCAAATCCATTCTGAAGTTTACTTCAGCTTTCCAACACCGTGTGCCCATTACTCTTGACTCATGCCTAAATTAAAAGGTTCTGAAGCAAGACTTGTTCTCTTCGTGAACTTATTGGCACTTGGTCTTGGTATAGAGTTTCTGAGGAAGCTTGAGGGTAGGAATAAAAAATAACCATGAGTTTATCCAAAGCATCTGACAACTGAAGATTCAGTTTCCTCGAGGGAGAAAGAATTATATTTCTAGTAATTTCAAACTATACATGTGTCCAATAATAATGTGACTTCCAATACCCAGCTGATACAAGACTTCATCAGCATTCTTCCCTTAAGCTTCACAACAACATAAAGGTCTATCTTTCTATGGGTCT
Source organism: Heteronetta atricapilla (assembly GCA_011075105.1). Classification (NCBI taxonomy): domain Eukaryota; kingdom Metazoa; phylum Chordata; class Aves; order Anseriformes; family Anatidae; genus Heteronetta; species Heteronetta atricapilla. Next base: position 52,518,714 of record CM021763.1, on the reverse strand, counting down.
GCAGTGTGTACTACATTCTGAGTTGGCCTTGCAGATAATAAAGTGATCTTATAATGGAGAGCTTGCTTCTGGAGATTTCAGTCTGAGCACTGGCAGAAATAAAATGCTTCAAATTTTGTTAGCAGGCTGAAAGTTTAGGTTTTAATAGAGGAATCTTCTGAATGGTTCTTGAGAGCTCGTATTTGGATTATTTGCATGTAAACCCTCTCAAATGCACTGTCCTCAAAAAGATTGTTTGCTAAAAGAAAATTTGATGAGTAGATATCTCTTGTCTTTCATAGATCGGAGTATGATTTCTCTGCTTCCAACCAACCAGTTTCTCGTCAAAGTCCTTCACAATAACGAAACCCTTGGAGGCTAAAGAAATAAGTAAGTTGCCAGGGTAAAGGTCAGAACAGCACATTTCTAATCTTCTTAGATAGGAGAGTGAAATTCTCTCAATAGCTGCAGAACATAATATTCTAGAGAGAGTGATATTCAGTTCTCTAGTGAGCTGATACAATGCTTGCCTCTTGCATAAAGCCTGAGAAACCTTGCTCTGGTACGATAAAATAGCCATGAAGAAGTGAAGAATAAATAGGAAGTTCACTCAAACTTGTTGCAGGAAAAGGAACAAAATCTTCCAAATCTGTGGAGAAAGAAAAGGCCACTTTCAGTTCTGCGAGAGGACATGAACAACATGCTTCACTGTTGATCATGTATAGAGAAGTCTCCCTTCAGAGTCTTATTTTCCACACTGCTTTCCTAGTGTCTCCAGCTCACTAAGGCCATACTCACTGTCCATGTCAAATGTATTAGTTTCCTGTCCTGAGGAGCTAATTAGAGCCTATGGGGAATTTTTTTTTTTTTAAAAAAAAAAAAGAAAGAAAGAGAGAGAGAGAAAAAAGGACAGGAAACTAATTAAATAAAAATGGGAAGGCAGAACAGCACCATCTTGAGCTTCTCGTGGTCTGCTCATCCCTCTGCTTGTGTCCTTCCAGCTGCGGGGCTCACTCTGCAGCCCCCATGGACTTCCAGTGGCTGCAGAAGTGGGGCATGGATTTCTGGCAGAGCAATGGGGCAATGCAACTCTGAATCTTTGCACACCAGCGAAGACCTGGGCTGGGGATAAAGGTTTGGGCCCATGCTGGTCATATTTTCTGGGTCAGGAAAGGTGTACACAGTCCAAGAGGCTGGAAACCGTTTTCTCCTTTCTTTCCCCTGGCCTCATGGTGGAGCATCATCTGCCAACCCCAGGTCGGGGGAGGACAGGGGGAACTACTTGTTTTATTTCTATTTATTTGTTTATTTATTTATTCATTAGCCCAGAACACCTCTTCCTGTGACCTCTGCCAAGGCGGCGGTGGGACACGAGCTCTGTGAAGCCGCAGGCAGGCTGACATTCCTGCTCAGCCCCCCCGCCCGGGGTCGGTGCCGGCTTTTCCCCTCGCCGCCTCCCCGCTGCCGCGCTGCCCGGCACGGGAGGCACCGGCGCCTTTGTCTGCACCCTCATCTCCTCCGGCGTCCCCAGATGCCAGCACCGGCGGAGGTGCAAACTATCTGCATTTCCCTTAATGGGACTGTTAACTCGCCGGGGTAATTAGGGCCAGGAGGGTGTCAGCGCGGTTAACCTCTTTATCGCTGGGCACTGCGCCGGGGTGAGCCGGGGGGGCTGCCCAGCGGCTCGAACCACCCCCATCGCCCCCCCTCTCCCTGCGGGGGTCCTGAGCCCTCCCGGACTTGCCCTCCCCACCTCCACGGGAGCCGGTAGCCCGTCCCCGCGCGAAACCAGTCGTGCGTGGACACGGGGGGGCTCCCCCCTATCTTTTCCCCGGCGACCGCCTTTTGGTGGGCTCTCGCAGCCCAGCGTGTCCACCTCGCCGCCCGCTTTCCCCGCCAGCGCTCCCAGCCCGGAGGGGAAGGGAGAAAGTCTCCCGGACGAAGTTATGGACCACCAGACCCCTGGCGAGAAGCCCCCCGCCCCGGGCTCTCCAGCACTGCCCTCCAGCGCCGGGGTTTCTCCGGCAGCTGTGACCTTCATCCCCCTCGAGATCCCCACCCGCGCAGGTGGCCCCGCGTGGGTGCCCGGACCCACGCTGCGGGGGACAGTGCAGGGTACCGCTCCATGGCTACCTTCGTGAAGATACTTTTATTTTATTTTATTTTATTTTGTCTATTTGTATTTTATTTTACTTATTTTTTATTTTATTTTATTTTTATCCTCCCAGGTGTGATGCCCACTGTTCCCAAGAACCTTCATTTTGAAACGGAATTGTTGCTTCCCTGGAGGGTGGCTGGTCAGAAGTCAGGTGTTTTGGGGTTTGTGGTTGTGGGGTTGTTCTATTTTCCTTTCCTTTCTTCTTCTTCTTTTTTTTTTTTTTTTTTTTTTTTAATACAATGCTGAGAGACAAAGAGGTAAATTATCTGCCTCGGCGTTGATGGTACGTCAAAGATTGCAAAGCCCAGGCGCTCTCTTCCTGCGAAGAGGATGATTTATAGAAAATTGCAGGCAGAACACATGCACATTCTGGCAGCCTTAAAGACAGTCCCTCCCTTTTCCTTAATGTTCTTTTATCAGCTTCTTAGGAGGTGTCCGCTTCATTTGTCTGCATGAAACCAGTAGTCTTAGTAGGAATCCCCAGTTCTGATGTTTTTTCCCCTTTTCCTTAAGAAGGATTCACTAAATCCAACCGTGCTCCTTCTGCCCAGATATTATCCTTCCTCCTATTTCTCACAGCACTTGTTTGGGGCGAGGGGGAGAGCGGGGGGGAGCGGAAAGAGGAGAGAGGAGGAGGGAGAAGATCTTTCTCCTGTTTAGTGATTAACTTGCACGGCTCAAAGAAAGAGGAGATTTAATAGGAGAGATCCTGCCTGTGTGCTTACGGCAGTCTTGCGGATGGGAAGACCGGAGAGTGCATGGGTTTAATGTTTGACTAGTACCTGGGCGACTGATTTTTGTTATTTTATTTTATTGCTATCGTTAGAGTTTCTGCATTTGGTCTTCAGCTAAGCTGGGAGAGTTCAGACAATGAAGTCCTAGCATGCCTGACCTCTCCCAGAGCCAGTAAAATCTGGACTCCTTTAAGAAGATCATCTCAGCTTCACTACTCACACAAAACTTCCTCGGAGCTGGGGAGGGATCTCCCCCTTCACCCAAACCGGAGATATGTGGTTCTAGTCTCTCTTCCACCCATGCAAATTGCAGCGCTTGAGGGCTCGAGAAATCCCAGTGATGTTCCAATACCAGCCATGCCCTTGTGCTCAAATTGATTTTCCCTCACTCCCGTGCATTGATTTTATGAGTCTGCACATAACCCCTAATCCCCCCACTCCCCCCACCCCCAGTGTTAGGCATAACCCTAGAAAGAATCTGACCTGTTGTTGTAGAAAGAGTGGAGGGCTGGGGGGGAGGGGGGTCGAGCAAAAGAAGTAGCTAAGCACAATGGTTAATAGAACGAGGCTAAATATAAATGCAGACTACAGCAGCTTTGTCTTTCCTTGCTTGCCTTCATCACCAAGATACCTTTCTTTGTGAGCCTTGATCGTTTCTTTCCTCGGTTTTAAATAATCAGTCACAAAAGAGCAGACAACTAGGTGTTGGAAGGCATAAAAGTTATTTTAAGTAGGATTATTTATTTTATTTTGTAGCCAAAAACGTTTCACCAATGTAGGAAGTGATTTTGGTGCTCGGTAGTACAAGCTCTCTTTTCTCCTAAATGCTTGTGAGAAATAAAAAACCTGGAGATGACTGTCTTTATTTCCGGGAGTAGACTTCAAAATACGTGCCAGAAATGGACAATTTGAGTCTCCTTTCTCCACATCAAATGCGAGCTGGAAGGGGGATTAAAAACCAACCACGTGGTAGATCTGGTTTTATACTTTGCAACCTCCAGCTCCATTTATGTTCTTTACCCTGCTCAGGGAAGATTAGCCTCTAGATGGATGTGTCTGAGGGATCACCTCAGGGGCAGATCTGCATGCAGAAACCGGTTTTTGCCATGGCTGGAAGAGAGCTATGACCTAGCAGAGTGATCCATCCGAGCGGCTCCCCCAGCATCGCAGGAGCTGCTGAGAGCTCCTGTGCAGGAAGCTTTGTGAAGGCAACAGCTTGGAAGGGGAAGCTCTTCAGATCTTTCCCCCTTCTTCTCCTCCTCCCTGGCCCGTGAGTGATTCAGTGTCCCAAACCTTAACTTTTTGTTACCACCTTCCTCCTCTTAATCTCCTTCATCTTCAACACCTCCTCCTCTATCACTACCATCTTCTCCTCCATCTGTCTGCCTCCTGGATCTCTCGTTTGCTTGCTTTCCCCCCTCCTCTTCCACCTCCCTCCTTCTCTTTCTTCTTGCCTTTTCCTCCTCTCTTTTCTTCTCTTTTCTTTCTCCTTTTCCTCCTCTTCCCCTACACGTTGTTGTTGTTGTTAGAAAGGATTCTTGCACCCCCTGGTGCTCTTGCGTTTTGTGTGGTAGGAGAGGAGATTGTCTTCTTTCTCTCTCTCCCTCTGGTTGCTCATTATTCAGAGAGAGACACAGAGGGTGAGTGAGAGAGAGAGAGAGAGACGGATATCTCAGGTCATCTGCAGCTGCAGCAAACCAGTGAAGGAGAGAGAGAGAGGGAGAGAGAGAGGGGGGGAAAAGCAGGGAAAGATGGCGATCCTCCATTGCTGAGACCTGGCAAGGAGCACATGAGACTCACAAAACAACTTCCACAACAATAACAAGAAGAAGAGCTAGGCAGAGAGGAAGAGGAGAGGAGACAGCAGCAAGAGCAGCAGTGCCGGGACGCTCCTGTAAGTTCTTGCAATTAAAACCCATCTCCGGTTTGGCATTGGAGAGATCATCTCTCATGTGTATATATATATCTTTTTGTTTGGTCTTCTCCGTCTTTCTTTCTTTCCACCACCTTCCTCTGAAATCCATTCATTCGGCCAACGGAGGAAGGAGGAAGAAAGAAAGGAAGAAAAAAAAAAAAAGAGAAGAGAGGGAGCGAGAGCGGGGTGTTTTGTTTGAGAGAAGTCTCTTGCATGGAGGAGGAGAAGAGGAGGAGGTGCTGGTGGTGGTGGTGGTGGTGGTGGTGGGAGGAGGAGGAAGGCGGTTAATTAATTTTTTGTTGTTGCATTAAAGGGGGGGGGGGGTATGGGGAGATAAGTGAGATATCAGTCGAGCTTTCGGGGTGGGGGTGCCCGTGTGGATATGTGTGTGTGTGCGAGGTCTGGATGGTGCTGTGCGTGTGGACTTGGATCAGAGACGGGAGAGACACGGAGGAGAGAAAAGCTCCGTGCTGGCACGACCCAGGCAATCGGGTGACCTCTTTCTTCCTTTCTTTCTTTCTTTCTCTCTTTCTTTCTTTCTTCCTTCCTTTCTTTCTCTCTCTCTCTCTCCCTCTCTCTCTCCCCCTCTTCCTCTCCTGCTCTTTCTCCTCGTCCCCTCTCGCTGCCCTCTCTCGCCGCTGGCGAGGCTGGTCCCTCACCCCGCCGCTGGTGCCCCCGCCGCCGCGCTCCTCCACTTGGGATGCGGGGGTCCCCGGCGGCGCCGGGGCTGGGGGGCTGGTGGTGCCCGCAGGAGGTTGCTTGGAGGAGGACAGCGTTCAGCTGGAGAGCAGGAGCCATTACACACGCTTCTGCTCTCCTTTGAGAGAAAGAGAGCGAGAAGGGAAGAAAGGAAAGGGAAGGAGCCCACTTCTTCTCGCTTAGTTCTCCGATGTCCCTACCTTTAAACCAGGCAAGGGAGAAGGAGCTTTCTCCCCTGCCCCTTTCTCCACCACCCGGAGCAGCTTTCTCCCTATCTCTCCCCCTCTTTCCCTTTCTTTATCTCCCTGTCCTCCATTTGCAAGCTGTCTGCTTTGGTTCCAGTCCAGGCTCCACAACACAAAGCTTCTCCTCGCTCTCGCACACATGCACACACACAGTCTACAGGCTCTTTATGTCTTCTGGTGTAACTTCCTTTTTTTGGGCGTTTCTCGCACACCCCCCCGCGTCCTCTTAGCATTGTGGTTTCTATTCTCCACACAGAGAGATCCTCCTGGAGCTTCATGTAGTTGTGATCTGATAGGATTTCTCCCCGCCTCACATCCCTCTTTTGGGGGAGAAAAGGGAAAAGTTTCATTCGTTTTTCTGGTGTTTGGAAGGAGAAAGACCTTCAAGTTTGAGTGCTTTCTGCTGCTGCTTTTGTGTGTGTGTCTGTGGGGGTCTGTTTGTCTCATGAAGCTGCTTGCATGTCTAAGAGGAAGTGACTAGTTTGGCAGAGAGCTGTGATCTGAGTCAGGTAAGCCATGTCATGTTCTCTAGCTCCACCAGAAAATGGAGGAGAGAGAGAGTAGACAAAGCTGAGATGGGAAGTGCTCCTAACATCGTGGATGTGTCTCCATGTTTTGAAGCTTTGCTGGCAGAAGCTGGCTTAATCATGATTTTTTCCCCTAGGGTTTCTTCAGTTTTTTCAATGTACAACATTGTGATGGGTCTTCTCTCTGACTTCATGCTATCAGGAAATGAGGATTGGAGGAAATTGCTCAGATTCTCCTTCACACAGAGAAACACATCCTCAGGCTTTTTTGCTCTTATGCTTTCATGTGGAGGTCACCTTTCTAGACATTTTTCTTTGGTTAAAGACCACAGAATTTAGGAGGTTGATCAGTTGACCAAAGAACTGTGTATGTATGCTTGTATTTATAGATTTTTGAAAGCTTTTGGAGGTAAGTGCACAGAGATTGAGTCTGCTCAGGTTCTTCCAGAGAATGTCATGAAATGTCATTTTTTTTTCTAGGTGATGCTGTTGATGCCTGATTTATGGGATTTTTAACTTCTGATTTTCAAGAGCATTCCTTCTTTTGGATTTATTTTATATAAAGATTGAATATTTCTCCCCACTCACTAGGTTGCATTAAAACGATACTGGCAAGCTTTTAGTAGGTTCCTCAGAGCATCATAAAATACACAATTTCTCTTGGAAAAAATGAAGCAGTTTTCACAGCTGTCTTTTTTGGTGTCTTTAAATGTCTTTTTTTCTGAAAATTTATGGCAACGTTCTTATTATGATTTTAATGTAATTATGGAAACCTAAGATCTTTAAAGAGAGATAGCAGTTGAAAAAGAATTTGTGTGATTTTTTTTAGCCCACCTTTTAATCTCAAATCAGTTTTAGTAGTCTCAAACCAGGCCTCACTCTTTTCCCACCAATCTTGATTTGCACACCAGATGGATAGTAGATGCAGTTCCTCAAAAATTCAAACTACATGCTGAAATGCATGAGGTGGATACCAGGATGCAGTGCTACTGAGATTGAATGCACAGCTCCACAGAAAGGTAGCGTTCATATATAGATTATTTTGAAGCATTTAAGAAGGAATGTGTTATATATGGGAGGTATATGTTATAGAATAGGAGACCAGTGAATCTGAATCAAAACACACTCCCACATGGGCACCAAGAATAGAACGTTTTGATGACTCTAATCACTAAAGATGAACTTGGGATCCAGCTACTGCAATGTTAAAATCAATGTCCTTGTTTCATTTTTCCTGTGGAATAAATTGTGTAGTATATACTCTAATATTATTGGAAAGTATACTGCATAATCAGCTGTGCATTTTGTTAGTTCTGGTTGCTGATAATGTCACACAAAGTACTGAGATACTGTGGTTATCTCCACCCTTCTGAAATGAAGCACTTTCAGAGGTGGGCCATGCAAAATGCCATTTCATGTATGCTTCACCTCACACTTCAACAAAATAAGAAGGGAGGTTAACCTTTTTTCCTTTTTTTTTTTTTTTTTTTTTTTTTTTCCCCTGATGTGATGTTCATTGATGCACTTTACAATTTCTGTACAGGTCTAAATCAGCAGCTACAGAAGATAATAACAAAGTCCTCACTGACCTCTGCTGGTTGGGTCAGATCCTAAGTATCCATCCTCTCTATTAGGTATATTGTGTCCATAGGTATCTGATTGTGTTTCATATGAAATCATGAATTTCCTCTTACTTCTTTGAGAAGTCAACTCAGTGTTTACACTACAATGTGACCTGCAGATACATTGTTCATAAATGTAGCATGTGCAATACAAGAACAAGTTTGAGATTTAATCTGGGGATCTTGATGGGAGGGCATCTTGCCCCTCTCCTGTGGTGACAGACACCCTAAGAAAAAGAACATTTTTACAATGGTTTATATTGGAGATGGATATTTCTATGGGTGTTTTCTTTACTATGAGACTGAAATATCTTTAGAGGAGAATATTCTCGTTAATGATGTTCCTTGCTTTAGTCTGTCCAGACTGAATTTCACCTTACTGTTAGAAGACTAGCTGAGTGACTTATTTTTCAAACAAACAAAAAAAAAGCAAAAAATGAAACAAAAGGCTTTCAGGGAATCTAGAATGATAATTTTAATTCAAGAGATAGTGGTGACCAGTATGTTTCTTGTCATCAGACACAAATTTCTTCATTCAGATATTGGCCTTCAATTGCTTTTGATTTATGAGCACCCACAGTTTGTCCATGGTACAAGATCTATCAGAAACTGCATTCATAGCTTATTGTTCAGTATATAAACTAGATTTTCTTAATCACTTTTCTCAACCCACTAGACATAACCTAAGGACCACTGCTTTAAAAACATTTCAACAAATAGTTGATTTCCATATGCATTTTTATTAGGTTAATAATGAACTATATTCTGGAGAAACTTAAAATGTTTTTTTGCCATTGGTTTTAAAAAAAATTTTGATTCAGGAGGAAAATTAAAAATGTGTTGTATGTGCCCAGGCAGTGAGGAATATGAGTACGCAACTGGATGCTGGAAATGGAAAGTAGTACAACTGTAAACACAAGTGGAAAAAAAGATGGTCATTTTAATTTAGTAAAGTTTATAACAAATTTTGTACTGTTGTGAACTTCAATTTAAAGGAGAATTGACTCTTATGAAAACATGAGTAATTAAAGAGTTGATAAGAATTGGAGTATTATCCCTTCAACATACATGTCTGGACACTGGGCCCCAATGAATGGAAAAGTTTATTTTTAGTCTTAGAAAGGAAATGTGAAGAGCTAAAATCTTACAATAGTACAGGTTACAGTTTGAGGAAGGTTACTTCAGAAAAGTCCAAAGATGCCTCCTGAAATTTGGAATTCCAAGAAACAAGTGTAAATGAGTTTTTCCTGTGAATTTTCCTATGATTCCAAACAACGTGTGGAGTTAGAGTATAAATTGAGATTGCTCTATTTTTGCTGTAACACTTTATCTGCATGTTGTTGTGGATAATTACTTAAACTGAGCAGAAGAACACTACTTTGAGCTTCATAATAGGGCAATGTGGGTAGAGGAATACTACATAGCTCTTCAATAATTTCAAAGATGTAAGTCCTTTTTCTGCAGTTTCTTACTTCATTTACTCACATTGCCCTATTATGAAGCTAACACTAACTAAACCTAGCAACAAAACGTGTAGAAGAACTATTATCAAAAAATATATCCTAACAACAACAACAACAAAAACACCACAACAAAAAATGAACTGAAATACTGAAAAGAATGTTTGGAAGAAGCACAATGGTAGAGGAAGGGAGATACTCTTCTGACAGATCAGGAACGGTCCATGATGACCCATATCGTCTTTGAGTCATTTCAGGTACTATGTTTCCGTACACTTTGGTATATTTTCAATGTATTGTAGCAGAAAATAATATAAATGCTCTTTTTTATTTTTTTTTCCCTTAATCTTTGTTTTGAACTGAAATCATGTCTTTCATAAACTTGTTCCAGAGGAAAAAGGTTTGCAGTTACTATCAGCTGTATGATTTGCTTAACACTTAAAGGATGTGATCAAGTAAGAAGTTCTAATTGCCGGCTTTAGTACAATGTTTAACTTCATCAAGCTAAATGCTTGCTATCTTTTCAAACAGTTGCTTCCTTCTAGAGTGCTAACTAATCAAGCAGTCTCTCTGAAAGGGCTTGTTTAATGGAAATCTTTCAGGTAGCATTAAGAAAGAATATGGGCTCATAGCACATGAGCAGCTGTCAATGAAGTATTAATTGAGGAAGGGATGAGGAGAACTACCACCTTGCTCTTCAGGGAGTGAAAGTAAGGTCAATTTTGAAGAGAAGAACGGAGAATGATAAGAGTTAAAGTTGCTTAAATATCTGCTAAACTGCAGAAACTTAAGTTCCTCAGAGACAGGAACTCCAAATTTTTAATGAAAGAGGTGCTGGAGAAGGTGGTGTGGTGTAAGTCTTCAGCTGCTGGCAGAGACACAGTTAACATTGTAAACGGTTGAACTTCAGCATGGCACTTCTCCAAATGAGTTGACTGTTGAAAATAAAATGTTCCAGAAGAACTGGGAGAACAGGAAAGAAGTTAAAATAGCATTGCTTGTATGCCAGTGCTGAAAGAAGAAAAGGGGGGAGGAAGGGAGATAGCTCAACTTATGATAATTATCTTGTTGGTTGTAGTGAAAAGGCTCCAGCAGAAGTTTCCAAATGAGGGGACTAGATTTAATGCAATCTTAATTTATGTCCTGAGTTCTGGAAGTATTAGTCTACTTTCAGCATGTGTTTGGGAAGTTGAACACATGCGTAAATAAAAAGTCATATGAGATTGTTTTGGGGTTTGTTCCATTTTGTTCTTTTAACTTTGGAAACAATACCAAAGATCTAAAGTCTGACACTTATCTCTTGAGTTTTATGAAGTTGTGCCAGATGTTGCAGTACAAACACAACTCTGGAGGGTTTTGAAAAAGGGGATGAGACGGGGAAAGGGAAATCATTATTTAGGGAAATCTTTAAATTCTGGTGTCTGATATTTGAAATACACAGGCTTATGTACAACTTAGTTTTTGTTTTTGTTTTCCTGTGTTCTCTTCATCTCTTACTGGTTGAATACCATGGTACAGTTGCTTTGTTCAGCTTGAGTCAGTATCTGTTACTGCAGTCATCTCAAAATATCCTTGCTTAACCAGTGATTGAAGGAGCTTTCCTTTAAGCAGTGTTTGGAAAAGAACCTTTCCTCCACTATCGGTTGTGATTGGCTTGTGGTCATTTTTGAGACACGATTATCAGAACATCAATCCCAGATTTAACAGTAATACTTTTATTTCCTCTTGATCTTCACCTCTTTGTTTTTGGTTAGGTGGTGTTTTTGGTGTTTTTATTATTATTATATTATTATTATTATTATTATTGTGTGTATAATGATGGACCTCCATAGCTGCTGTCTGTGGGGAATACAGTGGGTTTTTGGCTGGGGCTAGAAGCTGTTCTGTGGGTAGAAGATCATAGGATCCCTCAAGAAAAACAATCAGTTTGGTAATTCAAGGAAGATGGAAATGAGACATCTGAGGATGTGCAGTCATTGTTCTTGAGTGGAGTCAAACACAGTCTCTTTAAGAATACATTTAATAATGTCAGCATAAGGAGCTGTAGGCACAGCGTCAATGTCATGAGTGATTATGAAGGACTTACTGAGAGCTTATCAGGGCAGCAATCATTGCAAGGCCACTGTGTTGAGGACAAATAATTCTGAGAGAACACTTGATTCACTGGACTATGGTTAGTTTTTCACTAGTTAAATTAATAATTTAGTTGGAGTTTGTATCTTGTTTTTTTTTTTTGTGATGGAAGATAAAAAAATCTAATTGGGAATGTGCAGAAAACTGGTTATTTTACACCTTTGGGAGAGAAGAAGCTAGATGCTTGTATTGTATGCTAGGAAAATGCAATTAATAACTTGTTGTTCATTTACATAATGGGTGGTTAGCAGCACTGGACAGTGTATTTGAAGCACTTTTTTACAGGTATAGCCTCTGTGATGACCTGAAGATTAAGAAGGGGGATGTTCAGCACTGGCATTACTGTTGCTATTAAAAAGCTCTGTTAAGGGGCCTGAGAACCCCAGCTGCTGTTGCGGTGGAAGAAGTCAGGCCTTCAAAGGATACAAGGATTAGAGTGTCAGGAAAAGTAAATGGTAGCATCAGCACAAGTAGAAAATAGGCATAGCTATTCAGCAAACAGAAAAGTAGGCTAAGGCATGCCATAATTATGTGTAGTGGAAACTTGCTGCTAATAGAGCAATTGCGTGGGGTAGAGAGGCAGGAGAATGATTTTTCAAGACAAAACAAAGCAGACATTGCAGAGAAAGATATAGGAAGACTGAGGATTCAGCGTGCTTGTGATAATGTGAAAGAGAAGACTTTGTTTTGAAAGATGCTAAAAATGGAATCTTCTGATGTACATGTGGTCACTGTTTCCGTGGCCTTGTAGGACAATAGGGGCTTCTTTGCACTGCCCGAATGAGCAAACTCTTCCTTCCCGCTTGCAGCTCTTAAGGTTCAAATAGTGCTGCTTCAGGGTGGAAGCAGTAGTTGTGGAAAGAAGGCATCACAGGATATTCTTTTTGGGAAGAAGATGGGTCATACTGTATTGGTCTGTTGTCATGCAAATATTTCAAAATCTGATAGCTACTTATCAAAAGAGCCAGGCAAATTCATCCCTCTCACACATTATCCCTAGATCTTTCATTGCTGTCAAAGAAAAGAGCAGAAGGGGTGAATGTGACACCCAGAACCAATGTTCCAGCAGCCTATACTTTGAGTTTCTCCTGATTTATCAGATAAATAGAGTAGCCAAGGTGTAGTCTTCTACTTGTGCTGGAAAATTTGGGTTCAGTATGAGTTTGACATTCCGGGTGATGCATTCTTAACCAACTTGGTTGACTTGGTGAGGATTTAAATAAATGTCTAGCTGAGAAAGGGAACATTAATAAAGGGTCTGAATGCCAGAATGTGGTCTAAATACCAGAATTCAGCTTTCTGATGATAATAAAACTTTTTTTTTTTTTTTTTTTTTTTTTTTTTTAAATTTCCTGTCATTTTCCCTCTTGTTGATGTTAAATTGACAGCTCACATTGTTCCATATTTCCTATGCCAAGTTGTGGGTTGTGCAGAAATTTTAGGTGGATTGGTGAAGGTGTTTTACATAGGTAGTTAATTGACTTCCCTTCCCTTCCCTTCCCTTCCCTTCCCTTCCCTTCCCTTCCCTTCCCTTCCCTTCCCTTCCCTG
>CM021763.1:52487218-52505593 GCA_011075105.1 Heteronetta atricapilla | reverse complement strand
TCCCTTCCCGCAGTGAATTAGGAATAGGTGTACAACTGTAGTTTTCCTGTAGAAAACCTGTATTGAGCAAACTGTTTCTGCAGAGAACTTAGGTCTCTGAACATTTGTTTATTTTAACTAAGACTTGGATTTTTTAGGTGCAGTCAGACTCAACTAGATTTGTGGGTAAGAGAGTGTTTATAACATGATTTTCAGCATCTCTAACCAAACACTGAGGAAACCAAAGAATCAGTAGCCAGCTCTGGAAATCTTGCTCTTAATTTTTTGAATTCCTTAAACTATCCATTCCTCTATTCAAGTGAAATAGGCATAAATATAATATAATTGGGATATTGAAAATTAAGACCTTAGATTTTTAGGTGCTAGATTTTTTTGCAGTCAGACAAAACAAAACCATGTGTACATAGGAAAAGAAAAGGTTTCTTTTGGGAGTGGTTCTGGTGTGTGAGATTGGACCAGATCTCTTATGTTTGCAAACACTTGGAGATGGCAACTGGAGATATCTGCCACTTTCCTTCTATGTCATTGCTCTCATTCTGACTGATAATTTTTTTCTCAGGTATGTTACTACTTGTGGTGAGTATGGAAGAGGCTAACTATGTATACAGCATCTACTTAGCTTTAGTTGTTAAAGCATTAAAGTCTGGGAAGGAAATGGCTGTGAGGAGTCATCATGTTTCCTATGTTGTGTGACAAGTGGTACTGTCAGAAACATAAATAAATGTCAATAAATCATTTCAAATTTGTTCATATCTCTTTATTTGATTAGAAACTCTGATAATGAATTTCAGTTTTTCTCTTCCTTGACTGCATCTCGATGGCTTTGGCTGCAAGATATAGGACTTCCAGCACCGGTAGGCCCTCAAACTGTGCTTCTAGCATGCCCAGCTGAATAACTTGATGAGTGTAAAAATGTTAACAAATGGATGATGGAAAACTGAGCATAGCCAGGCAGCTCTCAACCTTGTTAATTACCTTCCTGACTGCTGAATTTTCTCTGCCTTCTCACGTGGCTGTAGCTTGCAGCCTTGCAATAAAGGGTTTGGGTTCCTGGTCAGGAGCGCATCCTGAAAGTTGAATTCATGTAATTTGAAGTCAGTCTGGACTGGTTCTTTTTGGTCTAAATGACCTTCTATCTTCAGTGGGGGAGGGCAGTGGGGAGAAAGCATATCAGCTTTCAACTATGTCAGGTCATATAGAGGTCAAGTTCTCTTGTCTGTGATCAAGCATATGGTGTAAAACAGCCCTGTGCATGATAGCACCAGGGCCTGGGGAGAGGAGGACCTTATCGGGCCTTCAGGAGGTAAATAGGACTGAAGGCCGTTGTATGATGGCTCTCTGCTCAGGGGTTGCAGGATTCATGTTTTTAACCCTTTGGTGGTTCCAGCCCCTGGTGTGTTTCCACTCTGCTAGGTTGAGAAGAAGCTGTTGTTTCTCAAGAGCATGCAGTTTTCTCCTGCCCAGTTATCCATGCATGTGAGAGACTTTCTGAAACCCCTGGCTCCAAGGGCATAACTGTATTATTCACTGAAGCTGCTGAAAAAGTGAGTCAATATATTCTAGGTCTCCCAGCTGCATGAATAAATAAGTAAATCTGAATTATTTTTAAATGATCAGATTACAGAGGTGATAAACTACAAAGATTTTTCCATTCAACTCCCTCTCCACAAATGCACTGCTCTTCCACGGTGGAGCAGGAGGCAATACAACATTTTTAATGTGTTGTGCTCCCAAGGAACCACATAAAACTGCTAAGTTCCCACTCAGAAAATGTCTGTGAGACCAAAAGCCTTGAGTCAGAAGTTGCTTGGCAGGATGACAGGCAGGTTGACCAAAGGTTGCATGTGGTGTTCTCTTGCAAAATGAACATGAAATCCTCATTGTCCTCCATGTTGTTTCAGTGCTTCCACAGGTTCACCCGTGCTACTTCAGTGGTGTACAGGAATATAATTTACTTGCTGGTGTTATGGTCTTATCTCTGAAGATATTTATTTTAAGAATTCATGTCTACATAGATTTGTTAATACTTTACTGTAATATCAGATGGGCTGCTGAGACCTCAAGAGGGTGAGCAATCTATTTTTAGACTGTTTGAAGGGTAGATGATGTTTCAGGTTGTGGAATGACTTTCTGGGGGGCCTGTTACCATACACTGAAGTTTTGTATGACATGGCAGTGGAGGCCAGTCATATGATGATGAGGTAGTAACTTAAATGGGACATAAAAAAAAATCCTGCTCATTGGGGAAATTTTAAAGATAGATGGAGCTAAAATGCTATACCTATAGTCTATTCCTATGCTTGTTTCATTGATATGCTGAAGACATCTAATCCTCTTTACAGGTGAAATAAGCAGTCTACTTATGAGCTGAAGGCAATGCCTGCTGATCTGTTGACATCCAGATTGGAGGGTTATTCATGTCTAAGTAAAAATTTTAATAATGAATGACCAAAAGTTGTCCAAGGGGTACAAAGAAGATGGCTTGTGATTTCCTTCCACATCAGAAGTTAGTCATATTTGGGATGCTGGTTACTAGTAGTGCTGTCCTATTTAAACATATTTGAGATCCCAGCCCTATAGAAACTGGAGCTCTAGGTTGAGAAGTCTGCCTCTGATAAATGTCTGCTTGCAGCAATCTGAATAGTGAATAGTGACTTCAGCCTTGCTTTGGAAGCACTGCACTGTAGTGGTAGCCATGGAGAACCTATTTTAATGATTTATTATTGTTAGATTTTAAGTGAACTGGTTTCCTATTTGGAGGCACTAAAACTGCAACTTTTACAAGATTCTTCTTACCTTCTTGAGATTTTGTTTTGTGTGCAGACATGTATGTGTTATTTATTTATTTAATAAATCCTCACTACCACTGTTATGAACACTAACAAAAGCTTTTTTAATAGATCAGACCTCATCTCCCATTGTATTTTGTTGTTACTGCAGTACATTTGGCACATAATACAAGATGAGGGCTAAAGCCCTTATACTGTAAAAGCTTATTCATTTGAATAGTCCCTGTGATCTGATTTTGAATTTGATTGCAGCTACTCCTGTTGAGTATGCATTTGAAGATCAAATTCTTAACTACGTGGACTAATTCTTTTGGAATTTTCAGGGAGGCATTTGGAAATTGCATCTTAAATAGAAGATGCCCTCAGCTTTCAACAGCTACCACCTACATACACGAGATGTTCATTTGTGGTTGCATGTGATAGCATGGTTGTAGTTGGTTTGCAACAGCCAATGGGAACTAATGCTGTAGGTAATTCTTTCACTTTCATTCATGTGCTCTTTTTCTTTCATTCTCACTCTTTGTATTTTGACAGGGGGAGCATGTGTATTATAATCACTCAAGTTTGACTTCAACTAATGCTGGCATGTCCCTGAAGTATGATTTTATATGAGTTTGGGGGTGTTCAACTGAGAACATTCATGTTTCTCTGTTGCCTTTAGATGATCTTCAAGCATTTTGAAACCCCATCACTAACTGTGGTGTTTTTGGAAGCCATGGCTTTTCACACTTTTTTGCCATTAAGAGTATGGTTTGAATAGATACTAGCCTGGTAATTGCCTGTTCAAGACAGAGGTGCTTTGGATCAGGGAAGATGTAACCTAGACCCTTTTACAATGATAGGAGTGTGTAAATTTGCATATGTGTATATAATAGAAGTTGCTATCCATGTGTTCATGCTACTATGGTACTTCATCTGACAGATCATTTAAATATTTACTCCAAAATATCTTGTTCTCTGTTGGTGTGAAGCAGCACTTCCAGTTATTTTTAGGTCATTTTCATCTTAGCGACCCTGTTGGAGATAAACCAGACACAAGTGCTATAAACTGTCCCTGCGTTTTGGTAGAAATTAATAAAATAAAGTTTAATGGTTTGGTCCCAAGGGAAGAACAGACCATCTGGTTAACAGAAGGTTCAGCCAAGTAATACAGTGCTGAGAGTACCACAAACCAACACAGAATATCTGGTAATGTGTCCAGTTGCTGCATGTATTAAGCACTGAAATGGTGCTTTCAGATCTGCAGAGCCAGCAGTTCTGTTACCACTGCTGTGACGCAGGAGATAATTCTGTTGGGCAAGCATCAGCATGGGGGTGGATCTACAGTACAGGATGTGTAATGTCAACATGAAGCATGGGAGCTGGCAGTAAGAAGGAAAGCAGCCATTTCATGCCAGCACAGGAAGCCTAAATAGATTTTTTCCCTCTGCATCTTGTCCTTTTATGCTGCTTTCATACTTGGTATTAAACAATTACCTTCTGCTTTGTCATCTGAAAACTTCAGCCCAGCAAGGTTTCATTTCTTTTTGAAATTCCTTTTTTTTTTTTTTTTCCCTCTTTTATTTTAAATTTTTCTTTTTTTATTTTTGATTTTTGTTTTTTTTTTTTTACAAGTGAAGTGCCTTCCAAAAGCATGTATGATGGATTTTAAAAGGGGCTGGGGGGAGGCTGAAGGGCTAAGCAGATCTGGAGAAAGAGAAGAGTTCAGTCATGTGAAAGTTCTGAGCTTCAGTTGAAGTTTCATTGTAGATCCTTTTGGCTTTAGCGCAGAGACAGTTTGTTCAAAAGCTGTAACCATTTAAGAACATTGTACTGCAGCTGTGAAATGCAGAAAGGTACAAAATACTGCAAGTGATATTGCATAGTCTTTGAAACTGTAATTACTAAGAAACTACAGAAAGCTATTGTAATTGTTTCTGCTTTCTTTTAAGCAGGAATGTCCTAATAGATTTTTTTATTATTATTATTATTTTCCCTATTTGGTTAAAGCTAGTGCCAAATTACTTTGACACCATTTTTTTAAGTGCCAAATACCATTACATGAATTTAAATCTCTGGGGAAAAACAAAACAAACAACAACAACAAAACAACAACAACTAAACTTCTAAATAAGCTTGTCAGGCATTCTGTGAACTTTTGAATCTTAAAAAAAAAAAAAAAAAAAGTGATTTGTCTTCTGTAAGTTCAGTCATAGATAGGTCTCCTAATTTTGTTTGTTCTTGTTTGTTTGTTTTTGTTGTTGTCATTTTAATTTCCTCTCCTCAGTGTTTGGAGACATCTTCTTGTAACTGCAGCCTGGGAAGCTCTAGAATACCAGAACTTGCTTCCTGATGGGCATGACAGAGCTCTACTTCATAATCAGAGCTCTCATGATTTCTCTTGCTTGTTCAGCAGGATTTTCAAAGAATGATTTTACAGCTTCTCTTGAATGAATCCTTGTCTTAGATGCTGTTCTGTGGTAGCCCTGCAAAGGTATGACTTTCTTCTTATGTTCCTAAGAACTGGAGTGTGAGTGTGGTAGTAGTCAACCCACAGGTATGTTTTCCCAGTTGTAATTTGGTGATGGGAGGAGGGGATGCATATAAAACATGTCTGTATGTGAAGACTGTTTGTTCTGTTCTGCAGTAACTTCATCCTTACACAGTCCTCCTTGCTCCATTGACCCCACTCAGCAGATTTTTTGGTTGAAACTATGGAGGACTAGCATTTCTCCATAGTGTACTTGGAAAGAAATATCACTGAAAAATTAGGTGACGCTTGAACACCATCTCTCAGGGAGAACTTTTCCTTGGTTACATAGATAACTCCATGTGTGGTAGCTGTTTCAGCATCAGAAGTATCAAGGATACAATCAAATCAATAGGCTTCTTCTAAGGTATAGATGCTGTGTACATATTATTTTTCTTACAGGTTTTATTTTCTAGAAGTTGGAAATTTTATGGCTTTTTCAGTGTTGAACTGAAAAGAATGTTCATCAGAAGTGTTTCTTCATATGCAAAATGAATAATGCTTCTAAATTTTGTCTACACCTTTTCTCACTCAAACTAGAACATCCCTATTCTGCAAAGAAAATATAGGGTCCTTCATTTTTTCATACCCAAAAAGGTGCTACTTGCTGAAGATAATTTATTATAAATAACTACTAAGATGATAATCTCACCACAGCATGCTTGGCAGTCTTCCACTGAGTTAGCCTGTTTCAGCAAGGAGCTGTCGCTTAAGATACAAAGCAATCTGCAGAGACATATGATCACACACACTGACTGTTTTCTCTGTCATCATGGATGCCTCATCATTTCCTGTGTCTGATAACTAGGAACTGGAATTGTTATCTGGTTCTAGCAAGCTCTAGCACCAGAAAGATGGACTTGAGTTCCCATCTCATAAACATCAGGTGACAGAGAAGTTCTCAGTTTTGAAAACATTGGTATGAGAACCTTTAGACATCAAACTCTTGGTTTGTAGAAGTTCACAACACATTTTCCTATTAGAAGTGGTGGTGAAACGTCTACAACTAGCAATGAAAATGTAGAGATAGTTTTGTTGTTGTTTTGGGATTTATTGGGGGTAAGTAATGACTTTTAGATCTTATAATATTTGTTTGTAAACATTCAAATGAAGGACTACAGTAGGAAGATGCAAGAGACTCTCCATTATTTTCTGAGAGTATCAGAAGAATAATATCTTTATAGGTTCAGTGTCAAGATTTGATTGTAGTCCACAGCTTGATGGTGGCTTATTTTTAGTTTCAAAAATTGATACTTCTTTGTGCTACCTCGCTGTTGACTTATGTTATTGCAACAGTTATTTGATGGATGTCATTGACTGTTCTATGCAAAACAAGTAGAGTGATGTCAAATTTTGTGTTTCATTTGTTTAGAAACAATTTGATTGGGCCAACTCTACTGCTCTGTTAACAGTACGGTATGAATAAGAACGTTGTCAAATCTCTGCATTATTTACGGATTTTATTCCCTGTTGCCTGATGCTTTTCTGAGATCTAAAAACTTTAATTTCAAGCCTTAGCTTCTTTGATTGGTTGAAAATATAGAAAGTGATCTTCAGTTGAAGCAGTTGGTAAAACTGAGATGGAACAAATGAAGGTACTAACCATGATGATATTTTTTTTTCTCCCTGATTTGACAGACCATGTTCAATACTGGTTGTATCTCAAAATGAACAGGAGAAAACCAGAACATGAAATATTTAGTGAGAAACTGAGTTGCCAGCCTTAATAACAGTCCTTTTTTGCAAGCCAGACAAGTGACTCTCATCTGGGAAGTAATTTGCCCTCCTCTGATAGGAAAGTATGGAAGGAGGCAGAGAGATGTAAGGTTCCTTGTCTAATGATGGTATCCCACTCCACAAGCTCTACAAAGGCAAATTCCTGTGTTCTTTGCTGAAACTGTGGGAGCAGATTAATGATGGGATGGATTCTGCTCACTGATAAGATGAGGAAAGCATTGGAACTGGTTCCTGATGTCCAGTGACCCATGTATGTTTATAGAGTGTTCTTCTTCTCAACATCTGACCCAGATAGATGCCTTTATACTTACTGATGGCTGTTCTGAATGCGTCATGTCTAGGAGCTGCCTAACTTGGGTGACCTTGTGGCTTTAAAGAAAATCCTGTGGAACAGTTAGTTGCAACCTTACTGAAGGACACATTCTGAAGAGCTAGCTCATTAAGCAAGCTTTGAAGGGTGTGCTCTGCAGAGCAGCTTCCTGTTATTTGGTTAATGGTTGACCTAGTTCTATTGCCATATGCTTCCTGGAACGCGTTCTAATATAAAATACGTGTTAAAGCAAGACTGGGATAATAAAAGGAAAGTCAAAGCCTTTATGAAACAGAAATCATATAATGCTGTTGGATTTTGGAGGATATTGTAGTTACTAAAAATGGCAATATCTTCATGAAACTGTATTGATTCTGATTGCAAACTCAGCAGTGTTAATCAGACCCATTTATGTATTTTGAGTCTGGCCTTGTACAGAAGGTTGGTATCAGTAATTCTCTGTGCTCTGCATGTGAAGCTAAAGTTCGGGAGTGAAGCACTCAGAGTGATGTTATAGCTGTGAGGAAAGATTAGATTATATTTGGTTAAAGGCAGAAAGACTTTTTTTTCCCTGTGGTGGGGTTTTGTTTTGCTTTGTCCATTGTTAACCATGGATTAGCATTTTTTCTCTCCCCATGTTTAAATCCTGGCTAGAAGCTAGAAATGGGAATTCAAGCATTTACCTGGCTTCAGACACCACACAGCATACGTAGTCACACATAGGCAAAAATACAAAAGATTTTCAGGTACCAGATAAAGTTAAACCTCCTACCTGAATGAGTACTTCTGACAGACTGAAGTTCTGAAGAACCTACAGTCTGTGCTTTCTGGTTAATATGATTCTCTGACCTAGGGAAAAAAAAGCCTGTGTGATAACAGTTTCATAAGTAGCATGCATTATGGTAGAATAGGGGGAAGGGAAAATTAAAGCCATGCTTTATAACCTTTTCAGAGCTCATGACTATATCAATAGATGCGGTGATTTATTAGTCTTTGTCAGTGTGGGAAACTGAACTGCTTACGAGACATACTGCTTTGAGTATTTATCTAACTTGGCATTAGCTAACACGTGTCTCTTCAGTTGAAGATAGCTTGCAAACAGTCCAGTTCTAGGTGAAGGTATGTCACGACAGTGGTGAGGCTTGCTGGGACTAGCCCATTATGTCTGTGTGGGAAGGAATAAGGTGTCAGACCCTGTAAAAGCAGCTGTTGTTTATCAGCATGGGGAATATGCAATCTGCAGAGAAGTAGTGGGATGTTTTGGGATTTGTAATCAACTTCTACCCCTAGAAATCCTTCAGCTTGGTGAGGCCCTTCACATGTGTCTTATAACTGTGGACTTATTTGGTAGGGATATGAATATTTTGGCTTATTTGGTTAGGGTACATGTAGTGACAGTGCTGCACAGATTCCCCTTCTTCCTTTGGTCGTAACACTGAGTGGTATTTTTGTAGATCTCCTGGATCTTGGGGGAAACAAACCACAACATTTTTAGGTGGACACAATGTGGCATGTGAGATGTAATCATACTGGTCATGAAAAAAATATCTGCTCTGGGGACTGACACGAGCACAGCTATTTGTGCAACCTGATCAGAACAAAGGATAATGCTTCTGCTGCAAGATCAGACAGATCTGATGCTTCAGCAGGCTGAGCAAATGAATGGAGGAAGGGCTCCTCTTATCCATTGTCTCAAAGATGCAAGCTTACAGAGAAGAAAGGGAGGCTGAATAGAGTTTCTGAAGGAATATGCTGCTTTGTGTTCTGTGGGAAGAGAGCAAGTAGGATTTCTGGAAGT
Organism: Heteronetta atricapilla; assembly: GCA_011075105.1. Taxonomy (NCBI): domain Eukaryota; kingdom Metazoa; phylum Chordata; class Aves; order Anseriformes; family Anatidae; genus Heteronetta; species Heteronetta atricapilla. The sequence continues at coordinate 52,496,450 of CM021763.1, read as the reverse complement.
TCTCTGTGTTGGCAGGCTGACAAGCTTGTAATAGGAAAGTGTGGCAATGGGCTACTGGTATTGAACAAGTACTTTCTCTTCTGTAGCCTGCTTAGAAAATCCTGTTATTAGGAGGCAGAAGAAATATACCAGGCTTGCAATATAGGACCAAACCTGCCTGGAAGGAAGCTCAGTGCATGTAGAAGACCAATTGATTCTGACCTGCTAGTAAAGAATGATTTAAGACTCTCTTTACATGAACAATTTTCAGAGGTTTTCTTTCCCTCCTTCCCTCTCTCATTCTCCGTTGTTCTCATTTTTCCTTTTTCCCTTTTCCTTTGTCTCTTCTGAATAACCTATCCATGTGTTCTGGGATACCTCTCAGTTGTGTTCCTGGTGGGATTTTTATATAGGGGGAGCTGGGCTGATCAAATTAATGGGACAGTCAGAATCATCATCTGCTTGGAAGAATCCCTCTGTTTTTCTTGCTACAGCTGTCAAGCTGTCATAGGCAAATTAGCCCAAGTGGGATTTTTAGTGGCAAGCTCCCTTTTTAAAGGCATAATGAGGCCAAGGAAATGTGAGAAGAAAGGGAGCAGAATAGGAATTTTTGATAAGCTGAGTAGAACTAAGGATTACATCATGTTCCAGAGATGTAAGATTTGACTTCCACCCTTAAGGGGGATTTGAGCTGAGAAGCGAATCCTTTAGAGGTAGGGGTGTAGGAGTTACATCAGTATCATTGTTGGCTAGGTCTCTGTGTGTTACCTTTCTGTGTGGTCACTGGGACTAGCAGTTGCTATCAGTTAAACTTCTGGTTACCAGAATACTTTCATATGTAATCCTCTCTCTTTAAAACCAGGCTTTCCTTGGTTCAGGGAGCCATAGCCTCATTTCTTTAGCAAGCTTTCTGTTTTTCTTTCTTTAAGTTAATGGATATGAGTTTTAAATGTGTATTAACAAGAGAACGAGTCTTGGTGATCCATGAGATCTCTTCCATTCTTTGTTCTCCAACAAACTCTCCAGAAGGTAATATGAATTTTAAGGAGATATAATTAGTTCCACAAGATATGGACACAGTCCATCGCTACCTTGCAGTGGGGATGAAGATGCTTCTTTAGGAGCCTGCTTAGAAAAGTGCATCAGGAAGTCACCAGACCCCTTGAGAGGAATCTTGTGTTGCAACTTTTAAATATGTGATGTCTCAGCCATCATGACCACCTCGTTTAGTATCCAAAAGCAATTGTGAACTTTCCATCTTCTTATTCCTAGGAAGGAGTTAAATGCAGCCCCAGAGGATGTGCCATGCTGGATTTGACCCAACATATCCTTCAGCATGGGTTTCCAGCTGTCTTGACCTAGAGGAAATACTGCTGGGAAAGGAAATGATGATACTGGTTGCTTCATGGCTGAGCTCTTGTGGCTTCTTTGCCTCCATTATTCAACTGTGGTTGCACTATGTCTAAACTAAATCAGCTTTGGGCAAGGTGACCAAAGCTACATATATAGTCTGTTGGAAAAGAGTTAAATGAAGTTTCAAATAATACCTGGGTGTAAGGACAAGATGAAAATTCTCCTGGGTGGACATAAATCTCACACATAAATCAGGAAGCATTCTTCTAAGTGGTTCTGAGAAAGAACACTTTCTGAAAGGAACATGATCAGCTTGATGCTAAGCAGAGACAAAAAGTCAATTGTCTATCAATGAAGGCTTCAAAGACATTTCTTATTATCTTCTGCTTGCCGATTGAGGAAACAGGAGGCACAGGAGAGGATGTTGGCTAGTTTTGGAGATCCATTGAAGCTGTTACATATTCCAACCTTATATTAAGCAGATCTCATATTTGCTTTGTGGGATATTATTTTAGTGTGTTCCTAACAATAGAACTGCTTAAGATACAAGACAGTTGGACCCATCACTGTTTTCTAGAAAGTCAGAACACTACCAATTATAATTATGGTAATGTTTTCACAAAAGACAGACTATATTATGGCTTAGATAACAGAGGAACCAAGAAGGGTTGGCTTGTATGAAAATTTGAACTGTGCAATAAGCAAGAGCACTGTGTTTCTCAGTCATTCATCTATCCAGGCTAAGGAAGGTGGATATTTGAAGTTCTTGTGGGTCAATGCTGATTTTTGGAATTTATCCAGTATCCTTACAAGGCAATAGCCATTTAGGGGAGAAGGGGGAGAAGGCTGTCCTCAAATATTCACAAAGGAGTCAAGCTGAAGAGGAGAAGTTATCAAAACATGTATTTGTACAATCTTTAAATCTCAGTCTAACATTTTTTGTTTATTTTTTTCTCCCAGTAAAAGGGATTGAAAATTGAGTAGTTTCCTTGGGGTTATATAGATAGAGGTACCAGCTTTTGCATCTCTAGAAGAAGTGGATTCTGGGATAAGAAAACCTCATGCAGAGAGCACAGAGGAATCACAGGTCTCATTGGCTACTGGCTTTCCAGTATATCAGAAAATACTTTGGGGGCTTTCCATGACCAAAGTAAATACTGACCTTGCTTGAATAGATCAAACAGATAAAACCAGCGTTGTGCCTTTGAGAGCCCTTGATCCCTGAGAGAAAAGCAAGGGTCTTCCTTTTTCTTTTGGACCTGTTCCACTGCAAACAAAAGCCTCCCACAGGTCAGAAAAGAGGGGTATCTGATAGGATTTAAAGAGACTTTTCCTTTTTCCTTCTGTTCTCTACACCAGTAATTTATATTTAGAAATAAAACAGACCTAAAATCTCATTCAGTTTTTATCTGTAATGGATAGAAAATAGGGAATACAAAATACTCTGTGAATCACTTGAGAAATGCCTTGGCTTGATAGCCAATGTTGACTTCAAGAGTCCCATCTTTCTCTTGAATTAGAAAACAGAAATACTGTAAAGGAGTAAATATCATTCAAAATGGTTAGAATAGCTAAACGGACTACTACAGCACTCATATAAATACAGGGGATACTGTCATTCCTCTGCTGATCTGTGCAAGTACTACTCTTGGAATATTAAATCCATTCCTGAAGTTGGCATGTCTTTAAAAATAAGGGTAGAAATGCTGAGGATTGCAATGATTTGAAGTCTGGAAAATTGTGCTTCACAGTGAGAACTTAGAGATAGTCCATTCTCCCCTTTCAGAGGATTTCAGAAGTGACATTTAGAAGGCTAAAAGCAGTTAATTTGCCAGGCTATGCCCGATATTATAGGAATCTGGAATCTGTACCAAGCTGTAACAAGATGCAGTGGCTGGAATCTAAGACTAGAAAATGTTTGCTATATAAATAGTTATTTATTTCTAATTTAATAGTGGAAAAAGATTAGGAGCTATCGGAATAACTAATGGACTCAGTAGAAAGTCCTAAGGCATCAAGCCTGTAGTCTCTCTAGAAGCCATGCTGAGAGACAGGCTTTAGAGTACTATCAATGAGTTGGATGAGGACAACTGCCTAGTTGTAGATGGTGAACTTTGAGCAAGGTGACTGCACTTATCTCATGCCAGGTCAGGGGTAAGTTGTCATAAAGAATAGGTGATGAGAATGGGGGAGCTTTGAAACGTAGGAAATCTGAAGAGGTACTTGAGTTTTACTGGAACATGCAGTGAGAATCTTTCCCAAGGCATACCAGAGTGAAGCAAATAACCAATTACGTAAAATAATAAGGCAGACTGCAGGTTTGTAGTATCAGTTGATGCTTGATCATCTCTTTCCCATGTTTTCCTCCATTTCCCCATCTTAGGCTTTGAACTAAGGATGAATGGTTTGCACTTAATTCTCAATGTGGAAACTATGTACAAGGTTGGTGGAAGCTGCCTTCCTCTTACAAAGTAGATGTGTTTTCCTGTTGTCTTAATAGAGGAAAAGAAGAAACGAAACAGAGTTTTTATATAGTCCTGACAGAGCTGAGCTGCTACAGACTTGCACATTGTGGTTTCTAAAGGACAGTAAATCCCCCAAAACAGAAGACCTCTGGTTTCCTCTGGACTCTACAGACCAGCACTTCAGTCACCCAGAACTTTAGTCCTGTTTTTACAGACAGGAACTACAAACTTTGGTCCTGCAGTTACCACAGAGGTAGTTGTGGCATAAAAACTCAATCAGAATTTGTAAACATGTTGATTTCCTAGAGCAACCTAACTTTCTATTAAAAATAACCCACCAATTATATTGTGATTTCATAATAACCAGTTTTCATAATAGTCATAATTTCATAATAACCAATTCATAATATCTATCAGTAATAATCTATCATTTTTTTGTTAGGCACCTTTCAAAATCATATTTATTCTGTTAAGGATGATACACCTAGGAAACTTAGAGATTAACTCTCTTGTCTTCTGTGTTAATCAAAATGCTTTTAAAATTAGCACTGTCATTAGATCTTCTGGGTTTCTTGATAACTGATACACAAATGAGTCAGTATCTGGAAAAATGGTATATTAGCTTCTTTTGAAGCTCATGTTGCAGTAAAGGTCTCACTGTAAGTGCTTTTTTTTTTTTTTTTTTTTTTTTTTTTGGTAAAACAGCTATTACAACAGGATGAAGGAGAGTTTTGATTCCATAATTGACAAAATATTTGCAGTTCTTAATTTGTAGTTTTAGTTTTGGAAGGCTTTCAAGATTCAGAACACTGTATTGCAGTAGTCTAATTGGAGGAGTTAGAAGACAATGGAAGTACAAAGAATTTCTCGAATGAAGAAGGGGGAAGAGGTCTGAGCTGTTTTTTCTCTGTTTCCTTGGGAATGAGAGATTATTTTAACTCATAAGTAACAGCTGTCTTCCATCATGAAATGCAAGTGAAATTAAGATAGAAGGTGACTTCCTCTCTTCCAACTTTTCCCAATCCATTTATTTTCCATATTTAGTTTCAAACCTTTTCTTCTTTTTGCATGGTTGCAATGGAACCTTCTTGTCTTTAACTTGAACATTTCCTTTCTTCTTCTAATCAAACCTACAGATACAGCCCCTGTATGCTCAGCTGAAAAGGAAACCACTATTTTTTTTTTTTTTTTGACAGTGAAATTTCACTGCCAAAATGATCTTGGACTGCAGGTGGCTAGAGGTATATGATACAAGTTAGTTTGTCAGCTTTGGAACACATCTGAAGGGCAGACTCTTCAGGAAGGGTGAAGGAAGGGTGAGCTGGAGCACCAATCCTATGCTTAGCCAAGTCTAGTTCTGCCTCCTTTAGATTCCAAGACCTTGAAGATCCATTGCAAGTTCTGCAATGGTAAGGAGAAATGGATTCCCATTTTGACCCTCTATTCTGTAATAGAAGCCAATCAGTAAGTACTGATCCACATAAGGGTCTGGTCCTCAGCTGGGGAAAACTGGCAGAATTCCAGCAAGTTTATAGAAACATTTTTTTTTTTAAAAAAAGGAGAAATTTCAAAAAAGTACAGTAGGTACTGGAATTTGTACAATATTCTGCAGCTCATAAGAATACAGGAGCAGGAAGTTGGAATGATACTGGTGACTTAATTTTTCTGTGGTCTCTTGTTTTTTCATGAGGGGAAAGAAAATCTTTAGGAGAGAACTTTGCTCCTGTTCTCTTGGTAGTATTGGCTTGCATGGCTTTGTTTTTCTTTGAAAACTGATATCAGAAGAGTATCCAACCTTCAGGAGTGAAGCCATTATATGTGGGGCTGTGCAACAGGAGCCAAGGTTTAAAAATAAAATACCAGCCTGCCTTCCTGAGGATCCAGACATAGCGTACACGCACACACACACATGTGCAATATCTTGACTGACCACAGTTATATCAGTTACTGAGTTCAGAGCAACAGACAATAAGAAACAAAAAGGGAGTCTTGTTCCTCAAAAAGAAAGAGGAAGAAATGTAAGACTGTTGCAGGCTCAGATATCAGATTGTGGAGTGCATGGGAGGCCCTCACCAGCAGGTCTGAGAGACAGTAAAACCAGATGACCTTTGGTCATTCCTGGTGGTGTCTACTGTAGTGCATTCCCAACCCTCCCTTTTCTCTCCTTATTTCCTCTGCCCTACTATGTTCCTTTCTTAAGAAATGAAAGCAGTAGCTTTTATTTCATCCTGTTAGCTTTGGGACCAGCACACCAAACAAACACAGAAGAAATGAAAGACCAGCTCCTTTGACTTCAGAGCTACATTGAAGTTGTATGTCACCAGCTTCTTTTCTAGGCTGTGGGAATAGCCATAGCAGATGACCAGTTTGCATCTTTCCAGAAGACCAGGTTAAGGAGTGGCCCACAGAGCAAGTAGTAGGTAGACCAGGCAAAAATATGGCAGAAAAGCAGAAATTTCAGATTTAATGGCAAGAATACAGCTTGGGAGGTGAGATAGATTATGTTGGAAAGGAATGTTCTTTCAAAGGAAAAAGACTTTCTATCTACTTCCTCAAAATGTGGATGTCATATCTACTTCAAGACTTTTCCAGAAAATTGTGAGCTGGATTGGCAGAGTTGAAAAGTAAAGATTCCTCCAGTGGCTTGCTGTGAGGTATCAGGGGGTCTACTTCTTTCAGGTGACACAACAAGAAAGCTGTCTGTAGATATAAGATGTGCACAGCCCACCTGCCTGTATGCTGCCTTAAGCTAGAGTGCTAAAATATTGAAGACTACCTTTTTTTTTTTTTTTTTTTTTTTTTTTGACTGCAGAGATTTGACAGATGCTGTTTCCAGAAAAATCCCTGATTCCAAGATGTCCCTCATAGAAAACTCAACATGGATTTTTAGTTAAGCTTTTTCCAGCTGCAGCAAGCATGTTTGTGTATCTGGGTTGACAGCTGTAGAGGAACAACAACAACAAAAAAAACAAAAACAAAGAAGAGGTGTTACCATTTCATATCTTTGCCCAGGCCAAGTAAGTTACAGATGCGCATGACATACTTGGCTTTTGGCAAAGCTTAGGCTGGTTGTGCTCTGCAGAAGTAGGATGAAGCATGATCAGTATGCTTCCTTCATCAGGAATGCCAGCAGTATCTGGGATTACTACAGAGAATGTTTTGTGTCTGTAAGCTCCTGCAGAATTTGGGTTCACATTAAACAGGATCAGGAGTCATTGGCAAGTTGTATATGGCTCTCAGCAGAGGCTAACTGCCATTTTTGGAAAAACATTTTTGACATCCAGACTGTCAAGATAGGATGTTTATTTTACTGAAGTTTTTCAGGAAAAATGTACTAGTTGAACATACAGTGAAGGTGGTTCTGTAGACTAGAGGTTTTCTAAGACTTGACTCTCTTACAATCTGAACTTAAAAAAAAAAAAAATCCATAAAATATCTGTCTTTTTTGTGGTATTGTGCTAACAATGAAGGGTAAGTGCAATTGTCAGCATGTGAAAACTAATTGCCTGGGTTGTTCTCATAAATTTTGTTAGCCAGGGTGGAGTGGAAGTGTGCGCAAACTTTGTGGCTCCAGCTAGCATGTGTAAAAGAGAGGTCTGATTAAATCAAACTTCCTCTTCTTTGGTCATGAATATCTCCTGCTTACAGAAGACATTGAGGAAGATCTAGAGTGTTCCTCTTACAGATATTTTTATAAAGGTGCTATAAAGAAAAGAATATCCCCTTTGATTTTTATTATTATTATTATATTTATTTTTGCCTCCCCTGTACATTTGCCAGAACAAAAGAATTATGAATACACTGTCCAATATTTAGACTAGTTTGGTAAGAGCATAAGGATTCAATAGTTTCTGTAAAGTTATCTCAAGAGAAGTGCCTCTCAGACCTCACAATAACTTGAATTTTACCAAGTGTCAGTCCTTGGAAACAAATCTCCTTTCCCACCCCACTATAAAGGTCCGTTTTTGAACTGCCTCCCTTTTTTCCATCTTCTTTCTCCCTCTTGAACTCCTGTGATCTCAAGCAATATGAGGGTTAGACCATGATCACCATCCCTAACCTCTGCCTCCCATGGTATTCTTTTCTTCAGCTCTGTAGGCATTTTGCTGAGTTGACCTAAATTCTTCAGCAAAAGACTTGGATTCTGTGCAGAAAGCTGGAAATGGCAACTCCAGTTAAAAAGTAAACACAAAGATGATTAATAAAGAGCTTTGGTTATATACTTGTGTGTGGTGTGTGATTTACCCCTGCTACCAAAATTTTTATTTCATTGTGCTGGAGAATTTTGCATTTTTAATTGTGGGAACTTAGCACTGGGATTTTAGAGACAATGGCAAAGAAAGATAACATGGCATGAGGAAGGGCTGGAATTTGGAAGCCCATTTTCTTTCAGACTACTTGTGCAACCTGTAGCCAGGTCACTTCACCTCCTTGTGCTTCTCTATCATCAGGTAAAGGAAGAAGGCTCTTCATGGTGAAGACTTGTTCCTCTTGTTTTTTACACAGTGAGAGCCTACTACAGAGTGGCCTGAAGTTGCATGATTCCGACAGATAGGTAGCAACTGTATGGAACAGTGTATCAGTATCAGTATTACTGCTTGATATATTTAATTCTACATTGTTTTTTTCTTTATGTATTATTTTACAAGTTGCGAGTCCTCAGCTAATGTTCAATAATCTGTATCTGAAAACCACAGGACTACTTCTGTCTTACTGTCTCTGAGAGCAAGTCACTTCTGCTGATTTAAATGACTTGTTTATGACAAATGAATGGAAACCAGAGACATATGACACTGTCTTGTGTCACTTTGGTGTTCCATAAACAGCAGAAGGAAAAATGAAATTTCTGCAGGACTGATTGTATACTTTTGGCATAGACTCTTTTGTCAATGAAGTCCTAAATGAATGTGAAACTCTGCATACATTCTTGCTAACAAGAAGCCCACGCTTGAATGAATGCTTGTTGCAAGAAACAAATAAAAGACTACAGGCGGCTTTTAATCAAATGAGTTTTAAAGAAAAAAAATGTCCAGAATAGACTACAAAACTTTTTTTTTTTTTTTTTTTTTTTTTTTTTTTTTTTTAAGGATCCTGGGTAACATAAATGAAGTTTCAAAAATTCATCATATTTTAGTGTCATATGTATGTCTCTTTTGGGATGAAAAAACATCTAGGAGATTCACCTGATTGAAAGTAATGTGGTTGAATGAAGCACCTGAAGGACTGTTCACTTAGTTGGACTTTTACTGGGAAGAGATGCATGCTTATTTATCTTTGTGATTGTCCACGTCTCCTTTCCATGTGTAATTGAAAAGATGCATCTCTCCCTTTTGACCAGCATAGATCTGAGAAATGTGTAACTTTGTAACAGTTAAATCTACAATCTTTCTGGTTAAGTGTATATATATATATATATATATATATATATATATATA
>CM021763.1:52435159-52478845 GCA_011075105.1 Heteronetta atricapilla | reverse complement strand
AAGAACCAGTGTTTTGATTCAGTTTATTTTTATATGAGCTTGGATGTGTGGCTCCAAAGTCAACCCTTGGAGGACCAAGATTCACCATAGTTTGAATGGAATATAGTCATTGAAAAAAAACCATGAGTTGAGTAGGTTTGTCTGACTTTAGTTGAGAGTTGAATTTACTCATGGAGTTCCTCACTAATTATGTTTTCTCATAAATGAAAAATGAGGCTGTCTTCCTCCACTCAGAACAGTCTTCATGTTTCCAGTTACTCAGATTTTGCACCGTTCCTGTGATTTTACTTGTTTTGCCCATTTTCCCCATTGCAATCCTGTCTTATAAAAAGAGGTTGTGTTTTTGTTGTTTTTGTTTGTTGCTTTTAAAGAAGGAAAAAGCCCTAAACCCGAGGTAATCAGATCATCTTAATGGTATGTGAGCTGAAGCAAGCACTGACAGGAGCACAAGCACTGCCTCTGAGAACCCACCAAGCCTGTAGGCACTGGTTCCTGCTGAAACCCCAGCTTCTGCAGCCGGGAAAATTGCCTGGCCTGTGGTGTTATCCATGGGATTCTTGATAACTGTGCTTCTGATTAGTTACATGCTAATCACATTGTTGTAGTGTCTGATAGTTCATTTCTGGTGGACTAATCTCCAATAGGAGAAAAAAAAAAAAAAAAATAATAATAATAAAAAAAAGATGGTGAGGGAAGAGTAGACCAATGCTGAAGCTTCCTGCATGTTTTAAAGGAAAAAGATCACCCTGATGCATGGCTCCAGCTTCTCTGAGGATGTTTTGTTTATGCTGATATGCATTGATATGAGCAGGTGCCATGGGGACGCCCCCCAGAACCTCAGCGCAGGGCCTGGCAGCCAGGCCTGTCCCAGCACCCCGGCACCAGGCGCCTCCCTGGGGACAGGGCTGGTCTCTGGCCAGAGCTGGGGACAGCTGGGGACCTGCCTTGCTCTCACTGGGCAGGCATGAAGGCCATGGGAGGATCTTGGGCCACGGACAAGGTGGTGAAGGCCTGAGCGGGGCTGAAATGGGGTCCTACGCTGTGGGCAGTTAGGGGGAGGCCCAGGAGGCCAGGCAGGGTCAGCGAAGCTTGTGGATGCCCTCAGGGCCCTGACACAGTCTGTGCCTCCAGGGGAGATTTGTGAAGTGGAAACAGGCTTGGACAGCATTGGAGCCATGCATGAAACACCAGGATTGCCCTGTTTCAGTTTCACCTTTGGCAGTGAGTAAAGTAAAAACCGTTGGGTGCAACCTGCGTGTGTGAGGTAGTGATGAATACGTGTCTGATCATCAGAGTGTGGAAAGGCTTGGATATTTCTTTATTTTAAGTGTGATGTTAAAAATATGGAGGTGGAAGTTCAGATAGTGTGTGTGGTCTGAGTGACCTTTTCAGTTGTGGTTGTGCATGTGCATATTCTTAACTTCTAGAAGCAGCGCTGACTCCATCTTAAAATATAACGGATGATGGGTAGTCAACCACAGAAGCTCAATTTTGAGGTCAGTGCCTTGGGCTTCACAATTAATTTTGTATTTTGAAGCTTAAAAACCAAACTTAAACATAATGATTTGTACTGCTTTGGCTGCTGCCAAATTCTGTAATGAATGTTGTTCAACAAGCACAATTATCTTTTGTTTTGGATTTTAAAAAACCTAGAAATATAATGCAACTGTCTCTCTGATGTTCTCCTCACATGTTCAGGAGCGTAGAGAAGTATGTCAAAGACAATTTGAAAACTTAGCTTGGGTCTTTAAAACTATGGAAACTTTGAGAATCTCATGAGCTCAATGTTTAGGAAGCTTTTCACTCATAAGGCAAATAAGAATACCTCTTCTCCATATTCAGCATTAAAGCCATATATTTTAAGAAGAGGTTATAAATGAAAATTACTCAGACAATGGTATTTTAATAATCTGGTGAGGTTAGCATCACATTAGTAAGGGTATTTTAGAAGTCACGTTATCTGTGGGCAATGTGGTCTCAAGAGATTGGTTGTGAATATGTTAGAGGGCTTGTGGGATTTATGGACTCATTTCATGGTGGTTGTTTGCTTATTTTTGTTTGTTTTGTTGGTTGGTTTGTTTGTTTTCTTTCCAGGCTTCCTGTTCTGCTTTTGAGTTAATGGATTTGGTAATTCCCTTCACAACCCACCTCTGTTCCCCCTTACATTTTTATTGTGTTGTTCAAAATTTAAGGGATTATGGACTGTGTTTTTTATTTTTCTAAAGAAAGTTAAACGTAGCAAGTAGTATTGTTTGTATGTATGGAAAGTGTTGCAGTGGAAATGCTCTTCACTGATGGCTAGGTGGATCTTTCTTCTCTATTTCATGCAGACGACAAAGAAGAGAGAAAGACACACATCATGTTTCAGTTTCTTCTGATACATGAGCTCAAGCTAGCACTGTGTTTTTCTTGCCTTTGTGAAATGCCTGAATTTTAAGGAAAAATGTGGAAATAGTAGGGCAGAATTCATTATAAAATGCTTCATCCTGCTTTCAGCCTGATGCTTGGTGAAAAGATAAAATTGAAGTCCATGCAGCTGTACCTGATGTTTGTTCTTCTCAGCTGCAGTAAGATTAACCTCTTCTATGACTTGCGATAGAGATCCTGCAGACATTAAAGCTAGAACCCATGATAAACACCCCATCAGGTTTTGTAATCAGCAGTTGTTCATGATCTTCCAGCTCATCCTTCTGATTTGTGGCAGAAAGGTGCTGTTGTTGATCTAAGATCGTCTAGACAACAGCAAGCATCCTTGAGGATACCTTCTCTGGTTGTCAGCTCATGGAAAAAATGTGACTGCTGGAGGTGGGAATGTGGTGTTTTTAACCTCTTGAAGCTGCCAGAATTACATTTTTTTCAGAACTTCAGGTTTGCCGTCCCTGTTTTTCCTATTTTGTAAGCTGTCCTGAAGTTTCTGAAAGAGACAGCTGAGACCGTTTCGTGGTGGGGTTTCTAAAGGGTCTGAAGATTTCGGGGGCTGGGGGGCAGGGGGGATGGATTTGTGCGTGTGTGTGTGTGTGTGTGGTGTGTGTGTGTTGTTTTTCCTCTCTTCTACACAATGGAGCTTTCAGAGAACCTCTCTTAAAAGGCATAGCTACAGCCTTTGTGTTGAAGGGTGTGTCTGCTGGCAGGGTTTGCTGATGCAGACAGGCTGGCTGGTGATTAACAAAGGTCATTAGACTTTGGAATCTGGCAGGGGAGTGGGGTGGTGTGTCTTCTGCGCTGAGCAGGAGGGCTCCCCAGGGACAGGGCAGGCTGGAGGCCCCCCGCCTGCCTCCCCCCCAACCCCGCCTCCTCCTGGGAGGCTCGGCTCTGTGTTGCCTCTGTCTGTAGGACAGCTTGGACCAGTGTCTTGATGCTGTAATGCTGTGTTTCTGGATTGAATCATCACATTTGTCATCCATGGGACAGGGGAACCAACCCTAGGAGATGCTTGCCGGCGATCTGCTCAGGGAGAGAAGGTGCTGCTTGGGCAGTGCAGGGGGACACCAGTGACATGGTTTGGGGTGCAAGTCACGCAGAAGGGGAGGTGTGTTCTGGGGATGCTGATTTTTCAAGCGTGACCCAAGAAGGAGGAGGAAAAAAAAAAAAAAAAAAGGAAAAAAGAAAAACCCTGGTGTGCTGGAGATGAAGCTGAGATAAGTGAGGCCATGTTGTGCACGGGCAAGAAGCTCTGAGCCTCTCAGTGCAGGAGTTGTCTGAGCTAAAATGGCTGCTCCCAAAGCTCAGAGGACTAGGGCAGCTTAGTGAGTCTTAAAGCTTCAGTGACGCAGGGGCTCATATCTCTTGAAAGTGTGATAAACACATTCAGCAGAGCTGTGGCTTGTTTGGCTGAGATGAAAGGACTAAGCTTGGGGGATGGGTAGTGAAAACTGGATGATCTGCTTTTCTGTGAAGTGCTCTAAATGCAGGAGTCGTCTGCTCCATGGAAAAATTTGTTTTCAGGTCTAATGGACTGTGCTAAAGGAGACGTGGGGTGGGGCTTCACTCACTGCTGTAATTTGATCCAGAGCAGATAGCAACCTCTTCCACACAATTTGGTCTGGTGCTTGCACATAAAAGCTTGAGTATCTCGATTATTGTAACTTTGTTAGCCGAAAAGGAGCTGGTACAGCGTTCATTTTCTTTATTGGTGGTGGGAGGGAGAGAGGGGGGTTGGAAGAGAAAGGACACAGTGCAGCCTGCAAAATAATGTAGGTAAATATGTGGAGAGCCTGTATTGTCAGAGTGTCCAGATTTTGACTTGCTAGAAGTTTATTTCAGCAGGCTATCAGAAGAAGCATTCTTTCATATAAAATCCTGATACAGTATCCTCTATAATTTCATTGCACTTAATGTTTTGGAGCATTCTCCTCACTGAAGAAGTGGTTTTGTACTTGATGTGCAAAAAACGTGGAATTTTCAGCTTTTGAGGCAGCCCTTGTATACTGGACCTCTGGAGTGCCCAGCACAGCATGTGGAAACTTAAAGAAGTAATTATTTTATTAATATAGAATAGTTGCTCTTCTGTCTAAATACTACACAGAGTAGGAGAGTCTTTTGTCTTCCTTGTGTTTTGTGTCTCCTCTTCTTCATGGCAATGCATAGATATACAACTCTCTGAAACAGGCTTAGTTGGTCACAAACCAAACTTCCATAATTCACATTGCCATATCCTGTGTTACGTGGTACTTCAAGATATGTAGAGCATTTGGATAAATCAAAGAAGCCATGATGTTTCTGAGGAAAGTCTTTGTTACTCATACTTCCATTGTACGTTTGCAAAATTCCAATTTCCTTTGCTGTCTCTCTCATCCTCCAAGTCTTGCCTTCCCAAAACACTGCTATCTCACAAAGGTTGTGTCTCCAGGACAGACTTAAATTAAGCAATAAACATTTTAACAAAGAATGGAGATGCTCTTGCAAGGCATGGTGGAAGTAAGGTAGAACAAACCATACTACCTTGAGTGCATGTGGCTGCATCTCAACTTGCAGTGTTGCCTAGGTTTTCCACCAACCTCAGAACTGAGAGGATATTGAGAAGAAAGGCAGATTTTTTATTTTTATTTTTTTTCCTGTAGAGGTTTTTAACCTGTGGTGGATAAAGCAGGCAATACTTTTCAACGTCCAAGAAGTGTTAGTGAGATTCACAGAGGCAGAAGCCACTGTCTTCTGATTGTAAAATTGAGTGCATGACTGTTGGGGAGTAATGTGCTATTTCTCTAGCATACAGTTTGTGGTCTTTGAACAAGACAAACTTCTGAATAACAGCCCTGTCCTATGTAATGGAAAAGCCAAGAGGACAAAGTCCGCTGAGTAGTCATTTGTCAGAATGTTGACTGTAGTGTTGAGTCAGCAACTTGTGAGCTACCTAGGTAGAACTTCATGTGAATCCAAACTGAGGCATCTTCATATAGTAACTGCAGGTTGAGTTTCACACTGCAGTAAATGGTATCTCTGGAAATGACTGTCTTTACAAACGTTATAGTACCTGTTTCAGAATTTGTTAAAATGACATTACTCTAAAACTTCTCTTCTTCTCCCTCTTTTCTTGCAGAATTTTCTCATGTGAAAGATCGTTCTTGAACCATGGAGGTGCTGCAGTGTGATGGCTGCGATTTTCGAGCTCCATCATACGAAGACCTTAAAGCTCATATTCAGGATGTTCACACTGCTTTCCTGCAGCCAACTGATGTCTCAGAGGAAAGCCCTAGCCAGCCAAGGTCTGGTTCCATGAATGCTAGCAACCAGACTGAGGTTGAATTTTCTTCTGTAAAGGATGAATTTACGATTGCAGATGAAATAGCAGGTAAATCTCAGCTCTAACCACCTCTTTCACATGTGGCTTATTTTAGTACATATTCGTTAATACTTTTAATGTGATTGCAAAAACCTGATTATCCTTATTGCTGTGACAACAAAGCAGATATCTAGCTTCAGCCATACTGGTTCTGACCACAGCTCTTCCTGTAAATAGAAATGTGGAGGGTGGTTTTATTTCTTAACTGCTTTTAGTGTATTTTTTCATAATGCTTTTTGTTTGTCAGATTTTCATGGTTCTTCACCACCATGAACCACCTCAAAATTTTCAGCCCTATTAGTGTACTAGCTTTCTTTTTTCCCCAAAGAAGATAATTTTGGAAATGGTCCATCCCAAAGTTTACACCATATCACATATGTCTGTATTGTGGACAATGGCCATTTTTGTGAAAGTCGACAGATACACAGATAAGTGTAGAGAGTGTACTCTCTACAGAGAGTGTACTTAAGTCATAAGTAAGTGAGAGAACCCTGGTGTGATTGATAGTTGTTCAAGATGCAGATGTGTTCTTACGCGTATAGGGTGGGTGGAGAAAAAGCCTCAGTATTTGATTTTATTTATTTATATATTCACCTTAATTCTCATTTTAGGGCAAAATGCAACAAGTCAGATGGGGACTGGAAGTTACTATAGCCAGAGCCAGACTTTCTATGGTCAGCATATGGCTCCAAATCCTAAACCAACCAACAAATTTTTCCAGTGCAAGTTCTGTGTGCGCTACTTCCGTTCCAAAAACCTCCTCATAGAGCACACACGCAAGGTTCATGGAACGCAGGCTGGGGGGAGCTCAGTGGGGCCACCAACCGCTAGTTCCTTAAATTACAACATCATGATGCATGAAGGGTTTGGCAAAGTTTTCAGTTGCCAGTTCTGCACCTACAAGTCACCCAGGCGTGCAAGGATTATTAAGCACCAGAAAATGTATCACAAAAACAACCTGAAAGAGAGTTCAACTCCCCCTACAGCTGCCACTGCTATATCTGAATCAACATCTGCTTCTGTGCCAGTGCAGGAACCCTGCAAGGAGCTGCCTGCAGAGGTGGTGGAGCGGAGCATTTTGGAGTCCATGGTCAAGCCCCTGACAAAGTCGAGGGGCAACTTTTGCTGTGAATGGTGCAGCTACCAGACACCTCGAAGGGAGCGCTGGTGTGACCACATGATGAAGAAGCACCGCAGTATGGTAAAAATACTGTCAAGCCTGAGGCAGCAACAAGAAGGAACCAGTGCACCTGATGTACAGAACAAGAGTGCCCAGAATGCCTCCCCAAACTCTAATTATATGTCCATGAATACGACAGGACGTGAGATGTCGAACGCTAATGTCTCAAACTTCAGAAGCTCTATGGGCAATTCCCTTATCAGGCCCAACTCTTCTACATCTTCCAAGTTTTCTTCCGTGTCTTATCCTCAAATGAAGCCTAAGTCACCTCACAACTCGGGCATGGTTAATTTGTCTGACAGATCCCGCTATGGAATTGCTGATATGACAAATTCTTCTGCTGACCTGGAAACAAACAGTATGCTAAATGACTCCAGTTCAGATGAAGAGCTAAATGAAATGGACAGCGAGAATGGCTTGAACTCCATGGATCACCAGACCACAGGAATGTCCGCAGAGCAGCTGATGGGATCTGATGGCAACAAACTCCTAGAAACAAAGGGGATCCCCTTTAGAAGATATATGAACAGGTTCCAGTGTCCTTTTTGTCCTTTCCTGACTATGCACCGCCGAAGCATTTCCCGTCACATTGAGAACATCCACCTGTCTGGAAAGACAGCCGTGTACAAGTGTGATGAATGCCCTTTCACTTGCAAGAGTTCATTAAAGCTTGGTGCCCACAAGCAATGTCATACAGGTACAACATCAGACTGGGACACTGTGAATTCTCAGACTGAAAGCATTGCTTCTTCTTTGAACGACAGTGCTGTGTCTTATGAGAGTGGTAATATAAATGGCAGGAAGTCAGTTGGGATGATGGAGCCAGTGCAGCAGCAGCAGCAGCAGCAGCAGCAACAACAACAACAGCAATCACCCCAGCCCCATTCACAGCATCCATACAAGTGCACAATGTGCAACTATTCCACCACAACTTTGAAAGGCCTCAGAGTTCATCAGCAGCACAAGCACTCATTCTGTGACAACTTGCCGAAATATGATGGACCACCATCCAACACACCACAAGAGAGTGAGGCAGATGCTCACACCTCTGCCAGTACAGTGAAGAAGAGCCAGACCTCAATCCTTGGGCTGTCATCCAAAAATAACTTTGTTGCAAAGGCCCCTCGGAAAGTGTCAAATGATTTCCCTTTAGATCTCTCACCAGTGAAAAAGAGAACCAGGATTGACGAAATAGCAAGCAATCTGCAGAGCAAAATCAACCAAAACAAACAGCAAGAAGACGCTGTGATTAATGTAGAGGATGATGAGGAAGAGGAAGAAGACAATGAGGTGGAGATAGAAGTTGAGTTAGACAGAGAAGAAGAGCAAACAGAACCAATGCTAGAAGTTTCCAGTTCTTACGCACCACAGCAAATGTGGGGAAGAGAGGCTAATGATTCCCAGAAGGAGGCAAACTTCAGAAGCTTGCAGCATGACTACAATTCTGCCAATGGAGCAGAGATTGAGCTCACTTTATCAGAAGATGAGGAAGATTATTATTCTTCTGTCAGCATGAAAGAACATCAGAGCCCTAATGCCTCTGTTCTGGGGGGCCAGTCAAACATGTATGGTACTGATCAGAACAATGAGAATGCAGAGTTTAATGACTCTGGCAGGCTCTACTATTGTAAACACTGTGATTTCAGCAACAAATCTGCCCGGAGCGTTAGCACCCACTACCAGCGAATGCACCCTTATATTAAATTCAGCTTTAGGTATATCCTGGATCCCAATGATCACAGTGCAGTATACAGGTGTCTTGAGTGCTATATTGACTATACAAACTTTGAAGACCTGCAGCAGCATTATGGAGAGCATCACCCTGAAGCTATGAATGTACTGAACTTTGATCATTCTGATCTGATCTACCGCTGTCGCTTCTGTTCTTACACAAGCCCGAATGTTAGAAGTCTGATGCCACATTACCAAAGAATGCATCCCACAGTGAAAATTAACAATGCAATGATATTTTCAAGCTATGTTGTTGAGCAGCAAGAAGGGCTGAACACAGAGTCTCAGACACTGAGAGAGATCTTGAATTCTGCTCCAAAAACTATGGCAACCTCCACCCCCGTGGCTCGCGGGGCTGGTGTGCCAGCTGGCTTTAACAAAAGTGCCGCCAAGAGTTTTAGTCCTGAATGTGAAAATCAGAAGGAACCTTCCGTCAATACTGTGGTTGTTTATGACTGTGACGTGTGTTCATTTGCAAGCCCTAACATGCATTCAGTTTTGGTTCATTACCAGAAAAAGCACCCCGAAGAAAAAGCATCATATTTCAGAATCCAGAAGACCATGCGTGTCGTCTCTGTTGATAGGGGCTCTGCCTTGGCTCAGATGTCTTTTGAGATGGGGACACCTGTCTCCCCAAAACTGTCCAACTTGGCTTCTCAGCCTCCACCTCCCCCACCACCACCCCCAGACCTTGCTACTGAACTCTACTACTGCAAACACTGTTCATACAGCAACCGCTCAGTTGTTGGAGTGCTTGTCCACTACCAGAAGAGGCACCCAGAGATAAAGGTCACTGCCAAATACATCAGACAGGCACCTCCCACTGCAGCAATGATGAGGGCTGGTGAGCTGCCACCTGGTATTCAGAGGCCACCGGTGTCAATGCAGCAGTTGAGCCGAGGCGGTTCTGAGACCTCTGTGAATCCTCCCGAGAATGAAATGTTTTTCTGCCAACACTGTGATTATGGAAACAGGACCGTGAAAGGTGTGCTCATTCATTATCAAAAGAAGCATCGTGACTTCAAAGCTAATGCAGATGTGATTAGACAGCATACAGCCACCATTAGAAGCCTTTGTGATCGCAGCCAGAAGAAATCGACTGGCAATGTGCCCGCTCACACCTCTAGCACCGAGCGGGACAAGTCAAAGCTGAGAGCCCTCAAGTGCAGACAGTGTAGCTATACTTCACCTTACTTCTATGCATTGAGGAAGCATATTAAGAAAGATCACCCAACACTGAAAGCTACAGTCACGTCCATTCTCAGATGGGCATTTTTGGATGGCTTGATAGAGGCTGGTTATCACTGTGAATGGTGCATTTATTCACACACAGAGCCAAGTGGTTTGCTTGTGCATTACCAAAGGAGACATCCTGAGCATTACGTTGATTATACTTACATGGCAACTAAGCTCTGGGCAGGTCCTGATCCTTCCCCTCCTGCCTTAGTGATGCCAACAGAGGCAAAGTCCTACAAATGCAGAGACTGCATTTTTGAAGCATCTTCCATTTGGGATATTACTAATCACTACCAAGCTTTTCACCCTTGGGCCATGAATGGGGATGAATCTGTGCTGTTAGATATCATTAAGGAGAAAGATGCTGCTGAGAAGTCTGGCACACAGCCTGATGAAACTGGGATCAGGATGGATTCTGAAGACCAGATAACAACGTCACAGATGGACCAGGATGCAGAGTGTGCAGAGGATCCCAGCCTTTCCCAGGAGAAAACGGTGCAGCTGGCTTCTGCAAACCCTGCCATCTCCTCTACTCCCTATCAGTGTACAGTTTGCCAGTCTGAATACAACAACTTGCATGGCCTTCTGACACATTATGGCAAAAAGCATCCTGGCATGAAAGTGAAAGCTGCAGATTTTGCTCAGGATATAGACATTAACCCAGGGGCTGTATATAAGTGTAGACATTGCCCATACATTAACACACGCATTCATGGCGTTCTCACACACTACCAGAAACGGCACCCATCAATAAAGGTCACTGCTGAAGACTTTGTGCATGATGTGGAGCAGGCAAATGATATTGCTCAGAATGATGTGGAAGAGACGAGCAGGATTTTCAAGCAAGGCTATGGTGCTTACAGGTGCAAGCTGTGCCCTTATACCCATGGTACACTGGAGAAGCTCAAGATTCACTATGAGAAATACCACAATCAACCCGAATTTGATGTTTTTGCTCAGTCACCACCAAAGGTGTCTGCTTCACTGGAACCAGACATGGTGACTGAAATTAAGGCCTCCCCAGAAATTGCTGCTGAGGATGTTGGAGAAATCTCTGTTGCAGCACCTCATTTCTCCAGTTCTCATTTAGTGTCTCATACAGTTTTCCGGTGTCAGCTCTGCAAATATTTTTGCTCTACCCGGAAGGGGATAGCCAGGCACTACCGCATCAAACATAACAATGTACGGGCACAGCCGGAGGGCAAGAACAACCTCTTCAAATGTGCTTTGTGTTCCTACACCAACCCTATCCGCAAAGGGCTTGCGGCACACTACCAGAAAAGACATGACATTGATGCTTACTACACTCACTGCTTAGCAGCCTCCAGGACAGTAAGCGACAAACCCAATAAAGTGATCATTCCATCTCCTCCCAAAGATGACACTCCTCAGTTAAGTGAGGAGCTGAGGAGGGCTGTAGAGAAGAAGAAATGCTCGCTTTGTTCCTTCCAGTCCTTCAGCAAAAAGGGTATCGTGTCCCACTACATGAAGCGTCACCCTGGTGTTTTCCCGAAGAAGCAGCATGCAAGCAAGCTGGGGGGTTACTTCACTGCTGTATATGCCGATGAGCACGAAAAGCCAACTCCAACTGAGGAGAGGAATGACTTTGAGAAGCCTGAAGTGGAGAGTGAGGCTCAGGAAATTGAGTGGCTTCCCTTCAGGTGCATAAAATGTTTCAAGCTGTCCTTCAGCACAGCGGAGCTGCTGTGCATGCATTACACCGACCACCACAGCAAGGATTTGAAGAGAGACTTTACCATACTGGGAAGTGGCACCCGCTCTCAGAATGCTGTCTACCAGTGCAAGCACTGTGATATGAAATTGCATAGCACGGCAGAGCTGACTGCACACTTGAATGGTCACAACGAGGAATTCCAGAAGCGTGCCAAACGTCAGGAGAGGAGGAAGCAGCTTCTGAGCAAGCAGAAATATGCAGATGGTGCTTTTGCAGATTTCAAACAAGAGAGGGTAAGGATCTGTGTGTCTGGTCTCTTTCCCTCTTCTCCCTGCCCTGCCAGGGGAAAGAAACAAAAACACTACCCTCCTGTACCCCAAGAGGCTGCCTATTACTAATGCCCACTTGCATGTTCTCTTTGACAGCCAAATGACCACAGGCTAATGAATGACTCAGTGTGTCAGTGAGCTCCATAAGTCAATTACACATTCTGCTTTAATTTCCTCATCCTTTCCTTCATCCTCTACCCCTCCCTAGGTTCTGTAGGAAGCCCTATGCTTTCCTACTGCTTCCTTCTGTATTTTATACATCTCCTTCCCTTCCTCCCACCCTTCTGGAAGGCCATCTGTATCTAACAGTTCCTTGTTTTTTTGTTGCAAGGCTGCCATGTACTTTGTTGCAGACTCTTCACAAAATGTCCAATCTCCTTTTTAAGAGTACCTCTGTGTAACACATCAGTTTACTTCTCAAGCTTGTCTCTTCCAGTGTGTTCACTGATAAAGCACTCAATATTAACATGACACGAATCTATCTGATGACTGAAGCTTTGGACTAGTGCACCATAATTGGAAGACCAAATTGTGCTCTTTTTCCTGCTCGCTTGCCCCCTTCACTCTGCCTTGATTTGGAATATAGCTGCTGCAGAAAAGCCCCTCACAGCTGTTGGGGAAGTGGTGGGGTCATGAAAGAGCAGTTTCAGGCCAGATTGAATAGTCTTCTGGAGAACCACTGTTATGCAGGACCTGAAGGTCTTTCCTGCAGAGATGTCTTGTCCACTTGTTCTAGAGGCAGTGATAGATATCAACAAAATTGGCCGTACAGTCCTGCAAAACAGGACGCGTGCATATCAAACAGAATTTCTCTTCAGCTGCAAAATCTGGTCTATATTCCTAAAAATGAGATATCAAAGCACACTTTATCATATGAATTGATTTATGCTTGTGTACTCATAGGCTTTTGGGCACCTGGAAGATGTTTCAAAGCTTAAAGAGCGCAAAGTGGTTGGCTACAAATGTAAATTTTGTGTGGAAGTCCATCCTACGCTTCGAGCCATCTGTAATCACCTCCGCAAGCATGTCCAGTATGGAAATGTCTCTTCTGTCTCAGCTACAGTAAAGGTGAGAATTTTAAAACTGCAATTACAGCTTTTAACATTGTTTAAAATTAAGGATTCATTGAAAACCTGTGGAGGGCTCTTGTGAAGTTGAATGGATTTTGAACTGGGTGTTCCAGTGCAGTGTAATGTTTCAGTCATTTAAACATTAAGTTTCTACAGTGTATTTGGTTTATTTTAAGATGTTTTAACTTTTTTCCACTCTTGATCTAGGGGCACGAAGACTATTTAATTCTCATTTCTTCTCAGCCACAAAGGAATTGATGTCGTTGATGACCGAAAGACTTGGTTTATGAGCAGGAGGCTTTCTCTCAGCTATTCTGGGCTACTTTTCTGCTTAGTTAAAACATAAAAGACCTGATTTCCTTTTTTTTTTTTTCTTCTTTTATTCTTTTAAGAAGAGTAAGTGTGCACATTCAAATGGGTGAATGGTGAACTTGCTTGTGATATACTTTGCACATGAAATTTTGGGTCCAGAGGAGGGCCATGAAGATGATCAGAGGGCTGGAGCACCTCTCCTATGAAGACAGGCTGAGAGAGCTGGAGATGTTCAGCCTGAAGAAGAGAAGGCTCCGGGGAGACCTCATTGCAGCTTTTCAATAGTTAAAGGAGGTTTATAAAAAAGATGGAGAACAACTCTTTGCTCGGGCAGACAATGACAGGACAAGGGACAATGGCTTTAAATTAAAAAAGGGTAGATTTAGATTAGATGTTAGGAGGAAGTTCTTCAACAGTGAAGATTCTTCCAACATTCTTCCAACCCAAGCTGTTCTATGGTTCTGTGATTTCCTTACTGGCTCCAGACATTGATATGGCCGGCTGAAACTGTGGTACCATTCCGTTGATTAGTTGTAAATGTTGTTCCTTTCTCCTTGTGAAAGAACATCTTCTAGGACATCTCCAAGGATAGGCCATGCTCCACAGCCTGATTTCCACAGTATTGTCAGGGGCAGTGCAGGTGCAATAAGGCTGCAGGAGCTAAGGGTGTATTCCTTTTCCTTGTGCTCCTGCTGCAGGTTTTAGTGTCTGACTTAGGGTGCCTCTTTTGTGACACCAGCCATGTGTTTTGAGGAAACTCATGCAATCTGAGAGAGATTTCATTGCCCTAGCATGGGCCTTTTTTTTAACCTTACCTGACTGCTAATAGACTGTAATGCTTCCCCCCTCCCAGCTTCTCACATGAATGAAGTTAATGTGGGGTCAATGCCATCTTTTGAATAAATAGATGTTATGCAGCAGGGAACAAAAGTTGAAATCCAAGGCTGAAAGAACATGATGCAGATATTCTTATAGGTTTTTAAAGTTGCTACCAATGTACATACTTTGGTTAGGAGAGGGAAAGGGCAGATCAGTTAAGAAAGAGAATAAGAAAAGACTTTTTCTGTTTGCTTTTTGTTTTTAAGAAGGATTCTGAGATCTTAGAGCACCTGCTTCTTTCTTATGAATTTGACACTGATGGGCAAATCTATGTGGTAAAATGGACTACTCTGTCAGTCTATACAGTAGCTAAACGATAAGCTAGAGCAAAATAAACTAAAGTGAACTTGCTCTATACCATATAAACATTTCACTGATCAAGTCTAGAAGATTCATATAAATACTATTGAGAGAGAGTTGATTCAGTTTCCTTTCTCTTTGCATTCATAATTTTATTATGCAGAGAGATTTTTTTTTTAAACGTATATGTATACAATATATACAATTACCTTTTCCCCTCCCAAGAATAGGCTCTTTTTTCAGAAAGCTATTAATGTGGAGCTTGTGTAGGGATATATTTAGAAAAACAACATAGTGGGAGACTTAGGAATTAAAATGAACACGTGGGAAAGCCTGAAGGGCAGAAGGGAGAGAGAATTGATGGCTTTGGGGGGGTATGTGTTTTTTAGCAGGAAGCTGAAGATTCTTCAAACACAACTTTGGAGGGTTGTGAGGGAGCCAAAGACCCTGGCATTGTGGAATTTACAGAAGCTGAATCTGGAGCATCCTTGGAAGATGAAACCAGGCCTGGGGGCTACCACTGCAGCCAGTGTGACCGGGTTTTGATGTCTATGCAGGGTCTGCGATCTCACGAGAGGAGTCACTTGGCTCTGGCCATGTTTACCCGGGAAGACAAGTACAGCTGCCAGTATTGCTCCTTTGTCTCTGCTTTCAGGCACAAGTAAGTTGTGGCTTTTATTTTTGTTTTCAAAAGAAGTACAGATTAGCACTACTGTTCTGTAGGTTGACAGTGAAGAAGAGAGCACACTCCACTTGATTTTGAGCAACCATTTTCTCAGCATTTAGGTATCTTCTATGCTGCAAAACCTTTGGCCATCATTATTTATAACTGCTTCTAAAACGTCACATCTCTATATCTTGAATTTATTTAAGCCCCTTTTTCTTGCATGTAGGGGAAAAACATGCAATCCAAATAATATGACTTTTTTTCAGTAGGTAAATATTGAAACTTACCACTTATGAAGCCATGTCAAATGAACGAGACCTAACAGGTCAAGAAGAGAAGAGAAAAATATTTTTCTTTTTAATCATTAATACCCAATGAACTTCTGCTGCACACAACTACTTGTTTGTAACTACTACAACTCCTTGATTATTGAGTTTTCATATCTAATGTTAAATAGCTATCATAAGATTCCTTAAAAATATATATTTTTTCCTCAGTCATGGTGTGCAATTTCCCTCTAAAATATTTCAATTTCACACCAGCATGGTATACTTATGATTCTGTCAATTGTTTCCTTGTCTCATGCAGCATGTGAAAAATTTGTAGTCATCAAAAGTAGTCAGAATTCATATAATTTTCTTCCTATACGTTGAGTTTGCCATTAGATGGGTAGTTTTTAAAATTCTTACAATCGTATACATGTATACATATGTATAAACCTTCCCAAAAAATGGAGGCTTAGGGGTATTTTTCACTGGCACATTGGAGTGACACACAGTTTTCTTTGTGACATGTATCACACATGTGACACACATTTTGCTGGTCTGGGGAGAGAGCTTCTTCTTTACCATTTTAACAAAAGAAGAGATGATTCACATGCTCATTTAATACAGAAATTTTGTAGCACCATCAGTAGCACTCTCAAATTGGTGAACATGTTGCTATTTTGTCATTAAATGTATGTGGAAGAGAAGCACGATACAAAATGTTATGATACTCCTTATATTGGAAAACAAGTTTTCTACTAGTGTCATGACAAATTGATGCCACAGTTTGGTCTGCCATGTTGAAAAGATCCATGAGGTGGGGGAAAGATGGATACTACTGTGCATATACCACCCATCTTTGTTGAGGCTGACAATGGGGATGCCCCGACCTCTCTTGGCTGACAAAGCCTGCTGTTTGCCTAGTAAATTGGTTTGCTTTCAAAGGCAGACTTATGTTTAGTCTCTGGTTACTCTGTTTTCTACCTAGGAAATAAATAAAGTGTTGTCCTACAACTAGAAGGATGGGGAAGTCAAGAAAGTGGTGAATAGCAGGGAAGAACTCTACAGTTACCACTTAGTTTGATAATAGGTGCTGTTGCTATTGTTGAGGTGGTCTGCTGTCCTTTTTTTTGATTCTGATGCAATTGTTGTCTTGAGAGATAAAGTTTATGAAAGAAACCAAACCAGTGTTTAACTGACCCACTGTTCTCCTGAATCTTACCAAAACTTAAAAACCTGCCCTTGGAAGAATTGTGCTGCCAATGTATGTGGGCATGAATACAGTTTTAAGTATTACAATGTCGAACATCTTAAGGTATGTATTTTAAAATAGCTTGAATTCGTATTACACACATCTTCGACAGTCTGCTTTAATTGTTCAGCAAGCTCATTGCCTATCAGCTGTTTAAAACATGTTTAATATTTGTTACAAGTATTCACTACAAGCATTCAATATGTTACTATTTGAGAGATTTCATGGAATCATTTAGGTTGGAAAAGACCTCTAAAATCAAGTCCAACATTTAACCTAGCACTGTCAAGTCTACAATTAAACCATGTCCCTAAGCACCACATCTGCATGACTTTTAGATGCCTTGAGGGATGGTGACTCAACCACTTCCCTGGGCAGCCTGTTTGAATGCTTCACAACTCTTTCAATGAAGAATTTTTTCCTAATATCCAACCCAAATCTTCCCTGACAACTTTGAAGACATTTCCTCTTGTCCTACTGCTTAGTGTTTGGGAAAAGAGACCAACCCCCACCTCACTACAGCCTCCTTTGAGGCAGCTGTAGAGAGTGATAAGGTCTCCCCTGAGCCTCCTTTTCCTTAGGCTAAATAACCCCCATTCCCTCAGCCATTCCTCATCAGGCTGGTTCTCTAGACCCTTCTTGCCCTTCTTTGCCCAGCTTTCTTGCCCTTCTTTGGACATTCTCCAATATCTCAATGTCCTTCTCGTAGTGAGGGACCCAAAACTCAATGCAGTGTTCAAGCTGTGGCCTCACCAAAGCCAAGTACAGAGGAACAATCACTTACCTAGTTCTTCTGGCCACGCTACTTGTGACACAAGCCAGGATGCTGTTGGCCTTCTTGGCCACCAGAGCTGGCCTGTATTCAGCTGGCAATCAACCGGTAGCTCCAGATCCTTTTCCACTGGCCAGCTTTCCAGCCACTCTTCAAACAGCCTGTAGTGTTGGATGGGGTTGTTGTGCCCGAGATACATGACCTGGCACTTGGCCTTGTAGAACCTCATACAGTTGGCCTTGACCCGTTGATCCAGCCTATCCACATCAATCTGTAGAGCTATCCTACCCTCAAGCTGTTTAACATTCCCTCCCAACATGGTGTCATCTGCAAACTTACAAAGGGTGCACTTGATCCCTTTGTCTAGATCACTGATAAACATATTAAAGAACTGGCCCCAGTACTGAGCCTTGGCGGACACCACTTGTGACCAGCCGCCAACTGGATTTAACTCCATTCACAGCTCTTTGGGCCCAGCCAGTTTTTTACGCAGCCGAGCATATGCCTGTCCAAGCCATGAGCAGCCAGTTTCTCCAGGAGAATACTGTGGGAAACAGGGTCAAAAGCTTTACTGAGGTCTATGTAGACAACATCCACAAACATTTCTCTCATCTACTAAGCAGGTCGTCTTGTGATAGAGTGAGATCAGGTTAGTCACACTTTCACAAACCCCTGCTGACTGGGCCTGTTCACCTGGTTATCCTGTATGTGCCATAAGATGGCAATCAGGATGATCTGCTCCATAATCTTTGCTGGCATTGAGGTCAGATTGACAGGCCGGTATGTTCACTGGGTTCTCCTTTGAGCCCTTCCTGGAGATTTGCATCACACTTGCTTCCTCCATCCAACTGGGACCTCTATGGCTAGCCAGGACTGCTGATAAGTGATGGAAAGTGGCTGGGTGAACACTTCCTCCAGCTCCCTCATTACCCTCAGGTGATCCCATTTGACCCCATAGGCTTGTATGTGTCTAAAATGTGTAGCAGATTGCTAGCCATTTTGTCTTGGATTATGGGGGCTTCATTCTGCTCCCTATCCCTATCTTCCAGCTCAGCGGGCTGGGAACCCCTTCACCTTTAAGATTTACTTTTTTAAAGAGTGTCCAGCCTTCTCGAACTCCTTTGCCCTTCAGGACTGCCTCCCAAGGGACTCCACCAACCATTCTTCTAAGCAGGCTAAAGTCTGCACGATGTCCAGGGTGGCAGTTCTGCTAACCTCCTTCTTTACTTTTCCAAGACTTGAAAATGTTATTATTCTGTGATCACTATGCCCAAGACAGCCTTCAGCCTTCACATCACCCTTGAGTCCTTCTCTGTGCACAAGCAAAATGTCCAGTAGGGTGCTGTCCCTTGTTGGCTCACTCATCAGTTGAGTCAGGAAGTTATCTTCCATGCACTCCAGGAACTTTGTAGATTGTTTCCTCTCTGCTATTGTATTTCCAGCAGACATCTGGTAACTTGAAGTCCCCCATGAGAACAAGGCCTAGCAACTGTGAGACTTCGACTAACAGAATATTTTGTCTGCCTCCTCAGCCTGGTTGGGTGGTCTTTAACAGAATCCCACCATGACATCTGCCCTGTTGGCCTTCTCTCTGATTTTTACCCATAAGCACTCAACCCTGTTGTCACCGTCATGAAGCTCAAGACAGGCAAACTGCTCCCTAACATACAGGGCTGCACCACTGACTCTCCTTTCTAGGCTATCACATCAGAAGAGTTTGTAGCCATCCTTTGCAGCACTGCAGACATCCCACCATATTTCTGAGACGGCAACTACATCAGTTTTCCTGCCGCACAATGGCTTCCAGTTCTTCCTGTTTGTTGCCCATATTGTGTTCATTGGTGTAGATGCACTTCAGCTGGGCTACTGATCCTGTCATCCTTTTGGGGGAAGGAGTTTTAATTACTATGTGACCATTCTCAGGCACATAGTGATTTCACCCATCAACATTATCCCTTGTGCCTTTTCTGTCACATGGCTCTCCATTCCCTACCTTTGCTGGGATGGCAGACCAAATAACTTTGCTAGCACACCATCCCACAACCACTGGTATGTTGCCCTCAGACTTGTCTCTAGTGATCCTGGTTTTATCCATTTCCCCCTTCAAATCTTCTGTAAAGCTCCCTCAATGAGCTCTGGTAACTCCTGTGCAAAAATCCTTTTTCCCCTTTAAGATGGGTGTACCCCATCTGTTGCCAGCAGGCCTGGTGTCATGTAAAACAACCCATGATCTAAAGTCCTGCCAGTGATATGAGGCTTAGAGCCAGGTATTGACCAGCTTATTCTTCCTGTTTCTCCCCTCATCATTCCCTGCAACTGGAGGGACAGGGGAGAACACTACTTGTGCTCCTGATCCATTAACCAGTTGTCCCAAGGCCCTGAAGTCTCTCTTGATTGCCCTCAGACTTTGAAACTTCAGCGCTACTAGACTGAAAAATCAATAATGAATAATAACCTGGCGGTTGCATCAGAGTAGGAAGTTTTGTCTTCACATCTTTAATTGGGGTCCCAATGAGGCAGCAGATGTCCCTAAGAAGTGAGTCCAGTCTGCATATTGAGACATCTTTTTCTATTTTCCCGGAAAAGCTGTACAGTTTGTCATACTGCAAACTTCATCCTGGATTTGTTTTAAATTGTATTTGTTTGAAGTGGCCCTGAGAGGGACGTAATTTTATTTCTTTTTTTTTTTTTTTCTACCACCAGATTTCTGAAGACACAGACTTCAGTGTTAGATCTTGTAAACAGGCATATTCTGGTTTAAGCTCTGTTAGTGTGGGAATAAAGGTCCCATGACAATCAAACTGTGTAGTGTCAGAGGGCTGGAACAGCCTGCGCTTGATTTCATGTTGATATTCAGTAAAGAAGAACATGATGATTTAGGTAAAACAAGGAAATAAGCCTAAAATATGCCTAGAATTAAGGTGGCAGGTGGGGGACAGTTCTGTCAAATTACTACTCCTACAGCCCTCTCTAACTACCTTGTTGTTCCATCACCATCGCCATATTCCATTGCCAAGAAGACTCAAACTAAAACTAGATCACAAAGCATTAATGTTTCCAAGGAAGAGGCTGTACTGGAAATGTTTACAACACAAGCTGAAGCTACTTGCCTACCACCTGGAGATTGTGAACTCTTTCTTGACTGTGAGCCACAGCGTAGAAACTGCAGAGCTCTGCAGGACTTTAGGATGAATTTGATCTTTTGTTAAAAACTGTGGAGATGTCTTTTTTTTTTTTTTTCTTCTAAATTTCACTGAGCTGTTAAAAGAAGCTGTGCAGAGAGAGCACATTCTGATCACACCCTGGTTATCAAGCTGTCAGTAGCTTCCAGTTTCCCTGAAGAAAGTAGAGGCTGGTCTTAGCCACCCCTTCTTCTCTTGTTGAGCTTTGTGTAGCATATCCCACTCTGTTCTGTCTGAAACTCTGTTGCCTTTTAATCCTGGAACTCATCAACTGCAGCCTGCTGGCACCCTCCCCAGAGCAGGATCTCTAATCTGCTTTTGCTGCTGTAACCAAAAGGCTTCCTCATTAAAGCTGGTCAAAAATATCTTTTTTTTCCCTTTTTTTTCCTTTTTTTTTTCTTTTTTTTTTCCAAGAGGACAAAGGGGGGCATATTTCCACAAAAATGTTTCCCCCCAAAATATTCTGTAATGATAATTTTACTGTTTTCATCTGTTACTTGTTTCTTTCAACTGGTCCTTTAAGTCTAAATCAGGTATAATTTAATTTATACTAATTTTGCACTAGAAGTTATTTAAGAGGCTTGCTTTCTGCATAACAGAATTGGTGTCAGCTCTGCTCCTTTTTTCTCAAATTAGATTCTACTTTAACTGTAGGTAGACCTGTTGAATTTAAAGAGATTATATGAGAAGTTGTAATTGAGACTGGTTTGGCTCTTATTTAATTATTGCTGTAAATGTTTTGCCTTGCATCTGAAGGAATAGTTGAAATTATTTACTCTTTTGTGTTTCCCTTTTTTGCCTTTCTCTTTTCAAGTCTGGATCGTCACATGCAGACCCATCATGGACATCATAAGCCGTTCCGTTGCAAGTTGTGCCCATTCAAGTCCTCTTATAATAGCCGCCTGAAAACCCATATACTCAAGGCTCATGCTGGTAAGTTTTCTCTGTTAGTTTTGCAGTGCAGCAGCAGCAATGGCCCAAG
The DNA here is from genome assembly GCA_011075105.1 of Heteronetta atricapilla. Lineage (NCBI taxonomy): Eukaryota > Metazoa > Chordata > Aves > Anseriformes > Anatidae > Heteronetta > Heteronetta atricapilla. Next base: position 52,457,233 of record CM021763.1, on the reverse strand, counting down.
TATTCTAGTTGCTGATGAGAGATGCTGGTTTGAGTCACGCGTTTTGTCACCAGATTTAGGTAAGATTTCAACGGCAAGTCAGGATTGGCCAACCTATGTACCTATTGGAATCAGTAGAAATTTTGGTAATGTTTTCAGAAAGAAAAAAGTTTAAAACAATGATGAGTACTTCTAGAAATTTTTCCTTTTGTTCTGGTTTCATTTTTGTAAATGATTTTTTCTTGCTTGTTTCCGGGAGAATCTAATCAGTCACCTTATAGCATTGTCTCAACTTTGCTCTATTATGTTTGTATTTATGTTTGTGCTTTAAGTGGGAAAACAGTTGTGGATTGAATCCTAGTTTTGGTAGATTCCTATGGTGGCTTTCATGGTAAAGCCAAATGCTGGAAATTTTGGGATTCAAGTCTGTGTTCAGCAGACTAAGAACATCATAATTCCATTATTGCACATGGAAATTTACCTTGGAGTTCTCTATTGCAGTACAGAATCCATACAAGTGAGCATGCAAAACATGCTTCTGTTGAACAAGAACTGGGAAAAGTGATATATCATACAGGATAGGTCACCACAGAGTATTGCAGCTGTGATTGTTAAAAAACTTGAGGCTCAAAATATCCTGGTAGGTGTCTTGTCTTCACTCCATGGCCCTAGATTCTTGGCAGTGTCATGCATCATGCATTGAAAGGTTATCAGAAAACTGGAGAACCTCTGTTTCTGTCTGCAATTGTTGCATCTTCCTGGATAACAGACAAAAAAAAAAAAAAAAAAACAAAAAAAAACACACTATCCGGACATCCACGCTGATACACATAACATAATATTGGCTGATCTAAAAAACTGCAAAGTAGATCAGTTATTTCCAACTCACATGTAGAAACTACTGGAACAGATGACAAAGGTCTAGAAGTATGTTCCTTTCTTTATTATTTGTTTACATCACGTTGTATTCAAGTTGTGATGGAGGAGGAAGATGTGAAAATGGGGAGAAAAGACAGGATGAATTCGCAACTGTCTGATAATTTTTAATAAAGGTAATTTTCACCCTTGATGCAAGACACTTTTAGTCTACAAAATGTAGGAGGGATTGTTGGTCTTTCTTGTACTCCATTTCCTACGCTGGTTTCAGATTTCACAGAGCTTGTGCCAGGACCCTTTTCTGTACTTGGATGAGTGTTGTGGATTGGCTTGTCTGTTGCCAACCTTATGTTGTATATGACTATGGCATTCTCTGCTTCCAAGGCAATCCAACTATATGCAGCAGTTTCAGTTTATAGAGTCCCACATCCTGTACAGAGATGACATGTTTCTTCATCTTCACCAACCATAAAATGTTTTCTCTATGCTATTGTAAAGCTGGGTTTCTTTGTGTTACCTTGTTCAAACCTGCCAGACTTTTAGATCTGAAGTTAGCACACAACTGATACTTACTTCACACTCCTCTTCATGTAGGTTATTGATTTATTTATTATGAATTCATACTATTGAACTTGATTAGTGGACACACCTTGAAGGGCCATGTTTTGCATCATACGAGAACACAATTTCATGGTTGCCTAGATAGTGTTTTGCACAATGACTTGTGTAATAGGGTTTTCAAAAGCTTATGATCTGTTTCTGCCTCAGTCCATTTCTACCAAATTTTCACATCATACAAAATTGCTCAGATGTTTTTCAGTCAGAGATTTGCTTTGTTGTGTTTTGAATCATTCCTTCAGAAATATATAATAGTGAATAAACATTCTATGAAGACTTCTCCTTAGACTCGCCAGTTTTTCAGTGACACAGTGCTTCTCAGAACCTCTTTTGTTACCATTTTTGTTCTGTTGTCAATCTTCTCATGATCAGTTTGTTTAGAAGTAGAAATTTCTGTGCCCCTTTATTCATTTGTCTAGTCTCCTGGAGATCTTTAAAAATTCACTAAAATCCCAGATCCTGAAGTGGCAGAGCATTGGCCCTGCTTGCATTCTACATAATCTGAAACGTGATGCTCCAAGTATATATCAAGCGCTGAGATTACTCTCCCCTCCTGCCCCCTGAAAATTTTAGATGTATTTATTTGTATGTATATTAATACAGTATTTTTATGAAATGCAAAGCTGGCAGTTGAAAACATGCAAAGTCTTATACTGAGTCAAACTGTAGTCTTGCCTTCAGAAGCTACTACATCCTTTTATGTTGAAGTCTACAAGAACTGTTATTGATGGATAGTGTGTATATTTGTTAGTTGTGTCCAGTCTTCTTAATATGTAATCGTGGTGTTTCCTTGAATGTCTTGTGATGCTTCTAAGTTAATGGTTGGTGCCTACTGTTGTCCAGCAATTTCTTAAACTGTGCAGGTTTATACCTGTATCTCACTGGTATCTCATACTTTGGGAGTTTCTTGTGGTGTTACATTATTGTGTTCTATTAAGCAGCTTATTGTACATACTATCCAAAAAGTGCTTTATTTCTGTTTGTATAAAGGTAATACATAACTCTGATGTAATATGCTGGTGAGAAATACCATTTGAAGAAATGCGACAATTTCTTGTTTTACCGCTTCAGAGTCTGTGATCTATTCTCTTTCAGATGTACCAAAAGAGTCTTTTTAAGTTTATGTTTTGTCCCCATGATTAGCATAGTTTTTCAGAAAGAGAGGGTTGGGAGTTATTTATTTGTAAGACGGTTACTGATTTTTTCAGGTGTGCTTATTCTGACTTGCTGCAATATGCATGTTTACACATGCTGTTTTGGTTCATGTATTTGTGGTGGTAGAAACAATGCTATTTGAGAATCTTGTTTGCTAAATTTGAGAGATGGAAAACATTTTCTGCCTTGTTCATTACCAGAGTCCTTGGTCTGCTATACTGTTCATGAATATTTTACTCCAATATGAGTTTTGGCTCTACATACAGCTCATATGTGGCCAGTGTACATGGAAGTGGTACTTCCAAAACAGTAACTTGGCACCTGTTACTATCACATTGTTTGTGTTGGGAGAGTTTCACTTTGTGTTCCAATTGCCTCCATGCTTAATGCAAAACAAATCTTACCTTAAGATTTGTTTCCCCTTATTTGCTGTCTCTGTAGCTTGGAATGTGTTCAAAATTAAGTTCACTACTGTTCATTACTTCTTTTCTTTCACTCCTTTTAGTGCTTTCTCATAACACACTGTCACATAGCCCTACAGATATGCGCTGTTCTTGGTATTGCCATGTTCACTTCTTGTTGTAAAACAACTTTGACTTGGTTAGCAGTTCTATGGAGATTATTCTTGCCTAATGGAAAATTTTTCATAAGGAAAAAATCTGACGTTCCCCAATTGCAATTTTTGTTTTGTTTTGCTTTGTTCATTTGTTTGTTTGTCCTTGGTTTCTGAGGAACCTTTGATATCATTTTGTAGTATCCTTCTTTCTTCTTTAATAATGATGCTGAACGTGCTGCATGCAGAAACAGGTGATTTCACTCTCTATAGCTGCTGTGCTCCCAAAGAAGTTTGGAAAGCTATAGTTAAGTGACTCCATTTTCATCTCAGAGTCTGTTTTCTTCTCATACCATGCAACCCAGGCATGCTAACAGTCTGGTCTCTGTTTTTTTATTTTTTATTTTTTGACATCAGTCACTTTACAAGGATCTGCAGTTGTCCAAAAGCAATACTTTGTTCCAAAGCAGGTGTCTGTACCCACAGACTTCAGGCTGCTCCCACAAGGAGGTGCACGTAGCTTGTTCTCTTTGGGATCAATCTAGTGCTGAAGGAGTCCATGGGAACTTTACTTCCAAGTTCAGTAGGAGAAGTATGGGGACCCCATTTTGTTTCTTTTGTGAGCTGATGACTTGCCTGTATTTCGCTCACCCAGGTGAACATGCCTACAAATGTTCCTCCTGCTCATTTTCCACCATGACAATCAGCCAGCTGAAAGAGCACTCCTTGAAAGTGCATGGGAAAGCACTGACACTACCAAGACCCTGCATTGTCAACCTTGCAGCCTCACACGCCCACCACACCTCCAAGAACCACACTCCTGCTGAAGAAGTGGAGGACTCTAATGGTAAGAGGTGCCTCAGAGCAAGAATTTAATTTTCTAAGGTGCCACTTAATATATTGATTAAAAAAAAAAAAAACAACAACAAAAAAACAGCAGGCAGCTTGTCCAAAAAGCAACTTCATTTGATTATTAATAAAAATCTGAAGTTGCATCAAAACCAAGAATAAACGTGGTGTTTTAGGTCATGACCTTCAGCAGTGCATACCTCATTAACTTGTCCTGTCACCAGTTGACTTTATAATATGTCAGTGCTGGCTTTACTTCTTAGGAAAGCTTTAAGTTGCAGAAAATTTTCAAATGTAGAACTCCTATTGATAACCAGTGGGAAAGGAATCATCTAATTCCATCCACGCACCTGAAAAACAGCCCTTTGTCCTTTTGGAGAACTTCAATGAAACCATACGATTAAGCTTAAAATGCAGACTTGTAACAACAATAAAAGTTATTATTCTTGCTCTTGCTACAGAGGACACAAACAGTACCTCCAGATACTAGGCTGCATCTGCAAGAATGAGAAACTGTTTTCTTTCCTACACTTTCCTTCAAAGCTGTTGATCACCTAGTACTAGGGAAGTACACAGAAGAAATTTGGAAAGCGGGAGAGAAAGGGTGCTGTGAACAGAGAAAATGGACTTCTAGAAAGTGTTAAGACTTTTTAATGGGTGGCTTAAGAGGCAAGTTTTGGGTGTCACTTCCTTTCAATCAAGAGGTCTTTGGGAAAAAAAAAAAATCTTGATTCCTAGATGAGTTGTGTTTACATGGCTAGAGAATGTAGGTGAATATAAAGACTGAAACCTGCAGATGGTCAAGGAACTGGCAGGAGAGGTATTAGAAAAGCAGAGAAAAATCCAGAAGTTTGCCAGGTTCTTAGTGGATTTGTTTGTTTGTTTTTATTTTGTTTCTTGGAAAAAACTTTTTTTTTTTTTTGTTGCTGGCAAAAAGAGGGGGGTGTTTTGAGTACTGTCAGTAGTCATTTTGTAGCATTTCTGGTCTCCCATCTTTCTTTCATTCATTTCTTGCCTGACAAGAAGTGTGAAATGATAATGTGAAAGATAAATAAGTTCAGAAAATGGCAGAAAGGAATTTAAAGAAAAAAAAAATTGGCATAGAAATACTTAGTGGAAGAAAAAGAGAGAAGTGAATAATATTTTTGTGGCTAAGCAAGTCACTTCTGGGGTCAGAATCAGAATCTTATCAAACGATTTTGACCAGCTGCTCTCAGACTGCCTTTTGTAAAAGGGTTGTCTGGAACAGTATGATGAAGACTTACTAACTGAGCTTTTATTTTTGCTAATGCTAGCTTAAGCTAATCCAACAAGCAGAGTACATCTTGTGATTGTATTCCGCTTTTTAATTGCTAAAAAAAAAATCTGCTGCTGACTTCCAAGAAGTAGAGAATAATTTTTAGTGGCTGTTGTAGTCTTTACAGTGTATTAGCAATCTTTTAATAGTAATAGTGGTGTTGAGACATACAGAAGGACCGTATTTGAATTTGGGAAGAATGGTACACTTACACCTTTTTTGCTTATCCCATAACACAAAGTCATGGTTAGTGAAGTCAAAAATTTCAGTGCAGAAGTCAAAAATTCAAGCATAGCATATAATTTTGTAATCTTTAATATAAATTCCTCCTAAAGTAAATAAAAGGAGACGAATCTGTTAACAAAAACACCTTATGAGGTTGACTCTGTTACCTACATTTGTACTGCATCCAGAGACCAAGGCTGAATTTGTCCCAATTAGCATGATCATCTTTAAACAGGGTTAGTGGTTAAGTCACTTTGACAATAATAGAAGCCACCCACGGGAGAGCTAGTCATATGAGTACAGGTGTTACAATAATAGTGTTAACATTTTCAGCATTGTTTGAGGAAGGAATAACCTTCTTTAATTAATTTTTTTTTTCATTAGGAAGTTGGCTGCAGATCAAGGTAATGGCAGAGGCTCTTCTGACATCATTTATTTTTGGTTTTTAAAAGGGAATAAAACAACCTGTATGTTACCTAGGCCTGCAAGTTGTAGGTGATACATAAAGCTACATAAAAGACTGGTCCCGGTAATCGGAAATGCGTGTCTATGTGAGAGGCCCTGTTGTGTTCAGTTGGAGCCAATAAGAAGAGGGGCTCATACAAGGTGTAGTTGGATTTTGGTTGTATTGCTGTGTATAAATAATCTACACACAGGCTCTGATCAAGTTAATTTGCTTGGGATACAAAATTGAATTAGGAATAGGGGAAGTTACTGTCAAAATGCTGCCTCACATTGTTATGGACTTGTTTTATAGGCTAGTAGGCATGCAGCAGACAGTATAACTGAAATGACTGCAGAAAAGGTTTGTTTTTGTCTTTGGATGAATATCATAGTTGGAAGAAGATAGGGAGCTGGATGGCTTGTGGAGGTTTGAGGGTGTAGCCTCTTGTCTATTGCTGAGCATTATAAAAATTGAGAGAAGGAAAAAGGGTACCAAAATTGTAATAGTGCATGTCTGTTCTGGGACGAGAGCTCAGTGGAACTTCTACTGATGCTTTTTTTTTTTTTTTTTCCCTGTAGAAATTGTTCCCTGAGGGGCCTTTCTTAGAACATTTCTTTTGTTCTGCTCGATTGATCCATTCATTAAAAGCTGCAAATATATTTGAATTTGAGTGACTCAGTTCTATGTGGGTAGCAGCAAGCATATCTGAAGTGTTCAACTGTATATCCTGGATATGTTTTGGGGTCTTGATATACTTTTTGCGGAAGTGAAGTTAAAGCAGGGTAGATACTAGAAGGTTGAGGCAGGCCATCCCTGGCAACTACATTGTCCTTGGAAAGCATAACAGCCACTTCAATGCTTGTATACCTCTCTCAGGACAGTAGTGTAAGAAGGTGTTTGCATCCATCGCAGCAGTGAGTCAGCAGTGCAGGCTTTCTTACATATATATATATTTTTAATATTTTTTAATTTTATTTTCATGCTGTTTTTGTACCCTACTTGCATGTTGTGTGATTTTTGGATGTGGAAGGAATCTGTTTTTATTGTATCCTAATCTAGCTAGATGTAAAACACTTTTTTTTTAAAAAAAAAAAAATATATATATATATATAAAGACACAAAAGATCAACAAGTGTTGATCACCTGTGCAACTTTTCTCTATTTTGCATAACATAATGGTATCAAATGGTTTGTGGTGTTCAACTCTTCTTGAAATGATAAGATTGCTGTCATGGTAAATTTTTCTTTTGCTCTCCTGATAATTTACAAGTATTTTTTGTCTTGCAAAAATAGAATTAGTGGTGTTCTGACTATTTGCTGTTGTGTAGTTGTTCTTTTTTCTTACTTGTTTGCCCTTTACACTGACTTAGAAGTTACACTGTGGCTTAACAGTTTTGCTGTCTTATACAGTAAAAATTAAAAATATGTATTGCAAGATTGCAAATTGTTAGTAGGAGTACTGGGTGAATTCCCTAACAAGATGTGTGTGTTCTTTCACAGTACTTTTGAGAACCAGAGCTTCATGTTAGTCTCTGACCAGAAGGATTGTATGGTATTACTGATGGTACTATCATGTTGTGGCAGTATATGTCAAAGATAAGGGTTTCCGGTGCTACAGTGTGCAGTCAGCTCTGTTGACTTGAGTGTGGGGCAATGGAATCCCAGGGTCTGCATGCTCAATTTGTAATATTAAAAGACCACTGTCACTTTCAGTGAGGAAGAGTTGAAAGCAAATCAAACACAAAAATTGTGTGACTGAACACAAGAAAACAGAGGAACAATTATTACCTTCAATGTGATCATCAGCTAAGGAGAAAGCATACATGGCACCGCTTGTATAAGTGCTGAAGTTATGCATGTTTGCTTGTATTCAAAAGCTGTGGAAGTGGTGGACTGCCTTCCTTGTATAAACTGGAGAAATCTATGAGTGTAGCCAATTGTCTTAAAGCCATAAAGCAAAATGACTCAAAATATGGATAAATGGTTTCACGTTATTACTTCACCCTTAAGCAAAAGTTTTTTGGGAATTTGTAAAATACTTGCTCTAAATTGCCCTGGCTAATACTGTTTCTTTTTTGAGTAGCTCTTTAAAAAACAACACAACAAAGCCCTCTGGCCTAAATGTGTTGTAGAGAAGAGTACTGCTCTATATTCTTACGGATAGCAGACTTGGAGCCTCATAAATTTTTTTGTATCACGACTGTGTGCAGTAATTCAAAATAATAGTTTTTTAATTTTACTGATTAAGGATATTGAATTGCAGGAAAAACACAGTTCTAAGTGCAAGTGATAAAACAAACTGATCTGGATGTGGCTTCCAATGTCTTCTTAGTCTTGCTGCCATTGCACAAGATCATTCCTTTTTAGTGGTAAGCAGTTCTTGGAATGTAGAAAGCAGCACATTTCAGGTCTGCCCTTGAAGCTCAATAGTCATGCTTTTCACTATTATGCAAACCAAACAATATCTATCATTAATAACAGCAGACATCACAAAACACATGCAGAGTCAGAGTTAGAATTTTTTAAAAAAATTTCCCGGTGCATGCTATGTCAACATCTTCATTACATTTAATTAAATGGAGCAGTGAATGCATTAAAAAATGCTAAGTGAAAGACCTGTTGCCCTGTTCCAGCTTTTTCTGAACTTTAGCCTTTGCCAGTGGAAAAGAACTGTCTGATCTAGAAACTGGAATTTAAATGCACCTGCTTGCTTAGCCAGAGCTAAGTAGGGTACAAAACAGGTTGATTAAGTAGTGTCTCTGGGACTGTTGTTTAAGAACTGTAAATCCCTTCCTATTCCTGTACACTTTTTCAAAATATGTAATACATAATCAGGCTGTGTGTCTCCTATGCTGCTTGTCAGATGAAATTTTGAGGGGTGCAGAGGATCTTTAGCAGGTTTGCTAAAGCAATTTCACATGCTGCCAGAATGAGAGGAGTCCACTTCATAAAGTATGTTTTTCTAGCCTTCCAACCAGGGCAAAAGGACAATCCCTAAGAGCATCACTCTTTACCTTTATTGCTCTTTCTGTCTCATTGCTATTGTGAGTTAGTGTTTTATGGCTACCACTTTTAGGGAAAACCATGGAATGTCAAAATCCTGGAAGCCTCATCTTGGAGTAGAATAGTCTTTTTGTTGTATTTTAGGTTGGGATTTTTGTTGTTTGTTTGTTTGTTTATTTTATTTGATTGTTTGTTGAGGTGAGGGAGTTTGCACCCCACTCTTTTGAAGTATGATACCCTTTTCTTTGACTGTTGTTTGACTGGGCAGCCTGCCAGCCAGCAGTGACTACAGGGCAAATTTAGGCGATGCTTTAATGCATAAACTCTTTAATTGCAAGGTGAATTGGAAGATCAGCATCCATGTTAAGGATGCAAGATGGTGGTCTGCATACTGCTGAACAGAAGGTGCCTCTCTGCTTTTGTAGTTATAGCCTGGGTTCACAGGGATGTCTCCCTGTTCTGCCTGTTTCCCTGGCTTTGTGCCCTGTAGGAGTAAGACTGCATGCCCACCTTCTAAATCTCAAGTATCAAATTAATGCTTCTTCCTTGCAGCCCATCCCCAGCCACATTCTTACCCCAGCCATGTTCTTTGTTTCCCTAACCTAAAGCTAGTTGCTGCTTTCCCAAGACTTTGGCTTCCCAGAAGTACTGTCAGTGGCCACACTGCTTGCCAATACTTGTTAAAACTCTCAGGTACTTGTTGGTGTGTCTTATTTCTTGTGGTCAGCATTAAACTAATTATCAGATGTGGGATCAGATGGGAACTTTCCTCCTGCATCAGATTGGCAAGGACTGGCAGAACAAGTGCAGGGCTTGTTCACCTCCAAGTTCGCTGAACAAACTTCCCACTGTTTAAAGGCCCTCGGGCACTGATGACGCCCTTGTTCTCTGCAGCTCTCTTCCACTGGTATATGGATTTTTGGCTTTGGCCTTTTCCTGCAGCATTTTTAGAACAGTTTTGTGGCCACTGGAACAGAGGAAGATGTTTATTCCATCACTGGTTGTGCTCTGTGGGGATGTCAACTTGCTGTTCATTGTGCTTCTTTCTGGTCCTGAGCTTTTTGTGCTTGAACTGAATGTGCAGAGGCAAAATTGAGATTCAACAGGACGGAGACAGGAACTTGGGCAGCTGGGAGAAGGATGTTGCTGCCAGTCTTTGTATGGATTTGGCCGGCCTGCTGTGATAGGGTTGATATGATAATGAACGACTTGCCCAGAGTGGAGAGAAGATAGAATAAGTTGTTAGGATGGATTGAGTAATAAAGGAAGAAACATCTCCTGGATTCCTTCCTGTTAGCCAGAAATAGACCTCATTGCACCTACAGGAAAAAGAAAGAAGCATATGGAGATCCTTTTGTTTCTTGAGGTTTTTGCTCATCCTTGGTACTGTTTGTTAGGGCAGGAGACAAAATGGTACTGACACTTCCACTGCTGTCCCTGGAATTTGTGAAAACTCTCTACAAAGTAAATAGGATGCTGTTGCTCTGAAGGGGTATTTGATATGACTTGACCAACGCTGTGCAAGATAGTGTTTCTGCAGGCTATCATTCCTACATTAAGTAGTCTTCCTGTGTAAGCTAACTGATACTCTCCCAGTTTCCTGAGACACCAGTTGCTTTCCATTGATCTAAAACCTGCTAGAGGGATTTGATGTTTGACAGAGAGGTAAAACTCCTTTGCTCATTTTAGCTGTTTTGAAATGGGCATACGTTTTAGCACCAACATAGTTGGCGGCTGGAGGTTTGACATTTAAATAGCTGGGTTTATTTTTTCTTTAAGAAATGTTACTATGTTTCAGCTCCAATGTTTGAAAATGCTGCCTGCAGTGATCTGAGATGACTCAGATCTAGGGATGGAGATGAGGTCTTTCCATTGGCAGCAATAATAATGCCAAGGCATATGCTGCAGGTCTCCTGAGCAAATTACAAGTTGCTGAACTCTATGATTATAATATGATTTTCTCTAAAATATTATTAAAATTACTGTTGGACTCACAGATCTTTATAGGTTCCTTCCGACTAGAACTATTCTATTCTAACTACATGGTGTTAATTAAGATGTTTGCTTTATGTAGAATTGAAGCATGAACCTCGTAGTAGTTTGTCATAGGAGTAAAACATTAAAACATAGAATGGATCATCAGCACCCATATATTTTCACTGTAATAATAGGGCCAGTTTTAAAGCAGAATGCAAAAATATAGGACTTTATAGAGCTGAACTTCTTTTCCCTCTACATCTCAAGCTTAGAGACAAGTGAAGCATTTAGATGACAGCAGCATGTGTGTTTCTGTCTGTGTATTTGTATTAATGTTTATACTAAACCCAACATGTTTTTTTGTTGAAGGGAAAGTCATGCTATGCAAACCTAATATCCTTTTAATGACAAGGTTGCCTGCCTAGTGGACAAAGGGAAGGCAGTGGAATTGTTTCTTTGTTTGTTTTGTTTTGTTTGTTTAATTTTAGTAAAGCTTTTGATACTATCTTACACAGTATCCTTCTGGACAAAATGTCCAGCATATAGCTAGACATGAACAAATACAACCGGTCAACAATTGGCTGAAGGGTCTGACTCAAAGAACTGGAAGTAAATGGGATAACAGCCAGCCACTAGGGCTGTTCCCTACAGCTCAGTTTTAAGGGCCTGTTTTTCTTCAAGGTTTTTATCAATGACCTGGACACAGAAGTTGAGTGCACAGTAAGTAAATTTGTAGATTATACTAAGTTAGGAGGACCTGTTGACTCTCCTGAGGATATAATCGCCTTGCAGAGAGATCCTGATAGATTGCAGTGCTAGGCAATCACCAACCATATCAAATTTAACAAAAGCAAGTGCCGTATTCTTCTGCACCTGGGACAGGGCAATCCTGGCTTATGTATTGTATTGTATTATGTATTGTATTATATGTATTGTATTATGTATTGTATTGTATTATTTATTATGTATTATGTATTGTATGTATTGTATTAGGTTGGAGGACAAGTGTTGGAGTGCAACCCTGCTGAAAGGAGTATGGGGGGGAGGGGTGGAGAGGGGCGTGTGAAGTAGCAAGCTCAGTATGAGTCAACCATGTTCTGTGATGGCCAAAAGGACCAATGGTATCTTGGGGTGCATTGACCACATCATAGTTATCTGGTGAAAAGAAGTGATTGTCCTGCTTTTATCTGCTCTGATGTGGACTAACTTGATATACTGTGAACAGTTTTGGGTGCCACAGTGTAAGAAGGACATAAAAATATCAGAGGGTGTCCCAAGGAGGCTACAAAGATGGCAAAGGGTCTAGAGGACAGGACGTATGAGGAGCAGCTGAGGTCACTGGGTTTGTCAGCCCAGAGAAGAGACTGAGGGGAGGTCTCACGGAGGCCTGCAGCTTCCTCACAAGGGTAGTGGAGGGTCAGGCACTGAGCTCTGCTTTCTGGGGACAGAGACGGGACCCGAGGGAATGGCATGGAGCTGGGACAGAGGAGGGTCAGGCTGGGTGTTAGGGAAAGGTTCTACACCCAGAGGGTGATCGGGCACTGGGACAGGCTCCCCAGGGCTCTGGTCATGGCCCAAACCTGTCAGTATTTCAGAATTGTTTCAACAATGTCCTTAGATGCTGTTTAACTTAGGTTGCATTGTGAGGAGTCGGGAGTTGCACTTGATGATCCTCATGATTCCCTTCCAACTGACGATATTTTGTGGTTCTATGGTAAAAGGGGCAGGGCAATAGAGGAGGAAACAAGAAATGATCCTGAAAAAAACACCTGATGAGTTGCCTTTAAAAATGAGAAGGAAATCACAAGGCTTGTTTGGTTGCCAGTGCCCAAACCAAAATGAAACGAAACAAAACAGCAACAAAACTTGATAGATTATTGTCTGAGTAAAGGGTCATTTCAGAAAAGAACTGTTTACCTGTGGGCAGATTGATTAAATAAGCATCTTGTTAAAACTATTTGTGTTCCTATATTCTCTAAGTGTGATTCCATTATGAGTTTGAGTTTAGCTCAACAGAATAAAGAGCAACTAGACAACTTTTTAGTTTATGCATGCTATGGAAATTGATAAGTACATGAATCCCAATTTTTAACATGTAGACAAAAGGCTTGATTTATCTGACAGGTTATGTTCAGATATATAATTTTATTTTATCAATAACAAATGATAAGAATGCTGGGTAGAAACATGACCAATAGGTTGAACTGTTCACTCAATATAGGTCGGTGGCAGCAGACTCTCAGCCTGCAGTGTTCTTACTTTAAAAATAAGGCAGTGGATAAACAGACATGGAAGACCATGAATGCAGCAGGGAAACACAATGCATGCTACATGGATCATCTCTATTGTAGGGGAAATGGCAACAGACAAAGCAACTGGTGGGGTTAAAATGGTATACTGACTTGGCACTGATGTTGAAACAATTGCAAGCTGTAGAGTAGCTACCAAAACAGTCCAGTTTTTAAAGAGAGGATTTTGTACAGTGTAAAAACTAGTAAGTGACCAAATCACCTGAGGAACTGAAGGAAAATTAAACTGATTTGAAGCCAAGTAAGAAACTCTGCTGTGGAAGAGGGATAGGTGAAAAGAAGGGATAACTAGAAATTAAGTGGCTATATGATGAAGTGTTTCATGGACACCTTGAACAGATCCTTCCAAATCACAGCATTGGTAGAGCATGGTAAGGAATCAGGCAGTGTTTGTGACCATGTTATGCCTTGCCTAAGGATGGATGGAAGTCTTTAAAGATAATGTTAATAGGACCTGGTAGCATTAGAAACTCAAAAATGGGAGGACATGTGAAGCTCTTGAACTGGTCCTTCTCTTCTGAGGAACGTGGTCTAACATGTTTCATTGATTGTGTTCATCCTCACTAGGCCTTATATAATTCCTACTGCTTTCCTTTGCATCTTATTTTATAATCTCTTCTTGTTCTCAATTGAGAAACTCCAAGATGCTTCACTAGACAACAGTGTGGGTCTGTCAGTGTAAAGGAATTCATAAGATAAAATTATTTAATTTTTTTTTCTTAGTAGGTTCAATTTATGTCCCTTATATGTAATTTTGATATTAGCACAAGAAGCTGGATAGAATATATCCTGTCTCAGCTCCATTCTGAGACAGGTATGCATATAAAACAGAATTTAAAGTTATAAAGAATCATAGAATGGGTTGGGTTGGAAGGGACCTTAAGGATCATTTAATTCTAACCCCACTGCCATGGGCAGGGACACCTCCCACCAGACTAGGTTGCTCAAAGCCCCATCCAGCTGGGCCGTGAACACTACCAGAGATGGGGCATCCACAGCTTTTCTGGGCAACCTGTGCCAATGCCTCACCACACACAGAGTATACGAATTTCTTCCTAATGTCTACTCTAAACCTAGCCTCTTTTACTTCAAAGCCATTAACCCTTGTCCTGTCACTACACCCCCTGACAAAGAGTCCCTCCCCAGCTTTCCCGTAGGCCCCCTTTAGGCACTGGAAGATCTGCCCAGAGCCTTCTCTTCTCCAGGCTGAACAATCCCAACTCCCTCAGCCTGTCTTCATCGGAGAGCTGCTCCAGACCTTTCATCATCTCTGTGGCCTCCTCTGGACTCATTCAAAGACATCCATGTCCTTCTTGTGCTGGGGGCCCCAGAGCTGAATGCACTCGATTCCAGTGCCCACATCGCTGACAAAGATGTTACAAAATGCTGTTCCCAATACTGACCCCTGAGGAACACCATTTGTTATTGATCTCCACCTGGACATCCCCTCTTCTGAATAAGCAAGACTGCATAGCCCACGTATCCTTCTGCTTTCCTTCTTCTGAACCTTGGATGGATATGTAATATCTTTGTCTTAGATGCAATAGCTAGTCCAAAGTTATCCAAAAGTGGCTTTTACAGATAGTGCTGAAATAAATTCCCCTAAGAAGGCTCTTTGTTTTATTTATTTATTAATTTATTTAAAGTTCTTTAAATAGTTATTTAATTAAAAGGCTTTATTTTCTTTCCCTTGTGATTACTGGAGAGTGTGAATAAGGATACAAAGTTTATTTCCTTTCCATCTCATTCATAACATTCTAGCAATGTAAACATTCTTTGGTAAAAAACCGAATTAAATAAAAGAGTGGGTTCATACTCTGTTTTTAAACTCGCAATGAATAAAACATATACAGTGTGGTTCCTTAAGCATCTTCATGTATGTTTTGTTGCATCCCTCTGAATTTTATTCTGTACTATCATCCTCTTCCCTCAGTTAATTTACTGCCAGAACATTTCACCCTCCCACATATTCTTCCTTCCAGGTCAGTGCTGCATGGCATAAAGTGAACAAATGTGTGTAGTCTTGACAGTCTTTGTATGACACTCTGCTTTGCCACCTTCCCACTTTTCAAGCTGTTGCCATTCATGACTATATGCTTTCCTGCCATTTGTTGAGCTAGTAATTTTGATTTCCATTGAATTTCAGAAGGGAATTTTGTACCTGAATCTCATAAGCTCCACTCTTAGCCTTCATAGTACTTGGAATGGTTTAGGTTGGATGGGACTTTAAAGATTACTTCCTACTAAGCTCAGGTTGCCCAAAGCCCCATCCAGCCTGGCCTTGAACACTTCAGAGTCTGAGCATCCACAGCTCCTCTGGGCAACCTGCTCCAGTGCCTCACCACCCTCTGGGTAAAGAATTTCTTCCTAATCTAAATCTACCCTCTTTTAGTTTAAAACTGTTACCCCATATCCCATCATTACACTCCCTGGTAAAGAGCTTTGCTGTAGGCTCCCTTTAGGTATTGGAAAGATGCTGTAAGGTTTCTCTGGAGTCTTCTCATCTCTACTCTGAACACAGTAGCCATAGCTTACTCATTTTAAAATAATTATTACTAGTAGTTCAATGCTCTTCACTTTTAAACATGCCCTTTTTATTTTTATTTTTAACATAGTATTGCATCTTGATTTGGTTTCACAAATGTGTTTCCATTTGTCTAGTGCTTTTCTTAATTCATCAGAATTTCTCTGGCCTTCTTCATAGAAATCTCTTTGTATGAATGAACTCAGAATAAATTAAATAGCATTCCAAATATTTTCCTTTTGGTCTCTTTGGGACTTTTTCTTACAGATTTGTAATGTCTTAGGCTTGTATTGGTATTATGTAACATTTTTCCCCATAGAGTTATTTTAGTTATTTACACGTTCTGTCTGACTGTTCTTATCTCGGGAGCCAAACATTGCCTTCTGCAATTTCATTTGTCTCACAGTTGGTGCTCTTTTTTGACTTTGGTTGATGCTCCCATATGGATTTACTAGGAAAGCATGATGTCCTAATTTTTATCTGCCTCTGTCTTCTTCTGGACATTCAGCTATTTGATTATTTGTAGATGGGCACGCAGTAAAGATACTTTCCAGTGTCCTTGAACAGTTGCTTCTCTTGAACAATATTTATCCCTCCATCCATATCTCTGATTGTGCAAACGTAAATACCCTCATTAGATATATCAAGTTCTGCTCACCCTGAAAGGATGAAGATGGTTTGATTTCTTTCCTTTAACAGATAATTTTCCTTCCATCTCTCACCTGATGCTGAGTGTTCATTACTTTGACATTTTCAGGTGTTGCTCTGATCTGTTGTTCTTGTTTCTTTTAGGTGTCATGTTTTTGTCCGTTTTGTTTTTGTGTCCATGGTTATTGATAGTTCTGAAAATACCTACAAATGGCTAAAACATCATTTTTCTTCCAAGCAAATTTATGTAACTAGATCAGAATCTTTGTTTACTTTTTTTCTTCTGAAAATATCTCAGTTTTCCTTCTTCAGGTGTCTGAAACACTTGCCATGTGCATGTAATATGCTGCACAGGATCCATGAAAATTGAGTTTTCATTTTGCTTTTGTGGTGAGTTTTTTGCTGTATATTCTTCGCCTGTGCATAGATAGTCTCAAAGTATGCAGGTGTGTATCAAGTTGCATTTTCACTGTTGCATTGCATTGTAGGGGAGACTGCCAATGCTTTTTTGGACAAGGTAGTGACTTTCAGTAGGTGTGATAGACATTTCATGCCACTTTGTGTCTGAACTCTGGGTGAAGATTTCAGAACGGCAAAATCACTTACCTGGCACTGAAGTGTTTTAGGCACTTCTGGAAATGCTGTTTTTCTTCTCCCCTTGCGGAGCCACTATGAGACTTTTTAATGCATTGTTACCAGCACATGGCAGTAATTTAGATATGGCTGTGTTGATGGGACACCATGCGGACAGTCTTTTCTTCTGCTTTCCTTTCAACTAGTCATTTTCTCATTTGGATATGAGAGTGTTGTTTTATACCAAGGGTGAATGCCGTGGTCTTTTAGATCCACAGGTGCTGGCATGGATTAAACTGCCTGCTAACCTTGTTATTCTTCCTGTGCAGGTAATCTGTAGGTAGAGGTGTTAGTTCAAAATTCTAGTCGTAAGATTTGCAACATTGCCACTGTTCTTCTGTGTTCGACTGCATCAATTACCTTTAATTTTTGCTTCTTGGTATGACTATAGGTGTCCTTCTTTTACTTCAGAACATGCCATGCCATTAGCTTGCTCTTGGAGTTGCACAGTGAGGTCCTTATTTCACTTTGGATAAAATAATTTTTAAAAATGGATTCTGTGTGTGTGTGTTTTAAAGTTACCAGGGCTGAATATTCTGTCATTTATTTTCTTGTGGTACTTTGAGGCTGTTTTGAAAAAGAAAACATCATTTTTTTTTGGTTAACATGTAATCAGTACTTCCTAGTGTTTAATTTCTCTTCATTTTCTCCCTCTGTATGTTTTCTTTTTTTTACTTGTTTTACATTACTTCATATAATTTCGTTAACTCTTCCCTTTGCTTATTTTAATGTCTTTCTTCTGTATGGCCACTTTACTTTTTTCACACATGGATGGCTGGACCATCTTTCTGCTTCTGACCAAGATTGTTAATGATCTCCTAGAATGCTCTCAACACTTTGAGCCATGGATGCAGGCAGGAAAAGTCTGAGGTGGAACTTACATTGTGTGTAGCCATCACTCAGTTGTTGGGCAGTTTCGAGGGTAAAACTCTTCTCTCTTCTTCCTTCCTTCTTCACTCTTAACATTCAGGCATCTTGTTGTTGCAGCAACACCAGCAAAAGGTGTGCATCATTTTGGTGCACACCAGCTCAAGGCATGAGTAAATGCAAAGGCACTGATAGTACTTGGTTAACATCTAAGTAAGCATGGCACACACTGAGCAGTTTGGAACATCAGCCTGCTCTTCCAGCAGGAGCAGAGTAGGTGCACACATGGAAGTGCTTTGCCAGTTTGAGGCAGTGGTGTTCCTTGAAAATCACTGTACCATTGCTCATTGTCTGTGTCTTTTTGATTTTTTGATTTTTGATTTGTCTCACTAGTCCTTTCCTCAGTTGCTGTTTTTGTTGTTGTTGTTTGTTTTGTTTGTTTTTTGTTGTTGTTGTTTTTAAATCCCAACTTCCAGCCCCCATGACCTGTTTCTTACTTGCTTGCACTCCCATCTGTGCTGTTTGCTAAATGGCATGGTTGGAAGCAACTTAAGGCATTTGCCATCTTTCCACTACCTTCACTCATTTCGGAGTGGGCATGACCAGTGTGTGGTTCGGTGCTCACTGAAGTTCATGGAAAACCTCCCATGCCTTTAGTTGTCTTTGAACTTTATCTGAAGTGTTCCTGGTGGAGCTGGGTTGCACCTGTATGCTAGGATAGCAGTCTGGCAAGCTGATTCTCAGAAACCAACAGAAGCCATATACATGTGTTAATGATGGGTGTTTTTCTTCAGGAAGTGCTAAATCTTGCACTTCAGAAGGATAGTAAAATAAGGAAAGCTTTTGGTGAAAGGGGAGGAATATGCAGGCAGAGCTAGGATTATGCATGCTACCATCGTTTAAGACTCCGTATAAGCTCTTCAGATTTTTTTTCCCTGTATCAAAACTGTCTTAATTGTAACAGAACGATACACTAAAAAATGTAAGATGACCAGTGTGAATATTAAAGGTAGGATTTGGTTTTGACTGTTCCTGATGACAAGGAAAAGCTACCTTGTATGCTTTTCTTCCTGTGGGAATAATCATATAGCTATCTACTCCTGCAGTTTTCATGTACCAGATTCCACAGAGGTGTATACATACCCAATTGAAAGTTCCAAAGCTGGAACAACAGACACCAGACATCTTTTTTAAACCTGCAGATTTCTTAGAGGTGGACATCACTGAGGTCTTGGCTGGGAATCTTTATGATGTGATGTAAAATTTTGATGCCTCCTTTCTGAGGAATGGAATGGTAAATTACTAACTAAACCTTAATCTAGTGGGGTGCCTGCTTCAAATAAAAGGGAAAAGAAAGACTCGACATTTGAATTGGTATGAGTCCTCTGTGGTGAGGAAACCTGCTGTAGAGTTGGTGAAAACAAGACTTGATAAACGCTGTATTGTAATCCAGCCTCTGTTCATGAGACTCGGATAGGAAAAACAAAAAGTATTTAATCTAACCAGAATCTTTCATGTCTCTGCTTTTGTCTTTGCTGTACACCTGGAGATGAAGCCAGGGGAGCCTGGAGACATTTATCTCCAGCTTGTGTTTTGTTGGTGTGTTTGTTTTTTTGTTGTGTTGGTTTGGTTTTTTGTTTCTCAGGCATGTATAACCCCCTTTTGTAGTAATGAGAAAAGAGGGGTGAGCATTTTACTCTTTTGAAGACAGGTGGAGAAGTCCCCATGCTGAGTGCTGTATAGGCCTGTTTGCCTTTTGTTTCTCCTTACTAATTGGTTAGAATGGATGGTATTAAGTTCCCGCAAGTATGTCTGTTAGAGAATTCCTGCATATCTAGCCTCAGGGAATTAAGCTTTGGAAAATGAAGTACCCATCAAAGCAGGAGTTGGCTGGTACAGTTTGTATCCCAACTTCTTTTCTTTTCTTTTTCTCTCTTATTTTTTTCCTTCTTCTAAAAAGCTTCAGAAAAGAGCCTTTTGTCTTCTTTTCACGAAAGTTACACTGAAATTCATCTGTGCTTTATTCATCTGCTTTCATTGGTGCCATTCATGGGCAGCTGTGGGTTATACAGGACAAAGCAGATGAATTCCTAACCTCCACATATAAGCAGTGTGTTGAAAAAGGTTCAACACACACCCCAGCCTTTTTTGCAGGGTCCAAGTAAAGTATTACAGCTTTTAGTGTCAGTACTGAGATAGCTCTGGACTGTGTTTTTCCACATGCCATTAAAATGGTGTGACAGAGTTTTGCTGGCTGGTAGAACGGAGGTGTCTATGCAGATTTATCTTTTTCTCAGTATAGCAAAGCTTAGTCACTTCTAAGGAAATGTGGTTTAGAAGTTTGCTTTACTGAAGTTTATGAGTAAATATCTTTTTTCCATGATGACTTGATTTCAAACATCCTCAATTCAGAGTACTTGAATTTACCTTTTGTGAGGACCTCTTCAAATGTGACAAAGTTTTTCACTACAGTTAACTTTCTGCATGGGTTTCTCAAATAATTCCATGAATGATTAGGGAAGAATATCCATTTGTTTTTTCTTTCCTATTTTTTCCCCTATTACATAGGCAACTCACATGTATCCTATGCCAGATCTTCATCTGGTGTGAATTGGCATAAAAAATTTGAGAGAACCTGGTCTGCCTGATGTGTCAAATGCATAAGCAATTAGCAGTATGATTAATATGGTTTACCTTCATAAATGAAAAATATCTTGAGACTTCTTTGTAATCTACTTTTAACTTAAACTGGTTGCTTCTTTTTTCCTCCCCAAATCAGATTTTAAAAAGCATAATTTATACTGATCAACTTTTATATTGTAGATTGCACATTAGGTACAGCATTGGTATACCTCTTCGTAAGCCCTTCAGAAAGCTGTCAGCGGATTTCATAACTGATGTCTTTCCCCTGGTCGAACCCCTCTAAAATCCAATAGGTGCTGCAGCAGGTCTTGAACCTTTTCAAGTTTGCTGATCCACACGGAATAACAGCTTCTCTCTGTTTCTCTACAGATTCTTCATACTCAGAGCCTCCTGATGTTCAACAGCAGTTGAACCACTACCAGTCTGCAGCTTTAGCCAGGAACAACAACAATGTCAGTCCAATCCCACTTTCAGGGAGTGCTGCAGGAATGGAAAAAACGGAAGCCATCCTTAACTGTGAATTTTGTGAATTCTCCTCGGGTTACATACAGAGCATTCGGCGTCACTACCGTGACAAGCATGGAGGGAAAAAACTCTTCAAGTGCAAAGATTGTTCCTTTTATACAGGCTTTAAGTAAGTACTGTGGAAAACAGATAAACTGAACTCACAAGGATTTTTTAGCACTTGAAAAGACTTCTGAGATCTTTGAGAGCTGGCTGTAGCTAACAGAAACATGGCCACTGCTGACCAGAGAGAGGAACATAGGAAATGCCATGCCAGATCACAGCAGCATCCATGTAATCCATTTTCCTCTCTCCTACAACAGCCGGTACCATCTGCTGCAGACAAAAGCACAGTGAGTCCTTGCAGTAGCTTCTACTTGCCGAAGGAGATGGTACAGGTAGTGCTTTTTCCTTAACATACACAAGTAGAGAGAGGGTTTTCCTTATCGTCAGGTGTGAAAATGTTCTCTTAAAAAATAAGGTCATTTCCTGGTGTGAGTGGCATGAAGCATGAAACAAACAAAAAAACAAACAAGTGTTTTAAGGAGATATGAGAAGTTATATCCTTTTCTGAAGAAACCTCTCTCATGTAATCTTATTTCTCCCATTGTTTATCTGTTTAGCTGGAGTGTGTTCTCCAGAGTAACTGATAGCACATAGAGACATATCAGCAAATCCAATTAGATGCTGCAGAATGTAAAATCTCAGCTGTCTTTGTGTGTGTGTTTTAGCTGTTGTTCCCTAAGGAAAAAAAGGCTTATGCACCTGTGCATCATTTCACTCTGATATGCTTGGACCCTCAAGCCTAAGTCCCCCAGCTGCCATTTGAGATCTCAAATGTGTTAAGTACTTAGGAGACTGGTGACAGTAAATAGTATGATTGGTTACAGGAAAGATGTTCTATTAAAGAAGATGTTGAGCACAAACCTTATCAATCTCCACAGGAGCAACTTTTATTTACATATCCTC
>CM021763.1:52381766-52434759 GCA_011075105.1 Heteronetta atricapilla | reverse complement strand
TTATGGTACAATTATGCTTTATACCCTGATTGCTATCTGTCCTAAAGATTACCAGTTATCATTAGATCCATTACATCTGCTCACATCTTGCTAGTGCCTTTTACTAAGATGAAATGAAATCATCTGAAACCAAATGGCAATTAAATATATACGTACTTACATAAAGGAGTTGTATTTCTTCATGTGGTGTCTCGGACTTTAAGGAACTAAGTATTTTTTTGGAAGTACACTATGTTTTATCCCTTTAAAAAAGGGGTAAAAAGCCCATACAAATCCCCTCTTAAAATCACTGTAGAAACTTAAATGCATGAAAGCACTCACTGAAGTTGATAGAAAAACACTTGTTAAATTTGATGATCACTGGGTTGTGCCCAAAGCCACTTGTGTTAATAAGTTGTTCAAGCTAGCAGTCTTGCAGAACTTCAGTGAGGACTTTTAACTCAAGTTCAATGTGGCAATCTCACTAGTTTTTTCAGGCTTTACCACTACCTTAGGAAAAAAATAACTAAATCCCCCAAGTTTACAGACATCTCTCATTTCAATAGTTGAGCTTGTGGTTAGATAGATATATAGTTAATTTCCTCTGTATGAAGGAAGAGTTGCATGTCTCTTACAACTCTTAAGTATGCCTGTAAGGTAATATCACAATGGTCTTGTCCTACAAAGACAGAGGTGGTTAAGAATGTTATTTGCCTCCAGAAATACATGTATATTCACACCTGCAGTCCAGAACAGTTAGTTAGATTTTACTCAAGTTGCTAAAAATATTTTTTTTTGTGTTAGAAAATGTACACAGAATATTTCAGCCTGAAGACAAATAATGAACATAGAAGATGGGAATTCTTTTGCTATCTTAACTACAACAATGTGACTATAGAGCAATCCATGCAGAATATATTCTCAGAATGTGTGCCAGTTACTTGAGGATACAAGCCTGCAAATACTTTTGCTCATGTGTTACTCATGTGAGTTGCCCTGCTGCAATGCCACGTGGCACTGTGAAGACAAGGCTGAGTGGTATCTGTACCGTTTTACAAGACACTTTCCTTATAGAGCTGTGACACTTCATCATTCACTGCACACCTCTTTTGACTGCTTCCATCTCTCTCTCCTATTTCACAGATCTGCTTTTACTATGCACGTGGAAGCTGGGCATTCGGCAGTTCCTGAGGAAGGACCCAAAGACCTTCGCTGTCCTCTTTGCCTATATCACACCAAATACAAACGCAACATGATTGACCACATTGTTCTGCACAGAGGTAATGATATCCCTGTATATGTCTGTCTGATGAGGGAAATGCTGAACAATGCCCGTGTATTTCAGACTGGCTTCATTAAGTTTTCACCTCTCTGTGCTTGAGCACAGGTATGTTGAATAGGCCATCAGGACACCAATAGGACATCAGGCCTTCAGTATTTTTTGTTCTTTTCTAAATGATACATCTTAATAGTTTCCTGTAAAATTCAAATCTGTTGAAACAGGAGAGATGCAACTTCTCTAAAGTAAAGCTTAAAAACAATTTTAATAGTCTTCAAGCACCTATTTACCAAGAGCAGCACTAATTTACAGCTTTGATCTAGGCCAGAGTTGTATCCTGCTTTTGTCCTTGTTATTGTAAAGTCCTTACTATCAAAAACTCTGGGGCACAGTACACCAATTAACTGCAGAGGACCCAGAGTATCTCTTGATTACTTGCTTGAAATCTTTCTCTTCATGATGTGTCACTGTTCTTAGGATCAAAACAAGGATGATCATATTTTATTTTTCTTTAAAACTTCATTTCTTTCTGCTCTTCTCCCTTCCTTTTTTTTAACCCACCTGAAAATGGGATTAGGGATTTCTATATTGTATTAACTGCAGGCTTGCTAGCTCAGAAGAGACAGCTGTTTGGGCTCTCTGGGCTGGGATTCCTGCCCATAGCTATCACATTTGATGCTTGTAGATGGTCTGTTGGCTGCCGAAATCCAAACCCATGTGTTGGGATGGCACTCTGCCTGCTTGCAGGTTGGGCAGAGTTTCACAGTAGGATACTGGTGGTGTGCAAACACAAGTTTTGCATGCCATCTTTTTCCTGGAGGAGATCCTGGTGTGACAAGCGCTATCATAATTCCTTATAACATACCATTTACCACTGTTGGTTACTTAAAGTCCTTCTTTTACCAAAGGAGTGAGGTTGGCAGACCTGATACATATTTCTATCTCCTAGCACAGCTATTCTGAGGAAACATCTGGGAAAAAATGACCTGTCAGTGATTCAAAAAGCACATAAGAAAGCTGCCTTATTTGCTTGTAAAAGTTTGGCATATGCTTTTACTTCCTGTCTTTGAAGGTGTTGCAGTGTCAGATTTTGCCCAGCTTCAGGGCATATTCCAGAATTATCTCTCTTCAGAAGAGACGAAGGTTTAGTTAACCCCTGTAGAGTAGACTGTGTGGTTCCAAGTGATGCCAAGGTGTGCTCTTGTTTGTGGCTGTGCCAGAGCACCAGTGAACACTGCCAGACATTTAAAATACAGATAGACAGACTGAGGAAAGAAAATGATGGGCTTAGTTAGGAAAGTTTCCATCAAGCATAGACTTCACACTGGGAGTGTCTAGTTGCAGTAGTGAAAGAGCACTTCATGTAGCTGTGCTGCCTCTACAGAGGTGTTTCTGACCCATTGCAAGGAGGTGGTTACCTCCTGAGTAAGGGACACTGTGAATCTGTTCTTTGGTTTTGCTGTTGTTTCAAATGCACAAACCAGCCTTGAGCCATTGTGCTGCTGGAAAAAAAAAAAAAAAAAAAAAAAAAAAAAAAGATAGCAAAGGACATGATTGTACACCTTCTAGAGCACTGGAAGAGGTAAAACTGAGCAAAAGAAGTTTTAATAAACAAAATAGAATCAAAAAGGTGTCCATACAATTTTGTTTATTGTTTGGCAGCAAAAGCAGAAGATTTTGACAAGATTTAACATGCACTGAGAGAGACACTGAGAGATGGTGAACACAGTCTGGCATAGCCTTCTTCTTTTATAGTCATTTCATTGATAAAGCAAGAGTATAGTTGTGATCTGTGGTCAAAGAAAATCAGTTTTTAGGTAGATGGAGTGGTGCAGTGTGTAAAATCAAGAGAAAAGGATTTGATCCATTTCATGTTCCTCCTGTGTAAAAAGGCACATTTACAGATGCATAACTCTTACATTACTTCCAAATTTTTGCACCTGTAGTCCTTGATGAAGCAGCATGTGCTTGAAATGGAGAGTATATTTACCTTTTAATTAAGAGTCTGTGGAAGTTGACTTTTACAGGCCTAAAGCATTATAAGCTCTAAGGCTGAATGGCTTGTGAGAAATAATTACACAAGAAATTTGCTTCCCCTTGAGGACATGGGCAAACAGGATGCCTCCAAGAGCCTTCTTGTACGTGTAATCTATTCTGTTAAATCAGTTCCTTATCAGTGTAAAAGCTGTTCACTGTCCCTTCTGCAGGCACAGGTGGAGCACAGACTCATTGCCTTTTGGTGGGCCATATCTGGGGACTGACACGTCCAGAGGATTTGATCCTCTGCTATGCAGGCAGGTGAAGAGATAGAGTGTGGTTCTTGCATTCTTTCTGGCTTTCCTGGCAGGCAAGCATGGGAACCTACTATGGAGGAGACAGAAATCTCTCTCCATGGCCAGCAGAACTACTGGCTTTTAACTTAACAGTGTGATTAGGTTTCATTATCCTTTCCAGTAGCATTTTGGAACACGTTGATATTTTTCCAGGGCTGAATGCAACTTACCAAGATCAGTGTTAGATCTACTTTAAAGTCCTTGGGGAATTATATTTTTTTTCTTTTAGTGATCATTTTACTCTCTTGCTGGTAGAAATGATGATTTTGTTCTTCAATTTAATAGAAACTGCACCCATTTCTCTCAAATAGTAAGTTCAAGATAAAAAATTCAAACTTCCAACTTAATCTACCCCCCAAAAGGCTTCATTGCTGCGTATCCTGATTCCTTACACATGGTTGTTTCGGCTGTTATCCCTTGTACACACAGCTTCATTCATGCGTGCAGAATCCTTGTGGGCTGCTTGCCTTTGGCTAATGAAACACAAAATGTGATGTGTTCTGTGACTGTAGTTTGTATTTACATTCATTACAGGCAAAAAATGCATATGTACAAACACCCAACAGTACCAAATAATTTTTCTGTAGGCTCAACAGATAGTAGGACTATTTTGTTTGCACTTGGTTTACATTTGAGGGAAGGAAATGAGTTGTGTGTGCTATGGTCTGTTGGTGAGTAAAGAATTTTCCTTGTTAACCAAGGACTGATAGAGTCGTGGTCTTTTTTATGACTCTAGACAAAAAATATATGTCTGCTTTAAGTTGCAAATAACTAGCACATCAATGGCCTTTCAACATGTTCTCTGATCTGGGCTGGAATTAAGCTGAATATTTGAGTCTAATTTATGATTGAATTTCTTAAACTGAAATGATGCTGTTTAGGTGTTTGGTTTTTTTTGTTTTTTCTTAGACCTCTTGATACTGTTGCACAACTCACAACATTTTTTCCATGAAGTATATATAGAAGTCCTTTTTTCATAGAATCATTAAGATTGGAAGAGATCTTCAAGATCATCTTGTCCAACTATCACACTTCTACCAATGTCACCCACTAAACCATGGACCTAAGCACCAGGTCCGACCTTGCCTTGAACACCCCTAGGAATGGTGACGCCACCACCAAATTAGCCTAGTTTAGACACTGCTCAAATCTGAAGAAGTCTACACTTGAGAAAAGAAGCTAAATCTTTCAATTTTGTTAGAGGCTTTATAGTTTGCTGTAATTTCGCCAGTTGCTCACATCTGATAAGTGCATTCTAAATGAGTAATTAAATACAGAAAGCTTTTTTTTTTTTTTTTTTTTTTTTTTTTCCCGAAAGCTAGGGGCAAGCCGGCTACAAGAACATCACCTTACAAAATGTGAGGTTCTGAGTCCAAATCACCCTGCTAGCTCTAAAGTAATTTCTTGGAGCTCATCACGTAAAAGTATTAAATCATCCCCTAAAAGTAAAATCCTTCACTCTGGAATTTATGTTTATTTTGCTTTTCTCATGTTACTGTAATGTTTTTCATTTGAGGAGTGTATGTGTAATTGTGAGAAATTAGGGTTTCCTAATGTGAGCTAGGAAATGCTGAGTTACTCCAGAGTACTAGATAAAGTAGATTTTATACTATCCCATGTTTTGCTTTGTTTTATATCTGTGCCATGTGCTATAGGAAAAGGGAATTTTCAGATATTTTAGTTGGTGTTTCTCTTTTGGGATGCCTAACTTAAACTTTTCACTTTTGAAACCAGCTGCTTCACTTATTCAGCAAGTCCAAAAGCACACAGTAGCAACAAGCTTCTAAAAAAATCTTTGACCACAGAATCACAGCTTAGTGGCTCTATAGCCAGAGAAGCTGTTATTGGTGTAGAAATGAATAACAAGTCCTCCACGTTTTTTAGAGGTTTTGCTTTTTTGAAGTGGCCAAAGTGGTAGTTATGAGGTAGGAAAACTTCTATATTCTGGGAGAAGCTGAGGAGGATGGAATATTTTCATGGGCTGTGGAAAAGATCTTATGAGCAGTGGTGGCACATAGATTGGCTGAAGATAAGAGAATAGTGGAGCTTTTACCACCTTCCAGAAGCCATAAGGGACTTTGTATTTCTTTGGTAAGCATGTGTTGTCATGTTACCCTCCTTGCTAAAGAGAAGGGCCCATTTGCTCAGATTTGTATGTGGATTACCACGTCTCATTCCCGTATCCTTCTTGTCAACCACCTGAGATTCAGGCCTGTTTTTTTCTTTCTTTCTTTCTTTTTTTTTTTTCTTCTCCCCCCCCCCCGCCCCTTTTTTTTTTTCTCATTTGTTTTAATATGTCAAGGATGACCTGCATGAGGAGGATCAAACTCCTCCTTTAATCTGCAGTCCATAAGGGATAACAGTACTGATTTTCAGTGTTCTAATTCAAAAAGGCCAGTTGAATAACAAAGGCCCATAATTAGGACCTTCTGGTGACCCTCAGCTGAAGGGTCAAATTTGGGATTTCCCTTGTGCACACAGTTTGGGGAACATAGTGGATGAGTGTTACATCAGATTCTGGTTCTATCAAAAGACTGAAATTAATTGCTGCTCTGTTAAACATCTGTATTTTGTTTGAGCAGTGGAGAGTTTAAAAACTCAGCAAGAGCATTTGCAGTGCATGGTTGTATCCCTGATCTGAGCTGTGGGAGGTGTGACATGATGTGTGCGTAGATTTTGAATCTGAGCTTTCTAGCAGTTATGGATGGTAGTTTCTGGTGCTGGCTGAACTGCACAGTCTCTTCCAGAAAAAGGTGCTGCCTTACTTGCCCTCACAGTCGCCAGTGAGTAGCTTTGAATATCATTTGCTCCAAAACCTCCATTCCCATCCTTTTTACTCAGTGAGTAGTGACATTTGTGGGGACTTCTGCGTCTGTAGCCCTAGGGGATTAACCCTGTTGTTGCAGAGATTTTTTTTTTTTTTTTTTTTTTTTTGGGGGGGGGTGGTGTATTATTCCAGTTTGGGTCCCACTGCTATGTATGTGGATTTGCATACCCTTATACAAGATTCTGTTCTTTGTGTGGGTGGTAGTTTCCAAGCTGTTGACACGTGGCCTGGTATTTAATAAACTTTGTTAAGTGAACGTTGTCCTGTTCCTACAGAAGAGCGGGTCGTTCCCATTGAAGTCTGCCGTTCCAAACTGTCCAAGTACTTGCAGGGAGTTGTTTTCCGCTGTGATAAGTGTACCTTTACCTGCTCCAGTGATGAGAGCTTGCAGCAGCACATAGAGAAGCACAATGAACTGAAACCTTACAAATGCCAACTCTGCTACTATGAGACCAAACACACAGAAGAGCTGGACGCTCACCTTCGAGATGAGCACAAGGTAATTACAAAATAGTTTTAATTTGTAACTGTCTACTCCTTGAAAAGGATGTATTTAGTTTGCTTGCATGTTAACTCTGATTAAGCCAACCTGCCTTCCCTTCCTCCCACTCCATGACAATCTGAAAACTAATCCCATGTTGGATTTTACTTCCTGTTTTTTTTAATTTCTTTCTTTTTTTATTTTTTTTCTTTAGAAGGTCAAAACTGAGAGTTTCTAAAACTGTTAGATTGATCAGAATAGGCAAACTATTTTCTGTGGAGTGTGATCATCTGGAAAAGGCACTTATGAATGCTATTTTTTAAAGGAAAAAAAAAAAAAAGCATTACGAAACAATATTAGGCCTATATGATTCAGCTTTTCTAAAAGGCAGGAGATTCCAAATGTAAGATTGCTCTGGCAACTTCAGCAGCATGAAGTGCCATGCATATTTTAATAACAAAGTGGGCAATACCTTCAATTTAGATTTAACACTGGAAAGATAAACAGCAAGTGTAATTAGGTCCTAGCTTAAGACTGCTTTGGAGTTTTTGTGGAGTCCATGAGTACAGACCTAACTCAGTCTTTAAGAAGCCATTATAAGACTTCCCACAAACTCCTGTTAACTTTGAATTTCTGTAGCTGTGAACTGTGTATCTGGGAGATACAGAAGTTCTAGGACTTAGTTGTGTTTTGGAGTATTTATTAGAGTATTTTCTTGTTATATTTCCAGGGCAGGCAGCTATTTGTTTCCATCTATTGGAGGTGAGCTGCCCAAGTACTCATTAAAATGCACTCTCACTTCATTAACTGAACAACACTTCCCTTACCTCCAAACATGTTTATGTTGACCATATTAGCAGATCAGAAGTCCCAGCAAAACTCTTTGCACTTAAAAAACAAACAAGCAAACAAAAAAAACCAAACACATAAATGTTTGGCTGTCTTGCAGAAACAAACTCTGTAAACTTAATGTTGGCCTGCTGTGCTTATTTTTATTTGTCTTCTTCTTTATAACTCAAGAGTCTTCCACAATTCATGTGGTACATGAGATGCTCCTCATTTTCCAATCACCACAGCAAAAGCCCTGGCATATCTGGGAGACATTAATCCTCATTCTTTTCACAGTGGATCAGAATGAGAAGATTATTTCTCACCTAGCTTTTCCTTCCAGTTTGGACTGCAATAATGACCCCAATAGTTTACAGTATCTTTTCTATGTCTGTCTTCACTAATTTATTTCCTACTAATTAGTGTCCAAGTTCTGGGCTCGGATACCCGAGTGATGTATTGCACCTTAAAGAGTTCCTGTGCATGAACTGGGCTGAATTAAATGCCTTGCATGTCGTCTTGTCTGTTTAAGTCTCATTGGGTAACATCTCAAGTCAGAGAACCTCATCGTAGCTGTCTGTAGGTAGTAGTTCTAGGAACCTGATTAATTGTACACCACTGTGTTTAGGACAGGTTGCTATTTGGAGATATACTAGTGTCTAATTCATATGACCCTTAGGTTCATTCAGATTCCCTTTTCTGCTGAGGCATAAAAGATAGTCAGTGGGGGTTGGTATTTCATTCAGCATCTTGCAGGAGGTGTTGTACTGCACTCACTCCTCTGTCTCCATACTCCTCTGTCTCCATCCTCTCTGCCTCTGTAGCTCAGTGCCTGTGCTGCTGGAGGGCTGTCTTTTTGTGTTGAAAGATGAATCCAAAATCCTTACCAGCAGTGATCAATGAGCTCAGAGGGCTCTCGTCATCAAAAAAGTATTAGCCATAGCTTCCTGGTCATGCTTCCACTGTCTGCCTCCACTGTAAATCTGGACTGTTCCTCTGCTGTTTCTAGTGAATGTGGTAGAGCTCTTGACTTTTGCGCCCTAAGCTGCTGCTTACATACTGCTGCCTCAAGATATTAAATGCTGGTGCAGTTTACCCTAGGGTTAGCT
Source organism: Heteronetta atricapilla (assembly GCA_011075105.1). Lineage (NCBI taxonomy): Eukaryota > Metazoa > Chordata > Aves > Anseriformes > Anatidae > Heteronetta > Heteronetta atricapilla. The sequence continues at coordinate 52,425,923 of CM021763.1, read as the reverse complement.
GAGTTTAACTGCTAGGTGAAGTGTTCACATTATAGTCTATATATCAGTTTGCAAAGCACTTTGAAGCTATTTGTGAGAATTAATCTGTTATTAATGAGTGAAAGTGTACATGGTGTGCAGCTGCCATGTGCTTAGTAAAGGGCTCGTCCTTTCATGCATGAAGCTGAATGAACCAGCCACAATTTTCCTCCAATATGAGTGCAATGGCAATGTTTGATCATCATAGTTGAATGATCCTCTAAAAGTAGAATACAACTTAGTGCTTTGTAGTTCTTGGACTTTATTTTTAATGCCTCAAAGACAGGAAGAAATGAGGATAATTTACTGAATGGCATTATGTTTTGAAAACCACAAACTGAGAAACACAGGTAAAACAGTGAAAAATGAATTGTTGTTAGTGAAAATAAATGATTGTTAATTTGACTAGGTCTGCATGTCACCTGTGGCTGAGTAGGCTTTGGGGTGTACTGGATTTCATTTTGCATAGGTGGTGTTTTTTCTGAGTAGCTGATGGTTGTGCTGTTTGCTGACAGAAGTGTTTTTGTCAAAGGTGAGCCGTAATTTTGAGCTGGTTGGACGGGTTAACTTGGACCAGTTGGAACAAATGAAGGGAAAAACAGAGAGCTCCAGCAGTGATGAGGAAGAAAAAGAGGAAGAGTTAAGCCCCAAGACTGAAGAGAGAGGTCAGTATATTGCTTTTTTTCTTTTTCTTTTTCTTTTAAGACACAGCAACATGCCCAACCAGTCCCAACACGGAAGGTCAGCTGTTGACTCTACAGCACATTCCAGTAGAGTCATGTTGGCATGCCAGGAGGAACAGAATGGAGCTTTTGTGAAGACACCATTCCTGGGGGAATCTCATGTTTCTAATCCTTATTGCAAGTTTTCAGTCTGTTAAGAAAATACGTACTATGAGAAAATGCAGATAGAATCTTTGACTTTATCTGCCCATGCAGGTAACATCTATAAGGTCTTGGAAAACTATGCAAGCGAGGAGTACTTTAGTGGTCTGTCAGATTTTCTCTGTTGGTAATCAGTTTTTAGCTTCTCAGTTGGCAGTGTTCAAACAAGGGACGAAGGAGTCATGGCCAAACTTTTTTATGGGCTGTTCCTAACTCTGTGCCCAGCATTCCTTCCTCGTTAGAGAGCTAGTCCTGTTGTAGTTGTTGCGGTTGGCAGCTCTTGAGCTGGGGTAAGTCCATGTCCAATGTATACCATTGTGTATTTATGTGCATAAGTGCATTTGTATGAGTAATTCCACTTACTTTAGCCAGGCTAGGGCATGTACTCATTAATGCATTTGGTTTGGTCAAAATTATATCAATAGGGAAAAAAGTAATACACTTATAAATCAAACAGTATGTTGTCCTTGTCTTCTCTCAGTATGAAAACCAGTTTATTGCAAGTGTCTGGTCTAAATTGTGTGTTGTTTAGTTTGCTCTGGTGTTCAGTTCATCAGTCAAATACAGTGCCAATGACTGCAGTTAGCTAAGTTTATATGTACTTAAGTAAAGATATGCCATGATGTTTACCTTTTTCCTCCTGAATTTTCAACTTTCTGTGGAAGATTGATTTCCAGCTCATACGGGAGTTGTTCACAAAAGATGTGTCTCCCCTAATCATTTTAGACCTTGAAAAAATAAGATTTCTGGATTCACAAGTTGTTTTCAGAACAAGGGAGGTGTAGTTCATTTCTCTCACCTTCTTAATAGCCAGGCCCCAGTGTCTTGGATTTTGTTTAGTGTTCCTGCAGCATAAATTCAGTCTGTGCTTATCAGCAGCACTTCACTTCAAGTGTAGTTAATGATAGTTTTTATTTAAATGAGAAAGGCAGCTAGTTGGATAGGAAACCATTTACATTTTAATGAAAAGTAGCCTTCACAAGATCTTAGGTAGCAGCAGTAGAAAAATCAGAGGACCCACTAAAGGGATATTAGCTCCATATGCATTTCAAAGTTCAGGGTTATTAAGTTGTGTGAAAGCCTGCTCAGGTGTCAGTTCAGGCAGAGCTTCAACCCTCAGAGGTTCATGGCTGGAACACTTTGCCTACAGGACCAGCCCTCTCCTAGTTGCAGATACAGCACATGATTAATGTTTTGTATAGACCCACAGCTAGTAAAGGATGAAGAGTCACGCTGACCTTGTGAGGATTACCTTAGCATTACATAGAAGCAGTCGTACTGAAGTGACCATGGAAACTGTGATATCCAGTCCAAGGGGAAGAAGATGCTGTCTGCCGGGCTTTCAAATCCCTGTAAATGTGCCATAGGGAGGGGGATGGCTCAAGGTGAAGTTCATTGGTTAAATTGGCTTTAGGATACTTCATTTTGTTACATTTATTGTGCAAATGTAAAATATCTCCTTCTATGCTGGAGATTTAAACTTACAGGGAAAATAAATAAGTGTTATCTTTGTGCCTTATGTGATATATAGTTAAGCAAGGGATAGTGTGTAAACAGTTCTAAGTTTTATTCTGTACTTTTTCCACCTGTGTATTTCTCATCAGCGGCTGGCTAAAAATGGACTTTTGTGTGATTGTTTAGATGACCAATTTTTAAAAAAGCATACATATTTTCTGGCTTGTTTTGCAGATTTGTTTCCTGACTGGACCATAAGGGTGATGTTTCACCATTATTAATTTTTCTCCTTTTAATCTATTACAACTTGTAATATTTTATACTATAATAGGATTGAATAGGAAAACATTTGTGTGTACTACAGAGGTTATATTTACTGCATTTTTCTTGACAAGTTGTAGTTTACCACTTCAAGGTGCAAGACCAAAAGTACACTTTAGAAAAATGTCCCAGTGAGACAGGAGCTGAAAGTGTGCTTGGATACAGAGTTGCATGTTGACATCATCTCCCAGTGGATTTTTAGAAGATACTTCTAATGTAGAAGTGGTCTGCTGTGTTAGCAGAGGACCAGACCCATGCTTTTAAATATTAACTGTCACAGTGGCTACAGGTGTCACAGCTTTCAAATCACATCAAACTATGTAGTCTCATATTCCTCTTGGGTGCTTTTGATGATTCTAGCCTTTGTGGTGTTATCAGGAAGTGGGATTTGCTGAGAGTGTCTCTTTGTGCTCTGAGTATCTGGAAGCAAATGCTGCCTGAACCCTCTGAAGTGTGTGGCTTTGGCAGAACCAAGGTGTCTATCCGTGAGTCAAACAAGCGGCCTAGATTCACCGTTTTGACTTGAGGCTGGAATGCACAGTACTGAAGGTGCAGAGAGGAGTGTGTTACTTCTCCACATGGACTACTGGGGCAGTGGAACAAAGAACTAGTGCCCATGTGAACAGACAGAGATGGGTATGTCCCTCCCCTCAGCAGAGATGAACAGCTGTCTTCGATGGGAAAGGAAAACAATGTTTTGCTTCTGATGAAGGACAACAGAAAACATAATGACCTGGAATGAAGAAGATGGCAGGGGCTGGAGAGGAAAAAGAGGGTGTTTGTCACACACCACAAAAAGAAGCACTGTCCCTGCTAGAGACGGTGTCCCAGATGACCTGTCTCACCAGAATCAACTTCCATTTGGGGGTGGGGGGAGGATCCAGAAGTGCTTGTACGTTATATTATGCAAAAACAAAACAAAACAAAAAAAACTGAAGACAGGTCAGGTGTCTGTGCAGTTTGTTACCTCTCATCTCCAGGCCCCCCGAGATGAGCAGCTTCTGATACTCCTCCAGGGAAACAGTCCAAATTCACAGCCCTCGAAATGAAAATGAGCAGGAAGGAAGGTGAACAATAGAGTGTATTCTGATGAGCTAATGGATTTACTAGAGTAGCACTTGCTAATCTTAATGGGAATTGCAGATACAAATCCTCCCTATTTGTTTCAGCAAAATATCCTCTGTAGTGCATATCTCTTCTTTGTAGAGGCCCAGAATGAAGTTCCTATTGTGTACTCTATGGCAGGCATATTTCTTGTACAGAAGAGCAACTTCTGCTTCCAGAATATCTGCCCTCTACAAATATTTGTCCCTGTATCATGTCTGTGTGTTGCAATGTACTTAGGAATTTGTACCATACACATGGTATTAAAATCCAGCTGGATTTCCCCAACCCTGGAATTGCACACAGCCAAATTGGATGGGGCTTTGGGCAACCTGCTCTGGTGGGAGGTGTCCCTGCCCATGGCAGGGGGTTGGAACCATTCTTTGATTCTGTGTAAACTGAACTACTGGCATTGACTTAATTTCTGGTGTTCCTACTGACACAGCACCTTGCTTTGTGATGTTTTTCCACATAATAAATCACCAACAGTAAAAAATAGGAAGTGAGGGTGTTTCTTCAAGGGGGAAGAAGCAACAAATGATGTTAAGAATAATTCATATAGAACTTTAGTAAAGTGGGGTATGTGTCACAAAAATACCTTTACAGAACTTTAGATATGGATAGTAGTGCTTACACGTACAGTTTTAAGATCATAGGCTGATCCTGAACAGAGTAAATCTGTAAGTGAAGAAATCAAGTGAGCAGAGATCAGAACTAGAAAGAAGCAAAATCCCTCTTATTATGTAGTTTGGGAGGAGTCAGAAAGACATTCTGTTGATTTCTTGCTTAAGATAATCCCTGCTAAGGAATTAATGCTCTGAGCAGATGGTGCTGTCTCATATCCAGCAAAAGAATCAAGTGAGATAGTCCATGCAATTATTTTTAATGGCTTGTGTGGTGATCTTCTTAATTTGTGAGAAAATGTTTCATCTTTTGTTAAAGCTGGCTGTGTTCACGTGGGTTTTGGCTTTCAGAAATACTGCTCCCTCAGCTGCCAGTGAGTTCACTTGTATTACTAGGTGTTTGACACTTCTGCAAATGAGGCCCCAAGCCCTTCGTATAAAAGGATTAGGATGGGATGAAACACCTATGCAGTTATGATGCAAGACTTTTAGAGATACTCTAGCTTGTAAGACTTCATAATGAATGGTCTATTTCTTCTGAGGATCACATGCTAATCATGGAATCATAGAATGGGTTGGGTTGGTCTCCAGACCCTTCATCACCTCCCTTAGTTTGGAGAGATGCTCCAGACACTTCATCATCTCTGTGACCTCCTCTTGACTCACTCTTCACAGGTCCGTGTTAAGAGGTCTTGTGCTGGGGGCCCCAGAGCTGAAGGCAGTGCTCCAGGTGGGGTCTCACAGGAGCAGAGCAGAGGGGGACAATCACCTCCCCAGCCCTGCCGGCCACGCTGCTTTTGCTGCAGCCAGGATACAGCTGGCTTTTCTAGGCTGCAGGCACACAGTGCTGGCTCATGGTGAGCTTCTCATCAACCACCACCCCCAGGTCCTTCTCAGGGCTGCTCTCAGAGTTTGTGTACAACCAATTCAAAAAATTCAAATGTAGATAGGCTTTTTTTCATTTTTCTTTCAAGCCATTTTAACCATAAACTCATGTCAGTGTTAGTTTTGAATTAAAACTCCAGTCTCTTCATTTATTGAAATACAGGGACAGGGTGTAGTAACTCTGTTACGTTTCTTTGCAGAGATGTTCTAAGATTTAGGATGGGATATCTTACTTGGCAGTGTCGTTTTGCTTTGGGGAAATTGCATTTTCACAAACACAATAGTTGATGGGTATGTCCTTTTGCTTCTTAGAGATAATTTTTCTCTTTTGGAGCAGCAGAAGGGATCAGAGTAAGATCACAGTGGTCCCTTCTTGTCCTGGGACATAAAAATTGACAGGCTGTGCTGACCTTTTCCAGATCCGATGATGTTTTCTGACACTGGTCCTCCAGAGAAACGCTTCCCGTGTGAGTTCTGTGGCCGATCATTTACAGAAGGCTCTGAGTGGGAGCGACATGTGCTGAGACATGGCATGTAAGTTGGTTTACACTCCTTCACCAAAGAGCCAGAGGTAACAGTAGTAGTGTATTCCCCCACAGTATTTTCACCTTCCAGCAAGTCCAATGATGAAGGCGGCAAACATGTCTACATGAAGGAAGAATTCTATCTTAAGTGTGGCTACAATTATTGGATGTCTCTGTATGAGAATTTCCAGTTCAGCCTTTTTTAACTGCACAGCCTAGAGTGGCTGTAGACTGTATACTACTGTCCCTAAGTGAATACCACATAGTTGCCCCAGGATTAACTTCAGCAGAGTGTGCTGTTGACTTTGCCTTCCAGTAGAGCAACTTAAAAATGGGAAAAAAAAAAAAAAAAAAGAGAAATGTTCTAGGAAGCACCATTTTTTTTTCTCCTACCTTTCTTATTATGTTTCTTTTACATGCTTGCAGCTAAACATGTAGAGCAGTGCAAAGAATTACGTGCAGAGAAATTATGGTAAGACCTCAAAGGGGAGTTAAATTTGTAATGAACTCCTCTTAAAATGAGCATAGTGAAGTTCATAGCAAAGATCTTAGTCAACAGCTTGCACACCATGGGATGATACGCATCACAGATAAGATAGCTGTCTCTGGAACACTTAATTTTCCTTTTCTTGATGAAGATCAGTTCTGTAGTAGAGATATCTTTGCTGACAAGAGTTTCTTCAAAGAACAGATCTTGTTCAAGGTTGCTGTCCTGCAGAAGACATTTAAATACAGTATTGTAACTTAACTGTGGCAGGAAGAAAAATACTTTAACCTTAATACCCTTAATCTTGTCTACCTAGATAAGAGTATTTGAAATGATGAAAGCTAGAAAAAGTTTTATTGGGTCATTAACTCTTTGGGAAAAGTACTCTTTTCCTGTGCCTTTCTTTGAGCTGTAATGTCATGGGTCCCACTGGAAGCTTCATTACATTACTTCTCCTCTTAAGCATGGGATGGCAAAGGTGTGGCTGCTTCTGTCAACTTTTTTAGGAAGAGGTCTGTTTTTCCCCCTCCTGTGATACGCATGGATTGGCTTTGCTGTTCTCTGTATTGACTGCAAGTGTTTCAGTGTTCTGCTGCTTGGCTTTCAGGGCACTGAATGAAAGTAAGCATGGGACCAGCGAGGACAGCCAGCCGAAGGAGGACGTGGAGGAAACTGTTAGCACACTGCCAGAAGAAAAAGAAAGCATTGAGAAAATGGTGCTGGACTATTCCCACAACAGTGAAACAGTAGTCAGTGTGGTAGCTGCTGACAAACCTCTCCAAGAAAACCCGGAGGCCAAAAACGAATAAGCATTTGGTGTGATTTTAACCAACGTACTTGAACAGTGATGAGTTGGATGCGGCCCCCCCCCCCCCCGGGCAGAAGGAAGAAATAAAGCTGCTTTTAGGACTGAATGATCTATTTTCAAAGCACTGGTACCTGTGTGAGTGTGTGTGTATTAAAGTTATTTAAGTGGTGGAATAAGTGGCTCCATTACATCACTGCATCTTTTCTTCTGGATCTTGACAATGGGAAGTTACATTCATCTTGGACTAATGAAGAAACTCCCCATATTCCTACATTACACAACGTGCTTTGCAGTGGAGACTTGGATTGTTTGTGAATGGAAGCATCGTGAGCATGGAAGAAGTAAGGGGGATAACTTTTCAACGCACAAATTTTGGTGCGTTTTTCTAGTTTTAATACATAATGCTTTTCCAGACTGAATGCAACTGCTTTAGAAATGAAAAAAAAAAAAAAAAAAAAAAGAAAACAAAAACAAAACAGAAACTGCTTTGCTTAAAACAGTCACCTGTTTCCTAGTACCTCAAAATTAACCAAGGGAGATCTCTGCATTTGTCAGTACTACCTGTTGTCATTGTGGTTAAATGTAGAGAGACTGCTGGGCAAGGTGGTGAATGGAGGACGAAAAAAGTTTTAAAGAAAGAAACAAATTGTGCTTAAAATCCCAGTGTGGGTTTTATTTCTTAAAATACTGTGATTTTTTTAATTATTTTAGTAAAAAAAAAAACAAAAAAAAAGAGAGAGACTTTAATTCCTAGATAACTGTTTGTGAATTGTCATCCTTTATTCCAGGTAAGCTGTTTGTTAGTATTCAAATATAATTTTAGGATTTGATAGATTTCATGTGACTGATTGTGCGGTTTTGTTTGCCACATTTATTTTCTATCAGCCTGAGGTGTTACAAATACAGCACAATTAAGTTTGTCATGTAAAACGAATTATTTCTTTTCAAGGGGGGGCAGGGAAAGGAGACTAGATCTTGTGAATAGAACATTTTGTTGCTGTTGTTGTTGTTGCTGTTAATTTTAAACATACTTAAATAACAAAGATTTTTTAACTTTTTTTTTTTTTTTTTTTTTTTTTAAAGACTAAAGAACCAAACTTACAGCACAGCTATGCAGCTTGCGGGCCAAACACATAGGTCCTCATAACCGTTCTGTTGCTTGTCATATTAACATCTATCAGTCTCACACCAGTAACTTTTTGTTAAGATTGGCTGCCTTGTTTTCTTCTGTCCGTGGTGTGCGTGCTTTCTTTTTTGTTTTGGTGTGGTGGGAGGGGAGGGGGTGTTTGTTAACACATCTTTTTGCAAGCGGAGGTGTAATAGTTACATATGACATTGAGCCTGGAGAACTACTTTACTCGATTCAAGGTGAAGTTGCTGAGTTTTTCCCCTCCTCCTTAGCGTTTAGCATGAGGGGAGCAGCATAGAATGAATAGGAACCTGCATACCTAAGTGGCTGATCCTGCACTTTTCCTGGCATGGGAAGCCTACCAAACTCAAGGGGATTTTGAGCAGGGAATACAGGATCTAGTGCCCATGGTATGTTCTGATTGTGAACAAAAAAGAGTTTATTTCCAAAAAAGTAGAAAGTACTTGACTGAAACCTAGTTTTAGAAATGCATGTGTCTTTGTTTTTCTTTTTTTTTTTTTTCGTTTCTTTTTGGGGAGGGGTTTATGGGAGGGGGAGGGGGGAAAAGAGGAAGCTGCTGGGAAAATGGTTTCCCAGAGAGCTTCACATAAAATTGATGGCAAAAATGTTGCATATGTAGAATAAGTGCTACTTGAGAAGCATGGTGTTTTGCGTTTGAGGATTCATCAGTTGTGGGGTAGGGGGATTCCTTTGATTTTTTTTCCAACTTTTTTGCCTTTTTTTGAAGTAGGGAGGGAACGTCATGTGAAAAACACATTGGAGGGGCAAATATAAATACACATTTTGTGTCTGTATTTGTTTTTAATTGGCCTCATTTCAAATGTATTTCAACAGTTCCATACCTGGATTGGGTGTTTGTAATGGTTACCAAAAATGAAAAAAAAAAAAAAAAAAAAAAAGAAATAAATGATTGTGACATGCTTTTATCACTACTTTATTTTTCAAATAACATGTAAATATTGTAATCCATTGGATTTTGTTTTGCTAACCTGTTAAACATACGGGACCATTATCCTTTTAACAAGCTTAGAATGTCATATTGTTTTCCTTTTTTTTTCTTTTCCCAAAAATGTATACCTGATATATTGTGGACACACATTTTAGATGCATTATTATGATTCTGTTGACTGTAATGACATAGAATTGAAAATAACATTTTTTTCATTGTTTAATTTATACAGAGGACTTTTTCAGAGTTTGACAGAAGGAACTAAATAGCAAAATGCTAACCCATTGGCTTCAGCACTCGGTATTTCCTGATTTTAAAATTACTGCTTACTGATGGGGGATAGGAAGGGGATACTGAACTGTTGCACTGACGGGTTTGTTTTTTTTAAAAAAACAAAACAATGAAAATTAATAAAAACTTTTTAAGAGTGTGTGCCTGTGTGTGTTGTTCTGTATTGACTACTCTCGTGATGGGGCTATAGAAATACCTATGTGACTGGTTCTGCATTTAACCTCTGGGAGGGATCAAAGCATCTCATTTTCCTTTCTTCATCCTTTCTCCACCTATTTTATGGAAGGGGAACTTTGGATTTACAGGTGGGGTGGGGTGACTCTTACCTAGCTCACAACAGGGTAAGGGGTCTGCCACATCTGTGAGGAATGCCTTGGATATCCACCAGCCTGATATCCATTAGAGGACAAGGGCATATTGCCAAAGTCTGCTGACTCCGCCTGAACCCAAACATACAAATGAAGAAATTTTGCAGTCTGTCTTGAAGGATCAAAATAGATGGAGACAGGCTACTATTTAGATTATCAGCGCAGTCTCTTCATGAGTTGGGATATGCTATGCACCAGTATCTGATGACCTGAGATTGTGCTTAATCAGAGTTGAATATACATCCAGTTAGCTGGAGCAAGGGGGGTTATTTGTTTTTGCCTTTTCCTCTGTTGAAAACTTTAAATGATGCTTGTGGTGTTGTGTTGGAATCAGTCTTTGCTAAATATAGATTTTTAAAAGCACATTGAGAAGATGTCAAAGGTGTCCTCCTCCCCCACCCTATCACCTCCTTATTTTTCACGTGTATTAAAATAACTAATTCTTTAGCCTATCTATATATAAAAAAAAAAAAAAAAAAAAAAAAGATGCAAAAAGATGCATTTTAGGCTTTTAGACATTGCCTTTTCTCAGTGATCTCTGGAAACCTTTGACCATGAGGGAGGCCTACAAATAATTTGCACACTATGTTCTACCCCAAAACTAACCTGCCCTTTGAAAAGAGAAAGGGTTGCTCAGTGATCAGCCACTAACAAGAATTACATGACTGACATAATGAAAGACCTTGTGATGACTACTAGAGTATTATAGTTCTGTTATCCCATTCACCTCAGGAGAAGGTTTGTGTGAGTGAAATTGAAATAAAGCCCTCTGTCTTCCCAGTTTCAGGTTTCTGGCTGAACAGGGCTGGCTCACCTGTCTTGAAATTCCTGTTCTGAATTAAAATACAGCTCAAGGGTTTGGGGGAGGAAGAGGCAAATGAAGTAGTTGTTACCATGAGTCTTTACTTGAAAATATTTTTTTTTTTTTTTTTTTTTTTTTTTTTGGAACTGGGAACCCTGAGCTTCACAACAAGCATTCATGCTGTTGGACAACTGGTGCTCTGCACACAGTGTTCCCAGGCTCATTGTCCTTCCTTTTCATAAGAAGTCTGGCTAAATGTTTACTGCCTTATTGCTAGCTGACTCCTGGCATTTTCTTTTGGCCTTGAGGTGCTCACACTAGTGCAAAGGCTTTGCTGGAGTTGTTATGGGAAGAGGGAGACCACAGTCTCTCTGTCTTGCAAACACACAACCTCCCTAGGTGGGTTGAGCAGCCTAGGCTACAGGTTACCTGGTGATTTAGGGACCAAAACAGAGGATTGGCAATGTCACAGTAAGGATTGTAAGTCCAATACTGCAGGGCTTTCAGTGGAAAGTCTACCACTTGCAAAATGAGTGGGACCTCTGTGATACTTTACTTGTATCTAGGTTATCTTGGAAACTGGTGCCTTATGGAAGACTTCACGTGAACTTAAACAGTGAAAGTCAGTCTCCTGGCTTCAAAAAAAAAAAATCTCACTGTCAAGAATCTGTTCATTACATTTCAATGAAATCTGCCCCAAGCTTCTCCTCTCCTCCTTACCCTGAATTGTGTTTTGTTCAATATTTTTTTCTGATTACACAGGACTTTTCCACCATGAGAGCCAACTGTCTGGCTCCAAAGCAACCAGATTACTGAATAGGAAATGATTCTGGGTAAGAAGATTTTGGAAAAGGGGAATGTGTAATCCAAGATAGGCTTAAGATGTTACAAAAACCTCTCTTTGTTTGCAGAGTGGTTAATTCCACTGCCCCCACACCAACTACCACTGGAAATAGGGATTTCAGTTTGAGCAGTCTGGAGTGCAGCCTTCAGCACTGAAGGCTACAGTCCTCCCGGGATGCATCACGTAGACCTTTTGATGTTGTCTTGTCTTTCACTTATTAGACTGCCCTTAGATAAATGGGTGGCATCAAACAACCCTATGAGTCAAAGGTAGGACTTGGGGGCATAACTAAAAGAGCAAGCATCCTGGTTAAATTTTTGGTAAAGAAGGCTGATGCCTGTTTGGATCAACAGAGGTTTGGAGAACCTACCTGAAAGCATCATTCCTCCTGCTGTGTCTGCAGTTACTTACCTATATGTGGAAATGCAGTACACCTTTTGCAAGGGTGTAGGATGAGAAGGAAGTCTGATTCATCAGTCATGCAAGTTGTGTGAGTGTGGATATAAAGGGAGAAGGAATTTGGGTAGGTTAACAGGACAGCTTCCTGGACATCATAGCGAGACAGCAATGGAGCAGGTCACCCAGTGAGCATATGGTATCTTCACCCTTGTTGTTTTGTCAAACACATAAAAGCCATGACTGACCTAGTCTAGCACTGGCAATAATTCTGCTCTTGTCAAGAGGTGAGACCAGAGACCTCCGAAAACCCCTCTCAGACCCATTTCCTATTTCAAGATAATTTTCCCCTGGCTTTTTGCAAGTCCATGTTTTTGGTGTGAAATACTTTAAGGATGTGCTCGTTGATTCATGAGCTCTTCTCTGAACTCAGTATTTCTGTCTATCCTGTGTCCACTCATTTTTAACCAAAAGGCATGCCTGCCATACAAATATATGTTAGGTGATGTAATGCTCCTTTGGTAACAATATCATGGCAGGATCAAAGAAAAATTTTAGCAGACTTTCTGTGTGGGTTTATTCTGATCATTAGCAAGGGACTGCACTGAACAGTGCTTAGATGTAGAAAACAGCTATCAAACAGAAGATATCTCTCTGTGCTTCTGGGTTTCTTCTTGGCCTAAACTATTTAATTAGATCGGCCTTGAATCTCACAATTCTTTTTCTCCAGCACTCCCACAATATGCTACAAATCAAGTGAAATACGAAAAAAAACTTAGTGTTGGTGTGGTGGGGTTTTGTTTTTGCTTTGCTTTTGTGATTGAGCCAGCATTCTCACTAGTTACAACTGGAAGAATCCCATCCAAAGTTCTGTCAACTTACAAATAATTTTAAAAAAAAAGATTAAAAAAAAAGATTAAAATGGCAAGAAAGGGAAAAAAAAAAAAAAAAAAAAAAAAAAAAAGCATGAACAAATAACTTCCCGTGCAATGTACTCCATTGTGTAGCAACAGATGGACTGTGCAGCTGAGTCAGGTAGCACTATTGGCTTTTCTTCTACATTTGAGAACTATTTTCTGCGAGCAGAATCATAGAACCATAGAATGATTTGGGTCAGAAGGGACTTTAAAGACCATCTAATTCCACCCCCCCTCCCATAGGCAGGGACGCCTCCCACCAGACCAGGTTGCTCAAAGCCCCATCCAACCTGGCCTTGAACACCTCAAGCTGGGGATGGGACACCCATAGCTTCTCTGAGCAGCGTGTGCCAGTGCCTCACAACCCCCGGAGTGAAGAATTTCTTCCTTATGTCTAAATCTACCCTCTTTTAATTTAAAGCCATTACTCCCTGTCTTATCCCTACACCCCCCGACAAAGAGTCCCTCCCCAGCTTTCCCGTAGCCCCCCTTTAGGTACTGGAAGGTCGCTGTAAGGCCTGCCCAGAGCCTTCTCTTCTTCAGGTTGAACAACCCCAGCTCCCTCAGCCTGTCTTCATAGGAGAGGTTGTCCAACTCTTTGATCATCCTCATGTCCCTCCTCTTGACTTGTTCCAATATGCCCATGTCCTTCTTGTGCTGGGGTCCCCAGAGCTGAATGCAGTGCTCCAAGTGGGGTCTCACAGGAGCAGAGCAGAGAGGGACAATCACCTCCCCAGCCCTGCCAGCCACGCTGCTTTTGCTGCAGCCAGGATACGGTTGGCTTTCTGGGCTGCAGGCGCACAGTGCTGGCTCATGGTGAGCTTCTCATCAATCACCACCCCCAGGTCCTTCTCCTCAGGGCTGCTCCCAATCCATTCTCTGCCCACGCTCTCTTTATCCTTGGTATTATTCCATCCCAGATGCAGGACCTTGCACTTAGCCTTGTAAAACCTCATGATGTTCACACAGGCCCACCTTTCATGCCTATCCAGGTCCCTCTGGCTGTCATGCCTTCCCTCCAGCATGTCATCCCTTCCCACACTGCTCAGTGTCATTGTCAAAGTTACTGTGGGGTGCACTTGACCCCCCCCCGCCCATGTCACCAACTAGGACGTTAAACAGCACTGGTCCCAGTACAGACCCCTGAGGAACACCACTCATTACTGGTCTCCACCTGGACCTTGTGCTGTTGAGCACAACTCTTTGAGTGTGACCACCTAGCCAATTCCTTACCCACCTAGTGGTGCATCCATCAAATCCATGTCTGTCCAATTTAGAGACAAGGACATCATGGGGGACAATGACAAATGCTTTGCATTAAGTCCAGGTAGGTGATGTCAGCTGCTCTTCCCCTACCCATCAGTGCTCTAACCCCATTGTAGAAGGCCACCAGATCTGTGAGGCACAAGCTGTCCTTAGTGAAGTCATGTTGGCTGTCAACAGTCACCTCCTTATTTTCCATGTGCCTTAGCACAGTTTTCAGGAGGATCTTCTCCATGATCTTGCCAGGCACACAGGTAAGACTGACTGTCCTGTACTTCTCTGGGTTCTCCTTTCTTCTCTTGTTAAAAATGGGGGTTATATTTCTCCTCCTCCAGTCAGTAGGAACTTTACTGCACTGCCATGGCTTTTCAAATGTCATGGACAGTGGTCTAACCACTACATCTACCAATTATCTCAGAAGCTGGGAATGCATCTCATCAAGTGCCATGGAAGAATGGGAGAGCTGATCAGATCATGTGTCTGACTAAGTCAGGGTATTGACTCCTGAAAGAAAAAGCAGAAAATTGCCTGGTGAGCAGGAAGAGAATAGCGTGTCCCTAAGGAAAGTCTCATTTTAATCCATTCTGAAGGTGGTTTTATGCTCAGAAGCATAAGGGGCCCTACCTCTTTCACATTCATTTTACATAATATGTTGTAGTTTCACTAATTCCATTGTAAATTTTACTGAACTCTTGGTTTCTGTGATGAGAATTGACAAGTAAAATATTCTCATGTGTTGAAGTTAATTTAGTAATTTTAGTTATCATGTAAGTTAGCAGTGTGAACTCTTACTATTCTTACGTTGTTCATAGAAAGCATTTTTTGTGTATATAAAATAATCTGTAAAGAATTCCAGTTGATTCATTTCAGCTAGGATGCTTAGGAAAAAAATGAAGTCATCTGCTGGAATGACAAGAAACGTGCTTCTGTTCTTCTCAAATAATTTGCCTCTTTGAATAGTTTAGTGTAAAAGCAAATATGGCTCAGCTTGATTCTTGAATTCTCTATTGAGTTTACTCTCCTATTAATGAAGAGCTTAGCTTAGTCTATCCAACTGTACATGCATGACTTCCAAATCTAAGCAAAATGTGTCTCTCTGCAGCTGTTCTGCTGTGCTCTCAGTAGTGTTTAAAGAGAAGAATATATTTACCAGATATGCCTCAAATTAATTTAGCTTGTGTTGAAAAAGCTGGAGTGAAATTTTAACTTTTCTCTGCAGTGGAAGGAAATCATATTAAGCTCCTGAGCCAAATGATGCTTTGGGTCTGTGGAGTCATTTAGACTGGAGTCATCAAAGACTTCTCTCAGAGATGCTGCAGTAAGGGAAGTGGTATGTAGTTGGCCTGTATGAAACAGTGGATAATTAGACAGCAGGCTCTGTAAAGAAATGAGTGTTTTATGTGATATTTCCAGAGAAAGAATGTTTTCCTCTGTTCAGGCTCTTCAGGACCTCAGGTATGTGATTGTTGAAACCACACAATTTAAGTAATGATAATAATTCGGAAGTAGAAAGGAGATGGTTTCCCATAGGTAAATAAATAAAAGGATGTTTCCTAAAAAAAAAAAAAAAAAAAAAAAAAAAAAGAAAGGAAAAAAAAAAGAAGTAATGTCTTTTAGCCGTCTTGCTGCAGTTACAAGGTATTTCTTGCTATTGTTATAGGAGTCTCCCACAGGAAAAAAGAAAAAAAAGAGAAAAAAAAAAAAAAAGAGAGAAAAAAAAAGAGTTTGCTTCCCCCTTGCCCCAGCTGACTGCTCCTGTAATTCCCTATTCCACTTTCCTTTGCAGGGTTGCTCCTAGTAATCAGATGACAAACCCCGGCCCTACTAGAAGTGGTAGGAGTTCAGCTATTGTCCTTAGGAGAGTGAGAATGTCAACGTGGTTCCTGGTGCTACAGGGAGCCCAGGCTTGTGTATGGGCACGACAGACTGCACAGGCACTGTCCCTGCCTGGGAGGGTGAAGCATGCAGCAAGGCAAGCAAGCAGAGCTATCTGCTAGGCTGTGTCTAGTTGGGACCAGACACAACGCACATGGCAATCAAAAGAGTTGTTGTCCTTGCCTTCATCAGTCCTGGATCAGCTCTGGAGCAGCGGTGCAAACAGGATGTCTGCTGTTTCAGCTCACATGCAGAAAAAAGATTTGGAGGGGTGAATGAATGTAAACATGGCTGATCCTCCTTTCAGAAACAGGCTGGTCATCTGTCCTATCCACCAAGAGCAGGAGGAACAGGCGATCCGCTCTAAATATCATACCCAACATAATTAATTAACAGCAGCTATAAAAGTGTAATTATGTTCTTATAATCGGATTAAATGTATGTTGTTATTTAATCCATTTAACATACATGTTTAGCAATTAGGACCTCATTCATCCCCTCAGGCATGCTGTAGCTTAGATTTATTTCAATGTAATGGAATTGGAAAGTTGAAAAGGAAATGCTGTTTTCCCATTAATTTAAATCGAATGGGTGTTGACCCTGAGAGGGTGGGCTGCTTACAGGAACACTGCGCAAGCTGGGAGAGCCTGAGAATGAGATGGAAAAGAGGAATAAGGGATAAGGCTCTCCAAACAATATGCTATTGACACACATGGTGGCAAAAGTAAGCAAACGCATTACTTCCTTGGCAGCTTCCTCGCCTTTTAACAGCTGAAATGGCAGCTTGAGATTTGTAGAAGTTTGTTACTTCTGTTCCCAGGGGCCTATTGGAATCCTTTGGCACCTGAGTGGTTTTGAAAACATCCAAAAATCCTACTTTCCATTGCAGGAGATGTGGGTTCAGAAGTGAATATGGGAGTTTGTATTATAGGTGTGATGGTGACTGAGGGGGCCTCGTACATGTCTCAGACTGCAGGCAGGGAAGTGTCTGCTTTTCATACGTGTCTCCATTCACTTGAAGAAGAAGGCTTCAGTCACTCACTGCAGGCCTTTTGGCCTCAGAAAACAAAAAAACAAAACAAAACAAAACAAAAACATCACAGCAGACTTCCTCCTTAGTGATATACTGGTGAGACCAAACTCCATCATTACTTGCTCCATGCTCACGCCTACGTGCCTGATAAGATATAGCCACCTGTCAGCAGCGGAAAGTGCCGTGTTCACAGGTGGCTAATCTTTTCATGAAGGAGGAGTTCATTTTGATTTTCCTGCAAAGGGGAACCTTGAATAGTATGAGCCCTCAAGTTTTCTCAATTAAAATGATCATACTCAGAGAGCTGCATGCTGACAAGAACACTAGCAAAGGCTGTAAGGAACAGCAAGCATGTAACACAAATGAGCTGTTCTCCAGCACTCAGGTGAGTTTCTGCTTTAGGAGAGCTTTACTGACAGATTCTGAGTTTTAGTCACAATTTCTGCAAATAACAAGGACTTCATTTCATGCTTGGATCTTATGCATTTGTAGGTCGCTTGCCTCTATATGATAGCTTATGTATCTCAAACCTGGACATTATGCTTATATTTTCCAGATGTCTAATGCCATCTGAAAGTTAATGGTGGAAAAGAGAAAATGTAAACACACAGAGCCATGCCACAAGCGTGCTTCTCAATTTTAGTCCATTGCTGTTGTTAGCTGTGACTGTCAACCATACTGACACAGTGCTGTTCCTTATAGACCTCAAAGCCACTGACGAAGTGAGTCAAGGTGCAAGTACTTCTTTTCAACACTGAGGCACCTGACCTCTTGGAGCTGTGGTTGGGTGCAATACTCTCAGATCCAAATTCTACATAAACTTTGGAGAAGTCAGGAGCTGAATTCTGCCCAGTCCCTATGGCATGTCAGACTGAAAACTTACAGCATGTCTGAATCCTGATCAAAGTCCTGTGTCTTCAATCCGTCTCTAATCTGAACATCTAAATTGATGGTTCCTAAACAACCTCTCTGTGCAGCTGTTTCATTGCTGGACTGCACAGTTTTCCAGACATCTTTAGCTGTCTGTGAAGAGTGATAAATCTTGTTTGCTTCTCCAACAGAAGGTTTCCAGTGCAGCTTTAGTTAGTCCATACTGTGTCCAATTTCATACTGGGATTTCAGTCTTTTAAAGGTGGTGAAACTGCCTTCTTGACTAGCTTTCATGTGTTCTGAATTACATTCACGAAATATATAATATTTAGACTTTGAGTCCTCTCAAAGAACTAGAGCAGGAAGAGTTGTACAAACTTGCATTCAGAATTCCTAAACCTTAATTCCTGTTTATACTCCAGTGACAGACAAGGGCTTAAACCTATTTATAAATGTCTCCTATCACCATTTCAAAGTCTGCTTTATGGAGGATCCACAGCACTTGGAAGGCTTCTGTTGTTAATGAAGTGTTTCAATTATTTTAATTCTCATGTTTCTTTTCAGCAACGGTAGTCATAATTTCAGCAAAAGCCAGTTAGTATTTCATGCTAGTATCCTCTGTCACTTGTGCACCCTCAGACAGAGTAATTTATAGTTAGAGGATGGAATAAAAAATAGAAAAACACTATTCTTTTTGTGCATGACAATAGCATACAGAAGCCATGCCACAGAAGTCCTTGCTGTAGTATGAACAGAGAACAAACTCTTCATCTAAAAGAAATCTTACAATCAGAGAGACAAATATGCTGTGTGTTGGTGTTGGAGAAGAAAGAGGTTTCAATAGCTCCATTTACTAGATGGAGAACTGGTGCAGGAAGAACAGGAAATAATATTGTCTTGGGTAAGTCTATCATAAGTGGGACATAAACTCTTGTGAGTTGGGCCCTTGTTCATCACTTTAGAATGAAGCACTTACCATTTTTTCTTCTTCTTTTTTCTTTTTAACCAGGATAAGCATGTAAACCCAGAAAGGAGTGATTGCATCATGGAGAAGGGTCCAGCCAAACTGAACTAACCATAAAATTGGTTCAGCCCTGAAAAAAGGACTAAACAACTGCTCCTGAGCACATCTGTGCACAGAAGGGTAATAAACCCACCCCAGGCATACACAACAAATGCTAGGTCAAGAATAAGTCCCCGGGGTAACGAATATAGACCTGAATATGCCATTTCTTAGTGTAAAAAGAACCAGTTTACTCCAAGGACCTGCAAAACACATTCAGCTACAGGGGAGAGGAGCAATATGTTCCTTTGGCAAGCTACATATTTTCTTTGAGCGGCATCATGTTGTCCAAACAACTTGATAAGGACACACATTTGTTACTTTGCAGGTTAGATGATATCAGGACTGCTGGTACTTTTGCTGATGGTTATTAAAGACATGAGTTGGTATGCTAGGGATTAGGGACTATCCATCTCTTGGTTCCACAACTGCTCACATTTAAATCTGTCCTCTTGGTAAGTGTATGGATGCAGCTGTTTCAAGAAGAAAAAAGCTATAAGTTAAATATTTGCTTTAAGTTAAAATCTTGTTCATGAAAGCCAAGATTTTAATTCAGTTTTATAACATATCTTCAAAGCTGCTGTGCTGTCATGGGTTCAGGTTTACTTTCAAAATGGGTAAAAATGCAATACATAGAGACATAGAATTTAGGCAAAACTGGTGAGTTCCCCTCTTCCTTGATGGAAAACAGATCTGTCCACCTGCATGGGTCTGTTAATGGAGCTTCTGGGGAAAGGGACACTGTCCTCTGGTGAGAAGCCCCCAGTGATCCTTATGGCTGGGACTGAGAGAAGGCTCTCGCTTGCTGGACCTTCACCTTGACCAGGCATTTCCACACCAGCCCTGTAGAAGTCAGGGGGGCTGACTGGATGCCCACCCTCTCCCTCCTCCTTCTGCAAGTGCAGAAACACAACAGCACAGCTGTCCTTGCAGAAACCCATCCACCTTGCTGGCAGTTCTGGTGCTAATGGTGCTGACCCCTAGCAATCCCTCCTCTTCTCTGAGGCTCTGTTGCAAGCCCGCAGCCCTCTGCAGACCCACAGGAGTGATGGATTGTGGTGACTGCTTGCAAACCCCTTCCTCACCTGCTCCTTTCTTGTGAGTTTGCGTGCAATAGCTGAGAGCCTCTATGAAGAAACCAGCCTCTTGACTGCACTTGGCAGCTGTGAGCTGTGTTGTTGAGGTGAGAATGTTATCTTGCCCAGAAAATAGAGTTTATCCTTTTAAAACTCGTTGTGATGAGGAGGATGGTAACATTAGCTTGGGCAGCAGATGGCTTTTTCAGGAAGACGTTCTGGGAACGTGTTCAGGTTTCTCCTTTCATGTGGTGTATGTGCATACTGGCAGCTGATTTAGACTAAACAAAGGGTAATCCTACATTGTGGTTTCCTTCTGTCAACAGGCTGAGTGGTTGGTTGGAGCTCCCAGTGGCATATATCAGCTATTATTTTCCTTCTCTATGGCACCCTAGCAAGCACCTATCTTGATTCCAAGTCAAGTCTAAGGTGTCCCCCTTTTCTACATTTTCAAACACCTGTTGCAGTATCTAGTCACTTGCTCTCCTCCTGGCGATGCTGGAGTCCTCTCTGTTTTCAGCCCCCTCAGCCCTGGCCTCTGCCATCAGCCCGCCTGCCCATTGCACTGTCTGTGCCTTTTGCCACTGACCTCCTCCTCTTCTGTGTGGAGACATTCTCTGCAGATAGGCTCTGACCTCTCTCCTCATGGTTCTCCAAGGTTCTCCACCCTGGGATTTGTCATTAATATATCTTCTACTGGCCATAGTTTTAAGCACAGCTTCAAGGAGGCAAGAGTTGAAGATCCTGCTCTGGAGCATCTCTTTCCACTGTCCCTTCTGGGGACAGTGAAACCAGACAATATATCACTGCTCCTGACACAGCACGGGACGGTTTGCTGACATAAAATTACTGAGCAGTAGCTAAAAGCACCTAATTGCTAGAATGACCTGAACACTGCATGCTGGGGGGTTGTTTCACGTGCTTAATGAAGAGCTCAACAGTATTTTAGTTATAATTTTATACTTAACTTTTAGCCTATTATGTAAGTGCTAATTAAATGTTTTAACATGCTGTACATGTTTTATGTATTAATAAGCAATAAGTGTACAAGTTACACTTTTTATGTGATTTAGAATTAATTGCAGGGCGGTGAGATTTTCTCCTTTATATACCTATTAAACCCACATAACTGCTGTTTTTACAGTTGATTGGTGTTCAGTTAACATACAGTAATTGCTCTTTAAAGGCTTTAGTAAGTGCATATTTGAGACAATTTACAGTGTTAGCAATTTGCTGGTGGTATTCCTCAGAGGTATAGGGAAACTAATCACATTCAACACTGGAATTCTCCTGGAGCCTGCCACGCGTTTCCCACAGCGTTCCATGCAAGCCTCACTCAGCCATGAGGGATTCCACGTTCAGAGCTGATAAACACACAAGGAGAATCACTTTATAGGCTATAAAATGATCCTGCTGCAGCGAGGCAACCAACTGGGAGGTGGGGACGTGTTGTTAGAAACACAACTCAGGAGGGGCATAACTCAGTGCTCTCTGTTCTGTTCTGCGAAGCCGCAGAGAAAAGCAACAGGCTGTCCTCTTTTCTCTTGGTGGATCACACACTCCCTCTGTGTCTGTCTCATTTGAACGTATGGAAGCCATAATCCCAGGACCTTGTATCTCCATGCAATCGTGGCATGACCTCAGGCAAATCACTGAGTGCCTCTGCGCTGCACTTGCCCCTCCGTGGATTTAGCCCTGTGCTGCTCTTTACTTCCAGGGAATACTGTTCATTCCAGACTGTAGAATCCTCCAACACTACGGAGATCAAATGCATATTTAAGACAGATTTATAAACAGACAAACAGCACCACCCTTCTGCCTCATTAATTGGGAAATTTTGAGGGCAACAGAAAACTGATTGATCCTTCCTCGAAGACTGAGACAGCAAGGTGCACAAAGTGCCTGCCACTTATTGGCACAGCTATCTGAAATCCAATCTACCAGGCAAAGCAGAGGAAGATTGTTTGAAGTCTGTATGCCAGCGAGAGAGAGAGCATGGAAAAGAAAGCAATTTTTGTTCCACATCATTCCTTTTGCATAATGTTGTATCCTTTTGACAAGGCAGCATAATAAAGCTTAACTCCCTCTTTGCTCCCCACCCTCCAATCACTAACTTAAAAGAAAACAACAGAGCCCTATCTTTAGTGTCAAATGAACCATGGGCATTCTTCCAGCAAGAAGAAATGAGCTGCTTTTGAAAGAATTGTGGAGGAAAGTGCAAAAAGTTCTGACTTCACATGAAATAAATGTTTGAATGATAGTCACTTGGCTTATCCTCTAAGATGTCAGCGTAGAATTTGCACTCCAGGTTTATATGAAATATTGGCCAGGATAGTTAGAGGGACTTGAAATCTCGTATTGAATATAAGAAAAGAGATACAATGAGACGGAAGATTTTCCTGTTCAAGGCACTTCAGAAACAGTAACTAATTAATATTCCCACTACAAGATGGTATATATCATCCTATCTTACTGATGAAGCATGGCCAAAACTTCACAGACAGTCTCAAGGATATTGAGACATTGATTTTAACAAGACTTGGGAAACTCAGTCCCCTAGGCAGCACCACATATTTCAGCAGAGGCTTGGGGCCATGCTGCTGCGGCCTGCGCGAAGCTGTAGGAAGGCACCTGGGCAAGAGAAGTGCTTTATCCTCACCGGGTGATGAAGACCTAATGCAGCAATGCGGGCTGAGACCAGCCACAAATCTGATCCAAAGTTTAGCTGAAGCCACAAGGCATTCAGACCAACCATGACGAACTGCCTCTGCAGAAATGGGGAGATCCCTGCTCCCCCATTGCTTCACCCATTCCTCTCATAATTGTTATTTCTGTTTTCTTCAGAACTGTTCAGCATTAAAAATATTATGTTCACAGTGTCTAGGTTCTTCTCTCCTTGTTGTTTTTGAAAGTTAATATATGTTTTTCAAAAGTTTAGGAAAGCTTAATTTCTATCTAGCCCAAGTAGCTAAGTCCAGCTACCTGGACTTGTGCAAAGCATTTGACACTGTCCTCCATTATATACTTGTCTTTAAATTGGAGGGACGTGGAGTTGATGGATGGACCACTCAGTGGGTAAGGAATTAGCTGGATGGTCACACTCAAAGATTTGTGATCAACAGCTCAATGTCCAGGTGGAGACCAGTAACGAGGGGTGTTCCTCAGGGGTCGGTATCGGGACTGGTGCTGTTTAACATCTTTGTAGATGTCATGGACAGTGGAATTGAGTGCAGTCTCAGCAAGTTTGCTGATGGCACCGAGCTGTGTGGGAAGGGATGACACACTGAAGGAAAGGCATGTCATCCAGAGGGACCTGGACAGGCATGAGAGGTGGGCCTGTGTGAACCTCATGGGGTTCAACAAGGCCAAGTGCAAGGTCCTGCATCTGAGCTGGGGCAATGCCTAGGATAAAGAGAGGCTGGGCAAAGAATGGATTGGGAGCAGCTCTGAGGAGAACCTGGGGGTGTTGGTTGATGAGAAGCTCAACATGAAACATTTAAGGCCAGGCTGGGTGGGGCTTTGAGCAATGTGGCATAGTGGAAGGTGTCCCTGCCCATGGCAGAGGGTTGGAATTAGATAATCTTTAGGGTCCCTTCAGAGCCAAACCATTCTATGATTCTCCGACTCTAATTTAAAGGAGGTGCAGGCAGTCTCAGGAAGTGTGTTGTTCCCTACAGTGACATGGTAATTTTAATATTTTTGAAGGAATGCCTTTCTTTAACCCATTTTAGAAACTTTGGAAGGGACTCCTTCAGTTTTATTCCCCTTCCAGCTGAACTCATGGGTGAAATGCTTCTTTCAGTATTTTCACCACAAAATGATGAAAATAATAATAATAAAACATCCTCAGAAGTCTGTGCTGGTTTGTGTACCCAAAAGAACGTACACATAAGGATGATAATTTACAAATACGTGAATAAAGTCAAACCATGAAGTTGCCCTCAGCAGCTGCCGTGGTTCCAACAGGAGTGTGCCGTCTCAGTTACCTGCATGTCTCCCTGTGATTGTTCTCCTATGGAGCTACTGCATATTTCCCTGTGATGATGACGTATGGAGACTTGCAGCGTGCAACAAAAAGAGGGAAAATAGTCTTAAAGGTCAAGCTTGGGGGCAGAGTTCATATGAATGGTATTTGCTCTTCTACACCACACAATGATTTGTCTTTAGTTCAGTGGGGACTCTACTGCCTTACACAACTGGAATACAGTGAAAGTAAATCCCTCAACAGCTCATGGTAGGCAAAGGGTGACCTTGGAAAAGCAGATGATTACCAAGTGGTTTGTGTAAACCTGGTCCATGATGTGGCCTGGTATTTTGTTTGTTGCTTACATCTCACTGCCTGCTTTCTGATACAACAGTAGCCATGGACTGCTGTCTGAAAGAGCAAAGAACAACAGAATACGTATTCAAGGTGAGCTGCTTTTACAAAACGGGGAAGTATCTGAAATACTGGTGTTTTTGCAAAATGTACAGTTTAAGCTTGTTTGTCAGAGTGGAGTTTTTCGCTGAAGCTATAGTGAAATGAAACCATTTATCCCGGTTGCTTTTAACACTTCTAAGGCTGTTTCTTGCAAGTAATTATCATTACCCAGAAGTCCCTAAGGTGGTAAGAGTGAATAGCATGATCATGTTAATTTGGCAGAAAGCAACAACGTAAACACTCGCAACAATGCACGTTGCCCTCTGCAAGAACTGGAAGTGGGAAAACAGTTTTGCGTTGAGGGCGTGGTAGGACAACTTGCTCTGGAAATCCTCTGGGCTTCTCTCTCCCTCTGAACTGTGATTCAGCATTGAAGTGGCAGTGTGATTTGCCCTGAGCGCCGTCTCCGCAGCAGAGGTGGTTGGAAGCTTTCCAAAGGCAGGGTTTTCTGCTGGGAGGTGCTGATTCAAGGAATCACAAAACCTGCCACGCAGGAGGATTGTTCTGGCTGGAATATACCTGTGAATCAAAACAATTGGTTTCAGTGGTTTGAAGTCCTGAAAGGGATGGGCTTTACTGCTTTTTGGAGATAACACTCTGCTAGAACTGCGTTTTGAAACAGAAGATTTTAATTTTGACTGAAATGTGGTTTCCTTCCTTGCCCCTGGGAGGGACCTCTGCACCTTCTGCCTGGTGCTGGATGCCTGCAGCAGCTCGGCACCTCTGACCACACATCAGCACCTGAGGAGCCAAAGTTTGAGGTGATGGAGAACGGAGAGAGGCCCTGGGGTTTCCTCCAGCAGTGTGAGCCTGGCTGTGGCTGAGCTGCAGCTGGCACGGCCCTGCCTGGGGACTGCAGCTCCTCAGAGCCGCTGTGGAGCCGGTGCCGTGCTCTTCTGTTTTGTTCCTTGCACATTCCTCCATTTCACCCAGTCCCACAAATCTGCCTGTCTCAGTGCAGGGGACACCTGATACCCTTCTACAACCGGAGACTTAACTAAAATGAAATCAATACCCAGTGGTAGGAATCCATCTTCTCCGATTTCTGTTAAAACTAATGCAGAGGGCAGGAATAGAGTGAACAGGACGGATTAAAGCTGTGTCCTCTCACCTCTGTGGTCCTGGAGCAGAGGGGCAGGGAGAACGGGTCTTCAAAGCTTGGCAGCACCTCCACCACAGTAGCAGAGGAGGCAGGGAATCGTCACCTTCACACCAACAACTTCCCTGAGCCTTCGTAAAGTGGCAGGCAACTGAGATGACAAGCTTCTGTTACCATCTCTGGATCCAAGTTGGACAGCAGAGAAAGGGATGAGGTCAGGATTACAGAAACAGCGCAGGCTGAGGGAAGGCAGAGCATGTCAGGCAGTGTTGCTCTGGTGTTTTTCCATGACCTCATTAGGCTCAGTTTCTCACCTTCTGAAACCCAGGGGGGATGTGAGGGAATCACAAAAACAATGGATCCTGATGAAGTGCATGCACTTCACGATGTCCTGCTGAAAAATACCAACATGTCAGGGATCTGGAACATGCCCTCAGACATGTAAGCACCCTGCTGCTGATGTTCCCCTTCCCTATGCCACCTACAACCAGCTCCTGTCTGAAAGCTGCATCATTTCCTCTGTCTGAGTCTTGCCAATGTCTGTGCAACACCAGAAAATTTGGTGCACTGAAGTGGATATAACCAGAGGCAATAAACAAAGTTTTCAGCTGTCAGTGGGCTCGCTCTCCTGAATATTGCATATTCTTTCTTGTTGCACAGAGGTTTTCTTAGTGCAGGAACATCCAAGAATGATAATGCCCAGGACTGTAATGTTCCCTTGCAATGACACCTCTCTTGCTCAACTCTGTGTCTGTGGCCTGTTTCTTTCAGTGAAGAAAAATGGAAAAACAAAAACAAACAAATAAAAACATACATAAAAGAATAATAAAATAATAAAAAGTTTTGTCAGCATTTCTTTTCTCATTCACAGCTCTTTCCTCCTCTAGCAATTTAGGCTGGTGCAGAAAAAGGTGATGAGTTCTGTCAAGTTATCTCCAGGAAGATGCAAAAATACAGACTCCGAGTATAATTAAAAGGTTATCGCAAGAAGAGAGAAAAACCTATGCAACAGAAGGACATCTCCTGGATAACATATCCTAGCCTCAGTGCAGTGTTTCTGTTCCTGTGGGTAGCTGTGGCACTAAGCTTTTGCTCCACACCATGCTCTGCTGCCTAAGGCATTGCCAGGGCAAAGATGTGGCAGGCAGGTGGTGCAGGACACAAGGTGAAGAAGGCGAGAGAAAAGGGAGGATACGTGGGGTGGCATGAGGTTGTTCAGGGTGCGGGTACTGGGTAAAGGTGATGGTCCAGCAAGTGCAGATGTAGTAGGGATCATGAGCATGGCCAGAGTGGGGTGGTGAGAGAGCATGGATGCAGAAGAGGGGTGGGGCAAGACCTTGTGTTTGAATGCCAGTGGTGCAGCCCATAAGCAGCCATGGTAATACTATTCCCACCCAGAGGCAGCAAAGAAAAACAACTTTGTTCCAAAGCACTGACAAGGGATCCACACATGCACACACATGCATTTCGCAGTGTCTCTGCAAAAGAAATTTCCTGAAGAACTGGAATGTGTGGCTATAGCACTTGTGAAGTTCCCCCAAGGAACTGGCCCTTCCACTGGCATAAAGCAGCATCTCTCTGCTGACACGGATGGATTTACTTCCCTTTGTGTGGGCCTCAGGCACATGCTACCCATCGTTGTTCCATGGGTGCACAAGGGTGCAGATTGGTGTGGCCAGGTACTTTGAATTTCCACCCCTTGGTTCCAGCAACAAAATGAGTCACCCCCCAGCTATTCCAGCAGCCTGGAAGGTGCTCAGATGTTGCTCTATAAATAGCTAGGTAGATCTAGCTCTTATTGTTTCTGGTGGCGATCGCCGTGGGGTGAATTGCGGCTCGTAAATCTGCAGTGGTCAGTGTGCTGCAGCTCCCAGCACTGGGAGTGCAGTAACGGAGGATCTTTCACAAGCTCACTCCATCTATCAATTCAAAAGCAGAGTGTTGCTGGAGCTTCTGCTAAGCTGTGGGGTCTCGTGTAATGGTGCTGAATGTCTGTACGTGAAGTGGGATGAGTAGTGCAGACTTAACGGTGTCTGAGTGTTGCCTTCTGAGGTTGAGTGTTACTTGACACAACATATTCAATGCATGGTGGGACAATGGCAGCGCGCACATTGTGTTCTGCTTCCTGCTGGTGTGAAAACAAGGAACATCCACTTCTTCTTGACAAAGAGATGTCCCTGACCAAGGCTCAGCCTTACCCTGTCGAAATACAGCTCTGTTCTCAGAAGTGCCTGCAGAAGTGTGCGGTGGAGTTGTATGCTCAGTTCGCCAGTGACCTCCTCATCCACTGCACTTCGATGTACAATGAAATGCCCCTTACTTCTCACCTGCCAGTCTTGCCTGCTCTACCTCGAGTGCTGAGACCACGTGGGATGTGCTCATCCTCCTGTGCAAGCAAAAGCGGTGAAGGGTCTGAGAGCAAAGCTGCTTTCGATTCTGCTCACAGTAATCTTTGCAGGGTGGCAACAGGAGCTCAGGAAACAATTTGGTGGTGATACGCGGCCACAGATCAAACCACCTGGTTCATGCTGTCTCAGGGATGTCACCTCTGTGGTGCCTAGGGGAGGAAAAAAAAAAAAAAAAAGGTATGAAGGACTTCTGTAACTACCTGAGTTACCAAAGAAGCTGAATATACACGGAGGGTCCCTGCTCTGCAGCAGCTCCCTGACAGATGGAGAATAAATGTAACCATGAGAACTGATGAAATAACAACAACTACGGCAACAAGAGCAACAATAATAATACCAGAAGTGGAGGAAAACCATTCAAGAGTGTTTTTGATTTGGGATTCTCATCAAAGAGGATCTGACTTTGCCTACTCAGTCTTTATAACACCTCAAAAATCAACCTTTTTTTTTTTTTTTTTTGCACTGTTGTGCATACTACCAAAAAAAAAATCTTTGATCTTAAAAAAAACCCTCTGATCTTAAAACAAACAAACAAGCAAACAAAAAAAAAAACCTCTATGCATTACTCATTTCTTTCTTGACCATCACTGCAGAGACTGTTTAGCTGTTTAGCTGTCTTTGCATCTTTCTCTCCAGCATCAGTCACAAGACTGCTGCTTCCCCTAGCTCCCAGGGTCTGTTGAACATCCCACCCAGCCCGCACTTGTGCTTGGGAGATGATTGAACCTGGATGCCTTCTCTGGTACATTCCCCATTTGTTGTATTGCCTACAAATGTTCTCTCTCTTCTCTTCCAAATCATTTTTAAGACATATTTCTCATGAAGTCCTTTAAATCCCCTCCATGTCTGTTGGATTTCTGGTGTGTTGAGAGCATTGGTTGACCTGCCTTGACCAATGGATTTCTTGTTTCTGTACTCTCCCAGGACAATATGTGCCTTTCTCATGTTGAATGTCAATACTTCCTGCAGAAGGGTCTATTTGCAGCCTTCTCACCCAGGATGATGGGATCCAGGGCTCTGAGCCAGGCACTGGATAGATTTTTGCTGCACACAACACAGTACAGTTTTTACTGGGTTTTACTAAAGATGTCAGGATCATTGTCTCTGCTTCCTACAAGAGGAAGCTGTGTTATGTACAGAGATAAGTCCAAGGTCAGTCTTTGTGCCTAAGGATTTGGGTTTTGCAGTCCCAAGCCTCTGTCACTGCACTCCCCCAGTACTCAAAACCTGGTGAGAAATGGGATTTGTAAAGTTTCTGCCCCAAAATCATATACTTTTTTTTGTTGTTGTTGTTTGTTCGTTTGTTTGTTTGTTTTTTCATTTAATTTAAATTTTGTAAAAATAGGTCTCTTCTTAATTTTGGCTTTTATAAGCTCCTATGTCCCTCTCTGTGGTTTCAAATATTAGGCCCCTTATCTTTGTCTTGGTGGGCATGCTGAGTAGTGGGTGACCTGTGAGAATTTCACTCTAATTTCCTAAGGTCACATTGTAAGAAAAAAAAAATAAAATACCAACATACCTTCCACTTCCCACCCCACTGAGTCTGAAACCATTGTTCTCCACATTGTTTTGGCTTTAACCTGGATGTTATTTGATCCTATCAGTGGACTGGTGGCTTTGTGTTAGACCGTACAGGATGGCTCTCAGGAGATTACTAGGCAGGCTGGGAGGGATCCTTCTGTTTGCATTTGCTGTATTATATTACACTTGGAAATAAGAAAGACACAAGATTTGTTCTGATTTTGCAAAGATGCAGAATGATTGCAGGTGTCTTTGATTTATGGGAATTGGTTGCTTTCAGAAAAATCAGGTCAGTCTGGGGTTTCCAAGGAGTAGATTTTTTCTTTTTCTTTTTTGATTGAAAGGAAAAAACTTCCTTCCTTACAAAAATTAATCTACATGACACCAAGTTCTCCTCTTGGGAACAGTCTATCATGGTGCCTTGTGACCTTAAACTGATTTCTCTGGAATTAGAGGGAATTTTATCTGCACTAGGGGGTAAGCAGGGTGAGAACTTAGCTCCACGGCTTACAAGATCTGATGGCAGCTGAACATAATGTGGGGACTCCTGGGGCAGCACCAATCAGCCGTTCCATTTACAAAGTGTTTGCAATTCTCTGCTCGTTTTAGCCTGGGTGCAACACTGATGGGGTTATTCTGATGCCAGAGCAAGGTTGGTTGGCACGGGTTTGAACATCTCTGAACCGCACCCAAGTGGATGTTTTGACAAGCTCGACTTCTCTCATACAACTAGTTACAGAGCAATGGGCCAGCTAGCAGTGAGAGGGATGACAGGTTTGGACCCAGTAATGGAAATGGAGCCCATCTTCCTGGTCTTTAAAATTGCAGAGCCTCAGACTTTCACCAAAATTCACCAGTTTACTGCAACTGACCTTCAAAACATGACAAGACATCCACGGTTTGAGGTGTTTTGAGTATTGCTTCATGTTATTTTAATTGTACTGAATGCAGAGCCACATTATTCTTCTGCCATTTTGACTAAATTAATGGATTTATGGAGTAGGAACAAGTTCGTCTGGTGAGTAGTAGCCACTGTACCTGACATTTCCATTATTGGAGGCTGGGGATAGAGAGTGGCACTCGATGCTCAGAGTCTGATGACAAACAGGTGAGAAATTCACCTACCCTCATTCTTCCTCAACTGAGAGGCAGAACACAGACTTATCTATTTAAATCATAAAGATTTCACCCTTCCTTCACAAATCAGGGTTGTTACATCAAGGTCTAAGAGTTTAGGTGGCTGCCATGCACAGCTTTGTCTCCAAAGCCCATATGTCCATCTTTTTTCTACATTTGAAAAGCAGGATGGGCTGTTCCTTGAGGGTCACATCATTGCTTTGCCTTCATGTTTGCAGTTATTGATGGTAGCATCCCAGAGAAAGAGTTGCCTGTTCTGGAGGCACGTGATATTTAGATAGGATTTGTTCTTAAATCTGAGCAGTTAGGGCAGAACCAAAACTAAGGACAATGATGAGAGCAATAGGCTTGGAAAAATCGTATGTTAGAGTTCAGAAGGGAGTAGTAAAGGCATTAAAGCTTTCTTCCATGAAAGTGTGAGCAGGACAAAAGGAATGAGAAAGGGAGAAATATAATGGGGTTATACATAAGTGAATAGTTCCTTATGATACAGGAGAGAATCCAAGAAAAGAAAGCACAGGTTTCTGATCATCTTGCTGGTAAGAAACATGCTAGAGAAACATCGATTTGTCTGAATTTAAGATCCACAGATTTTGTGTATTTTTCTTCAGCTATTCTGCATGTGGAGCAGTCTCAGCTGAGAGTTTACAGTAGGACATTTGGCATAGACGGGTACCTTTTGCGTGAGTGTGTAGGTGGGATTGGATCTCCTGGTGTTGTTAGAAAATACAGCAGCATGTGACAACCATAGGGGCCTGGCAAGATGTCCCTTTCCAAAGCACATTTCTGGAGGTGCAGCCAGTGCTGTTACACACCCTCAGGCAGCCTTGTGTGTGCTCAGAGAAATTTGTTGGTGTTAAACACCTAAAGCTTTGGTGAGCCACTTAGGGGTAGTGCAAACGGAGTCGTCTGAAGATAGCTGCTCTTCTCCTTTCAGTTCAAAACCATTTGGGTAAAAGATGAGGTTTCCTGGACGGATGAGTGTGACTCACCCAGCTTGATGCACAGAAGGGAGAGGAAATGAAGTAAGGGGCCAAAAATAATCCTAGAGACATTAGCTTAGAAGGAAGGACAAAACAGAGCACAGACTAGGAAATAAAAGACCTACAGTGATGTGACATTAAGACCATCTGGACAATGTTTGGCAGCAGTGGAAAAGCAAACAGAGCCCTGAGAAGGGCTTCTAAAAGTGAGGAGAATATAAATGACATACTGCCCAGCAAGCACTTAGAAAGCATTGGGCTCTTCTCATCTATCTACAATGGTGAATCCCATTTTGAAAAGGGGCAACCCAAAGGCAAGAAAAACTGCC
This sequence comes from Heteronetta atricapilla, assembly GCA_011075105.1. Classification (NCBI taxonomy): domain Eukaryota; kingdom Metazoa; phylum Chordata; class Aves; order Anseriformes; family Anatidae; genus Heteronetta; species Heteronetta atricapilla. The sequence continues at coordinate 52,394,020 of CM021763.1, read as the reverse complement.
TGAGGATGTTTTGGGAGTGTGATAGTTTGAAGAGAGATTTAACCAAGTCTTGGCTTGTTCAAACTTAGAGAAGCTCCCTGAGAGATCTGGCCGAGACAAGGGTGTCTGAAAGGAGGTGACATAATAACACTAACCAGCTATGCAAATAAGTCCCAACAGCAGCAGAAAAGCTCATTGGCTGACACGCAGAAAAGTGTAAATGAACCTATATGTTTATATAACATCTGCCAAAATGATTGAGGTTGCTAAGTGCTATTGCCAAAGAAATAAAGTAGCAGTGATAATATCATATGCGGTGTAAGAAGAACTTCATAGTTTGATATTCTTAAGAAGAAACACCCTTTTTAGTAGAGCTCTTGATCATTTCCATATTTATCAAATTGATTTAAATATGACAACAATTGGCCTTTAGAAATGCTGCATTTGGAGGGAATTGTGTGCGTGTGTGTGTTGGATGCTTCTCTGAAGTGAAAAAGGTAGTTTCCTACAAACTTTGTTTTGGAAGAAAAATCCAAATGACAAGGTTAACTGTGCTTTGGGGGCTAGTATTTATCATTATTATTATTATTTATTTATTTAAAACCAAATTCTAGCTACTACTTTTCAGGCTGTGAGACAAAAAGATAAGGGGAAAGATGAGATGTTGGGGAAAAAAAAAAAAAAGCATTTGGATTCCTCCTCCCCCTTTTCCTGATAACACTCGTTTTGATCCAAGTGCCACAGCAACACGGCTGGGAATATTTCTCCTATCTCATATCCAAAATTAGAGTGAGGGAACTAGCTGGCAGGCTGCTAAGCTTTGTGTTGGGGAAAGCATATCTGCGCAGACGATCATGAGCTACACAGCTTTTGGACAGCAGCTGAGGATGTGGGCCCTTATCCACCCAGACTGATGGATGGAACAGAAGTTTTCCTATCCAACAATTGCCACAAATTGGGTCAAGCCCTTAAAAACACCATACTACTGATGTTGATAGATGACTTTCCATTAACAGTGATGGCTTTGGATAGGGTGATGGTTTTCCATACAATGTATGCATCCTTCTCTCCTGTCCCTAAAGGAATCGTAAAAGTGAGTATCAGCTTTGGGGTAAGCCATATGTTTTGTGGGTTTCTGGCTGCTATTTTGATTGTGTGTGTGTGCATTCAACAGGAAATTCCTCCTACCCCTTCCTTCTTCTGAGTGTTCTTGTCCCCTCAGCACTGGTTTCTGGATCCTCTTATCACACAGCCCTGCTGTAAAGTTCCTTCTTATCTAAATTAGCTTGTGCGATCTTGCATCTGAATGGCCAGCACAGAGGAAATGATCCATTGCAGGAACATAATTCACAGGGCTTCAAACTGTTGATTTCACACTGATTTCCCTGAAGCTGGCAAGCAAGCCCATAATTTCTGGGTTGGGCACTCCCAGATACTAGATGCATGAGAGCTGGGAGAAAAAGCTGAACTATTTGTGGCTGTTTAAGGAGAGAAATAAAAAGTTCATTAATTTAAAACTCATCTCTACTAAAACCAAGTGAATTTTGAGCTCTGCCTCCATGTAGACCTCCAGCACAGATGGATAGGGAGGGGTGTGATCTTTCTAAACACTGCTGCCCCAGGACTTTCATGCTGTTTACGAGAAAATGGAGCTTAGGAGGTGATTTCAGGGTACTCGGGGTTCAGGTACATATCAGCCACAGCTAGAGGAGAGAACCTACACCTGCTGTGCTGTAGTAGTTTAGAGCTGAGTGCTCATCTTGTTCCAGCGCAGAGGTCAGGCTGCCCAGCTCAGGTTCATCATAGCAGATCTCTGCCCTCACTTTGGGTTTTGCTGTGAGTTAGGCTGACTCCAAGGAACTCATTAAACAGTGTAATGTCGCTTTGTGATTGATCTCAGAGACTTTAAGATACTTCCCCCTTATGTATCATGAGCCTCTCTACCGCTCTCAGGCCACTGTGTCAGTCTCCAAAGAGACCCTCACAGTGATCAGATGGCTAGAAAATTTGCTACCAGGTTGTCTGCATTGTGAAATCCACAAACAAACCTGAGAAAAATAGAGCTAGTGAGTCAGAATCAGTAACTGATTAATATAGCTAAGAGTAAAATTAATCTTTTGATGAAGGTGATTTATTTAAAAAGTTAATTTGTAAAAAGGAAACCACGGAATATAGGTCTGGAAGAGGTATCTCCTCCATCACAGTGCCTCAAGGCTGGTTCAGCCTTGCCCAAGTTATCCAGGGTAGATGTTTGTTTAATCTCTTCTTCAATCTCTGCAGAGAAGGAGGTGTGACACATGCTCCAGGGCTTAGCTGTTCCTCCTGCTTGAATGTTTATTTCCTGAGGCCTGACCTAAAGACCTTTTCCTGCAATTTACAGCATAATTTTCTGTCCCATCTGCAATGGAAATGGAAAGCAATTTATTCCATTCTTTCTTCCAGCAGTCTGGGAGATAGCTGAGGATGGCTCTCATACCTGCCTTTGCTGCCCTCCCTGCTGAGCAGCCACTGGCACTTGCGGTCTGCCCTTGTAGGTCATGTTTTCCAGCCTTTCAGTCACACCGCCACTCTCCTCTGCATTGCTACAGTAGACTCACATTTTCCATTTTGGGGGATGCCCCCAAATGCCCAACTGAGTAAGTACACATAAATCCTGACCAGTGTGAAGAAGCAGAGGGGTGACTTCAGACTATAGGTATGCCCTCTGCATACTTGTATCCAGACGTATATTGCCTGTATCACTACTCCTTACGTATAGTTTGTAACCAGCTGCAGCCCCCAGAACTTTTTATTATGTATTTGTGCTGTTGATTATTCTTACCGGGTTGTCTTCCCTTTCTAAGACTATTTTTAAGACAATTAAGTTGCTTTTAAGATTATTTTATTGGGTTATTTCTTCATGTGAGAGAAGATGATCAGTCTGAGTTCTCAGCTTTGTTTTTCAAAGCCTACTACTCCTATTGCTTATCATCTACATCCCAATTACTAAACTTTCCATTCCCTCAACTGACCTGCTAATAAAAATACTGAACAGTAGAAGGCTGACCACAGTCTTTATCTGAATATTATTGCAAAGTCGCTTTTTATTTATTATGCCAAGGAGTCCTGGCTTGGGCTAGGACAGAGGAGATTTTCTCCCTAGTAGATGGCATGGTACTCATTTGGATTTAGGACGAGGGTAATTTTGATAACACACTGATGTTTTCACTTGTTACAGAGCAGTGCTTACACAGAGCCAAGGGCTTTTAAGCTCCTCACACCCCCCTGGCAGTGAGGAGGCTGGGGGTGCACAATGAGCTGGGAGGGGACACAGCCAGGACAGCTGGCCCAGACCACAAGAGAAGGTAACCTCCATCCCACAGAATAACATTTCCATAAGAGGATGAAAACAAAGATGTCTCAATTTTTCCTCATGTGTCTACAGCCAATTTCAGACATGGATCATAGGAACAGGGACTTGTGCAAGTAGAAGAGGCAGAGTTTAGCTGTAGACCTGGCGTATAGTTGGGTTTTCAAGCTGGCTTTGGGTCTCACCAAACTCGATAAAGGCATTAGGGTCTCATCAAACTTGATAAAGGCATTAGGAATCTCTTCCTCACCAAGCAGCATAACCAAGAATGCAACAATCACAGCCTGCCAGCCTATGGTGACTCACTTGGCATTGCAAAGGGACAAAAAAGTGTCATTCCTTCACTTTATTTTACTACTTGCCAGGGATCCAAAACCTCCTTTAACATTCATCAGTAATTGCACAAGCTGCTCAGGACTATCTGTTACCACAAGTATTTCCTATGTATACTACAGGTCCTTATGTTCCCCAGTGCTCATATGAATTCCTTTGATTCTTGAATCCATTCTTATTGCAACAGCCAGAGGTGGAAGGGCTCGTATAAAAAGAGAAAAGGTGATAATGGATCTGTCTGCATGTTCTACCAGCCAAAGAGATGGCCGAAGACACCTACTTATTACTGATTCTTTTAGCTGATGCTTTGTTATATAAGAAACCTCTAACTTTTTCAGGACTTGAACTAGTTTGCTAAAGTTCAGAACTTCTTTAGGAATAATACTTATATTTTATCTCACTCTTGTAACAGAACACACCAATTTGTAGAAGAGGATCCTGTTTACCCTGTCAATTTGAAACTGTGTTGTTGATTTGACTGTGAAGTATATGTTTAATGAGAGAAAAAGGGGGACTTTTTTCAAATGTAGTAGTCATTAAAGCCTGTTTTCCGATGGAATACTGACTCAAGAGTATCTTGCAAGCATTCTTCTAGAATTCCATTTTTTGACATACACTGAAAATTCGTATCCTCTGAGAATATAATGAGGCACCCTTTGGCAATGTGTAGGCAAGATTTCTGTCTTTTAGAACAACGTAGGATGGAAAACTGCATGGAAACTGGAACTGATGCTGTACCTTTGGAAAACTATTTGGTGCCAGCTCAGCTAGCTTTATAACCTCCTTCCAGCATGCCCAGTGTAGCAAGGAGAAGACTTTAAAAATAATTGGAGGACCACTAGTGCTCTCTCTAATCTTTTGTTTGCAGCAGCCCAGAGTTTTATTTAGGCTCTACTAAAGGCTGAGACAGATGTACTACTTTCAGTGGGAAAGTAGCAAGCAGTAGCTGAAGTGCCCAAGGGCAAAATGAACTACTGTTCCCACTTCTGTTTTCTCTCCTGATACTGAGTCCAGAAGAGACTCGAGTCAAAATCTGTGCAGCGTGAATGTAGCTTGTCTCTTCCAGTATTTTCCAGTCCCGTGCACCATTAAAACAAACAAGTCCATACTGAATGGGGTGGAGGCCACCAGGCCTCAACTGATCTGACCTACAGCAGCAGCATGGACCTAACATTTCATGGTACCAGTTTGTTTTCAAATAACTTTTTTTTTTTTTTTTTTTTTTTTTTTTTCTGAGTAGAGGACATCAAAGAGGGGGGAATTTCTTTGAATTTAGTTATTTTCTGCCTATCATGAACATAAAGATTTACCCAGGCATTGTGACCTCATCTCATCCTTCTCACAGTGAGGTTGGGAGTCCTCAAGACACTGAGTCTTTCTCAGTGGGATTTTTTTTTTTTTTTTTTTTTGATTGTTTGCTATTTTGCAAGTGTAGGAGTGCTCTTTTGGTATGGATCATGTTGCCCTGTTTTGGGTCACCACGAATCATAAAAGAAAAAATACTGCCCTTCATTCTACAGGGAGGAAGTCTGAGAGTTCATTTAGTCTGACACTTTTTACATTACAGCCATCTTTTAGGGCCATCTCTGCGCAGTGTCACTTCCAGCCGCAGATGGTTTCATTGAACCAGGTACACACTTTGCCTTCTGTTTTATAAATAAGAAAATCAGATGATGGACCCCAGATGAAAATGATTCTAGCCTAACTCTGGATGTCTAACAGTCTAACATGGTCCTCTCGATTTATGGCCCATCAACCGCCAACACAGAAGGTAGCAAGTGGATACAGCCTGTGGTCAGAAGCATAGCAAAGAAGATGAACTGGGGTCTCCCACAGAAGAGCAGGTTAATCCCCAGGATTCTGATCAGCTTTCTGGATAGAAATCTTGTCTGGACAGAGAGGTGGAAGGCTTAGCGTGTAATCCAGTAGCTGGCTGTCCCCAGGGCATCTTTTAAACTGCCTCCAACAATCCCAGCCTTCTTGTGTGCTGCCAAACCACACTCCTGTCATCATCTGATGGGTTCTATCTTGCATTAGTCTATTTCAGAGGTAGGAGAGGATGGATCCATGTGCATAAAACCACAAGGAGAAGGGAGGTAATGCTGGCAGTGTTTCTTCCAACAAATGGTTGCTTCGCTACCTATTTGAGGGTGGCATCATCTGGCTGCACAAGGAGCTGTGGAAGTGAAAATGAGGCTGTGAAATCATATGATTAGGCGATTTTCTCCCTGTGATAAAACCTAAATTAAAAATAGATGTTAAATTGTTCAATTAATTAGAGTGCAATAACGTAGTCTGTTGCCATGCCCTAATTTATACCATGTTGAAAGTAGCTTCTTTCTTCCCCCTCCACCTCCTTATAAATAAATCATATGCTTTCTGGATCAACTCATCCAATTATGTCTTAATTGTTTCTAGGAGCAAAACTCACTACTACATTAATTGTCATACAAGCATTTGTTCACACAGGGCCAGATTCCCATTGGTGATATTTTAATTATTTTTACAGTGCAAACATGGACTTCAACAGCTTACTAACACTAGAGGGTTTAGTAAACTTTTACCGGCAAACAAACAACAAAAAGGCTGTTTCTTTTAAGGATTTTGATAACCTCTTTGCTTGTTTCTTTATGACATTTCTGAAGAGGCTGGAAACCTGAACAAAACTCAGGAACATGGTGTGGATATTGAACATAGATATGGAGAAGTATCTGACACCAGTGACCCCAGAATGATGGCTGATGTGCTGTATATGTATATAATATGTATATTGTGAGACAGCGTGTAGTGAAGAGGAGTGATTATTTTCTCATCATGTTACAATTAAATTTCTGAAGCGTAGAGGGGCACATAAGGTTTACAAATAACAGTCTGGTATTTGCAGATTTAAATCAAGGTTTAAAACTGCTGAAGAAGGCTATACTGTTCTGACCTCCCCATGATATTCAGTGGGGCTTATTCTCCCACACTGCTTTGGCACTGTAAAGTCTCCAGCTTTTGCATGTGTATTTTAGCATATGATAACATGCTATGCGGTTAGCACAGGGAGAGGGCAAGAGATGCTTGAATCTGTAACCTTACTCATATTAGAGGTTGTTAAGCCTGGAACTTTGAGAAAGTTAGGTCTTCACACTCATTTTGGTTTTCCTGGTCATGTGAAACATTAAAAATGTTTAAACCTCTACCTTCAACTTTGACTGTATCCTTACCAATACAAATTAGAGATAGAAAATAGTGGGAAAAGCTCATCTGAGGTCAAGCAAATCTTTAGCCTTGACATAAAATATTTGTTTTTGGCTGAGACTTCATTTTAGAAAACAAATAAATAAATGTAGAGTTTTGGTAATGGTTTTCATTTTGAAATAAGAAATCAAAATGTGTTGTTCAGACAATAGTGGGTCAAAAGATCTTTGGTTTCCCTTGATCATCCCTTCCTCCCCCTAATAATAATAACAGCAAGAACAACAACAACAACAACAACAACAACAAACACCTTCCTAATGGAGTTATATTTTAGGTTGCTCTGTGCTACAGACAGAGGTTTCCTAAATGCTTTGGTTGAGTAGGTTTTGCATTGTCAGCGACGGGGTGGAAGAGTAGAGCTCCACCCAGCAAGAGCACATTGGCTAATAATAACTCTGCGCTGGTGAGAAACAAGCAATTGATCTGCACCACATCCTCGCAGTCTGTTAAAACAAGCCCCTTTGCAAAGAGAGAACAGGAGCAATGTGGCCCCCTTGGTCCTGCCCAGAGGCATCTCTCACCCCTGCTGAGAAAGCATCTGTCCCAGGGCTGGGCAGGCTGAGGGCTCACCCTGGCTCCTCAGTGTCTCCCCTCTGCTCTCAGCTCTTAGAGCAAACAAGGGCGCTTCATACAGGTTCTAGCACAACAAGGACATGTTCTTGGTGCACAGACCAACAGAGGGCCACCAAGATGATGGAGGGACTGGAGCACCTCTCCTTTGAGAAGAGGCTGAGAGAGTTGGGACTGTACAGCTGGGAGAAGAGGAGGCTCGGGGGGGATCTTATGGCAGCTTTCAGTGCCTGGAAGTCCCCCGTGTATAACAGCTACATGGGGGATACAGCTCCCTCATGGCCAGAGAGAGAACTTTTATCTAAAGTTAAGTCTCCACCATTATTTCCCTTTCTGTCACCTGCCAGCAGATAATCACATAAAAGCAGAGAGGACGGACGTGCTTCCCAATATGCCCCTCAACAAGGAGGAGGGTGCAGGGGGATGCACGGGGACGTCATGAGCATCGCTCAGAGATCTGGCTTACCCAGGGAGCCGCAGATGGGCAGCCATGCTCTGCTCCCACCCCTTCCCGCACAAGCACCAAAAAGGGGCCAGAAAAGGGAAAGCCACACCACAGGGTGGAGCAGCCACAGCTGGCTGTTGCCTCTCCAGCTCCTACAGGGGTGTCTACTGAAGAGGCAGGAGGCACTGGTGGGTGGTGGCAAACCCAAAATACCTCCATTCAGACCCCTGTTCCACCAGTGGGTGTTTCAACTGAGCGTGCTTACTCCTTTGGTGCAGCAGGTCCCCACCTGGAGAAAGGAATACCACAACTTTCCCATCTCAACTCCTTGGGAAAATGAAAAACATTAGGTACTCAGATCCTGCTGTGGAGGCACAGCAGTATTGTGCAGGTTGGGCTGATTATGGTTTCTTCAAGACATATTCATGATGCAATAGGACCCCGCACAGCATCTCAGTTAGTAAACTGATGGAGATAATCTGGGCCTATCCTTTACTCAGTGGTTGCTTTTTGCTACTGAGCTAACACAAAGGAGCCTTATTTCAGGCAAGGATCTGAATTTTGAGGTCAACGCCAGAGATAAAACCTCTGATATTCAAAGGTTTTGTAGCCAAACACTTAACAGAAAGACTCCAGAAACCCAGACGGGGGCCTTTGAGAGGACAAGCTGGAGGAACAGCACTGAGGGCTCTCCCTTGGCACAAATCCCTCTGCAACATTCCCATGAAGCGCTGAGGACCTGGCTCCCCCCTACCCCTGCCCCAGACTGCTGAAGACACCAGTCTCAGAGGCCCAGGACTGAGGGCCCTGTGCATGAGCATTTCTTTGGGGCTGTGTGTGAGGCAGTGTGTAATCTGACCCTGAAATGTTGTTTTTAAGCTAAACAGAAGTCTGTGTTTCATATTAGCGATAGGCAATATCCCTTGGCACTCAGCCAAATTACACAAATGGACACTTCATTTAGAGTATGTGTATACATATGTATGGTTATATTTACATTTCTGTTAGGCTATCTTTCTCCATCTTCCCTTCATATTTGTTTTTCATTCTGCCTTCCCTTCCTAGTCCCTTGCTGTAACAGTGCTCTTCTAATACTTGTAACCTTTAGCTGCAAAAAACAGGGACTTCTGCCAGTCAAAGGTTTAAACAGAAAATCCTGGGTGCTTCACTGTCATTTTCAAAAACCATCTTAACCTCTTGGGAACATAGTGTTTTACTGAAAATAAATAGGACATAGGATTTTAAATTTCTGATTCTCTTTTGAAAACAAGATGTAAACTGCCTATCTTTGAAGTGCCATTAGAGAGATGAATTCATGCACCTATCCTGTTCCTAATGCGAAATTTATGTGTTTCTGTAATGACAAGTGAGAATAAGAAGATGTAGTTGAAGGTAAAAGTTTTATTTATTTCTTCCTAGATTTCTATCTTAATCTTTTCCCACCTCATTTGCTAGCATTTGTAAAAGGACATCAAGTCATCCGGCTCTGCAATGCTGTCCTGCCACTTTGGGTATGGATCAAATAAATACTGTTCTTCTGCAGCATTTCAGAGTTCCATATTTCAAAGGTACAAAATTCACCTTCAAGAACAAAAGCTAGTCTTCATGCAATTACACAAGAGAAAAATATTAGAGGAGGCACAAAATGAATTTGGCTATTAAATAGGAGGAAACTTTCCACTGTTTTTCACAGCTAACAATGTTATTTACCATGGCAAAAATAGCAAAGACCACTGGACAATTAATAGCATGCAAAGATAATCACGACTCTGCTATTCACAAGCAAAAGGTCTTATGCTTGATTACTCAATGTATTTGTTTCTTGCTTTCACCTCTATTCAGGATTTTTATCTACATGTATGTGCTTACTGAAGCAACTTATTTATACTTGATAGGATATTTTTACTGTTGCCACTAGAGGTCTATTCACCACTACAAATATCAAAGAAAGAGGCAAGCAATACATTTTCATCTCTGGATTTTATTTCTTTTAATTATTGTTCATTGTTAGTATTGAAGTAATGATCTGAAGTAACACAGCTGTGGATGCCTTATAGTAACAGGCTAGATACTCAGACAGTGCAGCAATTTTTTTAAGGGTGTATACAATTTCATCTTACTAATGTTGTTACTAATGTTATCCTTTTGGTTTGGTAGCTGACACTTCTTATGTTATTATTATTTTTTTTTTAATTTTCCCTCCAGCATAGAGCAGTTGTTTGCTGCACCCAGACTCTTGCAGCACAGCTACCAGACAGGATAGGTGTGTAAATAAAACATTCCCCTGTGGTAAAGAAAAGAAAAGGCAACTGATTGCATCCTCCCCAGATTTGCCTCCGGGGGATGCAGTCAGCTACTACTGACTGCAGGAGGATCTGTGGGAGTTTGAGCTTGTGTAGGATCAGAGTTTGTTTGGCCTTCTGTTCTTCGGTTCCCAAGGCTTGCTTTCTCCCTCTTTCCTTCCTTCCCTCTTTCTTTGTCAGAGTCCTTGTGAAAGATGCCTTCACCCAGTGTATCTTTTCATCCCTTGTGAAGTGAAGCCTCCTCTTCTGATTGTATATGCCAGGGTTTATAGGGGGTTTTTAACATTTTTCCCCCTCTGGCTGATGTCAAATGCAGGTTTTCTTTGCTGATTATCTGAAATGTGCCTCTGCTCAGCTCTGAAGGGAAGGAACAATACTGTTCTGTAAAGGAGAGGTTTGCAAAAAGGCTCAGCCTTGACTTCAGTCTATTCCCCTTGTTAATCAATAGTAAAATTCCTGCTGACTTCAACTTTCAGTTAGGCTGAAACCCATGGTATTCAGAAATCCCATCCACACACCTTTTGGATTCATTGTTCAAAAGTACCTAAATTAGAAGGCACTTACTGTACTCCTCCATCCTTTCTCTGGTCGGTTTAAAAGCTATTCTGGCCATGTTTTCCCCCTCAATCTGCAAAGATGAGATCATCTCAGAATAGGATCATGTCTTACCCTGGGAAGGCAAGCAGGAGGAGGTTATCTTTTACAGCAGGGAGACTTTCTGGAAGCATTTTTCTTTGCTTCTGTCTGGAATCAAGAAGTGCAGAAAGTGCAGGGCAGCCTCTCAAACTTGTACCCAGAACCACCCTCCAGCACAATTTCTCACCACACTCTGGACCTATGCCTGCGCCTTTACCTTCCCTGCACTCACCCTGGCTGAGCTCCAACCACCCGAGCATGACCTTGGACCCACAAATCAGTCTGCCCACACAGTCCTGAGGCTGTAGGAACAGTGTTCTGTGGATTAGTGGAGGAAATGGGCAGTCCAGCTCTCTAAGCCTCTGTCTACAAATGGGACTAGGAAGAGACACGCCACCTGGGACAAGAACTTGCTGTCTTGGATTTAAAAAATAATAATGCAGGCCTGGAAATGAAACTCAGGATTCAGACACTGAGAATCTTTGTCTTGCTTGGTTTTAAACTTTCCCCATCAATCCACTGCTGTTCCCATGCAACATGCCACCAGAATCCTTGGAGGCCTTGGCATTTTAATGGCAGCCTCCTTTTTGTGAATCAGGCAATAACTTGAGTGTTTCAGCTTCAGACTCAAAATGATCAGGTTAGCACTGTGCTGTCAGGGTGGAAGCTCCTGGCTTTTGAATACCTGGTGTCAGTCACCTGGTCCTCACCCGTGAAGCCTCTTCAAACCTGGAAATAGATGCTGCGGGTAGTTCAGTGGCAGCAGCCAGCAGATGCGTCCTTTTTATTCCACCCTGCCTAGCCTGCACCGCTCCCCCCGACATGAACACATGCCTTTTTTGTCTTGTGGGCCATAAAAGCTTGGGAAAACTCTCTTTGGCGAGGGAGCATGCTTCTAGCCAAGCTGCCTGCCAAGCATGTGAATCTCAGGAAATTTAACCCTTTCAATACACACCCCAGTGTTCCTGTACTCATCAATCTGACTGCCCATGTGAAAATGTCAGTCTGAAAGGACTGGTCAGCCACCGGTGGGCATTTTACAAATGAAATTCCAAGTTTATCCTTCCCCTGCCAATGGTGATTGGCAATGAAGCTGAGCAGAGGTAGGGAGGTCACCTCATGATGAGTGTCTGTTTTTGTAACTCACCTCAGTATACAAACGGTAGAGTTCACAGTAGGAGAGGCTCAGCACCAACCACAAATAGCTCCTGATTGTCAGGAATTTACACCTCAGAGAGACTATTCTGGCACAGTGAGGTGGAGCAGATTAACCATCCCTTGCAACTGGTGATCCCCAAGATGTAACACAAGCATTGTGGGCTAATGTTGATGAGCTGTTAGGCTGCTTTTGTAACCCTCTCTGTGGATATACAGCCCTTCCCTTCCCTTCCCTTCC
>CM021763.1:52268396-52373653 GCA_011075105.1 Heteronetta atricapilla | reverse complement strand
GAAGGAAGGAAGGAAGGAAGGAAGGAAGGAAGGAAGGAAGGAAGGAAGGAAGGAAGGAAGGAAAAGAAAAGACAAAAATATCAATTCTATTTCTCTTGTAAATTCTCTTCACTGGAAAAAGGAGAAGAATGGATTCCTGCCACTTCGGGGTGGGTTCATAATCCCTAATGAATTAGTAACAGTGCAGTAAATGATCCATGCTGTGTGCTGAAGAAAGAGAGAAAGATGGTCTAGTGGCTTAGGCAACTCAAGACCTGATTTGAAAAAGGTCAGTGAGGACATTTGGACTTCTGGACTCTTCTCAGAGGCCACCCCTGAAGCTCCCGGCTGCCAAAACCTTGCCACATAAACCCCATACGGAAGTACAATCCCTGCCACTTTCAGGCTCTGAGGAAACATCCCCATGAGTTACTCAGACACTGAGGCACTGTGAGTCATAGGACCTACATACCCGGCTCAGCCCCACTGTCTGGCAGCGGGCAGGTAGATCATGGCTTCTGACTTCCTTGGGAGAAACCATACAGCTTCATCTAGGACCTAAAAGATTTTATGGGTGATCCTGAAGCAGCTCATGACCTGCTGGGGTTTATCAGAGAGGTGATAGATGCTCGGAGGGTCATGCAGTCAGCTGCTCCATGTGCTTCTCTTCATCGTTGAGAGACACTCAGGCATTCGTTGTTATTTTTGGCCTGGGCAAGCAGTTTCTGAAATGGCCTTTCAGAGAAGAAAAAGAGTGATAGGGTCCCCATGCTCCAGAACTGACTAGATGAAGTGTGATGTGCTGGAATGAGCAAAGAATGTGAGCAGGAAAGCAGAACAACAACATCAAGGGCTTTCTGCACTTAGGCACTGTGGTGCTACCTCTGCTTTTTAGGAAGCCATGCCTTTTAATGAGGTATCTGCATGGGTACAAGCATCGCTGCAGATGCCTGCCTGCCTCCTCACGGGGCGTGAAGAAATGAAACTTGTGAGAGGAGTCTCAAGCATTAAAGAGTTACTGAGGAGAGAAGTCAGAAATATCATCTCCGTTTGATAAGCATGGTACATCAAAATGGGGAAACTTAGTGTTGCTTTCCGCAGCAGAGACCTCTAAGGAGACAACTGCTTCTCTAGACAGAGCTCAGATGTTTTAAACATTATTTACAGGACAACAATGGTGAAAACATTTGTGCTGGTGGGTGATAGAAGCCACAGGCATTAATGCAGCTGCCATCATCATTGCCATGCTGCTGGTGAGTCACCATTAAATACCAGTGTAATGACACGATGAGAAGCTTGAACATGTTCAGCCTGTGTAGCTGTTTCGTTGCTCCGGAGGCTGTTCCATTTCAGGACAGTAGTTCCCAGCCCTTGGGAACTGGTGCCACTGCATCCCGGGTTAGGTGACTGCAAAATGGTTCTCTGGGTCTTTATGTCCAGGCCACAGTGCTTATCCGCATCCTTGGAAGGAAGGACTGATCACCATCCCTCCACACCCCCAGATAAAAATAAAAATATGTTTATTTGGAACTGGGATACTTTATTTGGAACTGGGATACTATTGCACAATTAGGTCTTACTCTTATTTTGTCACACAGACAGAGCGGGATTTCCTAGAGGGATGGACAGCCCCAGCCTCGCTCCCTCTGGCCCTGCATGAAAAAGCAGTGAAGAATTCAAGGATGAATTCAAGGCTGTGGCTCCATCTCCAGAACCCCGAAGAAGGCAGCCCTGTGCCTGGTGAAGCAGCCGCGTGCTCCGTGTCGCTCCGCGTTCCCAACAGTACCAACGGCGGGTCCCTCGGGACAGACAGGGGTCCATCAAGTCCGCTTTCGGGGCACAAGACGGACTCAGCTGTATCTGGGTTATTCCCCACGGGTGTTTGCCTGAGCTGCTCTTGAAGAGGCCCCTTGAGGGAGGCCCCAGCACCCCTCCCGGTGCCTCACTGCTGCAGGAAGGTTTCCCTCAGGTCTCCTCCAGCATTCACTGCCATGCTCCTCACCTCCAGCTGCACAGGGTTATTCTCCCTCCCTCTCCTTCCCACCTATTGGAAACTATCTGCCACGTTCATCCTGAATCTCGTCTCCACAGAGACCATCTTTCCCCCAGCCTGCCACTTTGTAGATCTCATTATTTCCCGGGCTGGCCGACGAAGCGGGAGTTGTGCCCAAAAGGGATGCAGCACTGCTACCGTGAGGTGGAGCAGGGAATTGCTTTAAGTGTGTCGCCAATAAAAACCCCGTTCACAGGTTACTAACTTGCTTTCTTTTTCTTGTTTTTCACCCTCTGTGCACACTTCTGCTGTCTGCTCTCAGCTCCTGACCCGCCGCAGCAGCCCTCTCCATGGGCTGTGGCTGCCCAAACGCTGGTGCAAGTCAGACAGCCCCTTTTAAAATGTGGCAGGGGTGAACTCAACTGGCTGCCCACCTGGATGCGGGCTTCATGTGGTTCCACTGCCTGAGCAATCGTATCTCTGTTTCAGTACGTCCTGCAAAGCGGGCAAAAGATGGCAGCTTCAATTTCTGATAATCAGATTAAGAGCTCAGCTCCACCTGGGAGGGAGATGGGAGCCAACGTGTGTGTGGCTCTGCTGCCAGCAGCGGTGCGGGGTGAATCCCTTGATCTCCAGCAGTGCTTCCAACCCAGGGCACGTGAACCTCACTGTTCTGCCCAGCAGCTGTGTCCGGAGGCCCGCTCGCAGTCCCGAGGTGCTGCGACCTCAAAAACCTGCCAGCCGCACACACCTTGTCTCAGCAAGGGTGTGAGAGGTGGGCAGGGGGTGCGGGCGTGTGTCACAAAGTCACCTCACTCCTGCCTCTAGTCACTCTCAAGCAAATGCCGAATACCTGAGGTTTGCAATTCAATAGAAACGACTTAGCAAAAATGGACTTAAGTGCAATGTGATTAGCGTATGGGCTTTCCTCTAGCTCTTGCGTGCATTAAAAGATCTCTTAAACATGTTGGAGCATGTGCGTCTCGGTGCACTAACATCACACCTTTTGTCTCAGTCTAGACAAGCCTTTCCAACCACTCCATCAGAAATTCCACATCCCGAGGAGAGCAGTGCCCTAGAAGTGTCCTCACCAACTTGCAAAATCCACGGTCTACCTCCCTCGTGCAAGAGAGAGCCTTTCCCTTTGTAGCAGATTTTCAGCGCAGTACAGAGCTTCCTCAGCAAAACTTGAGCAGCTACAGCAGAAACAGATAGCAGAGAGAAAAGGAGAGGTTTAGAAATGAGGGCTGCTGGCGCATGCCTGCTCAGTGACTTGATTTTGTTGGGTGTTCCTTAACCACAGACATAAAAATATGCATCACAAAGAAAACAGGACAGAAAGGAGAAGAAAGCCAGTCCTTCAGCCTTCCCGGGGAACAAAAGGGGCCCTTTTCCTTCTGCAGCCTCCTGCAGCAAAGCGCCAGCTTCATCTGCATGCTGCTGCTCCTGTGCTTTTGTTGCACGTACAGTTTGCCAACCTTTGTTGGTGTAAGTGACGGGAAAGGTATGTTCTTAGTACGTGCACTCAGACCCTGTGGAAAATGTGATAGCTCACAGAATAGACCTCTGCCAGAGCATTAAAAAAAAATAAAAATACTGTAAACCCCATATTTGCTAGGACAAACTTACCGTTTAAGTTCTTGCTGTCCACTTTGATGCTGGGCTGAGACTCCTTACTCAAACCCACTTCAAAGCTCCCACTTCGACAGCTTGTGCTAATGCAAGAAATCTTCCTCTAGCACGGCTGAAATACCTTGAGGCAGCATGCGAGCAGACAGCGTGACACAGGCATCCCCTACTTGGATGGGGCAGAAGATTTAGGCACAAAGTTAAAAGCAAACAAGAGCCAATCAGTTATTTCTGTAACACCAACATCTGAAAACACAAGCAAGCTTCGGGCTCCGTTTTGCTAAGACTCGTAAGGTGCATGATAAAACGAAGGTCCCTGGTCTCTAGAGGCAAGAGGAAGGATGGCCAAAAGTACCACATGGGTCCAGTCCTGGGCTGGGTAACTTGGATACCTTGTAGTTAAGCAACTTGCCTAGCTTTACACCGGGAAGTAACAACAGCAGCAGAAGTGTGCAGAGACGGGAGATGAGCCGGGACAGTTCTTTCAGTGCAAGGAGTCATTTCAGCAGGATCTGGCTTGCCGCTAGCCTGTCTCACACACATGGCATTTTAATATGCTACAGCTTAATGCTGCTGTCTGTTTCATCTGTGCATTCATACAAGATCTATTTTTTCCCCCTTCATAACTCATAGTTTATCTCATTACTTCTGTGTTAAGGAAGTCTAACTGTTCTGTCAGCTTGCCGTGGCCACTGCCTATTTCATGTCAAGTAACTGCTGGTTATCACCACAACAGCTGTATGTGTGGGCATTTATTAGGCTGCCCTTCATAGCTTTCTACCCTGACATTAGCTAAAGCCTTCAGGTCTGTGTGCTGCTGGGTGCGCATTGCAAGGCTGATACCATAGCTCAGCCCCCGTGGCCAACACCTAGGGTAGGGTCCCAAAACAAACAATTTTACACCTCTCTTCGCACTAACCTAGAAATATTATTCGGCTTTGTAATAAACAAGTCAAGCCGTTTCTCTGCAGTAATACAACTTGAATCAATCAACCGAACACCTAACAGCTTTCTATCTGACAGCCTTTGGCCACAGAATAGTACTCACTTTACTCACCGTTTCAGGAAGAAGGGCCCTGGCAGGTCTGCCAGGCAGAGCAGATGAAGAAAATACAGGTTACATTTTACATGGACTAAGTAGCAGATTTGTATTTTGCGGCCATGTCCAGGTCCTGCCCGAACATTTTCACCTCTACGTTATTACTCTGGACTGCAGGCTGGAGACAACGTCTGAGCAACCACAAACTGAAGCACACCACGGGCTTTGCAGACTTTTGGGTGTAAAAATAGACAGATGAGGTTAATACAGGCTAAAAGGGAGCGAGGCAGATGAAGTGACTTGCCAAATGTCACCCACCAGATAAAAAGCCTCATAAATACAAATAAAGAAGGTATCCCAGTAAAGTAAATTGCATTTTAACAGAGTTCTAGTCTTATAGCTTTTAGACTTTTTTTTTTTTTTTTCAAAGCCAAATGCTTTACTTCTCATCTTACTTCAACTGGGACAGCCCCCACCATCAATGAAAACACTCTTGGGCTTGCTTAAAAGTTGATGAAATGGCCAACAGCTGGAAAAGACAGGGAAAAATTCTCTAGGGAACTGGGACATGGGTCTGATTTTGACGTTTGTTGCAGAGATGGAAATCAGAGCTATTCTGCTGCAAATGGGAAGAAATCCCATTGACTGAAATAGAAGAACATTGATACAGCTCAGGTGGTTTCTAGGGTGAGACGTGAAAGGCGACAGGGAAAAGGGTGCACCCTGGCACAGCCCTGGTTAGGACCCACCGCGGCACCCTCCTGCCACGTCCATGAACGTCCACGGGGGCTGCTCATGACCTCTGGCATGGGACCATTAACTCATTGACTCATTGCTCCCAGTGTGGAGCTGCCTGGCTGCTCAGCCAAAGCCACGTCCCGGCCGTCCCGCTCACCAGGATGAGCTCTCTGCATGCCAAGGTTCCTTTGTGGGCTAGCTCTGCCAAGGCCCTTGAACATCTGCCTCATCTGGCACCGTGCAGAAATTTGGAGCTTGCCTCTGCCCCGACCTCCCCTCCCTGTGCGGTCTGCACGGCCCGGTGCCAGAGCACGGATGCAGCACAGCTGTATTGCCTGGAGAGCTCAAAGGGTAAAAAAAAAAAAAAAAAAAAAAAAAAAGAAAGAAGAAAAAGAAAACAAAAGAAGAAAAAAAGAAAAGCCCTACCCTCTTTTCTGAGAATGGGATGGTTCCCAACAAATGCAACAACAACAAATTAAACGGTGCTAATTTGTTGATCGCTTACACTGCCATGAACATGTCCAGTAAGAGATTTATAACCTGACTACATCCCAGCTGAAAAATCCCAGCGCTTGGAAGAGAAAAGCCACTGAAGAGTGACCCACCTGCATCCCTATTTGTACAAGACATCTCTTTTCCTCTTCTGCTCCATTTCAATGGGTTCCTTGAGCAGGAAAAGGAAAAGGAAATGAGGCAAACCTCGAGGAGGACAGAGGCGAGTGCGGGTAGAAGCAGAGCAAGGGGAAAAGGATGCATCATCTGAACAATGCGCGGGCTGGGCAGATGCTGGGTTCAAGGTGTGACGAAGGCTGCCTGCTCACCCGCAGGAGTAGGAGCAGAGCTGGGGCCTCGGAAGGACAGCGCTGCTGCAGGAAGCAGCGCGGAGGAGGTCAGTGCACCAACCCTTCCATTTGCCGGGCAGGCAGAAGGAAGTGAAGTTTCCTCTTGCTTGCTGCAGGCCGGCAGTAAGGAGTCCCCACAGCAGCAGGGGGAAAGCAGCAGTGTCTTGTTCCAGTGGTGTGCCTTTGGGCTTCAGGTTGGCTGCTCTGGACCAGAATGACTCCCATTTGCTTCCTCTCTGGGGGGTGCAAAATAATGGACAAAAAGAGAAAAACCCAAATCTAGTGATACTGCATCAACGAGGGCACGGCATCGTTTTAAAGTTTCCCTTTTATTTAAAAATAATAATGATAATAAAATGAATATGGGCTCTTAATACCAGAGTGAATTAAAAAATAAATAAATGAGGAAGTGCCGAAATATGGCAGAGGGAATTAGTTATGGGAACTGTCTCAAGTAGAGAGGGATTTTTTTTACTGAAATTCCCACTGGGAGAAGTGGTATGAGCATTACTCTTTCTTATCAGTATCAGCAACTCCAGTGATCAAGTGGGAGGATCAAGAGGAACTCAAAATTCCTGCCAGTAAGGATTTGGCTTGCTTGTGAATGGGACAGGAGGACACCAAAATTAATGATCTCCAGGACCAATCAATGTTAAACACATGCATATGTAGGAAGGTGTTGCTAACAGTCCATAGTAAGAAACAACGCTATCACGAGCTTGTTCACTTCACTCTGGGGGAAAAATATGATCAGCTCTTGCCCCTATTCTGGCTCTTGTTTATTTGCTCTTCTCTTGCAGGCTGGCTCTGCTGAGCTGCCAGCGGAACTGGAGACCACGAAATCACATTTCTCTCCCCGCTGCATCCTGTTGCCTGCAGAAGGAGTGCCAGGTCCTGGCTGACGGGCTGCTCTGCCAGGTACTTGCGAAGCAGAGGGGCTATGCCAAGGAATAAGCAGCCTGTCTGAAAACTGAGCAAATGGATCAGTGTTTGGCCCTAAACAAGGACATTAAAAACATTATTATGTGTGAATGTTAGAGCTCATCCAAGTTTTCACATTCTGAAATCCTGAAGGGAATTATTTTTCTGATTTCAAGGAAAAGGACCGTTCTTCAAAAATGGTATCAGTTCCTTGCTCCTTTGTAGGTACCCCAATTATCATGTTGTGCAGATGAGAAGATTGCGATACTCTGCAAATGTCAGGCTGGATCTGGATTAGGTGTAGGCAATGATTCTGGGCTTGGACTGGGACCAAAGCAAGACTAGGGGTCGTGTTCACAGTCATCAGCACTGATTTTTACAAGCTGCTCTCAGAAGCAGTTACCGGCAGGAAGCTCTAAGGACTGTTTGATCTCCCAAGATTGTCTCTACCTGGTATGCTGGCAATTCTGCAAGATAGCGTTTTGCTAAACTTTTGGAAGAGTTTCAGGAATTTCTACAGGAAAAAAAATAATAATAGAAAAATAAACAGGAGGCCAGCCCATGTAGCTGGACTGCAGCAAAAATGACAGAGGCAAGTTCAGAGGATTCACATCTGGAATTCACCGAGGTGTCTTGGCACAGGCATCGCTGTCCTGCAGAGGTGATGTGGCTGCGTCTGCATGGCTCTGGGCAAGCCGGCTCCTCTGTATGCAAACTGCGTTGGCAAAGGTCTGTGTAAGAGACCTTACCAGGTGCTGGCATGGCACCTGGTCTCAAGCTGTGGCTCCAGGACTACTCTAACACATGCCCATGGAAGACACAGACAGAGCCCTGTCCTCCCCACTGCCACTTGGTTGCCTTGTGTTGGACTTCAGGAAGGAAGCTGGATCCTTGAGCTTAAAGCACCCTGTCTGAACTGGAAGGGGAGTTATTGATAAGTGTCCCTATCTGGTTTACCTACAGCTGCCAAGGCTGCAATCCCAACAGAAGGCAGACTTAGAAGAGTACAAAGCTGAGAAGATTATTCATATAGTGAAAGGAACGTTAAGGTATCCTCACTTCAAAAGCTTTGAGTAACTCCACAAGGGTCCCTTTGCCTGAAATTGCTATATTATGCTGGTGCTTTATCACAGCCAGTGAAGTAAAGAAATCCACTGCAAAAATAGTCTGGCTAAAGGTCAGAAGGAGGCACAGGGAGCGGGGCTAGAATTAATTCTTCTAGAGCACAGTACATCCTATGAATGGTCTCCTACCAAAAATAAGTGCAGGACATCCAGCACACAAAAACATCTTTGCAATGGGATCTGTGTGCATGGGTATATCCCGGGACATTTGCTCCAGCTGCTAGGTGCCCTTGAGGCTGAGAATGGCTTAGAGGTGGCCTCTACCTTCTCTTGGTGGTGGGACAGTCCAATGGCTTGTTAAATGCAAATCAAAGTACTGGTCTGGTCTGAAATACAGGAGACGAAAAGACGTCAGTGCTTTTTCTGAGATTACCTTCCATGGTGTGGATTTCATCAGACGGTTATGAGCAACTGAGCTGAAGTGGCTTTAAGAACAGCTTGAAGTTGTTGCTCCTGAGGTGGAAGCTGCCATCTCTCATTGAGCAGCAGTGCCTGGTGCTCTGACGGCTCCTGCGCTGTGGCAAGAGCTGGCTGAAAGTAAGATTCCTGCAAAACCTCTGCCAGGGAGTAATAGACAGCCAGGCATTTCCATACTGACTGTGGCTCTATCACAGACAGCAAGAGAGACAATCCTTACTTCAGCTTCAGGATTAAGCAATTAGCATTTTGTGCAAAAATAAAATAAACAAAAAATAAGAAGAGCAAAGAGGACAGTTAGGTGGGGACAGTTAGGTGATCCTGTGCTGACTCATGTACATCCTCTCTCTCACAACTAAGGTCTCATCACTCCAAAAACCTGAGGCCAGACAGCTTCTGTTTCGACCTTGAGACATCACGAATGCCAGGGCATGGAGCACAATTTCTCAGAAAAGAGAGGAGCTCTTGCAAAGCAAGGAAAAAAGTGCTGTGCGTGGCACAGTATTTATAGCTTTATCCCTTACAGCTGTGTTCCCAGAGAAATGGTCTGACAGGTTCCTCCTCGTCTGCCAGAAAGAAAGACGTGCAGGGATCATGTCCATGATAGCAGAGGGCCCACCTGCACGTCCAGCTACTCTCTTGTACTCTATCTTTACCCAGGCCTTGAACATCTGTAGCTGTCCAAAACAGGAAACACTTTTATTTATTTATTTATTGTAATGTTGAGCCATCTTTGCTGAATCCTTCTGAAGTTCTAATATCATCAGGGTTTTCACAGTATGATAATTTATCTCCTTCTCTCTCTTTAATGCAGGCTCGTGAGTTTGTCAGTATTATCCTTACGTTGGGTACCATACATCGGCTATGCAGCACCAGCTGTCAGTGTGCATGCGCCTTCCACGGCATTTTGCAGCGAATGAAAGAGCTCACTTCTTCACTTCTTTTTCAGAAGGCACTTGGCATTACTTTGCATTTACTGCAGGTAAAAGCAGTATTAACACAGAGTGTGGCAACTTCTGACCTTTTGGCAACCAGTAGCTTTTGGCTACCACTCCACAGAGTAAATGGAAGTTTATCTTAATTTCCTTTCTTAGGACCTCTGCCAGGTGAATAAGGCATTGTTGCATTGATTAATGTCTTCCTTATGTCTCAGAGAATTTCTCCATCACTGAAAGGGCGATAAAGCTGAATGTCTCTACAGGACACATTGAGGGAGAAGGAGACCAGAGCATGTGCCTGTGCCATTCTGCACATGGTCAATATTTTAGCTTTGCCTGTAGTGACCACCCTGGTCTGTCAATGGTGGCAGCTGAGACAAGACGCACGCATCCTTCTCCTGCCCTTTCCATGTAAGAAGACACCTCTGGTAGGTAGAGGCTGAAAGCAAGCTACACCTGAGCCTGTGCCGAGCTGGAGACAGGACACCCACCAGAGTCTTGAAAAACAGTTTCTCAATAAAAGACCAGCATCAGGCAGGCGCAGCACAGACTAACAATGAAATCTGAGATGTTGGGTATAATTATACAGATGCAGCATACTAACCAAAGTGTGCTGATCCCCCACAGCAGGTCAGTACTGTGGTAAAAAACAGCTGAATCTTCATTACCAGCTGTTGTCTGAGAACTGTTTCACCCTAAACGTGCAGTCTCTGATACCTATGACAAGTTTTGCTGGATATCTTACTCCGACAAGTATTGTGAAGCATCATTCCTTTACTGCTGACTTGTGGTTAGAAAGCAATACCACACAACCTATTCTGGGGAGCTTCAGCTTAGTCTGCAGCTGAATTTTGCTAGACAGATGCAACTTCCAGATTTGCACCTGCAGAAGTGAAACCAGATTTTGCTCCAAGACCGTCACTGAAACAGTCGTGTTGCAGAGTAAGAGCTGCACTTGCTGCACAGTGAAAGCAACACTACGGTGCATTTCTGGATACTGCAGAGTATGAAAGCCATCACAATGCAACTGGAGAAGGACAGGGTCAGATCTCTGAATATGCTATTTGTCTAGTGCTTGTTTATCAAAAATATTTTTACTGTAGAAAAGAAGGTATCGAGGACAAAAAGTTGGCAGGTTTGGAAGCAAAAGTGCCCTTAAAGCTGCCTGCTTCCTGGAAAACCAGTACTACTGGGCAGAAGCAGATTACTTTTTTTCTTTCCAGGCTGCAAATTCTGCCATCTCTAAACTGTGTTATATACACAGAGATCTAGACTGGACCATGCCTTGCTGCAGTAAAATACCATGCATTATTTGCTGTCTGCTTACCTAGACATGTCATGGAATATCAGTAGATTTTCTTGTTGCCTGCTGCCCTGAACAACCTCACTGCTGATGTGTTTACCTCTTCCCAAGTGGAGATCGAAAGATCAGCTCCTGCTCTGGTCAGTGTTACCTCTTAAGAAGAGCTCCCTGTCTTACAGATCAAGACACGAACTGAGCTGTATCTAACCTTCATCAGCTTGACAAGAGTCACTGCTCACTCAGCAGTGACCTATGGGCTTTCCGAGGCTTTGAGCCTGACAACACTGGGACAGTGGAGTCAGTTTTCAGCAAGGTTTAATACTGTGCATGAGAAGAACAAAAGAACGGCAGACCAAAATTGTGCTCTTTTCCTGTGAACGTATTTTCTTTGCTGTTTGATTTGGCTCCAAACCACTTCTAAACAATTACTCTGTCAAGTGGAATGGCTAAAGAGAACTTGAAGAACCAAGTTAAACCTAGAAGAAGTCAAATGTTACCGAGAAAGAGGAAACTGCAGAGGAAAGCTGCAGGTTTCATTCAAATGCCGGATGCTGACAAGGATTTCAGGTGGTAGAAGCCCTTGTTTTCTGCTGGAACAGTTTTTCAGTGGCTGCACCTGTATGTGCTGGCAGCACAGCACTCTCTGAAGGCACCTCCACAGACTGTCCTTCAGCAGAAGTGTCCCCCTACGTGTATATCCCCCAGCTCCGCCACCTAGGACAGGGGCTAGCTGCAGGGGTGTGCTGTGTCCCATCCTATTCCTGCCTGCAATACCATCTCTGTGCAGTCTGTGGGCTTTTCTTGCCCTTCTATGATGACTAGGTCAGGCAGAGCCAAGTGTTGCTGAAGTTAGACTCACTATGACACTGTAGGCTGTGTGGGTCCATGTTAAGGATAATCACCTCAGTGAAAGAGTGGTCAATAATGCAGAACCACGAAATTACAGAAAACCAGTTCTCTTTACTTCCCTTTTCTCCGTGGACAAGAGCTGGGCTCTCAGTGCTCAAGAGGAGCAGGGTACAGAGCACAAACTCACATGGCTCTGGCCATGAGAGCTTGGTCCCAGGCATCCCTGCCAGGGTGCCCCCTGAGGCACAGTTGTTATCTTTATCCTTGGTTATCTTTATCCTCCACTTGGGGCAGAGGTGGACTAGGCTGATGAAGAGGAGAGCATCTTCCATACCATGGGATCTTTACTGGCCCATGGACCACACATAGACTCATGTAAGCATGATGCTGAAAAAGTATCTTCATGTAAGCTTAGTTCTGCTACTTCTCCCAATTACACCTTTTTTTTCCATCACACCCGCCCAATTCTCTTTTATCTAACAAAAATTACTTTGCTACGGATGACGTAGCAGCATAGTGCTCCATCAGCCAACCTACCTGAGCAATGCCAGCTGCATCAGCCCGGACGCGCCAGCACTGAAATACTCAGCCTGGCTGGAGATGTTGGCAGAAATGACCGTGGTTTATCTGTTCAGCTTAGCCTTTCTTGTCAGAGTATTAAAATCTGCTAGACAAGATCTCATATGTTGCCAGCTTCCATTTAAAAGGAGCACTGGATTTGGCTTCACTGTTCCTTGTCTGATAGATCTGTTAGAGGATACATTTCACTTCAATGCTTTGTAGTTCTAATTTGCTATTTCCAGAGTTCTCAAATTCCACAGTCACTGCACACTCTGTAGGTGTAAACCTGAGATTTTTCCACTGATTCTACGTGATTACACCATCTGAAAACCTGGCTCTTAAAGCTGGACATCTCAGCATTTCTCTTCTGGGTATATCTGTTGGTTTCTGTTCTTAAAATGCTGCTGGAATCAATAAGATTATTTCTTATTGGTAAGATGTGACTTTTCCCTAACATCCAAATTAAGATGTGATATCTAATGATGAAATGCAAGGCCTGATATTTTCTACATGAGAAAGACACCTATTTTAAATGTCAATTTGTAATATCTTTACTATCCATCTCTTGGACAACTGCATTCTCTTATTTTTGCTCTCATATAAAGGTCAAATCGTACTAGTGAATATAAGACCTCTACAAATAGTAGGAGCTAACACTCTGCATGACTAAATGCCTGATAGAGACAACACATCACTTAAAGCAGATCCAGACATAGCAGCAGAGTTTATAAACATCTTGGATCAGATTTTCTGATATGCCTGTCTGCAGGCAGCATGCCTGAAGGGCAGAAGAAGTGGCATAAATGGCTTTTCGCCATCGTCTCACACTATATCTTCCCCACAGCTTTATCTCAGACTTCATCTTATCTGAAAAGCAATAGCACTTATGACATTAAAAGCATGTGTGCTTGTATCTCAGCACTGTCTTGAACTCACAAATAGTTGCTGTTTTAAAAAATACCAAACTGTTCAATGGTCACACAAACAACAAAAGAAATGAAGGGCTTGCATTTGTTTTAATCTTCTCTAAATTCATGGTTCAGAAGAGACATAAGGGAGGCCAGAATCAGGATTATTATGGTGGTTTTTTGTTTTATGGCACTATTTAGAAGAGTTTAATCAGGAAAGCTGAGCACCAAATTGCATTACAGACAGCTTCCAAGAGCAACTTTTTGTTTTAAGACCGTAAAAGGCAAAAATAATCTGCCTTCTTCTGTGTGATCAAAGACCCAGCATAAAAAGCACCAGGAGGACTTTAAATGCCAGTTCCTGTGCTCCCAATGTGTGTATCTTGGACTCTTTCCAATATGGGAGCAAGATGGATTTTTATTTTTATTTTCTTTTTAAATGGAAGAAAGCTGCCAAAATACATAAGGAGAAGGATTAGAGCCAGTTGCTTTTTGTTGGTTCTTGGGTGGGAATGTTGCCAGGCAAAGCCTTATGCTGAATTCCCAGGGAATTTCACTTTCAAAAGCCAGCTTCTGGATTTCCCTCATTTGGGAAGCTGTCCCTGAAAGGGATATTCATATCTAGCAATCGGCTCAATGCAGAATTGTTGTGCTGGCAAATTGGCTGTTGGCTATTCAGACGCTGCTCTGCATACCAGGCTTTGCTGATTTTTTTTTTTTTTTTTTTCCCTGGGTTGGGATGACTTGTGAGCCAGGCGTGTTTCAAAAGCACGACTGCAGAGCACCCTGGGTAATCCACAGGGTACTCTCACAAAGGCAGGAAGACGGCGTTGCTCTTGGTATCAATAGCTGCTAACACTGAATCTCCAGAGCTGCTTGCCAAGGCTGAACAATGACCACAGACACATTATTTCTGTCTTCTTGGAGCCTGTGATGGTGTTGCAGCTGTTAACCTATAAAGGGACAGAGAGCTATCTCTTCCTATTAATCTACCCTGTGCCGATCATGCTGTCTGTCCCGTCTCTCTCCTTTACTTTGTTGGGTGGGGGAGAAAGGAATATTTTTAAAGGAAGCTGCGTCTTCTCAAAATCTTCTTGTTGTCTACATAAACAGAATCAAAGGATGTGAAAAATCAGACACAAGATGCAATTCTGGAAAGAGGTTTCAGGTGCCAGAGGTTTTGTCAACTTCAAAAGCACTCAAGAGACTACTCACGCTTCATATTTTTCATATGCCAAGGAGAAAGGAGAGATCTTGAGAGGCTTCCTGGAGGTTTTGAAATAAAACCCAGCACTGTAGAAAGGCTAGACCCAAGATGAAGGATTACACAAGGGCTCCAGAGTTCTGCCATTCCAAGTAGTGCAATGTATTTTTTACATGATTATGGATGAATCACTTCATGCTTTTATATTTCTGCCTGTAAAGTAGGTGTAATAACATTTATGTATCATAGGCACATTCTTCAGCTGTTTTGAGATGTTCAGATGCTGCAGCAATAAGAACAACAGAAACAGTGCTAAAAAGAACAATATATATAGCAGATACTGCACAGAAAAACTAAGCAACTTGTCAGACATTTCAAGTTAGCTTTAGCAGATAGCAGGGAAAGAAAGCAAGAGCATACATCACTAGCCAAGCATGAAAGCCACATAATTCACTGCTAGCCTACAAACTTTGATTTTGAAATAAATTATTTCTCTCTTCACTAGTATGAGGCAGTATTTAACTTTGTAACAAAGTCCAAATGTTCTTATTGCTGCTGAACCCTGATGCTGAAATATAGCTCTTTTAAAGTTAGCCGTAGTCGTTTGCAATACAGTAAGCAGATGGAGACCCCATCAGAAATCAATGTCCCATTGTAACAGGTCCTGTGTGTCTAGACAGTCAGAGACAGTCCCAGCCTTTGAAAAGATTACAGGCTGAATAGACAAGAGAGACAAAAAAATGTGGAGAAGAAGCCAGCAGACCACAAATGAAGTGTTGTGCTCAGGTTCCCAGTGCTGGTCCCTGGTGAAATGGAGATGAGGATATGCCCGGGGGTGCTGTGGCTGAGTGCCTCACACTCTACTTCCCACTTAGGGCCCAAAGTAAGGACTGCTAAGGGCTCCTGCTGCCAGAGAGAATAACAACGAAAGAAAGATAACTGGATCAGCCAGGGATTCTGCAGCTGAGGGGAGCCTACATGATATTTACCAGCTGTCTGCAGGAGGGAATCGTATTTCTTTTGCACAGATGGATGTGCACATAATCACCTTCTGAAGAAGCAAAACAAGATTTCTGAATCCTACCCAGGTTTACCTAGAGATTACTTTAAATCCAGCAATGTTTTTACCTGCACCTGAATAACTGTAATTAACAAAAATCGATCTATGCATGCAGACAGAAGCACTTGCAGGTGTACTGGAACTGCTGTAAGTAGGTCTTGATACTTCTGTGAAGATGGTCTGCATGACCTCCAAAATGTTTTGCTAATTTCAACCAAACTCGACAATGATGACATGAGATTTGTGAAAATTTGTGCGCTGACAGGGAAGAGAGCATCAGTGCCAGTATCTCTCCAACTGCATAACCTTTTCCCACTGGTTATTGGAGCTTCCATGTGGGAAGACACTTGTGTTTCATTTGTTCATTGAATGGCTTTTCTGTAGATTGACACAGTACACCTTGCCTAGATTCAATGTTTCATTACCTAGATATCTTATTTTCATGGTCAATAGGATTTAACGTTGCCTAAATCAAATTTGGTTTAATGTGTATGGTTTTGTTGTTGTTGTTGTTGTTTTCTTTCTTTTACAGATACTGTTTTTCTTGTTAGCATATTATACTGAAGCCTTTAGGATAACCTGAGCCCCGGAACAGTCCTGTCAATCTTGGTAAAGCCACCTGTGAACCTACAAAGATCAGTAACAGCCCCAAATCAGTAACAATACAAAGAAGCATGATTTGTATTTATCTTGCTGGTCCAGGACCTTCACAGTGCATCAACATGGTATACTCAGAAGAACTCTGTCTTTTGAGCTGGGAACATCTCAGTGCAAG
Organism: Heteronetta atricapilla; assembly: GCA_011075105.1. Lineage (NCBI taxonomy): Eukaryota > Metazoa > Chordata > Aves > Anseriformes > Anatidae > Heteronetta > Heteronetta atricapilla. The sequence continues at coordinate 52,357,373 of CM021763.1, read as the reverse complement.
GAACATGCCATGACATGTGTAAGCAGTACCTACCATACCTAGGTATGAATGAATGATAGCATCTTTTTCTTCATTATTTTGAACATAGTAGCGCTGCAGTGATTCAGTTTCCTCATAAAGAGGTCTTCGGCTGGATGAATCATTGGTTGGCTGTTTGCAGCATCAAGGAATGTAGGAGAGGCTGCTTCACATGCGTGATTGAGTTAATAGATCAGAACTACCCTGCAACTGTAAAAGTCAGTCACAGCAGCGCTGATGCTGAGCGCGCACAAACGTTTGCTGAAAGCTTTGCTTAGCAGAATGTACTATAAGGGCACCGTGGTTTCTTTTCTAAACAAGACACTGGGCCATTAACACACATTCCTGATGTGTTCAAGTGTGCTGGTTCTGACTGTAGGATAGTTATCCACAGAACTGCAGTCCAAGACTTTTTGAAAAAGCTACTTCTGTAACAGCTACAACATCTGATACATTAAAGAAAACTTGCTGTAGGCACATAGGCACATTAAAAACAAAATATATATATATATGTTTTAATCTATCTTTATTTTATTTTATTTTATTTTATTTTATTTTATTTTATTTTATTTTTCAACTTACAAGCAGGTAACATGTCTAAGTTCTGGGAGATGGTTTTGGGGAAAGAGATACTTACAAGAATATTAGTCATAGACAAAGAATCCATTTTTTTCTGAGTGTATGATTATATATTTAACTCTAAGAGTATGTTTCAATCCAATTGGACTGTATACTAAATAACAGGGTTTTCTTGTTTGGGAAAGAACGCATAGTTCTTACACACAAATCCACTATGCTCTTTTCTTATCAACGTGTGCATGTGTGTGTGTTAAACAACCTGCGAGCCACTCTTCATATAAATCCTGTTTAATTTTAGGGACTCTCTATAGTATTTTATATCACTTTGCAAATTCTGTTCTCATTGTTGTGTTTGCTTGTCTCCTCTGTGACCTTTTGCCTCCGGATTCAGCTAGAGTCCCCTGGGAGGTGACAGAAGGGAAAAAAATCTTTAACTTGGCTAGATTTAACAGTGGAGGGTCATTAAATCCTGGTGATCAGCTATTCAATTACAGTCCATTTAATCATACAGCAGCAAAATAATTGGCAAGGGCTCAAGGCAAACTAATTGTTCCAATCTGAAACTCGGCAGGGTGACAAGTGAGCTACGGATGAGGTGGTGATGGATTTTGAACATCTGACAGGTCTGATCTGGGAGCCTCCCGACAAGGAGATGAGTGGCAATCCAAGAAGGGTTCTCTCTTCAGTCACATCAAAAATGAGGACAGACTGGGTGCAGAAAAATGGCTGGAAGAAGGAGCGGGAAAGAGTTCTTTCAGGAAGGAAAGGGGAGAGGAGGAAGGCTGGCCTCTTTAGAAGCATCTAATCTAAACCTTAAAGTTCCTTTGCAACAAGGGCACAAACGCAGGCCAATGTGTACAGATTGCCTTTTTTATTTTTATTTTTATTTTTTAATATTTTTTTTTAATATTTTTTATTCTTATTTTGTTCCCCTCTATACTTCTTGTATCAGCCAAAAAGTAGTTAGGATTACTGGAACTTGTGCGTGTCCTGGGAGAACTTGGGACAGAGAGCTCAGAGAGCTGCAGGGCTTGGAGCTTTGGGAAGAGGAGTTAGCTGGAGCATACTGGGTATCAGCCCTGCTCATGGAGGCTGGCCTGTGAAACTATTTTGCCACAAAAATTTCAGTGGCAAGGCATGTGCAAGAGGCAGACACAGAGCCTGGAATCACACTCGATGTGGATCAGAGAATCACAGAAACGTAACAAGGTTTGGGTTGGAAGGGACCTTCAAGATCATCTAATTCCACACACCCCCTGCCATGGGCAGGGACACCTCCCACCAGACCAGGCTGCCCAAAGCCCCATCCAGCCTGGCCTTGAACACCTCCAGGGATGGGGCAGCCACAGCTTCTCTGGGCAACTTGTGCCAGGGCCTCACCACCCTGAGGATAAAGATTTTCTTCTTATATCTAATCTAAATCTACCCTCTGTTATCTTAAAGCCATTATGCCTCGTCCTATCACTGCACTTCCTGATAAGAGTCCCTCTTCTGCTTTCTTGTAGCCCCCTTTAGGTAATAGAAGGCATCTCTATAAGGCCTTCACGTAGCCTTTTCTTCTCCAGGCTGAACAACCCCAACTCCCTCAGCGTCTCTCCACAGGAGAGCTGCTCCAGCCCTCTGACCATTCTCACGGCCCTTCTCTGGACTCGTTCTAACACGTCCATGTCCTTCTCATGCTGGGGGCCCCAGAGCAGAATGCAGTGCTCCAGCTGGGGCCTCACGAGAGCAGAGCAGAGGGGGACAATCACCTCCCCAGCCCTGCCGGCCACGCTGCTTTTGCTGCAGCCAGGATACGGTTGGCTTCCTGGGCTGCAGGCGCACAGTGCTGGCTCATGGTGAGCTTCTCATCAACCACCACCCCCAGGTCCTTCTCCTCAGGGATGCTCCCAGTCCATTCTCTGCTCAGCCTCTATTTGTGCTTGGCATTGCCCCAGCCCAGATGCAGGACCTTGCACCTTACATTGACTCAGTCTACTGGGACTAAAAACAGTTGTTGGGTGAGCATCAGCAGGTTTGTGGCAGCACAGCCTTTTCCTATATGTGAGATAAGTACACTAGTGCTGTCAGGTAAACCCCTCAGCTGGCTCCAGTGAATCTTAGATAAGAAAATATTCAATAAAGGAAAAAAAAAGTAAAGATTAGTTGGATATAATTTTGGGTCAGGATGGAAATTCACATGTTCCTCACTAAGACCTCAAATGTCAGGAGACATGCCAAAACATTTGAGGGAGAGTTTTGAGGACTAGATTTCCTGGAACTGAGGTACAAATGCTTGCCTAGCTCTTTCCATGTAGTAACAGAAAAGCTTTCCAAAATGCAGAGACAGATGTACCAAAACAATACAGCCATAAAGTAGAAATGATTCAAGTGGGAGCCGTGGAGAAGTTATCACATCTTGTTCTAGAAGGCATAAGCTGAGTAGCTGCGAACACCAGAAACAGGAACAAAATCTTATCATTAAGAAGAGGTATTTTTTCACTGTCCCTGGAACAGGAGACAACAGCCTTTGCCAGAAGCCAAAGGTTGAACATTGTGAGCAAATCATTCAGAATAAGAATTTCAGTGTTTTGGGGAACAAAAACTCTTTCTTTACAGAATCTGATGTGGAGTGTAACTGAGGGGCACAGGACTGGGAGGGAAGCATGAAGAAGTGAAATATAGTGGAAACTAAAGAGATGAGTAGGCAAGCTCGAAGGCAACCTCAGGAAGTATGAGTTGGATGAGTGGACAGTGAAGTGGATTGAGAACTGGCTGGGTGGCAGAGCTCAGAGGGTTGTGATCAGTGGTGCAGCCTACTTGGAGGCTTGTAGCCAGTGGTGTCCCCGAGGGGTCAGTACTTGGTCCAGAGTTGTTCAATTATCAATGACCTGGGTATGGATCAAAGTGCACCCTCAGCAAGTCTGCTGATGACACAAAGCTGGGAGGAGTGGCTGATACCCCAGAGAGCTGTGCTGCCAGGCTGGAGAGGAACCTCATGAGGTTCAACAAAGGCAAGTGTAGGGTCCTGCACCTAGGCAGGAACAACCCCGTGAACGCGTACAGGCTGGGGGCTGACCAGCTGGAGAGCAGCTCTGCAGAGAGGGACCTGGGAGTCCTGGTGGACAGCAGGCTGACCGTGAGCCAGCAATGGGCCCTGGTGATACCGCGTGGAGGCCTGGGGCCCCCAGCACAGGAAGGAGGTGGAGCTCTTGGAATGGGTGCAGAGGGCCACCAAGATGGTCAGAGCACCTCTCCTGTGCAGAAAGTTTGAGGGAACTGGGCTTGTTTAGCTTGGTGAAGAGAAGGCCCTGGGGAGACGTCATTGCGGCCTTCCAGTACTTGAAGGGAATGTATAGACAGGAGGGGGAACACCTGTTAATGTCTGCTGGTAGTGATACGACAAGGGGGAATGGTTTTAAACTAAGACAGGGGAGATTTAGGTTAGAAATTAGGATAAAGTTTTTCACTCAGAAAGTGGTGAGGCACTAGAATGGGTTGCCCAGAGAAGCTGTGCATGTCCCATCCCTGGAGGCATTCAAGGCCAGGCTGGATGCAGCTCTGGGCAGCCTGCTTTGGTGCTTGGCAACCCTGCCAGAGCAGGGGGGTTGGAATTAGATGATCTTTGAGGTCCTTTTCAACCCAGGCCAAGTGCTGGGTCCTGCGGCTGGGGCACAACAACCCCAAGCAGAGCTACAGACTGCGAGAGGAATGGTTGGAAAGCTGCCAGGCGGAGAAGGACCTGGGAGTGATGGTTGATAGTTGGCTGAATATGAGCCAGCAGTGTGCTCAGGTGGCCAAGAAGGCCAACAGCATCCTGGCCTGTATAAGAAACAGTGTGGCCAGCAGGGCTAGGGAGGTGATCGTCCCCCTGTACTCGGCTCTGGTGAGGCTGCACCTCGAGTACTGTGTTCAGTTTTGGGCCCCTCACTACAAGAAGGACATGGAGGTGCTTGAGCGAGTCCAGAGAAGGGCGACGAAGCTGGTGAGGGGCCTGGAGAACAAGTCCTGTGAGGAGCGGCTGAGGGAGCTGGGCTTGTTCAGCCTGGAGAAGAGGAGGCTCGGGGGTGACCTTATCGCTCTCAGGTACCTCAAGGGAGGCTGTAGCGAGGTGGGAGTTGGTCTGTTCTCCCACGTGCCTGGTGACAGGACGAGGGGGAATGGGTTTAAGTTGAGCCAGGGGAGTTTTAGGTTGGATGTTAGAAGAACTTCTTTACTGAAAGGGCTGTTAGACATTGGAACGGGCTGCCCAGGGAAGTGGTGGAGTCACCATCCCTGGAGGTCTTTAAAAGACGTTTAGATGTAGAGCTTAGGGATATGGGTTAGTGGGGACTGCTAGTGTTAGGTCAGAGGTTGGACTCGGTGATCTTGGAGGTCTCTTCCAACCTAGAAATTCTGTGATTCTGTGATTCTGTGATGACTCTATGATATGATTCTATGATACTTCTACTTGCTAATGTACCTGGAAGAGCCTTTCTTGCTATGTTTGCCATCTTTTGCTAGCTTGAGCTCTGTCTGAGCTTTCACTTTCTAAGCCACATCTCCATGTGCCAGAGCAGTATCTCTGCATTGCTTTGCAGGAGTCTTGCCTTTCCAATCTCTCTCATACTTCCGCACTGAAGCTCTCCAAGTAGCTCAATGTGTAGGAGTCTGTTTTCTTGCTATGACTGTTCTTTCTTCCGATTAAGGGTGTGGACCCCTCTTATGCTTTGAGGAGGCCACCTCTGACAATCTTCCAGCACTCCTGAAGTCCTTTGCCCTCCAAGAAAATCCGTCTCCCATTGGATCTCCCTTAGCCCTTCTGTACGGAAGCTAAAATCTCCCTTTCTTGATCTCAGGGTCTTTATTCTACTACTTGTCTTCCTCAAGTCCCTTAGGACATTACATTTCACAAACTTATAATTGCTGTAGACCAAGCTGCCAAAAAGTATTCATTATTTGCGAACAGGAGGTCCAGAAGACCAGCACTCCCAGGCAGTGTATGCATTATATGCCTTAAGACACAATATGTCCTGAACATAAAAGTGTAAATCGCTTGTGCAACACTACATTGCTTTCCCAGCAAATGTCAGGGCAGCTGAAGGATGTGTATCTGCTTGCATGTACCACACGTGTGAACTGCTGGTAATGAGATGAAGGATCTTCTGACAAAAGGATATTTTCCATACAAAGAGGCACGGGAAAAAAGCCTGCACTGGATGACTTTGCAGGATTTGCTGCAAGCCTGCATGCAATTTCTTGAGTAAGCTGAAAGAAAGAGGCAAAGAATTCACCAAGTGCTTTTGAAAGCCTATCATTTGTAGAAAGGGAGACCCCGTCTAAAATTATAGCTGCGGGTAAGCTCTCAGGATGTGGATATGTGCACGAAAAAATACTATTTTCACTTACAATTAAGGTAGGAGAGTAGGACTCCGAATGAAAGCTACCAGCTGAAGGAACAGAGAAAGTCTTTTAATTGCCATTTACTTTGTACAGCTGACACTGAAAGAGACAATAAAACCTGACTGAACCTTGCCTTCTAAGCTTAGTCATAGACAGGCTGCACTGCCTCCATAACAAAGAAAGAAGCTGGGGACATCAGTACAATTTGGCTGCAAGCAAGCCTCACCTCTGTTTGACCCTCCCTACCATTTTGCTGACTTTGATGATGGCAAAGAAAGAGCCTGCAGCTGAAATCTGCTAGCAAACTCATCTTGTTCTGCAGCGGAATTGGCAATCTGGGTATTACAACCCTCCAGCTTGCAGAAACACAAGCTGGAGGAGATTCATCCGAGCAGGAATTCTGCCAGAACAAAAGGAAACACATTGTCACATGCACTGCAGCAGCAACAGAGAGCTCAGGTGGAGATGTCTGCCCATTCTGAGGTAGTTAAACTCCCTGCCCCAAAGAGCTGCCCACCCAGAGCGAGCCAGCAGCCTGGGGGAGTGCGGCTGGGGAGGAGCTGCCCTCCATGGGGGCCCTGAGAAGGTTTTGGATGGGCTGCTAGCTCTGAGTAGCAAACCACGGAGTCAGTCACACAAGTGTTTAGATTGGCAATTTTCAGCACACACTGAATGCTTATCAGGTGGTATTTCCCACTTTTTTTTTTTATTTTTTTTTTTCCCCACAGTTGTTAATTTTATTTACCTCAGTGGTGGACTATCAATAAAATAACTATGTTGGTGAAATAAGTAACTAAAAAAATTAAAATCTTTTAGAAGTGTCCTTCAAGAATGAGTGTCATTTGTCTTCCTGCAAAGTTACACAAGTATGCAACAATTAAGATCTGTATTAAGGGAATATTATTAGTAACTGACATATTATTTGTTTACTAAGCATGAGATTAGTTATGCATTCTGTATTCCTGAAAAATCTGTGGTTAACCAACAGGGATAATCCCAGTGAAACTTAAATAAGTGTAAATAATTGGAATAATTACAAACAGTAGATTTTAGAATAAAGAGAATTGTTAGATATAATATTTAACAATGCAGAAAAAAATCAGAGAAATCTACTTGAATTAACGAAGGTAATGCATAAACTCTGCCCTATACATATGCAATTCTTCAAGAAATGCCTAATGAGATACATTGATCAGCATACATACCACTGAGGGATTTAAAAAGAAAAAAAAAGTTGTTGATTCAAAAATTGCCATTTTATGGACATAGGTAAACAAATTTCTTCCATATCTTGAAACAAAATTGTGTTGACACAAGCAAAAAGAAATGATACTGAACTTTACAGTCAGTGTACTCACCCATAGCATGTTTCCAAATAGGGACAAATTGTTTTCAGGGTTGTCATTTACAGACAAATTCCCTAGAGACTTCCCTAATTAGAAAAGCTCTGAAAGAGTAAGAATGTGAGAAGTGTAGAAAAGATAACCTTAAAAAAAAAAACACACTATAGCATGGTACCACTCAAGACTGTCATCCTTTGAGGTGAAGTCTTACAGAATCATTCTGTCCAAGGTTGTTTGATCAACATCTTTGGGAACTTTTATCCCTCAGAGAAGCGTCACAAAAAGTCTTGAAAGAAGAACACTTGAATTTGTGATGCAAATGGAACTGCTTGATCACCATCCTGTAGGACACATTGCCTAATGTGTCCTATTCCATTTTTCTTAGTGAAGTTCTTCACCAGTAAATGCCTGTGGCAGATCACTTGATAACTGGCAGACATAAAAAGGTCTTGCTGGAAGAACAAATTAAGTTGAAACTAGCATGTCTCTGCTCATCTGCAAAGCCAGTTGCCTACTTAACAGCAATGTTTGAAAAAAGAGAATTAATTAGCAATTGATCCGATCCAGTGAGAAAATAAAAGGGCCGTGTCCTGAACTATAAGTGGAAAGAAGGTACAGTACAGCCTTCTGTAATTGTGGGAATCATTACATCTCTATGCAGGTTTCATAACACATGCATCGTACATAATTAAACGTAAAGATTGTTGAATCCACATAGAGGGATAAGTTGTTCTCTCAGGTAGCATTAAGTTAGTTAAGCACTTACTCTATAGTTTCGTTGGGTAATCATTGAGTCACTTAAATCACTTCTCAAATGACTCTACACTTTTTAGTCAAAGTTAATCCTGAAGGTGAGATGTTTCCTCAGAAGCAAAAGAACCTTTGCACATTTTGCATGATTATTTCTGAAGCGTCATTTCATTCTCCTTTCCCAGATGACAGCTGCTTTCCTGCCTTCACTTTGCAGAAGACAAAGCCCATTCTGAACACATAGCATATGAATCTCCAGGAACAGCTACCCCACCAGCCTTGGGACTCATTTTGATTCTCACTGTCCAGGTGGGTGAAATCACTACCGGAGTTTGCTACTTCATCTCCCTTGCCTTGTGAGTAGGACTTTACCAAGAAAGTTCTGGTGGCTTTATGAATAAAGTCTAAAATATTCTGCCAGTCTGTTTGTGTGCCTGAATCACTAATTCCCCAATTGCTGAAGGAAATTTACTATACCAATCTGACTAATATCTTAGTCACCTGGATACTATTTGCAATCCACATAAACAGAGAACAAGTAAAAATGCCTTATCCACCATCGAGGTCCAGTTTAAGAAATCCATGGGTAAGAAAGTCAGGCAGACTCCCACTGTCAGAAAAGAAAGGTTGCTATCTGATTTATGGGGACAGTGGATTTTCACCTCTGCTATCTTCTTAATATTGTCCACTGTTAATGTCGAGGTGACACAAAAAGACATTTGAGTACCACAAACAGACTTGTTTAAATAGCGCAGCTGACAGAAAGTTAAGTTTGATTCAAACCGAAACTGAAAATAAATAAACTGAAGATAACACCTTTCAGTGTTCAGATGTGAAACCAACGAATGAGCCCATTGATGATTTAATAGGTAAATGAGGAAACATACTTCAACATCTTTCTACTAAAGGACTATTACAACTGCTGTGTTAAGAAGTAAAATCCTCTTTTGAAAATAATTTCATTGAAATTAAAAAAAAAAAAAAAATGACCCCCCCCCCTCATGTAACTTAATATTTCTTTGGTTAGAGGTATTAAAATAATTCTATTATAAAGGAGAAAGGAGAAAGGAAGAGAAGGAGAAGGAGAAGAAGGAGGAATACTAATTCAGTACTCCTTGTTATCTTGACACCTATTAAAAATGTTTACTTGTCAAGAAACTGCTGTAAGAGTCTTTCTGTGAAGGTTACTATCTGCAACATTAGACACAGACAGTCAGCTGTCTTTTAACATCCTGGAAATGAAAGAGCATTAGAATTCAAGTGAAAATTACAATTCATTTTTTAGAGCCTACATGGCCAAAATAGGTGTTCATATCACCTTTATTATTATTATTATTGATGAGTATAAGCAGTAGAACTGGGTATTTTTATGTTATTGTATTCTATACATAAATCGGGCCACCACTGGGAAATCTAACATCAGGCAGCAATATGAGTTAGAAGTTTCAAAACATGTGATAAACAGCTGCTACGTTACCTTGTCAGTATTCATAATAGCTAGAATACTGAATATATTTGGAGTATGGACATTCATTTAACAATGAACATGAGAAATGAGACTCAAATTGAGGAATAAAACATAACTGTACATGAAAGCAGTATAAGACAAATTCTTCTTAAATGTATTATAAATAGACTGAAGAAGAAATTTAAAATTCCTATTTTGATAGGCTTCAGGAAAAGACCAACTTATAAAATCATACAAATACACTACCATCGTAAGTTTCTACATTAACAGCAGACTAAGTTTTCTAAAATAATTCCTTTAGCATCTTTTTAACTGAATATATCAAACAAAAAAAAGAATCTATGCGGGATCTGAGAGTATGAAGAAAGATGACCTTTTCTAAAGCTTAGATGCCATCTGCTGGATGGGTAAAAAGAATGCAATGAGCCTGACACTTCTAAGCGGTAATTCTGTCACATGGAAATCTGAGGATGGACTGTCCCCAGAACTGCTGGTTCCTAACAAGATAACATCAGAATTAGGACAATAAAATACTTCTTGGGACTGGGCAGCTCACTAGGTAATGGAAGAAAAATGAATACAAGAAGATGTAAAACTGCAAAGTGACATCTTGCTTCCATTCACAGAGGGAGCACTCATTTCAGGAAAGAGGAAAATGGGCACCAAATTCAAGTCTTTAGAAAAAGAATTTATCCAGCAAGACTCCTTTCAAGACAGTGAATCTGGGGCCCTAAACCTAAGCTTTGCTTTGTGCAAGAGAGCTTACTCCTGTAAGGTGAGAGACATAAAGAAGAAACTAGAGGAAAACTACAAGGACCTAAGAAAACTACAAGTATCTAAGATTTATGCTTTAGTTGTGAAGTATGGGGTGATTGACAAATCAATCTTCAGAGATACAAGATTTCTGAAGGAGTTTATGTCCTTTGAAGACAGAAAACGTGCATGTTTATTAGTTTATTTAACTGGACTACAGGTTTCCACTCTGCAAATTTGGACTTTTGCACTGATGAGCTTTAAATACTTCACTATATGCAAAAGCAATAAGCCTTTCATGATACTCCCTCTTAAAAACGTAAATGCAGAATCATTTCGGGAAGAAAAATGAAACAGTGCAATAAATGAGCAGTAAAATTTGGGAATTTTCCTCCTAAAGCAACAATCAGATACTTGAAGAATACATCTTATGGCACGACCTAACTATTTTTTCAAACCCAATAAATATTTGCATATTAGAATGGACAAAATAATCGCTTACCATATTAAAATTACATTCTTACTGCAGAGGTGGCCATCATTGAATTTTACCATTGTTTTCTGCCGGGAATGCAGATATGCAGACACGGCTGTTCCAGCTGATCAAATTCATCTTTGTTGCAGTCCTGGTTGTGGAGATCAGTGGCTCTTTGGATTGTCCTTTGCTTTTTTTTTCTTTTTTCCCAGCTGGAAATTAAGAGCGGCACCTGCCTTCCTGGAAATCTCTGATGAGACCACAGCATTGCTTGAGCCATGGCAACCAACTGCAGGTACTCTCTGTGGCTGCTGTGCTGAACAGCTACCACTAAAAACCACTGCACGTCCGTGCAGAGGGCGCGTAGTCTGTCCTGTCTCCTCAGCAGGCCCAGGTGGTCTGCTGCACGTTGCATGCACCAGACCGCCTGTGTACATGCAGAAGAGTGTAATTCACAAGCACCTCCGTGAGGCCTCAGGTGGAGACGTGTAAGCCCTGTCTCTTGCAAGAAGCACACTGCTGAAGGCTATTGACAGTTTTGTTCTTTTGCTTCTCAATGTAACGTGCTATTGATCATGCACTAGCATTGCTACACTACCAGCTTCACTCCACTTACCCTTATGCACCCACCGATGCTCCTTGGTATATGTGTGAACACCTGTGAATCCGCTCCCTCTCTCCTGTCACAGCAGCCATGCAACAGCAGTGAGCAGAAGAATAATCCATAACTCTGCTACCTTCAGAAGTTTCAACTTCTTTCCCCAGTGCAGGCTCACTTGGACAACACGACCTCTCTGCTGCTTCTCACTGAAGCTTGGTTCAGCTCTGCTTGCTCTGCCTGTTTTCAAGTTTGCCCCTTATGCCTAACTTCTAAGAGTTTTTGGTCAGCTTTGTAGCTCTGAAGTCCTTCTCATCACCTTCTCTTTTGCTCAGACCATACCAATTATCCCTTTTGGCCATTTTGCTCCCCCACTTACATTATTTGTGTGACTATTGTAGCAGAAAGTAAGCGTTACTGTAACCACCAATACTTGTAACCAGACATGCAAGAAGTGAATACTGCCTGAAGTCCTGAAAGGGAATTGCCCTGGTTGTTCTGTCTTCTCCTTGATCTCCGAAAACACTGTTTAGCCAAGAAAGTAGAGAGACAAAACCAGCAATACCTATCTAATTTGATTTTCCCTTTCATTGAACTTGCCTTCTGACAAACAATTAGTGGATGATTGTTATTTCCCGTTCTCAGTGCTGGTGATTTAATTTTTCTTCTTCAATTTAATTATTTTTTTAAGTTAATTTTTAAGTCTGCACTTTGAAGATTTATTGGGTTCTCCCCACAGACAGGACAGAACAACACAGAGCTCAAATCAGAACTGGTACATGACCAGTTATGTTGGGCAGGATTAGCAGGCAAGCTCCTTGATTTCCACTCAGACGCCCTACCCACTCGTCTCTTATGCTTGCAGTGGGAAGTCTGGGGACACAGCGGTGGAAGAGAAACCAATTGTCTGAGAGTAAACAAGGAAAATCGTGCTGTGAAATCCCCAGAAACTTTTTTTTTTCCATATTTCATTTTACCAGCAGTCATTGGAAATTGAGCCAAACCTGGCATCCTTGCACGTCTGTAGTCGCTCTCTGCAGTACAGACAGAGCTAAAATGCTGCAATGGGAAGGGGCATATGAATTAAATGTTACATATCCCTACTTCAGATAGCACAAGAAAAGGCTTGACCTGAGGAGTTCGGTAGTGACACAAGCCTGAGCATCAGCTGAGCAGGCAGTCCGCTGAGTGCTGAGTGCTTTGCAGAATCAGTTTTGTAGCAGCACCCTAGGACAGGCTGGACGTTACCTGGTATTGGCACTGGCCCCAGCAAGGCCAGGCATCTTGATGATAAGCTGAATATCAGAAACATTAACTAAAGGTTTGGCGCTAAAGTGCTCAATGTTGTCTTCTGTGCCAGACTGCTGTTCATGGCTTCAGGAGGGAGGAAAGGTCCTTTCGAGCTAAGAGAGCTCGCTTTTAACTAGAGGCTGATTTTTTTTTTCCTCTCCAAGGTTGGCAGGGGGAAGGAACAATCTGTCCATCTGTTTCACATTTCAGCCTTTCACAATTCTGTAATTACTCCTTCTGCCCCAGCAGAATTGCTTGCTGAACCTTGAAATTTGGCTGGTAAGTAGCGCTCAACTGGAATGTGTACTACCGCCAGCTAAGAAGCCATACAGATCTCTCCTAAAAAGCAGTGCTGAGCATGCTTCTCAGTCACCTAATGAAGCAAGGCACACTCCCAGTGAGCCTGCTGCCCCATTAGCATTTAAACACTTGCTGTGACAGTTTACATGTGGATCTTTGTGACTCCCTTACTAAAAATGACAAATTCTAAGGGACAGTAGAAGTGCAGAGCAGGGACTTGTGTGTGTGTACCCATCTGTGGGTGAGGGGGGTGCCTGGACACAATATCACTCAGCCCAAGTCGTATGAAGGAATCTAAAATCTGTGCTTCCAGTCACAGACCACCTTCCGTTACATTTGCATAAAAATAGTCTTGAGTACCAGGAGCCACCACAAGCTAATGGATGTTGTGCTGACCCTCTTTGCACTGCAGAAACACTATTCATGTGACTTGGTGTCATCTTAGAAATAATTAGTGACCCTGGAGAAAATGGTGATTAGCACCACCATTGTACAGCAGGTAAGAATCTGATTATAGGGCGAAGAGCTGCAGAGGAGTCTGTAATGACAGAGTATCAATCAGCTCAGAAGTTACTAGAGAAATACTTCAGGGACTGTTGTTCAGACCTATTTTACTGAAATTTCCTTTAAGGACTGTATTGCAAAAACTGGAAACACCGTTCAGAAACTTTGTGGCTAGCTCAAAGTTTACAGGCACTGTCCACATGGAAAAAGACCTGACTTCAAGAACTGGAATAAAGTAAATAAATGTAAGCAATTGTACTGGGTTTTTGTGGGAGGGACTTAGTAGCAGGGGGGCTAAAGGGGTAGTCTCTGTGAGGCCCACGTCAGATCAGAGACAGCTCCAGCCACTCCAAAAGGGACCTGCTGCTGGGGAGAGCTGAGACAATAAGTCTTTCCATCCCTGTGAAAGCAGGTTTAAAAAGAAAAAAACAAAACAACATCAACAAAATAAAACACCTGTTGTGCAATAGCAGCTGGGAGAGCGAGGAGTGAGAACATCCCTGCAGCCCCCAGGTGAGTACAGCAGGAGGGCAGGAGGTGCTCCAGGCAGGCAGCAGCAGTCCCCCTGCAGGGAGAGGCCCCTGGTGGAGCAGGCTGTCCCCCTGCAGCCCATGGGTCCCACACGGAGCAGATCTCCACGCTGCAGCCCGTGGAGGAGCCCCTGGTGGAGCAGGTGGATGTGGCCTGGAGGAGGCTGCGGCCCATGGAGAGCCCCCGCAGGAGCAGGCCCCGGGCCGGAGCTGCAGCCCGTGGAGAGGAGCCCACGCAGGAGCAGGGCTCTGGGGGGAGCTGCCGCCCACCCGTGGGGGACCCGTGCTGGAGCAGTTTGCTCCTGGGGGATGGATGGACCTGGGGTACGGAGCCGTGTGGGAGCAGTTCCTGGAGAGCTGCTGCCTGTGGGCAGCCCCCGCAGGCTCAGTTGGGGAAGGACAGAATCTGTGGGAGGGACCCCACGGGGAGCAGGTGCAGGGAGTGACTGAGAAGGAGCACCAGAGACAAAGCGTCAGGGACTGACCGCAGCCACCACTCCCCCTGCACCGGGGGGAGGAGGTAGAAGAGGGTGGATGGTGGGCAGGTGTTTTTAATTTGTTTTTCACTCCTCTGGGTTGTTAGTAATAGATAATGAATTTCTCTAATCTCCCTACGCTGAGTCTGTTTTGCCTGTGACAGTAATTGCTGAGTGATGTCTGTGTCTTTATCTCAACGTCTGAGTCCTTTTCATCATATTTTCTCCCTCGTTCCCTTTGAGGTGGGGGAGTGAGAGCACAGTTGCGGTGGAGCTCAGCTGCCCAGCTGAAACCACCACAAAAGGCACGAGTTGTGAATGAGGTTTTGTGTGAGGTGCAGTTCCAAGTCTAAGGAAGTTAATCAGTTTTGAGCAGGTGTGGGAAAGGACAACTAATCTGAGGAACGAAGGCAAAACTACAAAAGATCAGCATATTTAGAGTCATAAAATGACAACCAAGAGAAGTGGTACACTTACATCTCTTCTAAGTACTTAGTGTACTTACGCGTACTTACAAGTATTTACATGTATTTACTGTACATGAACACTGTATGAATGCTGAAATGCTGGAAGGCCATGCTAGCACAAGAGCAAATGGGTTTAAAATGATCAACAAAAGACAGGAAGAGAGTTTCAGACTGAACATATTTGATTGCTTGAACAATAATGAGAAACAGTACAAACCAAAAACCAACCAATGAACCAAACATCAAACCACCCCACCTTACTTTGTTTTCAGATGTTTTAAGGGAGTGTGTTTGACCCCTGAGAAAGATTTTCTCCTGGTACTGCCCTCTTATATTTCCAGTTGCTAAGTTTGAGCTAGAACACCTGTGCTGGACACAGAACTACAATATTGCTGGCATGACTTGGTCTCCAGTCACTGACATCAGTTCTCCTGGCAATCTTCAACCTGCCTGGCATCTGTTGCAAGGGAAAGTCTATCAGTGTGATTTCCGGAGAGCAGGGATAAGAGATGCTGGATCCACCAACCTGGGGTGATGCCATCCTGGATCATAAGCACGGAGGAACTGGTCAGACCTGTGATTGTCAATAGCAGCTTTGACTGTAGTAACCTTGCTACAGAAGAATTCAAGATCCTGTAGAGTGAGGAAGGTGAGTTGCAGGAGTAGCAAAACTGTCCCTGGACCCCATGAAGGACAGCTTTGGCTTTTTCAGGTAAGAGGTAGCTGAGGAACAGCTCTTGGGGAGCCAACTATGAAGGATGAAGAAGATCGGACTATCATGACTTGCGATCTCTAACAAGAACAGTGCATCCTGATGCTCAGGAAAACAAACAAACAGATGTATCAGAGGACTGGCATGGCTAAGCTGGGAACTCATGGTAGAGCTTTATTTGCTCCAACAGCAAAACTTAAGCCATACAAATCCATTGACACTGATGGAATGTGTCTGACAGTGCTGAGTGGGATGCCTGGTATCACTGTGAGGCCACTCATCTTTGGAAGGTTGTGAAGCATGGGGGAGGCACGAAAGACTAGAGGTGGCCAAGTGTTGCACCCATCTTTAAACAGAAGGCTAGGAGATGATCTCTGAAACTGTAGGACACTCATCTTTACTTCTGTCCCTGGGAAAGAATGAAGCAAGTCCTCTTGGCAGCCATATACTGATATGGTAATTTTAATGCCTCTGTTTCATTATTTGCCCATTACTTCTAGATTACTAAGGAGAGCCTCCTGGTTCCCTTGGGCCAGCTGGTTTCACTAGCGTCTGGAGGAACCTCCTAGAGCAGATGACAACATGGCCTCTTGTTGGGTGGTGATGAGGCTCTGCTGCTGGTCCTCCTCTTCTGCCTGTGACTGGTCCTTGCAGGGGCAGGTTCACTGCGCTGGCTGGAAGTGGAGGGACCTTCTGACATCTCTTGGGGTTCTTTCTGCTCTCCAGAGGTGGGAATGGCAAGGGAGGGGACATGGCTGGGATGCTCAGATCTGCCCTCCTGTCCCCTAGCAGCATGAGTGTCCAGCAGATGGTGCGCCTCCTCGTTGCACTGCTCCACGGCAATGTTAATAAACTGGTGAACAAACCCTGATGTGTGCCTTGGCAGGAAAGCCTGCAGCCGCTGTGTCGGGGGCTGCTCATCCAGACCAAAGACGCTCAAGTTAGACTCAAGGTTCTCTACCACAGATGCTTCACAGTGATTATCTCCAAGTATTTGCCCCAGCTCCTGGCGCACCCAGGGCAGCAGTGGCTGGATCAGAGCTGGGTGCTCCCTGAAGAGAGATGCCAACATGTGGCGCTGGAAGCCACCCCCAAGAGCCCTGGGCAGCAGGCTCACAGCCTCTGTTTGTAATGCTGCAGCATGACAGAGGCTGAAAATTCTCCCTCTGAGGCGGATGATGACCAATGCCTCCGCAGGTGGTTGCATGACAAGCTCCTCAAAGCTGCCATTGGTCTTCACCAAGTGCACGATGGAGCTCACCCTTCCCTTGCAGAGGGGGCACTCAGGTTTGCTCTCAGCCCACCGCTGGATGCAGGCAAAGCAGAAGCGGTGGAGGCATGGCACAACATAGCTGGGGTTCACCCAGCTGTCCAGGCAGATGGGACAGCGGGTGTCCAGCGCCGTGGCCATGCTCTCCACCTGCTGAGGTGAGCTGGGGAGAACTGCCGATGACGAGCCGCTCCCTCTCACCGGCGCTGCAGCAGCAGGTGTCACACTGCAAAAGGAACAGAAGAGGCCATGGTCATGGGCTGAGCCGGGAGCGGCTGGAAGAGTTGTGCAGGCCCCTCAAGGAGGAAACCCTTCCAGCTGCCCAGGGAGAGGTGTCCCTGCAGTGCTTACCTCTGCTGCTGTGAGCACTCCTCCTGGGTCTCCTGACAGCCCAAATGAGGCAGGGCCACGTCAGAAACTCTGATGGCTCTGGGAAGGACACTGAGAGCTGCTGCAGCAACTCCCAGAGCACGACACCAGCACCAAGGCCAACCTTGCTCCTCACTCCAGAACTCGCATCAACGCTCAGCTGGAGTGCGGGCACTAGCCCGCCATCACAATGGGCCGTCCTGTCCCTCAGCGCTCGCCCTGGCAGCACTCTGGCCCCAGTCTTGGGCCACTGACCACTCTGTCCCCAGCGTCATTAATCTTGTGCTCAGCATCAGTTTCCCACCAGTCACTGCAACCTTGGTCGTATTTCCCCAGAGCCCCATCAGGTCACCCCAACCATGATACATCTCCAAATCCATTCAGCAAGAGTTCAATAAAACCTCACGCCTGCCTTTGAGGTGCCGTGACAGTCCCACAAGCTCTCCCCACACTCTAGCACTGCTGGCCAGCCCTCTGGGCTCCCATGGTTTTTCCCACACCAGCTCAAAGGCAGCCCTAAAGCTTGCTCTCACGGATTTTACCGTGTTTCTCCCTGGGCGCAGCAGGAATGATCCCTCTTTTGCTCAGCACCCATGAGGCCTTAACGGGGCTCTGCAAACCCTATGAGGTCCAGCCCTTCTGCAGCAGAGAAGGCTTCGGGGCACCAAACAACATCCCCATGCCTACTGATGATGGAGGATCAAGGAGATGGGGATGGGCTCTTCCCAGCAGTGCCTGTTAGGAGGGCAAGAGACAGGGACATTGCCTGAAACTAGAGAGGACAGAAGGAAGAAAAAATGACTGTGGGAATAATTAAGAACAGTAGCAGGAGTCAGAGAGGCTGTGGGATCTCTGTCCTTGGAGGTTTTCAAATTCCGGCTGAACAAAGCTCAGTGCATTAGGGTCTGAATTTGTTCTTGACTGTGCTCTGATCAGAAGTTCAGAAGAGAAACCACACATGCTCCTGCAAACAACAGTGACGGTGTGGTCTTTGTGACCTAGGAGTTAGCATTATTTTACCAATGGCTTGAAATACACAGAGTAGGTACACATAAAAGCGATTTCCTGATGAATCCAGAGGGCTCACATTCTCCAGCTGTTAGGTTATGCATATGCCAGGAAAGCAATGCGCTGCAGCAGTTACGTTACACCACAGCAGGTGGCCTGTACAAGCTACAAACACTGTCACAGAAGCCACAGAGCATATTGTTCTCTTTTATCCTAAAGTAAGGATATAAGCAAAGTGTTGTAAAGTGCATGCTCAAAACCAACAAATGCATAAATCCACAGTCAGATATGTGTAAAAAAAGACCTGTGTTGGTGTCTAATTCTTTACACCATGCTAGAAAATATTAATTTGTGTGTGAGGCAGTACAATTAAAACCAAATTTGTTTAAATGAGTTTTAACTGTATTTTGATTAAATTAAAATACTTTCAGATAACCACAGTGATGACTGTAATATGATTAATGACTCATACAAAAATAAACTGGTCTAATTTATTCATAGTAGCCCCAGTTAGACCTGCATGATTTGATTCACTATTTTTCAGATAAATATTATTCTTGGAATCAACATTCTAGATTAATTGTTGCCAATTTCTGATGTTATTTCCCTAGGAGCTTTTTGTAGTGCAATCCATTCCACAACTGCTTAGTCCAGCCCGGAAGCGGGGAAGACCCTTACTGTGATATTGTCCAACTGCAGAAATAGCAATGGGCTGCATTATTTGTGTACACATTATTTGTGTACACATTATTTGGCATTCTAATGTCTCACACAATAATTGGTCTTGTTTTGGAAGCATTTGGATGTCTAGCCTTTTCACAGCAGCTCTGCTGAACTACGGAAAGCCAACATGCAGCTTCTGGCTTCCATTTGTGCTTGTTATTACAGCACAGACAGGGACAAAGACAGGACAGAAGTTGAAAGTAAGCCTAAATATTAAAATAGCTGGCAAAGAGTCTGTACTGTGAAGTGCTGTAAAATCTCCCTACAGCAAGAATAGCTCTTCCTCCTAACAGGCTCAGCCATCAGCTAACTGTCCTCAAGAGACACACACTGGCATTTGTCATATCCAAATCATTCATATTTCCTTCCTTTCCAATTGCCTAGTGCTCCAAAAGAAACCCGTGATTAAATAATAAACTATTAATGGATAAAAGGTTTCATTTACTTCCACATAAACTTTCTTGAAGAATGTAGAATTCAAAGCCTCCCTCTCTTTACTGACAAGTAGTCTTTGTGCATACGAAGACACACAGAGTTTAATTCTGATGCCCAGTCAATAGTCTCTTCTGGGCACTGACACTGGTGGGATAAGCTTCCACAGCCACTGGCTGTGGTTGTTACAAGCCAGGAAGACGATACTTTAAAATGCTTTGGGCATCAAGTAGTATGCAGCCTGGAATTCAACTGCAAGCTCCCACACAGCCTTTCTTGGCAAACCTCATATACAGGAGTAGCAAAGTGACACTGATATGACCACAGGAGAGCCTATAAACAAAAACAAATACTATATATGAAGAGATTACATTCTAACTGCAGGCACAGTGCTGGCGTGAAGCTGGACTGTTGGAAGCAATGCTCTAGGAATAGCTTTCAGGGGCAGCATGCCTTGCAGCCACTCCCTGAAGTGACTTCTCCCCTCACCCTTGAATCCTGAATAAAAGGGATAAGATGAATTTACCATGACTTCAAATTTGGAAGTTAATGTACTTGCTGTATTTACTGCACCTGAAACTCAATAAAGAAAAAAAAATAATCGCAGGTTTTTGTACTGAATGAGAAAAATTATCTTATGTTTAAGGCAAACTTGTGTATTTGAATCAGCTGAGAAGTCTTTTGTCAGTTTCCACGTGCTAGGTAGTGATTTTATAGATAGAAAATATCATTGAGATATTCCTAATGCAATTATTACACCCACATAATTAGTGTAATAAATATATAAGCCTGTCATGGAGACAGACTAATGCACTTGCCATGCTGTTATTTTACAGTGAATTCCCAATATTCTTGTCAGCTATTTGAGCACTCATCAAGCTAAAACGTTAACAACAACAAAAAATTGCTTTCAAATTAAAAGACCCCCAAGTATGAAACACTACTTATAAGAAATTTTAAACCCCATTTAATACTAAGGGCTAGGCTTCCTTTTGATCTCATACTACCCACGCGTTAGCATGTATGAACTACAGCTGCTTCTGTGCACGCTCCAGTGCTAACATCCGCAGTATCCCAGCGCTAGTGGAAACTCCAATGGGAATTTCCATGGTTGTTGGTGTGGTGCTCAAAACAAACACAAATCAATTCTCTCATTCAAGCAGTACCACTGCTTTGGAGTGGGATTTCTCAGTCTGAAGGCTACAGTCTCTTTTGATAGCTTTTTCAGACGCTGAGGCACCGATGTGTGAGAGGGCACTGATAAGGCCAACCAAGTCACAGTCAGATCCTCTTCTGGCTGTGGCTGGTAGCAATCGAAGAGGTTGCTGCCACCTTGTTGAGTTACCAGTGCTCCCACGGCCACTGCCTAGTACCTAGTCTAGTAACTCAGGTTAACCTGAACAGCTGCGCTTCACTACTGTGACAAACACTGAAGCAGGTTCGGTGTTGTCTTTAGAATAAATGAGTGGAAATGAGTGACTGTGGAAGGCTAGAAGCAGCTTCATGGGTGCTAAAGTACAGGCCTCTCAAGGAAACAACAAAATCACTGCTGTTGCGAAAGAAATACGCTGCCATCAGGAGATAAATAAACCTCCAGAGCACATGTAAAATTAAATTAAGGGTAAATTAATTTATGCTGTATCAATTCCTGAATCTAAGTAATGGTTCACCTACTCCAGGACTTGTAAAAATTATGGTAATGTAAATAATGATTGACAGTATTAATAAAATACAGTTATCTATGACAGCATGATGACCCAGGCAACAGGGTCTAGGTACTTAATGCAAATCATCGCAGAGACTGAATGCACTGATTTACCAGGCAGTGGCGACTGATAAAAGTATCTTTTCATATCTGTCCAAGAGGAAACACAGCACCTTTTATAAATAGTAACCAGCTAGACTTCAGTAACATGCAATAGGGACTTTATAGCAGTTAAAAAGGTGAAATACACAGAATTTGAGGTGAAAACACACAGAGGTATTCACACTGATCTCAATTTGCACAGTGCTGGATAATGCTGTTGTGCCTAAAGATCTGTAACAGTCAGGGTCCTTGAAACCAGGAGTATGCTGACAGCTTAGGACTGGTGTGCGTAGTACACCCTGTGGTGAGATCTTACCCGAAGATTTTTGACTCTAAGCAAGTTCTTAGCCTTATGACTCTGCCTGCTGAACCTCATGCTGTGCACTGTTTGAAGGTGTTACCTCCCCAGGTTGTCAGGTGTGTTACCCTGTTGCTCAGCCTTTCTCTTGCATAGCTTCTTCGTTCTTTTTTTTTTATTATTTTTTTCCTCTTTATGATACTTAGAGCAGTTTTTCTTAGCTATGGCTATACTTCCTGAGTGGTAAGTGCATTTAAGTGATTTTTTTTTGATTCTTGGGCATACTCTTTCAGGCTATGTCCATGTTTTCAAGGTATTTGCTACTGCCTTAAATTCCACATCATAACATGAGACACTCATTACAAAGCTTTTTTTTTTTTTTTTTTTTTTTTCTTCCCAAAGCAGGTTCTGGTAACAACTTGCCAAGCCTAACAGGTCCTGCTCCTTAGGCCTGACAAAGCTATCAGGACTGTGGTCTGTTACCAGCAATGGTGATACTATTTTTATTGGGCCACCAGTAGCTCAGGGAATCAAGACCCTGCACATTCTCTGTAAGTATGTAGGTTTTCATCAGTCCTGTTTCCTGTGTCAGCTGCCAAATTCTTTTTCCATTAAATGTAACATGATGGAGAAAGACCTGGGAAATCACAGACTCCAGCTGCTAGCTAACTCAGGCTCCACATCATGTACACACAGTCAGATAAACTACCAGCAAGACCCTAAGCTTTGGATAGCTGTTGCAGTCAAAAAGGGACAGCAGCCTCTAACATCCCTGTCTCTGCAGGGGCTTACATGTGCCTATCTTTTCAGCTTCTAGATGCGATGGGGTTACGTAAACAAGTTTGACTGCAGGTAAAGGTACACTGGAGACACAAATACTTTCCAATTATCTCCCCTAACATATTTTGGTTTCACTTAGTAACTTGTAAGACATGAAAACAATATACCGCCCTTTGGGAAACATGAAAGAGTAACATCACTGTAGTTACTAGGGAATCACCGGCAACAGAAGAGAACTGAGAAGGACAAAACCATATGGTGGAGATCAAGTTACTTGGAAAAGAAAATCCAGTTTTGAAAAACAAAAAAATAATCACTGTGTGCATTTGCCACCAAAAACTCTTTCTAACTTTTAGGCTCCATTTTACATCTCTTTCTAATCAATACGAGTTTTGGTATTTGCAAAGAAGAGGCTTGCGTGCCAACTAAGTCAGCACAAAAAAAAAAAAAAGGTAAGTGTGATATGCCAGTTTGAACACAGGACAATTACCCACCACAGAATGAGTCGTCCTAAGTTCCTGTGTGATTCAGCAGGGGGACAAAAACCACAGCTTTTTTTCTTTATTCTCTTTGCTCAAAGCTCAAATAAACAGTCATGAAAAACTTCGTCCTTAGCAGTTCACAGCATTTGGAGCTGCTCCCCAGTAATGCTAAGGCTCTCACAAGCCGTCAGAGCAGAACCTCACAGCCTACATGTAAATAAACCCTTGTCCCACCACAAACTGCGCAGAACTGTTTCACACTACAACCAATGACCACGAAAACAAAAATATGAGTACTTTACTTTCAATATATTCTGAGTAGAAAAGAGTAGTGAAACCAATACAACTCCGCAGCACAAGGTACATTTTCATGTGAGGCTCAGCACAACGTAGGTTGGGCTGCTGAATGAGAAGTTGAAACTAAAAATCCCTTTTATTTTATCAGCAAAGTACTAAACTAGATCTGGAGTCAAGGCAATAGTGAAAGTGAGCACTCAAGTGTATTTTTGGTTGTAAACAGCCATGCAAAAAATAGCAAGTGGTATTTTATCTCACGCCTCTACTTTTGAATGGCTCTCCTTGTAATGCAAGCAAGTTACTCTGTGCTGCCAAGAATACTGGATTCCTACTAGCAACAGTCAGCAGTTTCTTTTTGATTGCGAAAGCCCTAAGAGGCTTTGGCTGGCTAGCAGCTGCATGTCAGAGCCTGAGGTGGATGACGACAGCAGCAGCACCACCACCTGTGCGTGTAACACATGTACACATTCATACTCCACAGGAGGGAGAGGTGTCTCCCCTTTTTCCTTTGCACTGCAAATGCAGCCTGGCTGGCCTCTGCTCTGCTGTGCTTCCAGTAAGAAATTACTGTGAAGCCAAGTTTACTGTGGTGAAGAATTAAAGCATGATATTTGTTGAAAAAATTACACTGACAAAGCAGCCAAGTAGAACTTCTCAAAGCACTAGATGACAATCAGAAATGTGCGGTTCAGTTACATTGTACTACAGTGTTCAACAAATATTTGCATCCTCTTTGGCCAGAAAAAGACAGCCATGGTTACCACGCAAATGCTTTGCAAGCCCAGTTCATACTGATGGAAACGGCTGTAAGAAATCATAGAATCACAGATCATGTGACTAAGTGTCCAAACGTTTCTTAAGCTCCGACTGGCTTGGTGCAGTGACTACTTCCCTGAGGAGCCTATTCCAGTGTGCGACCACCCTCTTGGTGAAGAACCTCTTCCTCATGTCCAGCCTAAACTTCCCCTGCCTCATCTTGACACCATTCCCATGGGTCCTATCACTGGTGATTAAGGAGAATTGGTCGTGGCTTGCCCCTCCACTCCACCTCGTGAGGAAGCTGTAGACTGTGATGAGGTGCCTCCTCAGCCTCCTCTTTTCCAGGTTGAGCAGGCCAAGGAACCTCAGCCGCTCCTCATACATCTTTCCCTCTAGGCCCTTCACCACCTTCGTTGCCCTCCTCTGGACACTCTCCAACAGTTTTACATCCTTTTTGTACTGAGGTGCCCAGAACTGCACACAGTACTTGAAGTGAGGCCACAGCAGCACAAAGTAGGGAGTGACAATCACTTCCCTCAACTGACTAGCGATGCTGTGCTTGATGCACCCCAGGGTATGGTTGGCTCCCCTGGCTTAGGGCACACTGCTGGCTCATATTCAACTTGTTGTCAACCACAACCCCCAGAGCCCTCTCTGCAGGGCTGCTCTCCAGCATCTCGTCACCCAGTCTGTATATACGGCCAGGGTTGCCCCCTCCCAGCACTTGCTTTTGTTAAACTTCACGTGGTTGGTGATCTCCCAGCTCGCCAACCCGTTCAGATCTCTTTGCAAGGCCTTTCCACACTCAGCCGAGTCTACAACTCCTCCAAGTTTGGTGTCATCAGCAAATTTGCTCAAAACATCTTCTAGTCCTGCATCCAGATCATATATAAAAAAATTGAAGGGAACTGGCCCTAAAATGGATGCTTGCGGGATCTCACTAGTGACCATCCGCCATCCTGATGTGGCCCCATTTACCACAAACCTTTGAGCACTGCCTGTCAGCCAATTGCTCACCCATCGGATAATGTTTTTGTTAAGCTGTATGCTGGACATTTTATCCAGTAGGATCCTGTGGGAAACTGTGTCAAAAACTTTGCTGAAGTAAAAGAAGATCGCATCAGCTGGTTTCCCTTGGTCAACTAGATGGGTGATCTTATAAAAGGAAATCAAATCCGTCAAACAGGACCTACCCCTCATGAACCCATGTTGCCTGGGACCCATGACTGCATTGTCCCCAGGTGCACTTTAACAACTCCCAGGACAGACTTCTCCATAATTTTACCAGGCACTGACGTGAGACTGACAGGCCTTTAGTTGCCAGGGTCCTCTTTCCTGCCCTTCTTGAAAATTGTCACATTTGCCAGCTTCCACTCAGCTGGGACCTCTCCAGATTCACAAGATCATGGAAAAATAATTGAGAGAGGTCCCACAACGACATTAGCCAGCTCTCTAAGCACCCTGAGATGAATTCCATCCGGACCCATGGACTTGTATGGATCCAGGTGGAGCAGCAAATCCTGCACACATTCAGGGTTAGTTGGGAGTTTATCATTCCCACTGTCACGGTCCTCCAACTCAGGGCACCCAAGGACCTGAAGCCCATCACCAGTGTTGAAGACAGAGGGAAAGAAGGCATTACACGTCTCTGCTTTGCCTATGTCCTTGTCTGTGAGGTGACCATCCCCAACAAGTAGCAGACCTATGTTTTCTCTGGCCCTCCTTTTTCCATTCATATATTTTAAAAAGCCCTTTTTATTGTCTCCCACAGACCTGGCCAACTTCAACTGTAGTTGGGCTTTGACCCACACAAATTTTCTCCCTGCAAGCGTGAACAGTGTCCCTGTAGTCCTTCCACGTTTCCTGACCCTGCTTCTAGCAGCCATACATTCTTTTTTCACCTAAGCTCCAGAAGATCCTTGGTCAGCCAAGCCAGCCTTCTGCCCCACCTGCTTGACTTGTGATATTTTGGAATTGCCTGATCCTGTGCTTTTAGAAGGCAGGGCTTAAAGACTGACCAGCCCTGATGGACACCAGTGCCTTCAAAAGTAGTTTCCCAGGGGACCTTGCTAACTAGTTCCCTGAGCAGCCTGCAGTCTGCTCTCCCCATATGCAGGGCTGAAGTTTTGGTGGCAGTTTTCCTCCTGTCACCAAAAATTTTAAACTCAACTACTTCATGGTCACTATGACCAAGATGGCCACCAATTGCCACATCCCCCACAAGACCCTCTCTGTTCTCCAGCAACAGATCTAGGAGGGCACCTTTCCTAATTGCCTCCCTTAGCACCTGCAGGAAGAAGTTATCATAGAGGTGCTTTAGGAACCTCCAGGACATGCTTGGGCCAGCCACGTGGTGATCCCAGTTGATGCCTGGCAAGTTGAAGTCCCCCATAAGGACATGGGCAGTTGATCTCAAGGTATTTCTTAGTCCCTCAAAGAATAATTCATCGGTGTCATCATCCTGGCCAGGTGGTCTGTAACAGACTCCCACAACAACATCCCCTTTATTTGTTTCTCCCTTAATCCTTACCCAGAGGCTCTCAACTTTGCCACTACCAACAGGCTGCACACAGCCCAGCCCCTCCTTTACGTACAGCGCCACCGCACCGCCTCGCCAGCCCTGCCTGTCCCTCCCGAGGAGCCTGTAACCATCCATTGCAGCACACCAGTCACAGGACTCATCCCAACAGGTTTCGCTTACGCCGATGATGTCATAGCTGTGGGACTGGGCCAAGACTTCTAGCTCATCCACTTTATTCCTCATACTGCATGCGTTTGCATAGAAGCACTTCAAATGTGCTTTACTGGATGCAGCACCTCTTGGAGCAGACTGGAGGACCTCACTGGCCCACGGTCCCTTTGATTCTAGCACACCATCCCTTAGCTTATCACTGGCGTGCCTGGTTTTATCCCTTTCCCCCTTCAACTCTAGTTTAAAGCCCTGTCTATCAGCCCCAATAACTCCTGGGCAAAAACCCTTGTTCCCCTCTGACAGAGGTGCATCCCATCTGGTGCCAGCAGGCCTGGTGTCACGTAGACCTTGCTGTGATCAACAAGCCCAAAGTTCTGCCGGTTGCACCAGCCCCAAGGTCACGTATTAATGTGACAAGTCTGCTTGTCTACATCAATCCCCCCTATTGGAAGGACAGAGGCAAACACGACCTGTGCCCCTGAACCTTTAACTAGTCACCCTAAATACCTGAAATCCCTTTTGATTGCTTTCAGACTTCCCCTTGCTACGTCATCAGTACCAGCCTGAAAAAACAGTAGCAGGCAGTAGTCGGTGAGCTGTACCAGGCGAGTGACTTTCTTAGCAATGTCTCTCACCCAAGCCCCAGGGAGGCAACAGAACTCCCTGTGGGTTGGGTCCAGTTGGCGTATTGGGCCCTCTGTCCCTTTCAGGAGGGAGACCCCCGTGACAGTAACCCTTCTTTCTTTCCTGACAGAAGATGTTGCAATGCAGGGGGTAGGAGGCTGCCTTGCCTTAGGCACCCTCTCCAAGTGGGACGGGCTTGCGTCTATATTGTTGTTTTGCCTGTCACGTTCTAGAGCTTCATACCTGTTATCTATGGGTAGATGGGAAGGTGAGGTGGGCAGGGACAGGGCTCATCTACCACCCTGAGCAGAAACCTGCCTCCACTCCCCCCCTTGGTCTAGGTCCCCTCCTACTGCCTGGCGGGATGAGGGAAATTTTGTCTTGTTTAGCAGGAGACACTTGTGCTGTGGCTGGCTTGTGAGTCTGTCTCAGGGTGGATAGAGTACACTTCCACCAGTCAACTTCCCTCTCTGACTCCCTGATGCTCCTCAGCATCACCTCCTCCTGAAGCTCTGCCACCAGGCTGAGCAATTCTTCAACCTGGGCACACTTCCCACAGGCATACCCACCGCTGCTGCTGTTGGATACTGACAGAAGACTCGGGCACACCCTGCATACCAAGACCTGGATGGCCACGTGTTTCCCTGAAACCTCCGTCTGGGTAGCCACATCGGTAGCTGAGAGGCCACAAGAGATGCAGAGGCCATGGCTTTCTGCCGGGTGGATACCATGGCCGGGCTCTTCACAAGCAGGTTACAAGCACCGTTGGGAAAGACCGCTGCCAACAGAGCGGCGAGGGGCCCGCCCTGCTCACCCTACCTGTGCCAACTGCTGCACCTGGCCCTGTTCACCCTGCTCCCTAGGGGCTGCCTTTGAACGCCATGGGAGGGGGCGCTGCGGGCTCCACCAACACGTCAGCCTCTCTCAGGAAGGCTGCCGGGCCCTGGCGGCTCCCTTGGCTGCTTCGAGCAGCCTCGATGTCAGAAAAAAAG
Organism: Heteronetta atricapilla; assembly: GCA_011075105.1. Taxonomy (NCBI): domain Eukaryota; kingdom Metazoa; phylum Chordata; class Aves; order Anseriformes; family Anatidae; genus Heteronetta; species Heteronetta atricapilla. Next base: position 52,329,216 of record CM021763.1, on the reverse strand, counting down.
CCCTGCCCACCTCGATCCCCCCCTCCGCTGTAGAACGGGTCTGCCCTGGAGACATGGGGCCCATTACCTTTGTTCACCTGTATAGCTGCCTCAGCTTTAAGTGTTCCTTGTGACTGGGCTCTCTTCACTGCCTAAGGAATATTAGGGAAACAGAGGTTAATAACTCATCGCACAGGCACAGGAACTATTAAAAGTGGCGCTAGCAGAGGTCAGGCGCTACACTGTCCCTTTCTTTTCTCCATTTTGAGGAAACAACTCACCTGGGCTGGGTATCTGTGCACCTGGATTTAGTTAACGTGGGATGCTAACGCTGGGAAGTCGACAGAAACTTCTGGAAAGCCTCACTAACACCTCACAAACACCACCCGTAAAACCTGCGATAAGAAGAACCAGCCTGCTTTCCTGAAGAGAGCGCACGGTAGGGCTCGTCACGAACATACGCCCTTCAATTTAAACACGCAGAAAAGACACCAGTCTTTAAAAAGTCTGTCACGCAGACAGGAGCACACGACACTCCCGGCCCCACACGCCAACCGACGACGGCCCGCCGCTAACTGCCACCACCCCCACCCTCCACCACGCATGCGTCACCTGTGGCGGGCAAACTCCGGCGCCACCCAGCCGGGCCGCCCGCGCATGCGCGCCGTCTTCCCCCTCCCTTCCCTCCCTCCCCAGCAACACAGTGCGCAGGCGCACTCTGCCCTCCCTCCCTCCCCTCCCCCCCCCCCCCCCCCACCCCCGCCTCGGCCGCGGCGCCCCCCACCCCCCCCCCCGTCCCCCCTTCCCCCCCCCCCCCCCCCCCCCCCCCCCCCAACGGTGTTCAACCGCCGCTCCGAGCCGTTAGCGCCGCCTCACGCTGCTCCTCCGCAGGGGGGAGACCCCGCGGGAAGGCTCGGCTCGGCTCGGCTCGGCTCGGCTGCCGGGCGGCCCGCCGCCGCCATGCAGATCACGCTGAAGACGCTGCAGCAGCAGACCTTCCGCATCGACATCGACCCCGAGGAGACGGTAAGGGAGCGGGGCGCGGTGCGGGGGGGGAGGGTCGGGGCTCGCTCCTCACACGGAGGGGGCTGAGGGGCCGTGCCTGGCACGGCGAGGAGCGGCGGGGACGGGGCCCGAGCGCCCGCCACCGGCCGCGGGGTTGTGGTGGCGGCTGTGGGGGAGTAGCCGCGGCGGGAGGCGGGGGGGTGAGGTGTGTGGTGAAGGGGGGTGGGCTGTGAGCGCGGGGAGAGCGCGGGTGGGCGCTCCCGGGGTCCTGCGCATCGCCTCCGGGCCGGTGTTGTGTCTCCTGCAGGCTGACCTCTGGGTGACGGGGGGGGCTGGGGGGTTGTTAGAAACTGGCCTCCCGAGTTGGCAGGTGGCACGGGCTGTACGGCTCCTCCCTGCCTGCGGGGCTGGGGGAGGGGGCGAGCAGGCGTTTTGGCCGCAGCTGAGGCTTTTTTTGGGGAGTCTTCAGGCAAATGTTGAGCTCTGAGGGGGGGTAGGGGGGCTCTGAGAGGGACCGCATGGCCAGACAGTGCCTTGTCACTTGTCTGAGTGGATAGCTGCCTCACATAGCCAAGTACGGACATCCTCGTGGCCTTCTTCGCAGTGGCGTGGCGAGTTCAGCTTCTGGAGGTGTCTGCAGCAGCCTTGCACGTGGCAGCTGGGCAGCTAAGCTGTGCAAACTCTGGTACAGTGTGCCCGTTTTTTATTAATCTTATCCTCTTCCCCGTCTGATTAAAACTGTCAAGGAGGGCAGCTAAAACTGGACTAAGAGCTCATCTGGTCGAACAGCGTGACAGAGGGAGGTGGCAAAGTGTCTCACTGGAGCATGTGTTAGAAACCTCCAAGGATTTAAAACATCATTCTTTGCTTATTACCGAGAAAAGTTCTCTTTTAGTCTTCTGTTCTCTGTTTTGAGTAAGGTCCTGGAAAATAAAGCAGGGGGAGGACCAAAAGAATGTTGCCAGTCAGACATGCTTGCCAGCCTGTGAGACAGCAAAATGCATTAGCCAAAAGCTGGATTGTGGGAAACTAACATGCAGTCTGGTTGTAGATGTAGTTGCTACAGTAGTTCAGTATCTGACACAAGAATGTCTCTCACAAGCCTAATAGTTGAGGTCTTGGCTAGGAATAGAAGAAATGTGGTTAAGATTTGGGAACTTTGTATTAAAGTATGTGGTATGAAGCCATGATTCTGTTAACTGTAGAGGTGTGGGGGTGAAAATCTATTTAAACTTTCTTGGACAAATTTTTGGAAAATTAAATTACTGTAGGAAGTGTTGTAAATACTAGATCTTAAAGGGGAGAACACTTTTGAGCCCTCAGTTGAGGAAAACTCTTTCAAATATAGTTTGTTTACCAAACGTTTGGAAGTTCTTGGTCAGATTTTTGAAAAATATTATTTTTTGATAATTGCTCTGGTTTCTTAGATTAATTTTCTATCGTTGTGAAACAGATGTGTGTGTTGTGGGGAGTTGGGGAGATGTTGCTTTTAGTGTTCAAACTACAGATACACGTTTCGCTGCTAGAGGTAGTCTTGTTTACTTGGAGCTTTGCCCTATACTGTGACAAGGCCAAAAATGATCTAGTTGTAATAGGCCCAGGAAACCTGTTGCTCTAAAATTGGCTTCTGTTTCTCGCACTTTCTCCCTTTATTCTCAATCAAAAAGGAATCTAAAGAGACTTGATGTTACAGTACAAGGTAGTATTATAACTAGAATTTATGCTTGTAACTGAAAACTAATAGTAAGGAAAATATTTAAATATTCCTTCTGGAGGAAATGTGAAGAAACACACTTCCTAATAACTAATTAGACTTGTTACAGCTAATACAGAAGCAGATGATTATTTTCTGCTTTATCAGTTTTTTATAGTTCAAAACATATTTTTAATATTGTGACTTAGTTTTCTGTTTAATTGTGTTTGAAAGCGTTAGCCTACCGGGTATTTTTACTGAATAAAAAACAGACTCAAAGAGTGAATTATTTGTGCTGGTGGAATTGCTAGTGCTAGGCAAAAGACTCTGTAGTGTGTAAAAATAAATGTTGTACTCATCATGCTCAGTACAGAAGATGGATTTACCAGCTGTAATCATTCTAGTGTTCTGCACCAAACAGTTCAGTACTCGAGCATTCAGACTTACCCAGGGTAAATGAAAGTGTGTATTTATCTACACAAGCTCATTCTCATGCCTGTTAATTTTAATTGTTTGTGAGAGAATAAGCATGTTAAGCTATGTGTTAAAAGCAAATGGTGATGCAGACCTGTATAGCTACGTCTCTTGTCTGAGGTCATGCCACTGACGCGTTAGGCTTCTAAATCTAGTGCTTGGTTTGTAGGTATCACTACGTAGATGTGAAATAAGTTTAAAAAAAACTCTGCATTTTTAACTTCTGTTATAAAGTGAAATAACAGTTTTAAGTAAGACTGTCCTATTTCTTTTTCAGTTTCCCTGTGCTGTTAACACTAACATCCTCATTGTCAAAATGCAGAGGAGTTGAAGGAACATTCAGGATGTCAGGAGTGAGTCCTTTGACATCCTCTACTTCATGTAATACGGTCTTTCACATTTCACTGTGCTACCGCAGTGAAATGCCTGCTTGTTTAACACAGTGTCAGCAGTACGCTTAGTTATGGAAGTCTGACCTTCTGTGTGCTGATATATCCTTAATATGCCTATACTTTATTGTTAAGCGTGTGTGTGGACTTCTGGATGCACACGTAATACACTCCCTGTGCAGGAAGGTCCTGTTATTTAAGTTTAGGAATGTAGGGTAGGTACTGTTGTAAGCCATGTTAATTGTCTGGGGAGTGTGCTCCAGCAAAAATGAATTACAAATGAATCAGGATCCAAGCAACATGTACAGAATATGTGAGGTGTGACATACGTTTCTGTTCTATGGATTAAATTGGCATTCTTCAGGGAAAAAACAGATAACTGCTTTTACAGAGATTTTTCAAATAAAATGTTTTAGCAAAGAATTTTCTCATTTGTGGGGGGTTTAGAAAACATTCTGGTTATGTAACAACAAGGTGGTACATACAAAGGAGGTACCTTTACATTTGTGGGGGACATCTGGGATAAAGCATAAGCTGCTTTAATTCTGTTCAAAGAGTACAACGATAAATTTATGAACTACTGCAGAAACTGTCATCTGAATAGTTAAAGCATGATTTCTGAACTCATACAAAAGTGAATACTCTTCCTGAACCCTCACAAAAAAGTTTGGTTAGTTTCATCTGATTGTATCTATTCAGTATATGGAGAGCTATGCTAAAGCATCTTTAAAAAAAATTATATATATATATATATTAAAACCCTGTGCGACTTTGAAACATACTTTGCATTCATTTTTATTCTCTCTGGGACAAGGAAAGATACTTGGAAACAAAGATGGCATTGTTGTAAAATGTGTGGGCAAAGGGTGACTGAAGTCCCTTGGTTTGTTCAGCCTAGAGCAGAGCAGGCCGAGGGGAGGCCTCATGGCAGCCTACAGGTCCCTTACAAGGGGAGTGGAGGGGCAGGCGCTGAGCTCTGCTCTCTGGGGACAGCGATAGGACCCGAGGGAACGGCATGGAGCTGGGACAGGGGAGGGTCAGGCTGGGGGTTAGGGAAAGGTTCTGCACCCAGAGGGTGGTCGGGCACTGGGACAGGTTACCCAGGGTTATGGTCGCACTACCAAGCCTGCCAGATTTCAAGCAGCATTTGGACAGTGCTCTCAGACATAGGGGCTGAGTTTTGGGTGGTCCTTTGTAGTACCAGGAGTTGATGATTCTTGAGGGTCTCTTCCAACTTGTGATATTCTCCAATTCTGGGTATTGATTATGTTTCTTGGAGCTCTCCTGATAACCTGTGGGCTTCTGTTAGAATTACGCCTGTTGATGTAGCATCCTTGAATAAAGAATAAAGGTTAACAGTGTTGAGTATATGAGTCAATTAATTTTAAGTAGTACTACTTTTTCTCATAAAGTGATTTTTCTGTCATACAGAAATAATAGGTTTGGTTTTGCTGAATATGCAGTTTCCTGTATTTATTAGCTTTAGAAAGAGCTCTGCAATAGCAAGAGAGTATTTCAGGGTGAAACGGTAAAATTAGACTCCTGTAAACCTTGAAGAAATGTGAATTTATTCTGACAATCCCTTTCTATGTGTGTTTCAGTGTTGGTTAATCCTGCAGACATCTCTGATGAGAGCATTTTTGTATTTCCCTGACAATTTACAACCTTAGTGGTTGGTTAGAGGAAAACTGCTCTCATGATCTTTTCCAAAATCCAGAAATACCCATCCAAAATAGAGATGTCTTTCTGTCTCCCCAGCTCCTGATATTTTAATTCCTCTTTGAATTTACAGAAGGTATCCTTCTATTCTTCCTGAAGATTGTTGCGTTGTTCTTGTCTACTTCTATTTTATATGCAGTTGCAGAAAGTGTGAATTTGAAGGCCTTGCACTTGCTGCTTGAGGTTTGATAGATGACTCTGCAAAAACAGTAGCTTCAGAGATTACCAGAGTAAGTGTTAGGGATTACCTGCAAATTTTTTCATTATTTCAATACTTTCTTTACAGATGATAGCATTTTAAAGTTATGTTCTTGTAATACATGCTTATTTTAAGTGTTCTTTTTTCTGCAGTTGCTTCTCTTCTATGGTTAATCTCTTTCATTCCATGTTTCATGGCTAGAGTTAGAATTTTCAAGCAAAGGAAGTTCTCAGTCTTGGCTGAAGAAGGTCTAGGTTGTCACATCTTCAAGAATATTTTCTTATGGTTCTGGTATAATTTCCAAAGAATTATAGGATGGCCTACATTCTTTAAAATATAATGAACAATAAGTTATAGTGGCATAAATTATGAATACAACTAAGTTTATTCATATTAGAATGTGTTTTTCTCTGTTAACTATTTTTTTGTATGTGTTATTTCTGTGGTCATAAGTTTACAGTTTTATTTTGGAATGTTCTTCTCCAGTTTAACTGCCAGCAAGAAAAAATTACTTTGGTACTTTAATAATAATTTGTCAATATTATGTGCTATATTTCTCAACAGTCCAAACTTTCTTCCAACACTATTTCCAAGGTGGCCACTGAGTGAACTGACAAGTTAAATATACAGGTTGTATATAAAATTCTGTATGTAACTGCAAAACAGGCTTTAAATATGATTAGTAAGCCAAGCTGTCTGCACTTGATATGGATAACAACAGGCTATGAAAGTGTTCCCTTTGTAGTCTGTGGTCGGTGGAGGGGTGGACATGTATAGGTTAATTAAAAAATAGCATGACCAAGCTATTGTGCTACATTGTAAAATCTTATTGCTGCCCTCCTGCATACATACTAGCAGGTCTTTTGGAAGTATTTTCATTGTGTTTCTGAAGCACAACAAAATGCTTTCCTGAAGGGAAATGTATATATCTATTTAAACACAGGACTAAAGGATGTGGCTGCCAATGTCTTCTCCGGCCAAGGGTGACAGGATACTTAGATTGAGCAGACTTATTGAAACAAACCTGTTTTTATCTTACAGGACATGGTGAGGGGCAGCATGTCTCATCCGGGCCCTGTCAGAACCAGGCAGAGGCCTCACAGGCTCTCCTTTTTGCATGCTGCTCTGCAGGAAGCAAAAGTGAACGCGGAAAGCAGAGGAAAGGGCTGGTGGCTGCTATAGGTGTACTGAGTCAAAGTGTAGTATAAATGCTAACATCTCTTCCTGTTTCTTGTCATTCCCTGTACAAGGGAAAGAGTAGACTCAGGAAGGGAAGAGAAGTGCAGCTGAAATACTTTTCTTCCATTCCCCCAGCTTAAATGCCTGGGCTTCATACCTCATATTTCTAATTGTTTTTTTGGTGTCCAAAATGAAGGCCATTACAACGTACCTAAATAAAGCTTGTTTTATTCTTCCAATTGGTTTGTCAGTATGCAGAATTAAAAGTTCTGTTTTTTAAAAAAAATACCTTATTACCTAAAATTATCAGTTTTCCTCATCTCAGAAACTGTTCAAATAGAGTGAAAGCAATAGAACCAGTTTGAGGAGAATATACTTGTTCATGCTAATCAGCGTGACCATGGAAGAGTCGCTGCTTAGAGAATATAAGTTTTCTCCTTAAGTCAAGCCCATGTGAGTTCATAGGGAGCGCTGAGATCTGTCAAAAGCCACATCTTTCTACTGTTTTTGTAATATACTGACAGCTGAGCATTTTTTCTGTTGCTTAAAGCTCTGCTTTATGTTGAAATCTATTCATGTATCACTACAAAACTTCATGTGTACAGCCATTTCAGTCGTTATTTAGCATCAGAATATTGACCCTCATGTCTCAGTTTTTTAAACAGTGTTCAAGTCAATTTTGAAATGCAGGATAGAAGTGCCTAGAGGCCAACTTTGAGATTAGAAATTCATTTTGTTGATCTCCAGGCAGTGCGTAACAGCAACTACTCTACTGATAAATTTCACCTAGATGTAAATGAACTCAGTTTTGGAGAGGAAACTAGAAAGGCAGAGGTAATTGCGTAGTACGTAAAATGGCAAAACTAAATTTGGATTTTTACTTTGCCAGTTCTAGGCTGTTCATCTACTAGGCCGTGCTTTCTTTGTATGCAGACTTTAACATCACACATGCAAATGGCAAATATGGTAGTTTATGAATGCTTTATATTGCCTGTGAGGCTGTTTTAAAATATTGGCATAATTCTTTAAATGCCTTTTTTCTTGAGTACATTCTGGTTTTTTTTTTTCAACTGCTCATTAAAAGATGAATTGAACAGATTCACAGGACTCTTCCTCTCCTATGGTCCTTCTCAGTTACTGCATCTGTTATACCTCTGGAACCCAATGCCGGGCAGTAATCTGTTCTTGCAACTCTAAGGGTGGTTTCCTGACCATTGAATGTCCCATTAAGGAAAAACATATGAGAGATTTCTGTAAGTGTAGGTTTACAACAACAAAACCTGCTTTTATTATTCACAGGGAAAGTTGGGACCAAATGTGGTCTTAGCAATGAAGCTACTGTAAAACCTTTAGTTACTAGATATGAAGCATCTTATGCCCCAGACATTTCAGTAACAGGCAAAATGTTTGCCATTAATGTGTGATCATGGAGTTTGATTAAGGGTTTTAAAATCTGTGACACAAATCAGTTTGTTGCTTCATTATCTGGATTATTGTTGGATACAACGTTATCCTCAACTGATTGAGCACCATCCATATGGCAATACAGCATGTGGTATATGTGTTTCCAGTGGCAGTGGGAGTGAAAACTTGGGAACAATAGCCCGAGCTCTAAGCAGAAGTTTTCAGAGTAGCCTCCACATGTCTTAGCTCAGGAGTTGAGAAGAGGAAAGTCCTTTGGACTGAAAGCTTTTGACCGTGTCTAAAAGATGACTGTTTCTCCAGTCTGGGATAAACTTGTTAGTCTATTTTAGAACAGTTGAAGACTGATAGAGGAATTGCAGAGGGATTAAAGACCTCCCCCGCCCCGCCCCCGTTTGAGTTTGTTCATTCTCAAAACATTTGAATTGTAGGCAGTTGGGTAGTGAAGGTCTCTATAAGTTAGTCTTGGGATTCACCTATTTATAGTATTTTTATTAATTTGATAAGAATAATACACTTGAGTACAAAAGCTATAGAAACATGATGGAATAAAAGGGATTCTGATTGGAGGGCCTGTTGTTTGGAAATGTCTATCCAAAAGATGAAGCCTTCAAGCTTATAAATCCTGGAATTTCCAGGAAGAGTAGCAGTGCTACTGTTCTACATGTTTGCTGGCCACCCATTTCCAGGAGGAATGAATTTCCACTGGTACAGCAAAGAGATGCTGTGATGGTGCGGAAGACTGAGACTATCAAGTGAAAGTAAGCTAATGGGCCCAGGCTAGCTTAGATTATGAGCTGGGAGGAGGATTTGGTAGTGCTAAGTACAGTGGTACGCACCAAGGGAGGTGGAAGGGTTATTCATGCTTAAATTGTAACACTGGCACAGAAACAGAAGAGTATTAATAGTCAGTGAATTAATTTGGGCTGGAAATCAGCAAAAAGGCTTTGAACATCAGAAGCAACTTCATAGCAACCCTGTAGTGCAAGAGGTAGCAAAAAAACCTTACTTGTCTTCATATCCACTAATCTGTGGATTGGATTCCTGATGAAGATTGTGGTGTGGAAGGAGGAGAGTATATGGTTTAATGCAGTAAGGTGTCTGGTTTGGTTCTGTATAGTTTCTCTATTGATCTCAAGAAATTAAGAAGCTTTATTTTGCCTGTGTAGTTAAAAATGACAAGTATACTGGTGGCTTTTTTAGTGGAAATTAAAAACTGTGACTTTATCTCACCTGATTTTTCCTTGTCTGTTTTGGCATAGTGTATAAGGTAAGAGAAGTTGAAATTGGTGTGTGAGAGAGAAGGGAGTGAGTTTGTTCAGTACACTTGAGTTATGTGAAATGCTTGCCCGGAAGGAACCCAGCATGTCCCACTTACTTAGATGGCTAAAATAACTGTAAAGAACAGCTGGGCATCTTAGCACTATCAGTTTAATGTAATCTGTTTTGAGGATGCCCATCTGGGATGCACTCGGGGACTGGTATTTCTTTGGAAGACCTGTTTTGCAGTTACAAGTCCATCACCTGTGACTCTTAATTAAACAGATTGCAAGACAGCTATTCTTAAGGGCATTGTGTTCAGTATTCTCTGACTAGTAAGGATAGTCACACATCTGAAATTCACAGGGGGCAGAAAAAAAATTAGCTCATTTGTAAATTGGCTATCGTAGTGTAGAAGTGTTCTTTTTCCAGAACTTTAGGGTACGGTTTCCAGCACAGCTCCCAGAAGCAGCCAACGGATGCTACAGTCTTTGGCTCTGCTTTGGGAAGTGTCAGGAAACTTCAGGACCTTCTGGGTTTAAGGTCCAGGAACACTCAGGAAAGCCTGGCAGCCCTCTGAGGACCTTGAGGGTGCCTGCTGCTGTTAGGCCAGGACAAAGGTGAGGGAAACCAGTAAAGGTGTGAGCCCAGGGAATCTCTAATGGCCCCTGACAAGCTCAGAGGCTTCTAAAAAGTGTGAATTGCAAGTCCTTGAGCTAGGATGCCAGCAGCCTGTGCTGCGTCTGCCCTCTGATTAAGGAGTGTCAGGCACCCTTTTCACCCTTACTGTTAAGTAAGTGCCTGTATAGTAACACATGTGGTACGGGGAATAAACAAGATGAATTAGAGAAGTGTATCTGCTTGCAGGGCTATGGTCTTACTGGCACCATGGAGATGTGGTGGGATGGCTCCCATCACTGAAGTGTTGTAATGGAAAGGTAGGTGATCTTTAGGAACGACAGGCTGAAGAGTTGAGATGATGTTGTCAGTGACCGAATGCATTGCACAGAGCCGCACCTGGGGGTGGATGACCAGATGTTCATGGCTTAGCATTAGAGGGAAGACAGGGCTAGGTGACATTATAGTGGGGGTCTGCTACTGGCCACCTGACCAGGAAGAACGAGAGATGGTGCATAAGACCCTCTACAGTCAGGTAGGAGCAGCCTCACATTCTCTACTCCTCATGGGGGACATCCACCATTAAGAATACTTTTTTTTTTTTTTTTTTAAAGTATCGACTTGGTAGAGTACCATGGGATAAAGCCCTGGAGGGGAAAGGGGCCCAAGAAAGCTGGCTAGCATTCAAAGATCACCTGCAAGCTCAGGAGTGATGCATTCTAACAAAGAGGAAGTCAGGTAAAAATACCAGGAGGCCTGCATGGATGAACAAGGATCTCCTGACCAAACTCAGACACAAGAAGGAAACTACAGAGAGTGGAAGCAAGGATAGGTAGCCTGGGAGGAATACAGACCCATTGTCTGAACAGCCAGGGATCAAGTTAGGAAAGCTAAAGCCCAGATGGAATTTAATCTGGCCAAGGACATCAAGGGCAACAACAATTCTACAAGTACCTCAATGACAAAAGGAATACAAGGGAAAATATGGGCCCTCTCCTGAAGGAAACAGGAGACCTGGTTATCTGGGGCAGTGCGAAGGCCAGGTTACTCCATGCTGCTTGCAGTGCAGGCAGGCGATGTTATGGTTCTCAAGGCCAGGGAATACTTGGGCAGATTGACCATTCCTAAAACCATGGGCCCCGATGGGTTGCACCCATGCATGCTGAAGGAGCTGGCAGATGTGATTGTGAGGCTGTTTTCTTTAAATGTTTGATCACAGGAACTGTGAGAAGTGCCTGAAGACTGCAGGAAAGCAAATGTCTTGCCTTATTTTCAGACAATGCATGAGAGAGGACCCAGGGAACTACCGGTTGTTCAGCTATACCTTGATCCCTCGCAAGGTGATGCTTAGTCACCTCAGCTTAATCTGGAAACGATTTCAGGCACATGAAGGGGCAGAAAATCAAGACCAATCAGCATGGATTCACGAGGGGGAATTCATGACTAACTGTACTGGTTTTGGTTGGGACAGAGTTAATTTTCTTTATAGAGGCTCAGATAATGCTGTGTTTTGGTTTGTGAACAAAAACAGTGGTGATAACACACTGTTGGTGTTAGTTGTTACAGAGCAGTGCTTACATAGAGCCATGGACTTTTCTGCTTCTCGTGCTTTCCTGCCAGCAAGGAGGCTGGGGGTGCACAAGAAGAAATTGGTAGGTGACACAGCCAGGAGAGCTGACCCAGATTGCCAAAGGGATGTCCCATGCCTTGTGGTGCCATGGTCAGCAGTAAAAGCTGGGGTAAAGAAGGAGGAAGGGGAGGTTGTTTATAGTGATGATGCTTGTTTTCCCAAGAAACTGCTACTCTTGATGAGCTCTGCTTTGCTTGAAGTGGCCAAACACCTGCCTGCCAATGGAAAGCAGCAAGTGAATTATTTGTTTTGCTTTGCGTGCACATGTGGCTTTTGCTTTACCTAGTAAACTGTCTGTATCTCAAGCCATGAGTTATTGCATTTTTACCTTTTTGATTCTCTCCCTCATCCAACCTGGGAGAGTGAGCGAGCAGCTGTGTGGCGCTGAGCTGCTTGCTGGGGTTAAACCAGAACATGGACTACGCTGGCAAGATTCTATAATGAAATCACCAATTTGATAGATGCGGGGGAGGCAATGGACGTTGCCTACTTGGGCTTCAGTAAGGCCTTTTGCGTTGCCCCTCATAAAACCAGCTGAAGGGCCCGTACCAGCAGGTTGTAGTCAGTGGTGCGAACTGTAGGTGTAGGCCAGTAAGAGGTGGAGTACTGGGTCCGTCTTGTTTAGCATCTTCATTAACAACCTAGATAATGGGGTGGAGTGCACCCTCAGTAAATTCATAGATGACACGAAGACACGGAACTTGGGGAAGTGGCTGACTTACTAGAGGGTCTCAGAGCCATCCAGAGGGACCTTAACAGGCTGGAGGAATGGCCTGGCTTGCTGAATCTCATGCAGTTCAATGTGGAGAATTGCAGTCCTGCCCCTGGGGAGGAGCAACCCCAGGCACCAGGACATGTTGGGGGGTCACCCAGCTGAAAAGCAGCTCTGCATAAATGGACCAGGGTGAGCTGCTGGGCACCGAGTTGAGCATGAGTCAGCAATGTGCCCTTGCCAGTAAGAAAGCTATCATTATTCTCGGCTGCATTAGGCAAAATACAGACATCAGGGCAAGAGAGGAGATCCTCCCCCTCTACTCAGCATTGGTGAGGCCACACCTGTAGTACTGTGTCCAGTTGTGGGCCCTCCAGTACAAGAGAGACCTGGGCATACTGGAGAGTCCAGCGCATGGTTACCGATATGATCAAGGGACTGGAACACAGAATCATGGACTCAGAATGATTTGGGTTGAAAGGGACCCTAAAGATTAACTAATTCCAACCCTCTGCCATGGGCAGGGACACCTTCCACTAGGCCATGTTTCTCAAAGCCGCATGCAGCCTGGCCTTAAATGCTTCATGTTGAGCTTCTCGTCAACCAGCACACCTAGGTTCTTCTCCTCAGAGCTGCTCGCAATCCATTCTCCACCCAACCAGTTCCAGTTTCCCTGGAACCTTCTTTTCTCCAGGCTGAACAACCCTGGCTCCCTCAGCCTGACTTCACAGAAGTGCTCCAGCCCCTTGATCATCTTTGTGGTCCTTCTTGTGCTGGGATTCCCAAAGCACCTCTCCTGGGACTATGCAACAGTTACAGTGCTACAGAATAAAGAGAATCCATATTCTATGAAAACGTCTTTAAGAATAAGCATAAATTCAAAGAATGCTTAAGGTTGGAACATGTCTCTGGAGGTCATCTGGTCTAACCACCCTGCTCAAGCAGGGACAACCAGATCAGGTTCCCCAGGACCATGTCCAGGCAGCTTTTGAAGATCTCCAAGGAGGGATACTCCACCCCCCACATGGTAAAGAATTCCTTCCTGATGTTCAGGGGGAACCTCCTGTGTTTAGGTTTGTGCCCCTTGTGTATTGTCTTGGCACTGAGCATCACTGAAAACAATTCACGTTCGTGGGGGTCCAGAGGAGGGCCATGAAAATATGCACAGTACTGGAGCACCTCTTCTGTGAATAAAGGTGGAGTGGGTTGGGTTTCTTCACTGTGGAGAAGGCTCCAGGGAGACCTTATTGCAGCCTTTCAATACTTAAAGGAGGCTTCTAACAAAGACCAAGAAAGACTTGTTGCCCAGGCTTGTAGCAACAGAACAGGGGGCAAGAGTTTTAAACTGAAAGAGGGTAGATTTAGACTGGATGTAATGAAGAAACATTTCACTATGAGGGTGGTGAGACTTTGGAACAGGACAGTGGGCAGTAGCCCAGAGAAGTCGTGGACACCCTGTCACTGGAAGTGTTCAGAGTGAGGTTGGATGGGCCTTTGGGCCACCTAATCTAATGGAAAATATTCCTGCCTGTGGCAGGAGTTTTGACCAAATGATCCTTCAAGGTCCCATCCAACCCAAATCACTCTATTATTCAAGCTGGTAGTTAGGAGCTGGCTTAAGTATAAAAGTTCATTTATTTTTTTCCATTGAAAAGATATGACTACTTAATTCATCTGAGATACAATAGGGTTTCCCTTATATAAATTACTCTTCTCTGTAAACAGTTGCTGTGTTTGGAAATGTAAGGACGTATTTGGAAATGTATCTTCTGGAAGTTACTTGTGTATATGTTACATTTCCAATTTAATAGGAACAACCTGAACCACATTCTAGAATTTCTTAATTTATAATGTGGAGCTCACCATGTGTCAGGTTACTGTGAATCAACATACCACATGAGATATCTTTGCATGGCAAAAGTTTTCCTTTAGGCTAGAGTACATGTCCTGTTAAATGAGAAGGTTAACTTAATGTTCTTTGCCTTTGCAAATGACAGTGTCTATGCATATAGTTAGCAAATTACTGTAAATTAGTTGAGCTATGTTAAGCTTAAATTTGTTTTAGGTCTGTGTAAACTGTTTGTCAGCTGGAGAAGTGTCAGAGGTCTGAAGCAATTTGTGTTTGAATTCAGTATATTATGTGTTCCTAGAATGATTGACATATTTAGCAAGTACAGAAAATACAGGAGATCTGTATTGGAAACAGTAACAGCCTTCTCTCTTTGATTCATTTTTCTTTTTCTAATTCCTATAAGAAGCCAGTCATAGCCACTGTATTGGCAGGTTCTAGCCAAACACGTTGTTTTGTCCTACCCAGTGTGCCACTGATTCTGTGAGAGCTGGCTGTAGAAGACCTCTAGGGATGCTTGAGGCTAAGCTTGCACAGCTGGAGTTACCACACTCCAACCTCATGCAGGTGGCATCACCGTACTTGGTGTTCTGCTCCTTCTGACCATTGACAGCCCCGCTCCTGTCAGACAGCAAAGGGGAAGCAGTGGTAATTTCTTGCGTGTAGCTTTGTATTGTTAGTTGTATTAATAGTCACTATTTCACATAGGCAATAAATACCCAAACGCCTTAACACAATGCAATTATTCTGTGTTAATGTGTTTTGTTTGTCCTGACTGTAGCCGTGACATTAACAATAATAAAAACTTACAGAAAGCCAGGAGACATCTGAAAACAGTAGCTTGATAGAGTGCAGAGACCGGGAAAAAAGCCTTCGTTTTCAATGCCGAAATAGATAGTACTTGCTGATCACACTGCAGTCTTGGTTATATATCTGTAGCAGACCTAGTGACTGAGTGAAATGCTTTGAGATATCATCTTTGAATCATTAGTACAAGTACCTAAATACATGAATAGTTAAGCAGTATGTTAAAATGTAGGCATTTAAAACAACATGTTTTCAACATGGTTTTGGAGTTAGTTTTCCATGATGGGAGCAGGAAAATTAACTGGCATTGTGTAAAGATCCTAATACTTTAAATTTTTTAGAAAAGACACTTGATTGCTTATCCATGGCCTGAGCAGATTGTTGTGTTGTAAGGTGCGTGACTGTCAGCTTGAAATAATAATTGGGGATGAACTCACAGCTTATATTTTTGTTTTTCAAGGAAATTATTTTAAGCCATTAAACAAATAAAGTCCAGGGACAGAACTGACTTTTGTAAAAGTAAGTGCAAGAGCATGGTGATGCTATCAGCAAAACAGTAGTATTATAGTAGTTAGTGCTCTGACCTTCTCAAATACTAATGGATAGTAGTGAGCTGCTGTTTTGCTGTGGGAAAGCAAATGTCTAACTTGTGTTCTATATCCTTGTGTGGCTAGTGGTTCAGTCACCTGTGTCAGGTGCAGGCTTAAAGAATGGGTTATATTCTGCAGGTCTCTTTTGCTGGGTTAAGAAGTATAGTAAAACAAGAAAGCTATTATTTTCACGTTACTGTTGAAAAGATGCAGCTTCTTGTCAGTGTTAGAGTTTTGTCAATCCCTGTTGGACCAAACATTCAAACTGTGAAAGAATTAACCCATTAATAAACCTCAGAAGTAAAATCTGAGAAGAAGAGGGAGAAGAGAGGAGACCAAAGAAGTAAAAGAAGAAAGGTTGTTTACAACATTTACAGAAGAATGATAGGAAACCAAGAAGTATGGCTGGCATGTCAAGTGGATGACAGGTTTTAATTGTGCTGAAAAGTTGGTCTTTTCGAGTCTCAGTCAATACTTAGCATTTGACATCTGAAAATGTTGTTTCATTGTATTTATTTACAATGTAAGCAACCCTAGTCTAGCTGAGCTACTGCTTTAAAAATTAAGAGCAATGATAATACTGCAGCTACATGTTCTACAGATAATTCCCAGTCCAGCTCAACTGACAGGACAAACGCATTTTCTCATGCTTAGCTGATTGAATTGCTAGATACATTCTTATCAACAGCAAAGCATTGCATGAAAAAAAGCTTATGAATATGCAGGAAAAAGAAAGCTCTAGAAGGTGGAGTTAGTTTGGATCACTGAGATTGGCAGCATCTGTCTGTCAGGAAACAACAATGAATGTTTTGATACGGGTTTTAAAATACGATTTCAAATGTGTTGCTACAGACAGTCTTCTACAAGAACAACCTTTGTCTCCTCAGGATGTTGTCACTCAGTCTTTGTGGAGAACACATGCCCTCTGGTTCATGGCAGCTAAAACTGTGTCATTTGAGCTGTTTTTTGCACTGCTCTGAAGGTGTAGGCTGTATGTCAGTGGTCTGCATAAACAAGTAAATAGGGCAAAATGATTTTGGAGTAGGCTTAAATTTGTTAGGCAAAGCTCTACGTGTTACCGGGAAGGGGAAATAATTGAAAACAATTTCTGTAAAATGAACAACTGGACAATTTGCACAAGTAGTTGCTTATCAAGGTATCACATGATTCCAGCAAGTTAAATCAAATGTCATGGTGACCTTACAAAAAAAAAAGGCAGACATTCTGTGAAGAGTTGTTGTGATAAAGAATAGTTTTAGCTTTGTATAATATGTGTACCCCTGCATTCAGAGAAAGAACAGGGAAGAGAAGTGGGTCAGAAGATAAAAGCATTTTCTTCCCAGATTTCTCAGTGTCTTAGTGTTGTAGACTCGTGCTTAAGAATTTTTATGGATAAATTAGTTGTCTCTCATCTTCGTATTTAAATTTGTGTATTTGTGGAGGGTACAGATTGCACTGGGAAGTTTTGTGCTGACATCTTAGAAAGACTGTACTTCAAGTGCATAATCAATATATGACTGGAAACGACTATTTAGTAGTAAAAGCTTAAGAACAAAGTGTACTTAAGGTTTTTGTTGTAAAGCAATTATTTTTTCAACAAGCCTGTTTCTGTGCTTTAGGTGAAGGCGCTGAAAGAGAAGATTGAATCAGAAAGGGGGAAAGATGCTTTTCCAGTAGCTGGCCAAAAACTTATTTATGCAGGTAATAGATATTTTCAAGATGTTGTATCTGAACCTACCACATTTTTTCTACTCTTCTTTGACTTTGATTTGAATGTTAAGTCTTCTCAAGATGTTAAATTCTGAAAGGCAAACAAGTTTAATCAAAAAGAAAACCAGCAACAAACCTCATTGTCAAGGGAAGCTCTCAATCTTATATCAGATTTTTGGGGGGTTTTAATTCTGTGTTTCTGTTGTTATTTGTGCTCTCATAGCATAATACACTAACAGTTTTAATCTTGGGTGCTGTAAAAAAAAAAAAAAAACATATTTAAGCAGACAGCATTTTCTGCCATGGGTTAACTCTTCTCTTTTATTCAGTTTATTTTGTGTATATACCTGAAGCATTCCTCCCTGTACCTCAATTTAATAGATTATTTGTTCTAGATTGACAACAAACACCCACTACCAAACCTTTGTCTTTTAATTACAAGTACCGTTGTTTCTGCAATTTGTAATACTTCTAAATTGTCACTAAAAACAAGTATTATGTAATAGCAAAAAGCAGAGTAATGTCAGATAAAGACAAGAAATTACTAGGTTTGTACTAACATAGTTTGGTGAAATTTTATGGTAATGTTTTTCTATCATCTGCTACCTGACTGGTCTATTCTGTTATTAATACACAGAGACAGATTTCATTTTCACTTCATAACAACATTCCATCCCACGACCCACACTTCTACTGCTTTTTCCTCTCAAGTCATGGTTGAAAGAAATTTTGGTGGTCTTCTACTTTTCCAGCTTTCTGCTTTGTAAGCAGTACTGGCTTTCCACTTTTATTAAGATAAAGACACTCATCGTGGTAGAAAGATGATAATCACAAGATGAGTCCAGAGTCTCTACTTGTTTGTAGGGACTTCCCACAACTATGTTTCTTAGCAAATTTTGTCCCTTGGCTTTGAGTGGAGAGAATGCACATCAAGAACATAAGCATGACAGTCCCGTATATAATAAAGACATATGAACAAGGTAGAAGGCCTCATGTGATATATATAATTGTATGACATTGTTAATGTTATGCGATTAAAAAAAAAATCTGGGATTGTGTAAGATAATATAACAAATTCATCTGCTGCATTGTATAATCCACAAGCAGTAGAAAATGAAAAAAAAAAAAAAAATTAAAATTGAAGTGTACTCTTAGTAATTGTTCTCTCATATTTTCAGAACCCTGTCTTTGCTCCTCAAAGATTAATTTTATTTTTTTATCTTGAACAAGAGATACAACAGGGGTGCAATGGTGACATTTTTACATAGATTAAAATGAACTTCAGAAGTTTCATACAACAGTAAAGTGATATCCCAGCTGAACCTGATAAGAAATACCCCAATTTTAACTAAAATGGTTCCTTATTTAAAAAAAAAAAGTTACTGCTAGTCAGCAGTGATTAATAATCTCTTTTGTTGTCATCTATATCAGTCTAGAAACCCTGAGTGCAGCATGTCCAGAGAAGATAGGATGTCTGCATACATAGGTTGTGCAAGCTCCTTCCCCAAAGTGCTTATACAGCAGAAAAGTGGAAATAAACCTGTGTAGGTTGTGAGTCAGATGCCACACCACCTGCTACATGTATTATTACTGCTACAGTTTACATAATACATTCTTGATTATTGGACCTGAAAGGCCAAGATAAAACAAACCAGTGGGGACTAGGACAGTACCTCCTAATTTGTGTTTTAGGTGCCGTAATATTTGTGTACGTATCTTGTTTCCCTTGCAATCATCAGTATAAGGATGTCTCCTACTAGTTACAGTTAAGTGATGTATTCCACTATGACTGAGGATGGTTTTGAAAGTGTATTTTTATCTTGAAATGGGAAGTGATCTTTGGCACTTCTTTGGAAAATGAGTCAATTCAGAAAATTTGGAATCTTCCTCAGAAAATGAATCAATTAAAACAAAATATTTTCTGAAAACTCTGTAGTAGAATAAGCTGCTCTAAAATTCACCGCAGTACAGATTTCATTTTATGATTTGTGGGATTTCCTTTTAAGTAACATATTCTACAAAGTGCCTGTGTGGTTTAATATATTCTTAAGTTCTTGTAGAAGTGAAGTAAATAGCCACAGTGCCATCTCTGTTTATGAAGTGTAAGAAGTAGTAGTATAAGAAAAAAAGATTTCTAGTTTTATCTGATCATTGTCTTTCATCTTTCTATCAAGGTAGCAGGATGTGAAACAGTCATAGCTTTTTCAAATGCTTTAGCCGTCTTTTAAGAATGCATTTTTAAATTTGTAAAGTCACGAACATATCTCAAGTAGATAAACTTACACTGTGGCAGAGAACCATAAATAGTTCTCTAAATTTAAGTGCTAACAGAAGAGAACAGACAGGAATTTTCTCATGATCTCTAGAGTATAAAAGCAGACATATGTTACTCAGTTCAGCTTATTGTATTCTAAAGTCTTTCCTTTGCATTACTTATATCTCGGTATTAAAAGTTAAATAAATCTAGATTTTACACTTCTGTTTTAAATTACTTGAAGTCATGTTGATATTCAACACTTTAAGCAAGTGTCAGGCTTTCAACCAAAGTAGAAAGACTGTCTCCCAGCTAACTAGTACTGGGAAGGAGGAAAATTAGTAGGAGCCATACTGCCAAAACTTAATGGCTAGAAGCCTTTGTGCAGTTATTAGTGTTTGTAAGCCTGCATAAGACTTGCTTTTCTGTTGTTTTGGAAGTGTGTTTTTATAAGGAAAAGCCAAGCTCATATAACAATCTGTTGAATGACTTCTTACAAACTTGCATCTGATTTCTTTGCCAGGTAAAATTCTTAATGATGATACTGCTCTTAAAGAATACAAAATAGATGAGAAGAACTTTGTGGTGGTTATGGTGACAAAAGTGAGTAATCTTTATTTTTGAAAACAAAATTGCATTCACTTTTTTTCATTATGATGAGTGATTGATTATACATGCCTTGAAACCGATGAATAGTTGTTATTTGAGAATTTTGGTCAGCAGTAAAATGAATGTGTGAATAGATTTGAAATACTAGTTCTCAGACCTTGTGCAACCAAGTTCATTGTTGTTACTGTTCTGTTCTGAATGTTTATACTGGAGAAAATATTTGCCGTTGACAGACTTTGATTTTGCTATTCCTTCTTTCTTGTCTCTGGGATATCCTCCAGGGATTTGTTTAAAAGGAAGACTGGAAGCTAGGTTGTTACTAAATTGAATGTATAGAGCTTCTTTCAGTCTTGCCCTGTTGCTTTTCATCAGCTTAAACCTAGTGGCTTAACAAAAAACATATGTCAAAAAATCTTAGAGTTTTGAAGTACCGCAATGGCAAATTGAAGTGAATGATTGTGACACATATTTGAAGTATTTCTACTCAAGCCACTGATTTTATAGGCATTCCAGACACTTGGAATTTGAATAAAACTGGCTTTATCTAAGTCTTGAGACGCGAGGTTAATTTTGGAGTTAGAGATCTTTTTACGGACAAAGAAACCTGTGTTCCTCTGAAGTGAAAACACTTCATTCCTGTCCAATGTTGGCTCATTATATTCTCAATTTTAATACCACTATTGTTGTGCTCTTACTGGACAAACAAATATTCTAGTCTGTGGTTTGCCTGGAGAAGAGGCATTCATCAGTGGAAGCAAACAGGTATTGATAGGATTTCAGAGTACATCTTTCATTTTTATAGCGTAAGAAACAAAGATCCCATGAAAAATTGCTAAATCCAATACCTTGTTATATCAAAGGAACTGTGTTTTGGAGTTGGGCAGTTCTTCAGTATTATGGTCCTTTTGTTAAGTCTTTTTTGTTAAGTCTTTTTGGTGCTCACTACTGAACTCAAGCATGTTAAATGTTATTTATGTAATGCTTTAAATGTAAAGACAGCATAAGTAAAACTTGTTTCAGGTTAAGCTTAAATCTGTTAGCCTTAATTCTTACCATCTCATTTTCCAGAAAATAGTATTTATAATGAAAAGTGATTTCTGCCTTTATCACTTCTTTCCAAATGTGAGTGGTGAGAAAACCTTATGCTTGTTACACTTGTCAGAGCCTCTCGACAACTGCTCCAATTTCATCTGAAAATGCACTTTTATAAAACACGATATTGTTTTCATATTTAGAATATTTCAGTCTATAAATATTTAGACCTTATATTTGCATTTCACATCATATGAAAAAAGTGTGAATGCGTAGGTGTCTGAATACTACCTGTCAAACTACCTGTTGCCTGTTAAACACAATATAGTTGATATGTTGGAATATTTTAACGTTATGCTTGTTTGTTGAGGCAGCAATGTCAAGCAAAAATGGTCTTAACAGAACTGAATCAATGTATTGACTATAGAAAGTGTTGGTTTAGGAGTTTTGTGCTGTGTCTAAATTCTGTTGTCCTCCAATAGCCCAAAGCAGCAGCTGCAGCAACTCCGCAGTCAAATTCTACTGCCACTGTCAGCTTGACAAGTGCAGCTCCCACAGCAGTCCCTGCACCAAGCCCTGCAGCTGCTCCTGTCCCTACCACTCCAGCACCAGCTGCAGTTGCTTGTGAATCTGCACCTGTGAGTACTCCTAAAGATGAGAAGCCAGCAGAAAAACCACCTGAGGCACCAGCTGCTGTCAGCCCATCATCAAATGACAGGTATGAATGAGCTTTCTGTTTGGCTTCTGTCCATTTCTGTTGCTTCTAGTTTTGGCGTTAAGTTGAAATTTCCATTGCAGTGTTAGTCCAGTCATTTTTTCTGTTCTGCATATTTTTTCTGTTTAACTCCAGTCTCTGACTAAAGTACAATATTACTGACTGTAGTGTGTACCCCTTTCCCCTTGTACCTTTTTGTGTGGGAATGTGGACTTTTGGTTAAATCTGTGGAGTAGGAAGTTTAATGACACAGGGCTTATGCTCCCTTTAGGCATTTCAGAGTTACTGTGGCCCAGATTTTCTTTCAGATTGATATTCCCCAGTGTGGGGAGGTACTGTTAGTAAAGCTCTTAAAAGAGGTGTGTCTTGTCTTGTTCATAGATCTCTGGCTGTGTTTTCAATCATACTGGTTAGCTTTAAACTGTGCTACTAAGTTCTGTGTTGCTGTAGGACTCTTAATTTTTGGAAAGAGCTTTTTCTTCTAAAATGTAGGCTATAGTATTGCTCTTGATCATGTAATATGTTAAATCCACAAACTAATTCATTCTGAACAATACTTGGCCCATCTGCAGATAGTTGTGGGAGTTGGAATAGCTTTTAACCTTAATTCTCAACATTCAAGAAAATCAAGTGTGAGTTAGAGGTTACGTTCCTGTCCTATACTTCTGGCTTTGCTCACCTAAAATTGCTTAAGCATCGCATGGGATAAAAATGTTGTTAACTGTAACCTAATGGCCCTTGAAGTACTGCATAACATCAGGTCTTCATTTTTCATACACTGGCTTGCAATTATTTGTATATTATTTGAGTGCTATTGCCCAAGACATGAATTTTTGAAATGGTGGTATTTAAATACCATCAAATATTTATTTGATTTGGTGATGAGGAAGCAAAATTAGCAGTTGGCAAGTATCCTGAAAATCTCAGCAGATTTCTTGCACTAAACATATTAACTGTTGGTTTAATTTTGTAATTCTGAGAAATGGACATTCTTTTTAATGTGGGACATAAATGAAACTTCAGTTGTCAATAGAATAACTTAAGTTTTAATGTTAACAAGAGGGATTTTTACTGCTCAGTTTATTCAGTGGGTTCAAAGGTTAAATCTTCAGAATTAGAACACCTTTCCAGATTTTTCATGTAGAGACTGCAGTGCTGTAAAACCTGCATGTGGTAAAGGAGTCTCAGTGTAAAGACATAAAAGAAAGCAGCAGAGTAATCTGACAAATACACTGTAGTTAGCACCTCCCTGGATTTTTCTGACTACTACTTTTTTTTGATTTGCTTTAAAAGTTAAAATACCTACACTGTTGAAGGTCTTTTTTGGACCCTTGGCTGGGCAAGCTGGTGTCTTCTTTTGCCTTTGATCTTTTTTAGTTGTTGTAAGTCTTTCTGGTGATAGATACTAGTTAAGCATTCTTGATAGAACAATTTTTTTCTCACTGAAAATATGCATCTATATGCCTTGTCAGATTTTTAATGGCATCTTCTGCAGACTGATTCAGGTTAATCTGATGATCTTTCACTAGCTGTTGCCAGCTCTGGTAGCCTGATAGATGTGAGGCTGCTGCAGCTCCATGTCCCCAGGTCCATGAAGTATCAAGATTAGGCATGTAGTCCCAGTAGAGGTGTGCTTTTCCCATCTGGCTGCTCAAGGGTGAAGCTCACTAGTGGAAAATAGTTGCATGCATACATATGTAGAATATGAATCCATCCAGTAGCTTGCCTCAGTCTATTCTAGTAGCTGGACCATAGACCTTCAGCCTCCACAGTTAGCATTTGTGCATGCAGCCACCTGAGCTCTGCAACCCAACTCCAGCTGCTGATATTCATGTTCTTTGTACACGTGTACACATGTGCATGGTGTGTCCATGCAGGAACTGTCTGTAGACATGGGTTATACCACGTAGCTGGTCCCTAGATCCCCTCGTTGCCCATTTGCCACAGGCATAAAGACATGAACAAATAGATCTCTCCAGTGCCTGGTTGAGGCCTGTGATTGTACCCATAGCTGACCCCTGGACATTACAGGCCCTTCAGCAGCTGACTCTGACTTGCAGCCCTTCCATACCTAGCTCTCAAGCCTCTTAGCCTGCTCACCAGCTGATCGGGCTTGACATTCACTGGTGAATGCACACGGATGTGCGTAGGCATCCACACAGTACACATGCACTTCAGTCTCTTCAGTTGCCAACATCCCAGGCATGTGGGCCCCTGCGGCTCCTTCTTCAGTGGCTGGCATTTAGACCTCCATACACATACATGAACAAAGGACAGACACTACTAATCATGAAAAAATGTTAAAAATAGAGTTTAACTAGAAGGTAAAACAGACTGGTGATCAGGTGCAGGGCATGGCCAGCTTATATGTGACTGACCGTTTTTAATCCTTTCTTCCCTCTTTTTTTGCCCTCATACTTCTCATCCATAGAGTGCCTTGGTACTTCCCTTCCCATGCTTTTTGCTCTTCTCCTAAATAATCCATAATAAGTCTTGCACAATCTCCAAACCCTTTTCCTGGCAATCTGCGTGTCCCATCAGCCTGTAAGTAGCAATGCCCTGGGTCTGTAACGAGACCTGGAGAGCCTCTCCTATCCTGTTGACCCATTGAGGATGTCACCCTCAGTCCATGGGGCTGATTAGCTTCAGCTTGTAGTCTTGTCAGGAGCCAGGACAGGGGGCTCCCTTTGCTCTGACTGGGCTATTGGGGTTCCTCAGCCTTTTGTTGTGCCTCTGTGCGCCTTGGTGAGTCTTTTATCCTGTAACATAACAACTTTGATAACCTGAAAAAGAATGATTGCAAATATTAGCAGTTTATTTTACTGGAAAAGTAGGATACTGAGATTTTAATAAATGCTTCCCACTGACCTCCTTGGGTACTCATTGAGGTCAGACTGAATTACACCAGTGACTAAGGGGAAGCAGTTAACGAGACTGCTGTGTACTTTTGAAAAATCCACGGTGTTCTCCCTCCCTTTGAAGTATTCAAGCAAACAGATGGCTAATCCCTGAACAGATGGGTAAGAGCCAAAATATTGGGAATAGAGGGGGGAGGTTGGTCTTTAAGTATTAAAAGTGGTAGTATTGTAAGTTTGCAAAATCTTGTCTCACTATAAGTCCAAGAGAGAGATCTTTGGAAAGCCTGTTTTTTTTTTTTTTTTTTTTTAAGAAAAAACAAAAGGGGCCACTTAGAGTTACAGCTGCTGCTGGTATTTTTGAAAAATAGGAAGTTTTCCAAAGTTTTGTAATTACCATTGCACTTGTCTTCATCTTACAGTACAACAGGTGATACATCTCGATCAAATCTTTTTGAGGATGCTATAAGTGCACTTGGTAAGTGGAGTGTTTTTTTAATGTAGACATTATTCTGGTGCAGCAGAAACAAATGACGGATTAGCAGATATTGACATTCTCTTCTATATCTGTCATTGTTAAAGTTATAATAGAAGTACTCTTCTTTAAGAATTGAAGTTGATATCTTAGAACCAGCATCAAGAATTCTTTACTGAAGAATATTTCACTTCATATATTTTTATTGTGTAAGAGGAAGATCCTTACCATTCCTTTTTTAAATTTTATTTTCCTTAATTTCTCTTCTAACTATTCAGTTCGAAGTGGCATGGCTAAAACAGTGCACATAAATATGTATATGCTTTTCTTTTTACCTTTGCTTCCCATTGAGCAGGTCTGATAAAATGGCTGATAAAATGTCTGTCTTTTTATAATTTGCTTGTTTTAGCTTTGACAGTATTTTCAAGGTCTATACTTTGATACATTTACACTAGATGAATTTACCTGCCTCTGGGCTGAGGAGCGAATGTCTCTGTATACTTACATTTAGTTCACTTTGACAGTTTAAATGTTTTTGTTTCTTAGTGGAATAAACAGCATAAAAACAAAAGAAATTTCAGCAGCTGACTTATGCTTACTTTGGTAGATATGAAATTTCTAGACAAACCCACATACTCTTTACTACTTACTTAAATTTGTAGAGATCTTTTTTAGAGTGTATCAAGTTAAGACACAGAAATAAAGAGGAGGGTAGGTTTTTTTTTTTTTCATTTTATCTTTCACTGTAAACATTAAGCGGCATCCTAATACAAAAAGTTAAATTAATCAAAGAAAGTTTCACTTACATTTTTGTGTAGCAGTGTGGATGCTGTGTAGGCAGATGTAAAAAAGAGTTGATTTAGGAGCAAGTATTGTTTAACCTGTACTGGTGGTAGTCACCAGGTTTAGTCTAACTGCAATCTTGTGTTATGACTCTTTGAGACTGAAGAACTTCATGAGCTGAAATAGGTGATAGTTACTGTAGGAAACAACCACTCGGCTTTTGTTACATTCTAAGAGTTACTGCTGGTACCAAAGGTGCTGCAGGCTTCCTTAAACATTCATTATACCTTAACAGCAAAGATGTGGTCATCATAAATATTCATATAAACAGTAATGACCAAAAAGTTAAATTAAACTGATGGGCTTGATTCAGTTGTCTTTAGAGATGACCTTTTTTCCTTTTTTTTTTTTTTTTTTTTTAGTGTAGCAGAAGAACACCTCACTTACCTAATTTATGGGCAAGTTCTTTGCTTAGTTTCTAGTGTAGTTAACCCATGTCCCTAACATTTTGGAAATACTGGGCATTGTGTGTAATTTTCTGGCTGAGTGTACTGGAAGGGTTATATGCGAAAACACTTTCAAAGGATATAGGCATGAGCTTTGTCCTTCCTTTAGAAACTGTTTTTAAAAGGAACTTGCTCGCACAAATTCCTGTAGTATGTTTTTGCATCCTAAGTGGAATCCTACACATGTTCTTACTGTCACTTCTCAGTTATATTGTCTGAACATAATTGACTTCACTTTAAAAACAGGGATTGTTTTCTATTGAATTGCTTTTGTTTTCAGACATACAGGCTGACTGGAAATCAGTGTGGCTTTGAGTGTTACAGAAAGACCTGCGTGTCTTGCAGTTCTGTGCAACCATCTATTTTACAGGAGCATCCTGACTTTCCTTTAGGGCATTGAACAATAATTATTTTGGGGATCATAATGAATTGGATTTCAAAGTTAATCCAATTTTAACATGTTATTTGAAAAACAGAAGCAAAAAGCAGAAACAGTTCAGCACAGGCCTCACAAACATTCTTAGTTAACATTATGTAGAAAGAGATGTGACTATATCATGATACGGCTGATGTGCAATTCCTGAATTATTCTTCATATTACTTTAGCACTTGTGTAAGTAGACTGTGTATGGAGTACATGTGTTTAGATACACAGTACTTCTGTTTGCTTTTTTTTTTCTGTACAAAATCTATCATACTATTCTGATCTCTACATAGCCTGTATTGAAAAAGCATTACAGAAATAGAAATGTTTAAGAAGTGACTAATTAAATCAAGATATTCTGTGTGCTGTTGACCTTCGTTAGTTCCTTATCAACAGTAAGGAAAAACTCGTAGTATGCTAGAAAACATGAGCAGAAAGTTAGTCAAAGCAACTATTGTTTTCCAGTACAGTGATACTGATTTTTTTTGCTTCTCTGAAGATATGTGCAGTAATATGTATCTTTAGAGCAAAGTTTGCATAACGGCTTATTTCTTTGAAAAAGTGAAGGTGTAAAACATCTGAACTTGTAGTTTTGTGTAAACACAAGTACATACTGTTCCTTAAACTCAGATTGATACTATTATTTTGAAGTCTGAACAGTAAGAACTCAGATTAGCCAAGGGATGTCAATTCCTTATTTATCTTAATGGGTAATACACAAGTATCTTTAAGCTAGAGCTGTTTTATTATTTGTTCTTGAGTATATTGCCCTCAGTCATACATCCACTGATTATTCAGAAGTATTCTTAAATGAAAACAAGCAATGTGCTTGTGCTACTCTTGGGCTGAGTTGAACAACTTCTCCCTCGTGGTATAAAACATGAGACGTTCTTTGGTTCTTCTAATTGCGACTTAATGGTCTTAGCATGTGTTTCCTGTACATTTTTATAATCTGTTGTTTTTTATGGTTACTGTTAATTGTACCCTTTTCCTCCAAGTAACTCAACAAGTTTACAATGTCAATAGTAGTGTTCCACTAAAATCAATATTTTTAGCTGAGGAAAGAACTGGTATTTTTGTTCCCGGATTTCTTTTTTTTTCCTTTCATTTTTTTCAGCTTTGCATGGGAAGTAGCCTTTAAAATGTTGCTCAACAGCAATTCAGAATATGGTAATTTTTTCATTGGTGCTTTTGATTTTTTTAAAAATACCTGCCATCTGCTTTTAACAGAAGAAAATGTGTTTTATTAAAAACTCATTTTACCTATGATACCATTAGTACAGTAATCAGCTCTCCTCCAATCATTCATATATAATAGGTGTACCTTTTTTTCTTGATGTCTTCAGGTATGGTCCAGTTTTAGTCTGTTTATTCCCCCAAAGGTAGGGAATTTGGTGTAATGGATATCTAGTCAAATATACATTAGCTTAGATAGTTTGTTCTCCTTAATACTTACTAGGTTGAGAGATTCTCGTAGACATAACTTCCAGTCTTCTGCCTGACTTGATTTGGTTCATGTTAAGTTGATTAAATTACTTTGCCTGTTGTCACCAGCGCATGGACAGTAGGCTGTTATAACTTGGTTGTAAGTCTTTGTCATCTATCTAAGCATAGCTTAGTGTAGAGAGTATCAGGGACCCTCTCAATGGCTAGTTTGACAAGCAGGTTTCTGGCTAGAAAGCCTGATTTCCAAGCTTACACTGTAGGAGACTTTTCTTAATTACATCAGGAATGGAATATGGTAGCTGTAAGGATTGAACAGCACAAAGAGGGAATATAACCTTAACTATGAAGACAGAAGTGTAAAAAGTTCTTCTTGTTTTAATAGAATTTCACAGTGTGTTCATTACCTTGGAACTCTACTGTTCTAATCAAATGCATAATGAAACCACCAGAATATATTTGGAGTTAAAGCCACAGAGCCATGGCAAGGTTATTGTGAGATGTTCTTTACTCTTCATTGAATGACTGAGATTTGGGTAGAAGTAACATTTCTCCATTGAAATTTCTTGTGCTTTTCTTTTGCCTTATTCCCTTAAAATGGTAATCATGTTACTTCTAGTGACAGGTCAGTCCTATGAGAATATGGTGACTGAAATCATGTCAATGGGCTATGAACGAGAGCAAGTAATTGCAGCATTGAGAGCCAGCTTCAACAATCCTGACAGAGCCGTGGAGTACCTTTTAATGGTGAGTAGTTTATTCCATGTGTACTTGCTCTTTCATTGTTTAGTTTGTCCTCATTAAATGAGAATTTTAACTTTGATATACTTGTTATTTTGAATATTGTTTTTCAGGATCATAATGTGCTGCTATAGGAAATAATGAAGTTGTCTTTAGCTACGTTTATCACTTCTTGTTTTTACTCTGTGTTGATTTTTGTGGTTATATGTGTAAAGTATGCCCAGTTTCAGTGATAGTTGTAACTGCTAGTGACTGGCTCCAGGATTGTTATGACATATTAGTGACAGCACTAGCTGTATCTTTGTATTATTATATGTAACTTCACAAGGGCATCTTAAAAATTCCTGTTTGTCATTCTTACTAATCATGCACAATGTTTATATTAATGTATTCTGCAAATAGAAAGATTCATGAGGCATTTTTTTTAAAGTGTGCTCAATTTTTAACTGGTGTTTTAATTTAAGCATCATTCTGGACAAGAAACAATTTCTTGTTTTACAGACATAGTTTCAAGGGTGAAATGATCCCTTCAAATACTTTCAACAGAATATGAGATAGACTGATAAGAAAGCTGTTTTCCTGACCTCTTGTAAAGCTCCTATTTTATAAATGATTTTTTTCTTCAATAGTTATAACTACACATCACCAGCATGGCTGCTACTGACATTAATAATGCCAAGACTTTGTAACCCACAGTTTTTAAATGGGCAACGAACATTTTGAGTACATGGTTGTAGACAGTCAAGTTCTCATGTGGTATTGGGCCAAACAAAAGTGAAGAATATTGTGTTGCCCTAAGGGCAAATACCAGTCCAGCTGCTGTTTGTCTGAATATCTCAAATATTTGTTCTTCATGCTTTACGAGTGTTGGTTTTTACTGTAGGTTCATTGTGTATTTGGTCTATGCATAAATCCAGTGCCTCCTAGAAGTGTTGCATTTGCTGTGCATGCCCCAGTGGTGTATGCTGTAATGCCTTTACAGTCAGAATAGTATTTCCCTGCTCTAGCTTATTCCTTTTCTGAAATCCCTGAACAGAAACAGAGCATCCTTGCAATGAAGTTCAGTGCATGGAATGTCTACCAAACTGATTAGGTCTGTTTGTACTCAGAAGTTCATCTCTTTTTCAGTAGGTCCTTATGTTTAAAGTGAGTCTTCCTGTTAACACAAGCTGATCCCTTCCTGTTTCATGTTACCCCTTACTGAAAATATGTTCTCTTCATTCTTCTTTGAGCAGTTGGAGAAGGAGTTTCGCTCTTAGAACTTATTAGTGGACATACTTCTATTTTCCTCCTAGAAAATCGCTGTTGCTGCAAAAAGTCTTTTAGATTGTTCTTAGTCTGATCTAAATATATTCCTTACCATCCTTATGCATCAAGAAAGCTTTTCTTTAGTTGGTACTACTGGTCCATTGATTGATTACACAGTTCTTTGATCTCCTATTTCATCAGACTCCAAACAATCATCAGTGTTATCTTTTAGATACTTTGCAGAGTAGTGTCAGGAATTTGAGCTCTGAAGTGTATTCCACTACCCTGCTTTAAAGAGTTGGTATGAAAAATGTGCCTGTAAAATGTTGGAAAGAAAAGATCAAGAGAGTATCAGTGCTTAAACTGTAGCTGTTCCCTAGATTAGCACTGAAGATTCCACTTGCTGTCAGTAATTCAGGTGACAAGCTGTTCAGTTTTCATGGCTGAGGATCTAGATTCTCTGTAATCCTATATGCCTCAGCTGTGTTTGTAGGAGGCTCTAGTTCCAAAACACAAAGTTTTTTATGCCTCAGAGGTGTCTTTGGGAGATGTTTAGACTCAAATCTGGTTTTGACCCAAGGATTTCCTAATCCTTAATTAGGAAGGAGTTCTGTCTTTCATCCAACCATCAGACCATTGGTTGCAACCTCTTTGTTTGGAAATGTGCATATTCCTTGGGCTGGGCCTGATGTGGATATTATGTGTCCCTGAGGTGAAAAATGTCAGCTAAAAAACTGCTCCAGTTCTTAGTTAAACTTTAGTCAGATTTAATCCACCATAAGGCAAAAATGCCCTTCTCACAGTCCAAGCACTGTTTACATTCCAAATAAACTTTATGTGAATTGATATCATGATTTATTATGGTTTGTATAGCTGAATAAACCAGGTGCATACATCTCACTAGTCTCATCTGAGTACCATCATACATAGTCTTGTTTTTTTTTTTTTTGGATAGTGAGAATTCAAGATTGTATTAAAGAGTTGAGACAATGTTCAAAATGACAAATTATCTTGAAGTAAATTTGGTTGGACTAGTTTCCATAGTGCTTCTATTTCAGAGCAGCCTTAAAGTTTAAACAAGCATCTGCTGTTTGGTATGGATACAGATTGCAATGACTATGTAAGCTTGTGAATACATGAAGTCAATCTGCAATTTCAGAAGATCGATCCCAAATTCATAGAATCATGGAGCCATAGAATGGTTTGGGTTGGAAGGGACCTCAAAGATTGTCTGGTTCCACACCCTCTGCCATGGGCTGGGATACCTCCCACTAGACCAGGTTGCCCAAAGCCCCATCCACCTTGTATTTCAACACTTCTACTTCCAGAGATGGAGCGTCCACTACTTCTCAGGGCAATCTGTTCTACTGCCTTACCACTCTCATAGGAAAACATTTCTTCCTAATGGCTAATCTAGATCTACCCTCCTTTACTTTAAAAACATTACTCCTTGTCCTATCACTACATACTCCATCATACAATAGTTCATACATTATGTTTAGATTCCCGGAAGTAACTGATTTGATGTGAAAAGGTATTTATGCAGTGCTCTGTAAAGCAGTGCTAAAAGAGAGAGTTACAAATCATGTCATGAATGTAATTTTCTTCGCCATCTGTGGAAGGATGAAAGTGTAGCAAGCCAATCAAGACACTTAAAGGTAATAAAGTGTGTGACTGAAAAAAAATGCATTTATTACACCGAGTGGCTTAAGTATGGACTCAGTGTGTTAGTTGGCTTATACCTTGATGTGCTTCTTAACTCTCAGATAGGCAAGGTTTTCTCCTGGAACACTGTGCAGTTCTACTTTTTCAGATGTGGCCTTTATATTATCTGCATATTTGTCCCTTTTGTCCAGCTACATCAATGAACATACCATGTGAAGAACACATGTTGTAGCAGAATTTTCAATCTACATTACCTACCACTGACTTCTATGGTAGGTTTACCTAACTCTTACTTACCTGGTTATAGTGATGTGGTGGTTTAACCCTGGTAGGCAGGTAAGCACCACAGGTAAGGCAGGTAAGCTTGCTCACTTCCCCACAGTGGGATGGAGAAGAGAATCAGAATAGTAAAAATGAGAAGGCTTGTGGGATGAGATAAAGACAGTTTAACAGGTGAAGCAAAAGCTGCTTGCACAAGTGAAACAAAACTAGGAATTCATTCACAATTTCGCATCGACAGACAGATGATTATCGGTTTCCAGGAAAGCTTCACTACATATAAAGGTTGTTTCAGAAGACATATGCTGTAACTCTGAACATCATCCTCTTTCTTTTTTCACCCTCCCAGTTCCTTATGCGTAGTTGTTCCCAAACGGAAGGGTGCTTTATTTTCCTTTGAGTTAGGTGAAATATATTCTGTTACACCAGTGCTGTTGCCTTCACAGACTCTTATCAATTCTTGGTGCCCTGGAAACTCAGTATTTTCAGGTAGAGCATCTTGTGTAGTCTTGTCCCTTTGGGGTTGGGTTTAACATAGCTTCACCAGTTGATTCTCTCTGTGTGTAAGGAGTTTAACTGCTCTTTGGAGTGTGCCTCTTTTGGGTTCCTCTCTGGTAATTCCCCTTACCTGTACCACAAGGCTGTAGTCATATAGGAATCTTTCTTGGTGTCTATCCTACCCTAAGGTGCAAGAAGTTGCTCTGAAGAAGGGCACAAAGGTAGTTTGTAGGCTGCAGGGAGGAGGATGGAAAAGGCAAATTTGGTGCAGGAGTCCAGTGACAAAGAGCATGGTTAGGGTGGTAAGGGTTTCCTTGTAGGACAAAGATAGTAGGGTAAGATCTGTCTGGGCTGCATAAACTGCATTCTAATGTATGTCATTTCTAGATTGTTAGGTTCATTGCCTTGAGCAACTCATAAATAGGTAAAGCTGTTTGCATACAGCAAACTAAACAAAATACAAATTAACTATTTCTCTTTACTGCTGAAAGTTTGATAAGCTGAAGTCCTTTTCACACATACAATAGAGTAAATGACAACCATCAAGCTGTTCAGTTGAAAAAAAGAGGTCCAGAGACCTGTGATCTTATCTCTCCTTAATGTCTTGCCAGAAAAATGGATCAACTATATAGCTATAATCTCAGCTAGCATTGTGTGCTATGGTTCTGTTTCTGTAATGTAACTTTAACTAAATGCAGTGTTATAATATGCTATGGAGTTATGAAAATAAACTTTTCTACTCTTGTCAAATACTTCGGAACACAATTCAAAGCAAGTATTTGTTTACAGACTTAAATGTGCTTTTAAACTGATGCATTACATGCTTTACTAGCTAGCTATACAAACCACACATATTCATTGTCAAAAATAAAACATTCTTGTCACAGTATCCTCTTCCACCTGTAAATGCACCTGTCACAGCATCTTGTGTTGTATTTGCAGTGAAAACATTAACATTTTCACTTTGTTCTAAAGAGTAAATAATACATGCAGTAAACCAAATATTTTTTAGCGTTCTGTAGGTAATAATGTCAACTGTGGCTTTAGGGTATACCTGGAGATAATCAGGCTGTGGCTGAACCCCCTCAAGCAGCAAGCACTGGTTCCTCTCAGTCTCCAGCTGTGGCAGCAGCCGTAGCAACTATACCTACAACTGCTAGTTCATTAGGAGGTAAGAAAGATTATATCTGAGAGGATGTGATAAACATATGCATTTAAGCACTTAGTGCTTCAGTGAATTTAAGTTCCATGGACTGATTAAAGTGAATTGGATAAGAACTGTAACATGAAAATTTCTTAAGTGTGGTACTTGCTTAGAACAGATGGCTATATGTGAATATATCTGGAATAACACATGAAATATCTAATAGTGCAGTGATCTTGCACCGTTCCTTCAATTCAGTATCTTAGGATTAAATGTAAGATCATAAATGTGGGGGCATTGTACTTTCTCCCACTTACGTTCTAGCTTTTGTGTTTCCCTGTGCACTGTTGTGTGTGACTATTATAATACATTTACCACTTGGATGTTGGAATTTCAAGGAGGAAACATACAGTAAGGCTCAAACGTTGCACCTGTGAGACCTACCATGAGCTGGGACTCCTCGTGCTGCAGTGCGCCATGTGGACAGATGGTTTAGGGCCTGCTGCAGAGAACTCTGTCTGAAGGAGAAATAATTACATGAAAGGAGTATAGTCAGTGAGTAGGAAAAGTCTGTCTTGGTCTATGGCAGAGACAGTATCCAAGGTTTAAGCCTTGTTAGAGGACAGACTATTAAACACACAGGTAGGACTGACAGGTAGTCATGGCATCATCTGCAAAGAGAGAATGGGGGAAAGGGATGTTTCAGAGCACTTCTGACTGTTCCAAATTCAAGGCAATACCTTATAGCACAAGGTATATGGGATGCTAAGACTCACTTGAGAAGGAAAGAAGTGACTGATTGCCAGAGGTAGAACTCAGTTGTAGATGTAGAGACCAGATATTAGCTGGCTACGTGTCTCAGAATGAGGGTACTCAGAGATAAGACATAAAGAGAAATCTGATGGAGATTAGGGACAGAAGCCTGTTGGATCTCTAGAGAAAGCTGCGTGAGAAGAAAAGACTTGGTTTAAGCTTAGTAGAAAGAATTCTCGATTAAAGTTAGAGTTAGTGTGAGGAAATAAGCTCTTCTATTTTTCAGTGAGGGGTATATTGTCCACTTTTGTGTTCTGTCTACAATTATAGGTATGCATTTTATAACAGTCTTGCTAACTTTTTAAAAGCATTTAAATTTGCTGTTTGTCAGGACATCCACTTGAGTTCTTGCGAAATCAGCCTCAATTCCAGCAGATGAGACAAATCATCCAGCAAAACCCTTCTTTGTTACCGGCATTGCTACAACAGATTGGACGGGAAAACCCTCAGCTACTACAGGTGAATCTTTAAATAACAAAATATTGCTACTAATTTTGATTTAGACATAGACAAGGGAGGTGTTGATATTACCTCACATAACATGTTAATAGCAGTTCCATCATGCTGTTGTTGTTTTTTCATCAATTATTACTGTATGGAACATAGAATCATGGAATGGTTTGGGTTGGAAGGGACCTTAAAGATTACATACCTCCAACCCCCCTGCCATGGTTGCCCAAGCCCCTCCAACCTGACCTTGAACATCTCCAGGAATGGGGCATCCACGGTTTCTCTGGGCAACCTGTGCCAGTGCCTCGCCACCCTCTGAGTGAAGAATTTTCTCCTTATGTCTAATCTAAATCTACCCTCTTTTAGGTTCAAGCCATTACCCCTTGTCCTATCACAACACCGCCTGACAAAATGTCCCTCCCCAGCTTTCCCATAGGCCCCCTTTAGGCACCGGAAGGCCTCTGTAAGGTCTGCCTGGAGCCGCCTCTTCTCCAGGCTGAACAACCCCAACTCTCCCTCAGCCTGTCTTTGTAGGAGTGATGCTCCAGACCCTTCATCCTCGTGGCCCTCCTCTGGACTCATTCTAATACGTCCATGTCCTCCTTGTGCTGGTGGCCCCAGAGCAGAATGCAGTGCTCCAGGTGGGCTCTCACAAGAGCAGAGGGGGACAATCACTTCCCCAGCCCTGCCAGCCACGCTGCTTTTGCTGCAGCCAGGATATGGTTGGCTTTCTGGGCTGCCAACCTAAGAGGGGAGGGTCCCTGCAACTGAGCTTAAACATGAAATTGAATTTCTTTTGGTTTGATTTAATCATATTTGACTACACATTTTTACACTTGCTTTTGGCTGCAGAATGTACTGAAAATAATAAGTATTCTTACTTGCTTGTTGGCAGAACTACACAGGCTTTATTTCAATATATTTCTTCCTTTTATTCTCCTATGTATCACAGCAAATAAGTCAACACCAGGAGCATTTTATTCATATGTTGAATGAGCCCGTTACAGAGTCCCGCCAGGGCTTAAGTGGCAGTGATGATGGTGCCAGCACAGGAGGAGTAGCAGAAGCTGGAAATGGTCATATGAACTACATTCAAGTAACACCTCAGGAAAAAGAAGCTATAGAAAGGGTAAGCCTTTCTGCTTTGAAGTTTATTTGGCTATTTTTTGAGGGTATTCACTGTTTTTTTACATGCTTACAACATGCATTAGCTTATGCTATGTTTGTTATTTTATGTTCAGTAGTTCTGACTAATTTTTGATATTTCATAGTTGGTATAGCCTAGTTTGTCAAATAATGTCTCTTTTTGCTCTATAGCCAATGAGTATAAAATCTCAAGTCCTTACTTGAAAGATGCAGAGCCTTGTAAGTGATCAGAGGCCATATCTAATAATTGATGACTGAACGAGTTTCCCAGAGGAAAGGGACCCTCTTGCAAAAGTTTCAGACAGTACTGTTTAAGGTAGTGCCAACTATGATGGATTTCCAGGTGCAAAGGAGTGTCTGCATGGTCATTCTTTGCAAACTATTGGGATAGTTAAAGCTCTTGTAGTTAAGTAGATTAGATGAAGTCACTTCTTAACCCAGTTATTTGTCTGTCCATTAGAATTAGTTAATGACAGCTTTTTACACAGGTAAATATGTCTATAAAAATGCACTTTCAAGGCTGTACCGCATTCATAAATACCATGTGTAACACTCACTAAATATGGGTTTACATAGATGTCAGTGCCTCTGGGATGTTTTGATTTTTTTTTAAGAACAAACTGAAGAATTATGTCATAGTGTAGTAACAATTCTGTTGTTTCTCAATTTTTTTTAACTGACAAAGTAAAAGGTTTTATAAGGATTATCAGAAAAACTCTTTAACATAGTGTCAACTTTCTAAATATCAAGAAAATGGACATTAAACAAAATTAGTCTAATAAAACTGCCCACTTACTTTTTGACAGATCATCTCTAGTCTGCTGCATTTCCCTCTAAAACCATTTTATGCAGTAAATATTACCTCTACAACCTGTCGCAAAATCCAACGAAGAGGAATGCGTGCTTCTTCCTTTTCCCATGAAAAACATACCTTAAAGCTTAGGTGTCATAGTGCTACAGCTGACACCTTGATGCTGTTCAGAGGCACAAAAATCTAAGAATGGTTTATAAGTGATAAAAGGAAGTAATTTATTGCAGAGATTATATCTGTCCTATGTGTAAGATGTCTTGCAGGTGCAGTAGGAATTTTAAGAAAATCCCTAAATGACAGTATTTACTTGCCTTTGGCTAAAACAAAGATTGTTTTGCTGAGTTTTTCTAAGTGCAAGCTAAACCCATTTCCACTGTAACAATCTCTCTTCTAGTATTCTTATACCCGTTTGTCAGTGTGTCCCAGATAATAGTCCACTGACTTTGGAAGAACAGATTATGCTTAACTGTCTTCTCATAGCTGAAATTTTTAGTTATTTTTTAAAAAAGTGAAAGCCAGTTAAAACAACTGAAAGTATGTCATAACGTGGTATGTTATGTTGTCCGCCAGTGATGCACAAATCAGAGGCTGGGAAATCTTGCTCCGGGCAAGTTTTGTTAAAATTGCTGAGCTTTGTATAATTAATAGCTTAAAATGAGCATTGTTTCAATGTTTTTCCAAAAGCAATGCAAAGTGCAGTTACTTCCTGACATTACTGTGACCCAAGTCTGTTTTAGCGACTTACTGTGGTAGTGAAAGAAAAGTGATATAATTTATGGTACTTCCTTAGACTCACATAAATCACTTTTTTCAAATAAAAACTTAGTTTTGGTTAGTAAAGACAGAGGCAACACCTTCTAACTCTGCTCACTAGAGGTTATATTGAGCTAGACAGCAGTGTTGTTTCAAAAAAAAGCATTAATTGCTTAAGTGGCATCTAAAGATACTAGACATACAAAGAAGCTTATTATACAAACTGTACTTCCTAAACATGTTTCTTTTCTTCAGTTAAAGGCATTAGGATTTCCTGAAGGACTTGTGATACAAGCATATTTTGCTTGTGAGAAGAATGAAAACTTGGCTGCCAATTTTCTTCTACAACAGAACTTTGATGAAGATTGAGAGATTTTTTTTTTTTTAATCTCACACCTCACACCAGTGCATTACACTAACTTTGTTCACTGGATTGTCTGGGATATTTGGGCTTATATTCATAATGCGTGGTGTATGGTATAAGGGTGGGGGAGAAGAAAATGTAGGTAACAAAGTAAAGAGAAAATTAAGAATGTCTGCTTTAAATTAGCAGATGCAGCAAATTACACAATGTAAAATAATATACAACCAAAAATCAGCTTATGCAGGTATTTAGTTCCTTCTATAAACTGTAGTTTAACTCTTTTTTCTTAGGGTTTCATTCTTACTGTACTAGTTCCAGAAATGTAGTATGATGCCCGACTTCGTGCTCCTTTCTACTTAATAATGGTATTGGAAATAGCCTATACTACCTAGATTCTACAATCTGTATTTCATGGCAACACTGGATAGCAGCTTTGCAAAATCCAAATGATCTGGGCAAATGTAAACATGAATGCCAAAATATGGGTGGTTATTTTCCTGTTTCAGATTAGCTCAATTAGTGCAAGAAGCCCATTAGTTTTGTTTAATGCTGGATTAAAAAAGGTTTTCTTCAAATAAAAACCTATTTCAGTTAATCATCTTGATCATTAATTGAGAAATCCCTCCACCATAATCTGAGAAGCTATATACAGACAGGTAAAATTATTCTTCTGTTTACATCTTTTCTTTTGGGGAAAATTGATAGATAAATAATTACTGTTCACTTTAATGTTATGTTGCTGTAAAGGTTTTAAAAGCAATAGATTGCATGTTTGGTTTTGTTATATGCGCTCCTGTGAACTGAATATTCTTTTTCTGCCAACAAACAAAATGCAAGCTTCAGTTTTGTCTGTAGCAGTGAGACTTCATTTACCATCAAGTCAAATTTCACTTTCATACTTTTGTTGGACCAACTTTTACAAAAGAAAACATAAATAGAGTTGTAAGCATCTGAAGATACTGGCATTCTGATCTTGAGTAGATTGTAACGATCAAGCAATTTCTGACCTTACGTAAGGACTTTTTTTGGATGCATTTACTTTATGAGGAAAAGAGTTTAGAACTTGGGTTGTCAAGCAAACAATCAAGTTACTGCAGTCCAGAAAGAGTCTGCAGACATAACTTACTTTATATAGAAAATAAGCTCTGATTATATAGTTTTGAACTTTACTTCTTGTACCTAATTATCATTTTCTTCATGTAGTCATCACAAAAAGTAATGTCTTTTCACATACATTGACTTTAGAGACAATTTTGCCCATCATTGCAGTACTAGTGGTGAAAACAAATACCATTTCTAACTAAAGTTATTTGTTCATTCTTTATGTGTGAACACAACTTGGGGATCTTTTGACTATTTACTGTTGTACTCCAATTAGCTGGATTACAATTTTATCTATATAGTAACCAAGAAGATATTAGTATCATCAGTGGTACAGCAGTGAGCTGTTGTACCACTAATGGTATTAATGATTTAGTGGTATAACCAAAGAAGGATTTTCTGCTTAGATTGTGTAGCAGTGGGTTTAACAACTACTTAAGCTAAAAATACAAGTCAAGTGTCTGAGGAAAAAGGTGCAAGAAACACTGAAGCATTTGTATTTTGTTTCCTCGTTGCTTGGCCATAGTCTGTAAATAATTATCTGAATCAAATAATTAAATGTATTAAAACCTTTTTCTTTTTATCCTTAAACATCTGTGATATTTTTTCCAGATAGTGTGTATGGTAGTTATTCAGATCTTATTCTTTTAGGACTTCATAGGTGCATATTGTTTATAGGTGATGCAACCAAAATTGTATCGGTAGAAGTGATACTGCTAAACAGAAAATAAATCTTTCATAATGCTTCATTTTGCAGAAGTTAATATTAAGACCTGAATCATCCAGTAGGTTTTAACTAGGCAGAAATATCAGTATATTTATGGATTTCAAGAGATTGATTTTAATGATGTAACACTCTGCCGTTAAAAAGGGGATAATTGTTATCTGTAAAATGAGCAGCTGCCAGATGCTTGAAAAATGCCAGATAGATTCAAGTATTTCCTGAATGTACTTTACTACATAGCTGATACATAAATAAAACAAAAGCTTTTAGTTTGTGGGAGTCTTCTGTACTAATTAAATTGTTTGCTGTCAGGAATAACCATTCCTTCTCAGGAAGATGGAGAGGAAATGAAGAACGTCTGTGGGTGTTTCAGTCTGCTCCCTTCAGTTACGATTCTGAAATGCTTACTCATAAATGCATTTGAATTAAAGACTGTTCAGCTTTGTCTTTGTAAAAGAGTTGGTCATTTGTAACTCTCTGTGCAGACTGACTGATGGGTTTGTAGTTGCTATGACTGAAGCCTTATTAGTAGTTATGTTCCCGTTTTCCAGAAGTGGAATGGTGTTCATACAACTTCTCATTACCCGTTGTGTGATTTTTATATGGTCGCAAAAATTGTACCTGTTCTCTGGGGCCCCCAGCAGAAGAAGGATATTTTTCTGTTGGAAAGGATCCATGAGAGGGCTACAGAGTTGATAAGAGGGTTGGAGCACCTTTCCTGTAAAGAAGGGCTGAGGGAGCTGGCGGTGTTCAGCCAGAAGAGATGGCTCAAGGGTGACCTTATTGCAGCTTTTCAATACTTAAAGCGGGCTTACAAAAAGATAGAGAGCGACTTTTTGCCTGGGCAGACAATGACAGGACAAGGGGGAATAGTTTTAAGCTAAAACAGGGGAGATTTATATTAGAGGTTAGGAAGAGAGGGTGGTGAGGCACTAGTACAGATTGCCAAGAGAAGCTGTGGATGCCTGTGGAAGTTCAAGGCCGAATAGGGTTTCGGGCAACCTGGTTTGTTGGGAGATGTCCCTGCCCATGGGATGGGGTTGGGGAGTGGAACTAGGTGAG
The DNA here is from genome assembly GCA_011075105.1 of Heteronetta atricapilla. Classification (NCBI taxonomy): domain Eukaryota; kingdom Metazoa; phylum Chordata; class Aves; order Anseriformes; family Anatidae; genus Heteronetta; species Heteronetta atricapilla. Next base: position 52,288,086 of record CM021763.1, on the reverse strand, counting down.
CTTTAAGGTCCCTTCCAACCCAAGCTCTTCTATGATACGGTGCTACAAATACTGGAATATTTGCCAAGGAGAACCAGTATCACTGTATCTGCGGCTGAAAAGGAAGAATATATGGAACTTACAGCGTTGAGAAGGTAAGTGTGACCTGAACACGTTGCGCGGGCACACTGCTCCCTGCTTCCTACCAAGTACTGCCAGGAGTTGTCTGCATAGAGTGCTTTTCAGCTTGTTTGCTGAAGATCTCTTAGGCATTTGGGATAGCGTCTGGAGACCTAGAATGAAAAGTTTCTTTTGCTTGCAAAATAGGTACCTTTCTATTTTGATAAGGCTTGAAGCATTAATGCAAATACCGTATGACGCAAAGGGCAAGGAGCGACATCCTTCACATTCTTGTTGCCCGAGATTTGAGATAGGGATTTGAGATGTGATAGACCAGGAATAACCACATATTACACCAGGCAGCTGTTTGCTATCCCAGGGGAAGGTTTCGCAGCTACCCTTGTAACGTGAAGTGTTTAACTCTTAAAATGTGCAGCAGCCAAAGTTGAAAAAATGGGACAGCATCTCCAAAGTTCTTGTGTGTCTGTTTCTGTAGAATTGGCAAAAATCTCTTAAAATCAGTTATATATTCTTAGTGATATCTTTGAATTAAACTTGCTTCCCCCTTCCATACATGCACCCCTGTCTTTACCCTAAATCTCTCTCTCTTTTAAAATTCTCTCTTCCCTATTGGAGAAAACGTGAGCTGCAAAGGACATACTGTCAGCTCGTGTTAGAGAATGGAAGAAGAAAAATTCAGAAGCAGAGGTTAAGCAGTTGGATAAGGAAATGGTCAGTCTTCATTCTGAGTTGCATATTAAGCTAAATAGTGAGTGCTGAATCGCTTGGACAGTAGAGGTTTTCTCTGTAGAGAGGTTAGGCTGGAGAGTAGAAGAGTTAAAGTGTATTGAAGTTTGAGAGGAGTGGCGTGGTGCAACAGTACTGAGCGGAGAGTCAGCTAATGACTGAACTTTGGCTGGGACTCTGCATGTATATATAAATAAGGAATATGCAGATTGATAGAGAAAGCAGGAAGGGAATTAACATATTCAGGGAGACATCAGAGGCAAATAAATGAAAGGCTCCTTTTTGGCTGCTCGCTCTTTGTCTAACAGGTTGCTTCTAAAGCTGGTTCTGAGAGGTGATAAAGAGGTTACAAAAGAAAGAGTGCAATAAAGGGAAGCAAATCAGTTTATATGTTTGTGAGAACTCTGCCTACAGTTTTGGATAGTCCAGCCCCACTGAGGTGCCCTTGGTTAAAGGTGCAGAAAAGAAGCAGTAATTTGATTTTTATTTCTAGCTGCATATTATGACCTGATGAGCTCTTTGGGTCTCTTCAAAAGCTTTTGTTGCTCAGGATGAGACCAGTGGGTGATCCGCCTAAACTGTACATTTCACAGTAAGATTACAGTTTGGTTTACCAATTTGTACCTCTGTATTGGGTGTACATGGCAAGGCTTTGGCTGCAGGGGTGGCCTCTGTGAGCAGAGCCCAGCAGCTGTCCCATGTCATATAAGGGGCCTGCTGTTGGCCAGAGCCGGGCCAATAAGTGATGTTGTTTGCGCCTCTGTGAGAGCAAATTTAAGGAAGGGGAAAAAAAACTTTCTGGGCAACAGCAGCTGGGAGAGAGAGGATTGTGAAAGTATGAGAGAAGCAGCCCTGCAGCCCCCAGGTGAGTGCAGCAGGAGGGCAGGAGGTGCTCCAGGCAGGCAGCAGCAGTCCCCCTGCAGGGAGAGGCCCCTGGTGGAGCAGGCTGTCCCCCTGCAGCCCATGGGTCCCACACGGAGCAGATCTCCACGCTGCAGCCCGTGGAGGAGCCCCCGGTGGAGCAGGTGGATGTGGCCTGGAGGAGGCTGCGGCCCATGGAGAGCCCCCGCAGGAGCAGGCCCCGGGCCGGAGCTGCAGCCCGTGGAGAGGAGCCCACGCAGGAGCAGGGGTCTGTGGGGAGCTGCCGCCCACCCGTGGGGGACCCGTGCTGGAGCAGTTTGCTCCTGGGGGATGGATGGACCTGGGGTATGGAGCCGTGTGGGAGTAGTTCCTGGAGAGCTGCTGCCTGTGGGCAGCCCCCGCAGGCTCAGTTGGGGAAGGACGGCATCTGTGGGAGGGACCCCACGGGGAGCAGGTGCAGGGAGTGACTGAGAAGGAGCACCAGAGACAAAGCGTCAGGGACTGACCGCAGCCACCACTCCCCCTGCACCGGGGGGAGGAGGTAGAAGAGGGTGGATGGTGGGCAGGTGTTTTTAGTTTATTTTTAGTTCTAACTGCTCTCGTCCACAAGTGATAGGCAATAAATTATATTAATCTCCCTATGCTGAGTCTGTTTTGCCTGTCACAATAATTGTTGAACGATCTCCCCATCTTTATGTCAAACCTTGATCCCTTTTCATCGTATTTTCTCCATCATTCCCTTTGAAGAGGGGGAGTGAGAGGAGCTCAGCTGCTCACCCAAGAGAAACCACCACAACCTCCTCAGAAAATACCAAATTTCCTGTTGGTAGAGGGTAGGATTATGTAGCATACCAATGGACCAGTGCTGCAAAGTTCATTTGGACAACTAATTCTGATGAGATTATGCCACAGAAGTGTAAATGCAATTCACGACTCACCAGTACATGTGTTAAATTTTAGGAAACCGCAGCAGAAACTTGGAATACTGAATCTCAGCAGAGCAGCAAGGTCAAGAGGAGAAGCTATCAGGGTATATGAAATAGGGTTATAAATCAAAAGGGCCATATCATTTTTTACAACCGCTGTAAGAAAATGAATTGTTGTTAAAGGAGGACATAGCTATATTGTTTTTTCTTTCTCACTTCTCAGAAGTGGAAGCATCTGGCTCACTGGTTCACAAATACTAACAAGGTAAAATAAAGATATTTTTTTTACACCTGTTTAAAGATTGTGTGCAGTGTCTAGGTTACCATTCAAAATCAGTGACTAATTGACATCTGTAAAACGTGTAACCTTAGCTGGCCTTGAACAAGAGTGATGACTTAACTCACTTGCAGGATAGCTGAATGGGGACATGAAATTGCTGGATACAACTGTTTGGTGTGACAATCTGAGAGAGGAACATAAATAACAGTTAACAGTGTCTTTGTATGCTGCTGCTAGCAACGAGGCTCACCCTGTATTCCTGAATTCTGTTTAGAAGTTGCTATACTCCAGAGCTGTTGGAAAGGATCTGCTGCTTTGCAAGTTTACCAAGGAGTCAGCTTCGTCAGTTGAGTTGTATATCCTACCCTGCTTAATGGGGATTCGACCTGAAAGCTCAGAATGCAAGTGAGGAGAAATGAGAAGGTCACTGACTCGTTCAAGAAGTGTTAAGAGCTTACCTGCTTATCTTTTTTTGGGGGTGGGGAAGGGAGTCACATTACTCCAGCCTCACTGTACATTTGTATGCTTAAATTCATGCATTTGAGGCAGTGTATCTTGTGTTCATGTCGTCAAGTGGGAGGATAAGGTGGTGTTTGGAGAGTATAGTTAGAGGGAAGAGAAGGCAAATTGCTTCCAGACCACTAGTCATGGGTCCTCTTTAATCACAGCAGGCCAGCTAGTAGAAAAATCCTTCTACTCAAGTTTGTGTTTAAAAAAAGTGTCCTTTTGTGAAGTTTTCCTCATGAAATTGTTACAAGCATGTTAGTGGAGGTTACTAGTTACTTCTGATGTTGTCTCTTGGTGGAACACAGGCTAGATGTCCTTTATGATGTGGCCTAGGAAGAAACAAAAACGAGCAACAAAGAAATATATTGTTGGAAGCCACTTTAGCAATTAAAAAAAAAAAAAAGTTTGAGTGAATAGGCAGAATTGTGCCATGTTCTCTGTATTTAGATTTTTGTTTGAAGACACTGGTGCTGTAGTTTGTGTTGCTGCACTACTGCAGTTTGTGGTGTCTTTAGAATGCCTTATTATGCCTTAATAGGCCTTACTGTGCCCTAGTAATGCCTTTAGAATGTCTGATTAATATCCAAGTGATTTGAGTCTGTGTTTACCTCAATAAGTATCTTGGTGGTAAGACATCATTTGCATGATTGCAGTTTGTAGGTTGAGGAGCTGCAAGCTTGTCATCTTACTCCTTCCAACTGAGAAAGATCTCTGCTTGGCTGTCCCATCATCTTCACAGCCTGTATGGGACAATTAGTATATTTTACAAGCGTCTGGAAGAATGTTATTGTTCTTTGTATGTAGCTTCTGTTTGGGAGTTTTTCTTTGTAGAGCGAGAAAAACAATTATTTTAGAGTGCTGAGACAAATGAAACCAGTCTTTTTGTATTCTTGCTGTTTATTAGATTCTGCTAATCCCCAGTTTTGTGTATATGTAGACAATTCAGTTCCCTGAAAAGGACTGAAACGTTCTTCTTTTGTAGAAACAATCGCAGGGTCATCGTTAAAAAGTGTCTGTAATCAGATTGAATTACTGGTTGCTTAGCTTATTGCTCTTCATTCATCTCTGACCCCAGCAGCACTGTTGCTTGTTTTCAGGTTAACAATTATATTTTGTAATTGTGTAGTAAACTACACTAAGAGAATGAAAATTGCACAGTTCACCTGACAAATTAAATTAGCAGCTCCAGGTGTGTAGACAGAGGCTGCACAAAGCTGTCCAGGATTCCTGTGTGGCTGGCTCACGGTGCCGCTGTAAGGAGAGAGGGACAGGGTGATTATGCATCTGGGGCAAGAGAAGGTAAAGGTGAGGGATTCCAGCAGCATGCAAATGGGATGGCTAGATACCTGAAAAAGTCTCTGTCTCAATTGGTTGTGCGAGGGTTTTTATGGAGATAAGGAGTTACGCAGTTAGAAGTATTGGAGTTGAGGCTAAATTCTTATTTCTACTCAAAGTTGCATCACTTACCAGAAAAAACATCATAACCTTGGCATGCCGGGATGTATGTTGATACTTAGTCTCCATTAATCTCTGTTTCTCCAAATTTGAATATGTAAATCTAAGGACAAATAACAGTTCAGAGAACTTGAATGCATTGCTGGACATCGTGATTTAGGTTTGTCTGGGAGAGTATACTAGAGTCTGGTCCTGTGCTTGATCAGAGTAGAGGCTGTTTGGCAAATATGAGTAGCTTGACTAGTGTAGAGGGCTGCTACACTCTAAAATAAAATAAAATAATTAAATCATGACTAGGAAGGAGGTGAAGTGGGGGTTTTACGCATACTTGCCAATCTGTGTCTTGTTAGAGAACTGAGTAAATCATTTGCATTCTCTAAGATTTCCTAATCATTTTCTTCTAATTTTTCAGTTTAAAAATGTCTGGAAGGAAACTTTTCCGTGGTTGATGTCTGCCTGTACTCTCTGGTTTTTGGATATGTAAAAACAGTGCCGCTCTTTTGGAAAACAATACTGAGACAAGGGCATTGTTTTCCAATTTCAAATCTGTTTCATTGAGCGGACTACTAGATATGTAGATGTTCTTGTGTGTGGTGTCTCTTTTCCACCTGTGTGTCTGGGGACAGGAAGAGAAAAAAATCAGGCTTTAGTTTTTTCCTTGGCTTCTGATGCTCAGTGTCCACTCAGATCTTCTGTGGTGTAAGAAGTCTGAAACTGTAGTCTTGACTATTCATCATGCCCATCTCAACAAGCTTGAGAGCTTGCGTGTAGCAAGTTAATACTTCTGGTTAGTGCATGAATGATTATCTGTCCCGTTCAGAGTAAGCTGATTTTACCAGTCTTGCAAGATCACTTGTACATGGTAGGCATGGAAAGCAGACTGTTGGCCACTGTGAGAAAATGCAGCACTTGAAATCTGTAGGCTTGAAGTTTGGGCAGCATCAGTGGAAAGGAAGAGATTACAGGGAATCAAGCTTTGGTTAAAAGAGGGCACTTGGGCTAAAAACAGACAAAGGCAAATCAGAAGAAAGCTATCGTCTGATAGTTTCTACTATCTTCTACAATAATTGTTGTTTACAAATGTGTAAAACTTGAGCTCTCCATTGATGCTATTTTTATTAATTTATTTTTTTCCTCCCTTTGTCTCCTTGTACATGTGTTGGTTTGAGATGTTCCATTTCCGTTCGGCAGCAGCTTGCGGGGCTGTTTGCAGATACTGCGCAGGTCGCAGGGTATGCGTGAGTCACCAAGCTGTGGCACATCCAGCTTTGGAAATGAGTCTAGGAATCACAGCATTTATCTGCCACCCACAAGTGTCTGTGGAGGCTTTTCACAGTTTCTCATCTTGTTCTTTTTACTATTTTGCTTACGGGGTAACGTCCTGTAGCAGTTACAAGCTTAATCCTTAGATGAAGTGGGAAGGGTGTATGGTTTTGACTGCTATTGGTGAACCAAGAGTCAATGGGATTTAAGTCAGTTTTTCGTATGGGTGATATTAACTTCATAGTTTGTGTGACAGATGGATGCTGCTGTTCACTCAGCACCATTTGTAGGTTTCAGGAACATTTGTATCTTAGCTTATATGAATATAATTGAACAATGAAGGAGCAGATGCAGTTGCTAAGGCACTCCCCAAAGTACTTGAAAAGTCATGACAGCCAGGTGGAGTTCCAAGTGACTGGAGAAAAGGGAAACATCACACCCATTTTTAAAAGAGTAGTAAGAAAGAGCTTGGGAACCACCAACTAGAGAGGTCCTCAGTCCCTGGTAAGATCATGGAGCAGATCCTCCAGGAAGCGGTGTATAGATAGAGATATGGAAGACAGGGAGGTGATTAGGGACATCCCTCATGGCTTCATCAAGAACAAATTGTGCAGCCTTGCAGAGCAGAACTTAAGGATACTGGTGGATGAAATGCTGGATTTGAGCTGGCAGTGTGTGCTTGCAGTGCAGAGAGGCAGCAGTATCCTGGGCTGTGTAAAAAGAAGTGTGGCCATTAGGTTGTGGGAGGTGACTCTCTCCCTCTGCTCCGCTCCTGTGGGACTCTGCTTGGGGTACTGCATCCCATCTGGGGACCCCCAGCACAAGAGAGACACGTTCCCATTAGAGCAGGCTTAAAGGAGGGACATGAAAATGATCAGAGGACTGGAGCACCTCTCCTGTGAAGAAAGGCCGAGAGGGTTGGATTTCTTCAGCCTGGAGAAGAGAAGGCTGCAGGGAGACCTTATTGCAGGCTTTCAGTACTTACAGGAGGCTTTAAGAGCAAGAAAAGACTTGTTACCCAGGCCTGTAGCAACAGGACAAGGGGCAAGGGTTTTAAACTGAAAGAGGGTAGATTTAGACTGGACATATGGAAGAAATTCACTATAAGGGTGGTGAGGCACTGAAACAGGTTGCCCAGAAAGGTTGGATGCCGTATCATTGGAAATGTTGCAAGTTAGTTGGGATGGGGCTTTAAGCAACCTGATCTGGTGGAAGATACTCCTGCCTGGGGCAGGGGGGTTAGAAATAAATGATGTTTTAGGTCTCTTTCATCCCAAACCACTCTGCGATTCTTAGTATGATGAAGTCAAGATTCATTTGGATCAAACATTGGAACAGAGAGCCCATGGTGGTTGTACTTTCTCCCTCTTTGGAGCTTTTCAGGTACATGCTGGTTGAAGCCCTGAGCATGCTGGTGTGGCCCCATGGCTAATACTGCTCTGAGTCAGGCTGAGGACCTCCAGAAGCCCCTTCCAATCTGATTCATACAATATCTGAAGTACTTTTGTCGTGCAACCTTGTTTTTTTCATGGGGGCATAACTCCTGAGAAGGCTTGTCCTCGATTTCTGTATGCTTTCCTTTTCTTTAGTTTCATTTTTTTAAAGAGTTATGACAAAAAAGCACTGGAACGCTTGTTTGAGCCACCTCTGTCCTTTGCCACTTCACATTTTAAGTAGATCTAGAAATTAACAATGCAAACATGTCTGTCATTTCTTTAAAAAAAATCACCAGTGATGTCGATCAAAGTTGAATTAGGCTGAAATTTCCTCCTTAGGAAATTTCCTCCTTTCTGAGGAAACAAAATACCAGAATCAGGTAAAGTGTTAGGTGGCAATTCTTAGCCAAAGATATGTGTCATCTACCATAAAGTGAAAGAAGGATTTTGAATAACATATAATATAAATTACCTGTGCATCCCCTGTAAGATTGTTCAGTCTCCTTTGCCTGCTGTGAAAGGAACTGACCATCTCTTCATTTTCCACAATTGGCTTGCATTTCCATCTTTTATCCTCCAGCTAAAGGCAACTTTTAGTGTTTTTAAAATAAATAATAATAAATCTTTTTTAAAAAAATGCTAATTAATATATATTTGTAGTGTAAAAGTTTAACAACAAAAAAAAGGCAAACGCCCTCCCCATAATCTTGTGTTCTGGTAAAACACATAATAGAGAGGAATGAGAACCTGAATTTTCTACAATGGTAGACAGACGTCATTCTAAGAAAATTTTACTAAAAATCCCTTACCATTTACAGATCAGCAGCTTCTTTCACTCTGGGTTTAGGTTGGGAAGCAGCCAACAGAATAAATCACAGATACGATTCAGATTTGAGTGACCTGTCTCCTAGGCTTCCCTCAGGGAAATAACCTGTTAAGTCCCCCGGGCGAGCTGCCTAAAGGTAGGAGAAGACACACGGAAGAATCCAGGTAGGCTCTGACAGGGATTTCATTAGAAACAGCATGCCAGGATGGTTCTGCTGGGCAAATCAGGGTCCTCTTTCACAGAAGACTCCAGGAGATTTTCTGCTTCTCTTGGAAAGTTGAAGTGTGTCTGTGTGAGGTTATTAGAACGTTTTGGTGAGCGTGGAACAAAGCAGATGCACAAGCCGGTGCTTGCTGTTCCCGTTTTCTGCCCTGGGTTGTCTTCTAGCTGGGTGCCGTGTTCTTTGATGTTCTCTGACTGTGGGGCTGCCGTGGTGGATTACCGAGATGGGTTCATTTAATCTGTGGGATATTTTAAGTACAGTTAGTAACAGTGATGACTGGGGGTGGGGGAAGGGGTATTCTTCAAAACAAAATTACTTCTCTGTGACAAAAATCTATTTATTTGGATGGAAGTTGGAAGAGATGGAAATATGTGCTACTTGCAATAGGAGGAACTGAAAATTTATAAATAGTGCCAATCTTTCACCACTGATCTTTGTGCAGTGACTTCTGTCCTGTCCTGTCTTCAGGTTTTTATGCTTTCAAACGTGCAAATTCCAGCCATCTAAAATGAAAAAAAAAAAAAAGAAAAGAGAGAGAGAAAAAAAAAAAAAGAGGTTCTCATTATCCCAAATCAGTCTATCAACCTCTGAGGTGTAAAACAGCAAAAGAATTTATCAAGACCCTTAGGAGTCAGAAGACCAAAGCTCCCTCTCAGCCACCAGAGTAATACATTGACTTCTTGAGAGACACGTGCTAAAATGCCTCCCGATCCTTTAAGGTTGAGCTACTTTGGTCTCCCTGCCTCTAAAGCATTGACAATAATTTTTCTCAGTGAAAAATGACAACATGGAAAAAAAATGTCCATATGGAAGCTCCTCAGAGCATTTCTCAACTGATAATCTCTGAACCATTAAAAGCAGATTTAGGATGGGAAGAGAAATTCCTACGTTGGCATGCCAGGTCAGGGAAGAACACCAAACATAGTGCCTTAGCTGTGCCCACTGTCTCCTTTCAAAGGACCCCCTCAGTGCCAGACCTAAGATTTGCATCTTCCTAGCTTCAAGAAAATGGAGGGGTGGTAGAAAGCAAGTAATTCTCAATCCTGTCTCTCTTGCTAATGCACACAGCGTGAGCTATCATAGGCCAACAGGTGTGAGCTCATTTCTGAGTGCTGTAAGTGGCCTGACAAACCAATGACCAGAACTTTACTCAGTGGGCGTGGAAAGAAAAATGGTGGCTGAAGGACCACGCTGCTGTTCTCCTGAACAAAGTGCTACCACTGGTCTGCATTTTGAGTGCCTGTCTGCCTGCCTGCCTGCGCTCCATCCTAAAATTTGAGCTTGAGCAGGCAGTAACTCAGTGAAACAAGCCACATAGTAGATGAGTACTCAGCAAACAAAAGAGCCATCTGCTGACCAGACAGTATCATATTGTAGGGGATTTTCTGTCAGGAAAAACAAACAGTGGCACTGCTGTTTGTGTATGAGCAGTGTACTTGGTGCTGCAAAGGACTCCAGATGCAACTCTGACACACTGGGAGTAGTAATTCACACCACTGGGTTGCTCCCTGATGGCAAGAAGAGGGCACCGAAGTCGTCTTGTCTGCTTTTTAGACACCTATACACTATAAAGCAGTGGCCTGTTTGTGTAGTGCCTTTTCCTTTACATCACTTTTATTATATTAGCAAATTAAAAAAACAAAACAAAACAAAAAATTAACTGGACTCAGTGCTAGAGATCTCCTTTGAAGCACTGACACTGACAATAAATCAAGGGTTAGTGGTGAGTTGATGAAGGTGTAACTGGTATGATGACGGAAGGTGTTTTTTCTCACCCTCCTGTCCAAAATACCTCCAAGTGCCCCCCACGTCATGTCTGGTGCATCATGTGTCTGGTGCATCATGCTCTCGCCTTATGAAAAAGCTGGTGGTGCCTAAATAAAAGTATGAGTGTGGTTTACATCTGCTGTGTTGTAAGCCTATAATGGATTGTAGTGCAGTAATGGACCCTGCTGTGTGAGGTCTCCTCCTGTCCCTGCAAGTCGCCTGTAGTGATTGTGGAAATCTCCTTCACGTGAGGGACAGGCAGATCCAGAGGTGTTCTTGCTGTGGCTGGTGTCAAGCAAGGCAGGCACTTGAAATAATTACATCTCAGCTTGAATGTAAGGCTGGGTTTTATAGTTCACACAAAGTGGAAGGCTTTCAGTGCCCAAATGACACCTGAGCCTTCCTCACGATTTTGGTGGGAGTTTGGTGTTTTCAGAAAAGACTTCATTTCTGTCAAAATCCTATCTGAAAGTGGACTGTTTATGCTGAATTATTGGTAGGTGGGTCATTTCTTTCTTAATCCTAGTGACAGTGAGTTGTATTATTCACAAAAATAAAAGATTTAGAACAGGTGTAATTGGAGATTAGCCTTATGAGTGTTTTTAGTAGCTAGAGCTGACAAGACCTGTTGTGAAGAACAGGTCAACTGACACCTAGCCTAATCCGTGCTCCTGATCCAGGTTAACCACATCATCTCTGCTCTCTGCCCAACCAAACCAGCCGACAGTACTGAAGTTGAGTGCTGGGCTGCTTTAGATCTGATGTAGGTCGGTAATTACCCTTCTCAGGAGGAAGGATTTGGTGATTATCTTTCTCAGAACATACTGCAGCTTGTTTTGGGACTGCCCGCCCTGTGAATGTCCACGTTGTACTTGGAGGAGTTCAGCCTTCTTTGGTGACCTGATCAACACACACTGCAGAAAATACCAAGCTGGGGAAGTAGGTTTAACTTATATCCAAGTAACAATAGGAAAAAAATAAAAGAGTAGACCTTTGAATGCCATGAATCAAGCAGCCAAGGTACCTGTAGGCCCATGGCTTTCAGTACACATTAAGCACTCACAGAATCTTCCTCCCTCTGTTGAGAAGTTTTTATTTTTTTTTTTCTCTTGCCTGTTTTTTTTCGTTTGTTTCCAACCACATGTGGGTGAGTTTGCACTGAGCTCTGTTTTCCTACAACGTTATGAGTATTTCTTTCTGAGGCTGCTTCACCCTGCAGGGTTGCAAGCATCTGCCCCAGACAAATTTGTTGACTGAGTTTGTGGAAGGACTGGAGATGGTCAAATGGATAGACGGGAGAACAACATACCTGACGGTGTCCATCTCGTTGATGCGACTTCTTTAGGAAGCAAGATTCTCTTCAGAAATTTAGCAAAGACTAGCAGCTAAACCCAACAGAAGAATCCTCAGTCCTCACTGGCAGGTGATCTTGTCCCCATCAGTTCTGCGTGTGCCATTTTGCAAACTTGAGCAAGTTTCTTCCGCATTCTAAGCCCATTCAAAATCTTTGGATGGATAGCCATTATTGAGCTGTTCTGTCTCGTTTGCTGATGAGTATCTCCTCTAATTGTACTGACTGCCCTTCCAAGTAGGGCTTTTTAAGAGCCCTTTATTATTTTTAAGTGACTGATAAAAAACGCAGTGAACTTCACACTAAAGCTTGGAATGATCTGTGTTGCATAATTACATTACATTCTTTTCTAAAATTTTTTCCATATCTCCCATTAACCCCTCTGCAGTTTTGTCAGCACCCCGTTAAAGCAGTCTGTTACAAACATTTCCAGTATTCCTCACAATGGCATGCTGGCTTCTGAGTGAGTTTCAGATGACATTGATCTTTTCCAGGAGGAGCTGGAACAAAGACCATGAGGTTCCCTTCTGGAAATCCCACTTCTCTTGGAGCCCTCTTCACAAAGCCAGAATGATGTAAGGAAGGCTGAGCGTAAATAAGAATCAGATGCTGTTTAAAGTGCAGAGGGATGACAAACACACTCATTCATTTTCTTTTCGCAATAGGGCAACAAAGGATATTGCAGGGGCCAAAGCGTCTGCTGATGTAAATTATCACGGTTTTACTGGTCCAGGGGTTGGTATCCCTTCATCCCAGCTGGGAATGTGTCATTGAGAGATAGTTTAGTGATCTACCATCAACTTTGACAGATAGGAAAAAGCAATAATAGAGGAAGCAATCTGCTTAGATCAATATGAGACATTAAAGACCTGCTTTAAAACAAAAGAAAAAAAAAAAAAGCCTACACATTGTAGTCGATTTGAAAATGGAGTTCTAGTGACTATTCCTACAATAGTGTGATTTTATGGGCAGGTGGTCTTGTTAAAACGAGGCTTTTCATTTGTAATTACTGGTTTTAGAAGTGAAATAATATTAAGAACATGCCAATTAATACCCTGCTCTTGCAGATTCTTAAGTGCACACATAATTAGGTCCTTAGACTTCAAAGGGGTTACTCACATGAGCAAAAATGAAATGAAGAATTGTTGTGTTTTTATTATATCCTAGGTTGGTGTCTCCTAGTGTAACCTCCGGTGCATGATCCTGAAAATCAGACCAGTGTCCTCTGGAAATTCCTAGTGTAATCACATTACCTGCTAATAAAGTTATCTTTTTTTTTTTTTTTTTTTCATTTTCATTTTTCTCTCTTCACATAGTAGACTATTTTTGCTGCGTGTTGCTTCCTGGGTATTAATGAAAGGCTGAAATTAACTTCTGGCGGGTGACACTCCTGCTGGAACATGCAGCCTGACCAGTCATCAGTCACAGCCATGACGGATGTATTACTCATCCCCTTCTGGGACAGCCAACTTCTGCACGCACAGGGGGCATTCCTGTTCCTGAGCAGGTGTCTGAAGGAGGCCAGGCTCGCAGCCACGTTGTCAAGGTGCAGCCTGTATCACGGCTGGTGAACATACTACATGCCTTTCCCCTGCCTCTGCTCTTTTCTTACCGTGATGCTCCAGTCCAGTTGTACGGGGCTGGTGGGGAGTGCAGGGAGGAGAAGTCAATACAATCATCCTGTGGGCTGAGAACTAACCAAACCTGTTTAACTCTTTTCTGGTGCAGTGTTGTTCTTCCAGTGTATTTACTGGTGTGTTTTATATTCCGAAGGCTCAAGTGCCTTCTTTTACAGATCTGGCTCTGAGAGTAAGTCCATGTGACCCAACCAAGGAGCATTATAGTTTGGTTAATTTGGACTAATTAGTCCTATTTGGGTCAAAAGCGTTAGTTTCTACCAAAGTTGTGAGATGGATGTTGCTTCCATTACTTCCCACAGAAGGTTTGTAGTAATTCTGTGTGCTCTGTTTCAGGTGTAGATTTCTGCTTCTTACCCAGATGATAAATCCTGATTTCCTTGTCCCCTCAGTCAGCAGTAGACCCCTTATGTCTAATTCAGACAATTCCCAAGCATATCTGCAGGCTCACATCCATTCCATTGTTGCTTCCCAGAGGTAAACGCAAACAAGTCCTCCATCCAACTTCCATTAAAGTCAGTGGGAGTCTTTCCACTTTAATGGCAACCTGAGAGTGAGACTTTCATCGTTCCTTCCTAGAAACGGGTTGTTCCAGGCCCATTTTTGTTGTTCCTGTCCTGGCCTTTGTTCCCATCATGTCTGAGTGCTTCAGTCTGTAGTAGATTGCTCCCTCTTGTTCTGGTACTCCTATTCTCTCCTGCGTGATCAGGCTGGGAAGCACTAGTGTCTCCATTATTCTGCATATCTTCATCTTAGACTGAGGATGAGTGGCAACGATGAAAGAACAGATTTTCAAGATGTGAATGACAGTGTAGCGTGACTTTTAAAGGTATTTAGACATTCCAGAGAGCACCATTTTTTTTTTTTTCTGTTTCTTTAAACCCGTAAGAATCCTGAAAAGACCCAGCATTGGATGGTTTGACAGGGGTCATGTGGAAAGTTTGAGATTTAAGAAAAATCTAAATAGACTAATTTTGGCAAGACTCAAACCTCACAGAGTGACCATTGAGTGAGTAAGCTTCCAGCAGTAAAGAACAGCCCTGTGACTTGTTCCTTTCATATAGGAATGATGTAGGAGAAACAGGGACGTGACAGATGAGAGATCTGCAAAATGCTACTGCCTGTTGACAAAAACAGCTTGATCCCTTAGCTTGCTCACAGCTTACCTAGTGGATTTTGCCTGGTTTATGGCTTCCCTGAGGTGCTCAGATATCCATGCCGTAGCACTGGTGCTAGCAATTAGTTGTACCTCCTAAAATGGAGTCCCTCATTAAAACTTGGCCCCAGATGTGAAGACATAGCATTTCACCTAAAACCTTTGAAGTCTTTGAATGTTGAAAGTCTAATAATAATAATAATAATTATATATAAACCCATGAACACTTCCTGAGTGTGTCACAACCACATGAAGGAGAGGCTAACACATGTTGGTAAGAATGCAAGACGCAGCAGAACAGAATTTGGAGATACCCACTGCACGTTTTCAAAACATCACAGTTTTAATAGAAAATGCATCCCTTCCTCTTTGGGCAGATTTTATTCTCAGTTACACCAGTATGTGTTCAGGGGACTTTGTAGCATAACTGAGTCATTAAGATTACAGAGAGGGGTGGTGTTTTTTGAGGTGAGCTCATGACTGTTCAGCTACCAACAGCCATTGTATGCAACTGTTGCTGGAGGATCTCATGAAAAGTTCATGGAAATGCATCCTTGCAACCTCACCTGAGAGGTAGGAGGTCATTAAGATAATCTCTGGAGTGCGGCACTGGCCAAATGTTTCTCCAAAAACTACTGCTGTATTTAGGGAAGAGAGATTGAAGATTTAAAAAGCAGGAACTACCGTCATTGTTTAAGGTTGGCTGTGGTCACCTTCACCTTTTTAGCAGTCAAACATTATTGTGTTTCTGAGTCTGGAGTGCGTGCATTTTAAGCAGAAGGCTATTATTTTAATTTTGTTCTGTGAAGGAAATATAACCCTCAAAAAAATGAACAATCCTGTGCTTATTCCCCAGTGGCCGCTAGGGTCTCAAAATAATTACAAAACCACGTAATACTGAATAGAAAATGAAGCCCCTTCTGAGAGCAGCTTGGGTTCCAGTGCTGAACCAGGAAAACATTTCCAGGCACCTGAGATGGCTTTCCAATAGACTGCAATGCAGGGGGTCAGGCTGAATGACTTAATGAGTTATTTTGACCACAAAAATCTAAGAATCAGACCTGTTTTCTGGACGGGTTTCTGGGAGGCTTGCACTTCCTATGGAAGTCTGAAGGCTTTTCTTCCAAAAACACAGATCCTAGATTAATCAGTTTTTATTGTATAGTCATTTCTAACAGTTTATAGTATATTAGGGGAAAGAGGACAACCTTTTTCATGATACAGAATTAAGTTTGCAAGAAAGAAGGTATTGTGTCATGTTATCAGGAAGGAACAGTGAATTTAGAATACTGTTTGCATAAACCTCAGGAAGGTATCAGGCCCGCTTCTAGAAAATCTGAGGCCTCATGTATAAAACTCCCTTGAAGCCATTCATTACTTTTGAAAATATAAGTCCTTAGGGCTTCTGGGTCATTCTGAAACCTCAGGTCCACCCAACTGTCCTGTCACTCAGGCTATGCCACAAGATCTGCAGAACTGGAAACCAAGGAAACTGATCAGCATTATAATAAAATGCCGTCTGCTCTCCTGCCAAGAGTTTTAGCTTGAACAAATTTATTACCCTTTTTAGGAGATTAAATTATGCCAAGCACTGGAGATCAAGTCCTGGGGACTTTGTTACTGATACTTTGCCACGTTATCCTAGCTGGCCATCTACATAGTACATAGCAGAGGGCAAACAGCCCACTCACTGTGTCCATGCCAGCCTGACCTGCTGCACGGGAGTAATTTGTTTCTTCAGACCTATAGACAGGCTGTTTTGTTTTGTCTGACTTTTCAAAGTGCAATGAGGATGAGGATAAGGATGTGTTTCTTTTCAGCATCAAGTCATGGCTGGTTTCAACGTCATGGTTGGTTTCAACGTCCTCTGTGCTTCTCTTACCTGTACTCAAGCACTAAACGTGTCTTAAAACATGGAAGATGTGTTTAAAAAATAAAAAGAAAGTGGAGGAAGGTGTTTTTTCTTGAATTTCAGTGTAAAATAAGCAAGTGCCTATATGCCTATAGTTGGCGCCATGCAGATGTATAGCCAAAATCTGAAGAATTTGCTAGTTGCAGCTGTTTGCCACTTCAACATCTCTCCTTTGGGCAAGCATGAGATGCCCTCTAGCATATGATGCCTTCTCCATGTGCCCATAACTGGACTGAGATGTTTCTCAGTCACAGTGGTTCCCATTCTCCCTCTACAACATTTTTTTTTGTAGCTGTCCTGTTACCTGTGGTCTCTCTTTGGCCTATCTTTGGCTCCTCATCATGGGTATGGGCATGGGTGAGCTGTGAGGAAGCACAGGACATCCTCCTAGTGTCTTGGTATGACTTATGCTCTGTGCCCAAAGATAGCACCTAGCTGTTAGCTCTACAAAAATGTGTTCTTGTTGTCTTGTGACCATTAATCAATTGCTTCAGATCATTCTGTAAGGATGACCCATCCTCCTTAGGTGTTACTGTGTCCTCCAGCCCCCCAGTCACCCACTGACTTCAGTGAAGATTTGGCATTGTTGTCTAAATAGAGAGTAGTAATACAAAACAATATTGCAGCAAAGATCACATCTGGGGCTGTTGCTAAAACAGGCCCACACAGTTCTCATGATCTCATTAGCAGCCGCAGAACTCGAAGACCTGTCAGTGGAGAGGGTGTTTATTCCTGCCATATCTATTCTCTTAAGCATCCATAATGCAAAATCTTGCAACAGACTGTAAGGTAAGACACCTTGGAAAATTCAAGTATGTCAAGTCAACACAGTAATCTCATCAAAATAAAATGCTTATTGCATAAGGCATGCTGACTGGAATTAATTATGTCAGTTAGACTCTGTCAGTATATCCCAGGAGCAACCGTTTCATTTCACTCCCTGCAAGCAGCATTAGTCTGAAGCTTGTGTACCAGAAATGAGGCAGCGCTTTGTGTGCCAGCTGTTTTCAAACTCTTCCACAATTAGAAAATGTTTGCTCATTCCTTGCAAAAACAAGCATTCTTACACCAGTCACTCCTTTCTGCTGCAGATCTCCTCAAACCAAGGACAGTGGAGCGAGGAGGAATGGTGGAGCTCATTCCCTTGCCAGTGGCACCACCCGGCAGGCTGTGTGGCTGGAAGTCACTCGTGCCTGCACCATGTGAGCTCTCTCAGAGCTCTTACAGTGCCGTGGTTGGCTTGGCAAGAAGGGAGTTGGTGCAAGTGTGTGCACATGCATGCTTGTGCACAAGTTGCACTTAAGGAGTGAGTAGGATTACCTGAAAAGTGTTCTGTGGCTCTGAAGCACTCTCCTGTGTCCAGAGGTTGGCTGATGGGGCTGGCTGGGTGATTTCTTTGCAGTACGAAATACAGCAGATGCAGACCATGGGCGCTCTCAGTAGGCTCTCTGCATGTGTGCATGCAAGGTGACAAGAGGCATTAGACTTTATGCTGTCAGTGTTGCCATGAGTAAAACTTACAGGAAAAAATGACTCCAGATCCCTCTGACACACGCGCTGGATGGCTTTTGCAATGCCTTATTTTGTAGCTTCTTCCAACTATAATACTCTCTTGCCTGCTCTGCTGCAGGGGTAAGAAAGGTTGAAATGCAATTTATACCCAATGCTCACTGAACATCCACTAGAGTCCTATGTGATATCTAGACATGACACACACCAATTAGCCAAACTACGGAGGAAGAAGTCTCCATAATGTAAATGAACAATTTCTGCAGACTTCCTTTAGTCGTAATGACCCTGTATCAAGAAATAGATGATGTAAAACATGTAATTAAGGGCAAAGGTAGGTGGTGATACCCCAGGACCTCCAGTATCATCTTTCAGGCTGACAGAAGAGATCAGTGCCTTACAGCACCTGGGGCCAAAATCTCCCAGGAGCTCAGCCCTTTGGAAAACCAAAGTGCTTATTTAGATGCAAAGTTATTTTTAAACTGGTTTCCTAAGGAAATCAGGGATTAAGTATTCCCCCTGCCTATCCCTCTCTGACCATTTCTGTCTTTGAGGGCTCACCCCTGAATAACTTCTAACTGGCTAACCACAGCTGACACAACAGTGAACAGCCCTAGAGCATGTGAACTCCGTATCATAACTGATTTTTCATACGAGGAGATGGAAAGGCCGGTGAAACCACCTCTTACCCCACTGGCTGGTGAATCAACATGTCTGGTGTTGTGAATCAGCTTCTGTTTGCTTATGCTGAGGGACAAGGGGTGTGAAAAGGGGGTGGTTTTGCAGCAGGAGGGAGCTGGGGACAGGGAAAGGATAGCAGGATGTTTGTGGAGGTAAGGGGGATCAGAGGAGAAAGAGAGGTAAGGCTGTTGGCACAAAGTTGTAGGAAAACACCTTGGTGTGCGTGTTCCCACAGTGACACCTTTGCTTGGGTTCGTGCTCCAGGAATCGTGGGCCTGAGCTAACACCTTCCTCAGAAACCGAGCTGGGAGTGGTGTGGTCATCCTCGTACTCCCGTGGCATCCGGGTAATGAAAGGTGTGAGAAAATGGGCCGAAAAACAAGTAGGGATTTTCTTCTCAGCAGGCGGGCGGCCTGGGGACATGCAGCAGCAGAGCCAGCCGCTGGGGCTGGCAGGCTGCCATGAAGAGCAGGCCCGCGTCCCCCGCAGGTGGCAGGGGCTGGGAGGGCGGCCATCCCGTGGCCATGCAGACCCTGTCCCTGTCACCCCTGGCAGCAAGGAGGTGGTGGGAGGTGGTGGGACGCTGGGGAGCCGCTATGAGGACAGGGGTGGCAGCCCTCCTAGCTGGGGTGGGTGAGGGTGTCCTCAGGTCCACGTACTGCTGGGGCAGGAGTGAGCTTTGTCCAGCGCCTGCTTTAGGAAGGTGAAATCGGTCATGTCGCCTCAGCCTGCCTTCTTAATCCGACCTTTGGTCCACAGCTGACTGGCTGGTAAGGACCCTTAGTCTTTCTTTTATCTGTATCTTTGTAACAGAAAGCAAGAATTTGGCCAAAGCTAGCTGTAAAAATACAAATCAACCCTGTCGTTGAATATGCAAAAAAAAATGAAACAAAGGAAAGAGACCTGAGTTCTGATACCACATCTGGTGTTCAGCTTCTTTCTTTCTTTCTTTCTTTCTTTCTTTCTTTCTTTCTTTCTTTCTTTCTTTCTTTCTTTCTTTCTTTTTCTTTCTTTCTTTCTTTCTTTCTTTCTTTCTTTCTTTCTTTCTTTCCTT
>CM021763.1:52238853-52268296 GCA_011075105.1 Heteronetta atricapilla | reverse complement strand
TCTTTCTTTCTTTCTTTCTTTCTTTCTTTCTTTCTTTCTTTCTTTCTTTCTTTCTTTCTTTCTTTCTTTCTTTCTTTCTTTTTAATTCTCAGTGGTATTATGTCTGCTATTTCCCAAGGAGTTTCTTACTGCAACCCAGGTTTAGCACAGAGAGGTAGCTTTGCTGTAGTCCTCAGACCTAGAGGCTGCAGTCTCAGTTCCTGCCCTTTACACTGTCATTACTTCCCCTCTCCACATTCACCAAGTACCCACCCAAAAGAGCAAAAAGGTGACCAAATACAGTCACACAGAGAAAACCTATCTAATGTCAGAGCCAGAAGGAGTTTTGAAGGAAAACTATATAGGCAAGTGGATATGCTGGCTTAGAGAAAATTGCATTAGTCGACACTTGATGACTGTGAAACCTCTTCTCAAGTCTGTGCAAGGACACCCAACTCATCTCCTGGCAGCCCTGTGCAAGCCCTCAGCATCTCCACAACCAGGTACTTCTTTTAACCTCGTTCATTTAGCTAGATCATCAATGAGTGGTAGGCTAATTTCTCCCCAAGGGACATTGCTTCTCTCTGCAAAAGTCAGGTTTGTGTTAGCCTTTGACTTTATAAGGCAGGAGATAGATCATGCAAAACTGATGGTGCGCTGTCAGCCTGTTTATTTCAAAGCTGGACATGCCCGTCAGTACATTCTTGCTATCAAAAAGGCCAGTGTTGACCTCATTAATGCCATGTCTAAAGGGACTCCACATCCTTTGTGTAAACTCACAGGCTTTTTTAATATGTTTCAAGAGAGGGAGGCTTCTCGTGCACAATGGCTGGGAAAGTTACCAAGTGGGCAGGCAGTCTGCTCTACCACCTGTATAAATACAATTATTCCCCATATTTGGCATAAATCAGCATTTTTACATTATACTTTTTATATGCTATCATGTAACCCATAGATCCTGGCACTCCACCCCCATGACAGCTTGTGTACTCTAAGTATCACTGATGGAGAAATTCAGAGCTGTGACGTGTCATCAATGGTGATACAATGGTTGTCTAACTTGTCTCTGACAAATACCAGAACATTTCAAATGGGTAGGGATATCAGGAAATCTCTAATCTAACCTCCCACTTGGCAGGGAGCTCAGACCAGGGTTCCCTAGGCTTTCTCCAGCTTTGAGCCCCTCCAAGAATGGAGGTTGGACAATGTCTCTAGCCCTTGCTCCACAGCTGAGGTGTTAGAGTAACCTAGGACGTGCTTCCGTCATTTCTCCTTTAGTGAGTAATGAAAGGCCAGCGTGGGCCACGAAGGAAGCCAGCACAGCTGGTACCATTACAAAACAGCCTCAGTGGGTTGAAAGGTGAAGTATCTGTCAGTAAAACACTGCTTGTGGGCAGAACAACACATTGGTCTTCATGTGCATGAGGAGACACTTAAAATATACATGCATCAGTCAATCTTTCTTTTGTGTTGGGGAAGCCCTTCCAGGATGAAGGCAGCAATGTCCTCGTAGTAATAACATTTTCTGGGGTGATGTGGAATAAAACCACTGGTTCTAGGAGCCTGTAATTATGTTGAGGCTTTAATGTTACAAGAATATTAAAACCAGTGGAGGAAGAAGCTTGTGGAGAGGAAGAGCAGTTGTGTCTTTCAGGCTGTTGACCCGCTCGCTCAAGCAGCTGGCCCGACCCTGTCGTCTTTCATGCCGGATGACCTTACACAAGCAAAGGCAGACCCTGCTGTGTAGACCTGCAAGTCTGAAGTCACAGGGCTACAGGGGGAACTGGGCAAAGTGATTTGCACAGGTCACCGGACATCCTTGGCTGTAGTTTCTGTAAGGTAGCTGTTATTTTACTCCTGCAATGCCACCAGCAGCTCCGTGGCAGAGGCAAAGCCCCACCATCCCCTCCTGCCTCAAATTCAGCTGAGGTCCTATGGTTAATGCCATCCCACATGGTGGTGGTGCATCTCACAGCTGATCAACAACCTGTTACCCATGGGTCTGTAATGAGCACCATGTATGAAGTCATTGCTTGTGGCATTCAACTGCTTCATGCACATTTCAGATAAAGAAACAAGAAGGGAAAGAGATGTCTTCAGAGCTCCTGTGTCAGCAAGATACAGAACAACTTGCTGGCTGCAGTCACAGCACATCACTTTTTCTCTGGACATCTTGTCAGGTGGAACTTATTTTCTTACATCATCTAAACAGTCACAGAAGGAAAATGCTGGCAAATGATTGCTTCCAAATCTTCTGGACAAGTCTGTATTAGCAAAAACATTGGCTTTCTCTGTACCAATTTGCTTTTGTGTATCAGCTTGGTTTGCTGGGTATTTTGGCTTTGGAGGCTGGAGAAAAGCCAGCTCACCTGACAGTGGCTGGCTGGGAAACATACTTTTCTGGGAGGTTCACCAGGGGCTTTCACACCGAGGAGCTGACAGAGCTAAAGAACAAAACAAGAGGACTGAATTCCTATTTGGGCCAAAAAGAAATAAAAAGAAAATGCCACAGCAGCCTGCAGTGCCTTTGCGTTGCTGGTATTACCTGGAAGCATGATCCAAGAGTTTGGACCTAGTAGCAATTGTCCCATTAGTGATTTCCATGATTCATATACTTCATAAATGTGTGAGAGGCAAAAGAATGGTGAAATGAATCTGTGGTTTCAATGCCAATAAACAATTCAGCTTCAGTTAATCTTCATATACTGGCTTGATGAAGCACACAGTTGCACAACTCACTCTGCACTTTAGAAATGAAATCACAGGATAGCCAACATGTTGGGACCTTCTACCTTCCTGCTGTATGATTCTTTTGAGCTAGCTTAACCTGCTGCAAGCAGCCTCTGCAGCTCTGGGGATAAGCATGAGCACTCACCTGCTTCACTTGAGGCTTCACAGAGGGCTGCTGTGGAGACTGTGTACCTTCTTCTGAGATATTTACTGATGTCTGGCACTTACACTGTCCACGAGGGAAATAAAGCTTAGAAATTCTGTTGTGACAGTGATACACTTCTGGTGGGAATAGACCTCGCCTCCTCCAAGGACCCAGCTCATCTTCAGCCTGCCCTGAGAGGAGTGTCTTGCATGGCTCCAACCAGCACATTACCCCCTGTCCCTCTGAAGGCATACCTGCCTCCTTTTCAAAAAGTAGGACAGAGATTTGGGATCCTGTGAAGGGTAAACAGAAAAAAAAGGATATTCTTTGAAGAGAGATATTTTTTGTCATTGAATTTGAAACAGAAGACCAGTAGGTCTTCTGGCCGATCTTTATCACCAGCAGGTGCCAATACGTTGAGAGCAATGACTAATTTTTCACTCGCACACATCTTCCTAGCCTGCCACAATGTGAGGGCCGTGACTGTGCCTTCCCTTCACTGCTGCTTGCAGTGATCAGTCACCCCTCCTGTTAAAAGGGTGGCCCTCATTCCTGGTTTGAATAAGTCTACCTCCAGGTTTCAGAACTTAGTTCCTCTTAACCCTTTCTCTGCTAGATTCTTAAACACTGTAGGATGTGACGTGGCCTTCTTTTTAAAATGTATGAGTATTCCTGCCTTGTACTGTAGTTCAGCAGCGCCCAAAGTCTCTAAATGAACAAAGCTGGGTTTCAGAGAAGTCTCCATATAGCAACATATGCCTTGTTTTTTTAGAAGCAGATGGCGTTCATCACAATGGAGGAAAACACATGGGGAATGACGCGCAGACTTGGCTTGATCTATTGTGTCCTGGGTTGTTTTTCCATTCACTGTCTTGCTATGCAGTTAGTGCTTTCCTCTGCCTCAGTTTACTATCTGTAGAACCAGCTGCAGTGTTTTTGCCTCAAAACACAGGAGTGCTGGGACAATCTTACCATCTTTTGCTCCATGTTTCCAAAAATGTGACACAAAATGTCATAGCTTGCCAACACACCAGTCTCAGCAACCCTCAATAGTTTTGCTTCCTTTGCTTTAAATTATTTTCCATGCAACACGAAATATGCGGCTTGGTCTTCTTCAGGTGAGTGTGACCCCCCTCTCTGTACCCTATGCCAGTCCTAAACATCGTGACACATCTTCCAGTGGAGTTTGTGTAAACTGCCCACTCCGCTGGTGTTGCGATGACGTTATGTTCGTTTTGCTGTGGGGAATTATTTTTTTTTTTTAGTGTAAGTGAACTTTGTGATGGTTGTGATGTAAGAGTATATATTGTGATGAAATGTAATGATAAGTCTTAGAGAGATTATTTTGGGCCTTTTTCTCTTTAGCATGATCTCATGAAGAAGCTCATTCTGCCACCTTCAGAGAGAGGAGCTCTCTGTTAACTGGGGCTGTGTCAAGGGCTGACGGCTTTACAGTAGCTTTGCACTAGGCCACAACAGCTCTCCAAAGCCACCGAGAGAGACGTGTGTGAAGGCAAACAAGATATAAATCTGATGCCAAGCCTCTGCTCAGCAAGAAGAGGAATAACAAGAGTTATCAGCCCTGCTGGTCAGGCAGCTTTCCTTGGGGCCTGGGGCAGTGAACTTGACATCTGAGGAGGACAGAGGCGATAAGCACTCGCTTTAAGCTCCCTCTACAGGGAGATTTCCCTCCATCTCCAGGTTGGGGTGCAGGCAACCCAAGCCTGGGAAACCCAGGAGCTGATCCTATACGAATAAAAATGGCTGTTTTTTTTTTTTTTTTAAAAAAAAGCAATTAAGAAACAGGTCCTTCTCCTCTTCCACCTGCTTTTTATAGGATGGATCAGAAGCAAAGAATGGTGTGCTGCCCCTGTGAAGACTTGAAATGGTGAATGCCATTTCAGTATAGTGTGTCTGCACAGGCTTCCTGGAGCAGAGACGACGTGTGGGGAATCAATCAGCGCATGAATAATAACAAAACTGACAAAGAATAGCAAGAAACCAGGGCTTTGCGCACTGCTTAATCTGCCTGTGTTTATCTGTACCAGCGCACTCGATATGTATTAGCTTTGCTGATCATGCTGTTTCAGCAGCCATCTGACAGCTCTTCCAGGAGAACAGCACCAGCAGCCCAAGCCCACATGGTCATATGCCATATTTTTTCATTTATAGATAAATGAAATTTATCCATGAAATGAAATTTGTACCTATCTATGTATTAGGTACAAATTTCAGGTAAGTGTGATGAGACACCGGATCTGTTTTGTTTTGATTTGCATTGTTTTTCCCATATGATAAATACCACCCTGAAACATGTTCAAGCACCTCCTAGAAAGGAGCCATCTGGGAGCTATTCAGTTTCACGGCCGAACGCAGACCTTGGCTGAACCAAATTTCAGGGTGCAGACAGTGGAGAACAGGTTTAAATCCGAAATGTTGAACGCTGAGCTCTTGTGAGGCAGGTGGAAAGCAAACAGCAGAAGACATTCACCACAGCCGCTGGGAAGTATTTCTCTCTCTCTCTTCTTTTTTTTTTTTTTTTTTTTTTTTTAGCAAATTCAGCATGACTTAGATCAGTGGGTCCCATCTTTCCTGTCACTCCAAGTCCATCCTTGTCTCACTTAGCTGTACTGCACTCAGGGCGGACAGCACACGGCTGGCAGTATGAGCATCACGCTGAACACCGAGCTGGGGGTCAGCAGCTGAGGTCTGTGCCCTCCTCACAACACCACTGACCCCCCCAGCCAAGAGGACAACAGCAGTATGAAGCCTCTGGGCAATGCGTTAATTACAATGACAACGGACGTGACACAGAGAAGCGCACTTTAGTGCTGCTTGTCTTGGGGCACGCACCTCATGCCACCGGTGCCCTTTGGGCATACGCATTTGTCCCCTCTGCTGTTAGGCAACACACAGCACAGCCCAGGTTTGGTGGAGGACTGGGCTTTCGCGCTTGATCATGGCTCAAGGTGCAGTGGGTCCTTGGTGGCCCCAGGTTGGTTTTCAGCGACACATCTCAATTCAAACAGGAAAACCAGCACAGGGCAGAGGAGGTGGGTTGGGCCACCACATCTCCCCGTGGAGTGCTATGAATGCCCACGCCAGCAGCCATCCCTCTGGTCCAGCAGCCCACACGATGTGTGGGATACTGGAAACACTGCCAAGCAGGGGGTGGGCAAGTGACCTGACGTGGGAGACCCCAGCTCAAGCACCAGCAACGCGCTCCTCCTGCACACAGCGCAGCGGAAGCAGGGTAAACTTGCAGTCATTTACCTGGGGTCCTGAGCCACATCACTGCCTGCGATACACAGCACAGAGGTGCTGCAGGAGGCTCTTCAGCTGGTAGTGGCTTGTTTGTCTGGTGGCTGTTTGGGTTCCTCTGCATGCCAAATTTGTTGCTGCCTCAGCCATGTGCTGTAGCGGGTGCCTTACGAAGCATATGTCTGCTTGTTCTCATCAGCGTGTGCTGCAGCCTCAGCACTCCTTACTACCAATAGGAGGGAAGGGTTTGTGTGTATAAACATAGGTTTATAATGTGCATTTAAAGCATGTCGCTCACAGAGTGCAGCACAAACCTTCTCATCAATGTGGCAATACAAAAGCAAATATTCTACCCAGGGCTTCCACACTGATGCTTGGTTTCCAGTTTGGCAGGGGCGTACGGAGGAAAATTTCTTTTTCAGCTCTAGTGTGTCCTGCACATCTCCAAGAGAGGAGTATAAGGAGCTTGAGTCTTTTTAAGAGTAGGCAGGAGGCAGCTTTTTTTTGTTTGGGTTGCACTTCAGCTGGTGTAAATAGATAACTGCCTAAAAGCAGAGACTCTGTGGGGAATGGGACTCTAATGGCACTGTCAGGCCTTGTAAGGAGTAACTCTGTTTATCCTCTGAGGCAAAGCAATAAGAACACCCAGCTTACCCCTCTGGGAGAAACGACCAGGATAAAGTGCTGCTGCACAGTTGTTTCTTGCCTTCCTAGAACAAGGAGGGATAGGATGCTGGAAGGCAATGGATCCTTAGCATCTCCACTGGCTCAGTATGGTACTGGATCCACACCACATCTAGTCCTGCCAATACTGAGAAGTATCAAGCTGTCCTGCCCAGTAGCTGAGAAACTGGTGTCGTCTTTCCACCCCTTAAAATAATCTCTAGGTTGGTGGGAATTTACTCTGTGCAATGAAATGCAAAAGCTAGCAACTCGAGCAGCGTGGCATTTGGTAAGTCTGACTGCGTGATCTTTTTGAAGCACCTCGTGAGAAGCAAGCGTGAGAAGCCGATCTGTGCCCCCCGCTGCTCTCCGCCTGTGGCTGGCCAGGCGGACCTTTCACACGCCAGGGGAGGATTTTCCAGCAGAGGCGAGGTTTCCAGGATGTTTACGCTCAGCGGCTCCTCCTGGCACACTCCGTGCCAAACGCATTTGTGAGCCATGCCAGGGCTCTGGCGAGCCTGCCCGCCTCAGGCACGTCCGACGCTGAGCACACAGAGGCAACCGAAGTGGGCTGCCCCTCCTGGCGTCTGGCTCTGCAGCACGCTGGAGCCGCTCCACGGGGCCTAGGCCGACCTGCTCCGACAGACAGCCATCCCCAGGCTTTCCTCAGGAAACCTTTGCAGGAGGCGTGAGGCGGTAATCTGGGGCAGGACCTCTGCTCTGGGGCATATGGTGCATGAGCTCAACAGGTCTGCTCTCAACATGCTGCCGGCTGGCCGGGTGACGCCTGCCGTGCATCCCTCCTCAGCCAGCAGCAATGGCAAGGTGTGCTCTGAAACAACCCCGTTTCTGTGGGGCTGGTGCACTGAGGCCAGCTGCAGGGTGCCCAAGCCATTCTTTCACTCCTGTACGTGCTGGTGTGCTATCAGACAATTAGCACACGCTTTGAAGCTCTGTCTGTGGTGCATTTTGCTTCCAAAGCAGTGGAAGCTCCCTGGGCAGCAGGTGAGGTACCTCACGGAAAGCTCTGTGTGGCTGCCTCCACAGAGTGGGTGTGCTAACCTAGCATCTCTCTTTGCACTGAAACCATATTTCACCCAAGCCAGCAGGGGAAAACACAATTCTGAGGCCATCTCCTAGTTAATCCCCCCTTGTAATTGCAACAGGCAGTGGCTGAGGCTTCTCCAGAATTGCTGCTCTGGGCTACACGTCCCTCCTGCTTTTGGGGCTGTGCTGCTCTGCACAGATCCCTTGGCCACAGGGTAACCTCAGCCACCGGGCAGCAACGAGGAGCCTGCAGGCTGCTGGCGCGCAATACCGCCTGTCACACCTCCTGCATGGCTTTGCCTTCACCTGAAAGTGCAGCACGAAGTTCCCATCTGAACACTCATCTCTGTTCGGTAGTAGTGGTGACGAATAGAGTCGTTTTCTTGTGAGAAAAGTCATGTAACAGCTCAGATGACCAAAATGGGATGGCCCTTCTGCGGGCTGGATCTGCACAGCATGCTGGACACGGAGCTGAGGAGGCCCAGGAGATGCTGCACAACTCATGGTTCCCAGCATTCGAGGGGACGTAACGTCATCTGTGCTTCTTTCTCTCGTTATAGCATTGGCTGTAATGAACAGCATTCAGAATTGTCCCTGACAGGGTCTGAGAGCATCCTAATGGAGCAACCCCTCCTGGTGCAAAACACCACCACGCAGGCAGGACTCTGACATTGTAGGTGAGTAATAAATACCAGGAGAGCACACGGATGCTCCTGTTGAAAGCTGAGCTCTGCAAGGAGAAAACTGATTTTGCTGTGCTGAGACTGCTGCTGGAGTATTTTGGATTAAGCTTGTTCCATGACTGGCTCTAAATGTCCTGTGGGAGGCCCAGTCATGCAAAGCCAGACCTGTCAGACCAAATTCATGCATTTAAAAGCAAGCAAATAATAAGAAAAAGAAAATGTTTATTTTCTTAAAAAGCTCTAAATGATACGTAGCAGTGCCTTTGAACAGAGAAACAGAAATAACAGGAGAGGTCTGTCACTGTTGGCACGGAGCTCGCTGTCTCGGAGGGAGAAGAGTTAGTGGCAGCCTTACGTGTTTTGATTTCAGCTCCTGCAGCCAGGCATGGAAGCTCTTGTGCATTTATTTGCACATGCTCTACCACCAGCCCTCTGAAGGTGGTGGTGTTCCCTTCTGCAAACGCTGACTGCAAACGGAAACGTCACCCGCGTGTCTGCTGCAGGGAGGAGGAAGAGCCGGGCGGTGGGAGGGAAGAAAGCCAACGCAGGGAAGTCCTTGGAGAGGTTTATCGGCACTGTCCCTGTGAGCTGCGAACTGTCCTGGTCGTGTGCAGGGCCGAGGGTTCCCCCTCCCAGGTTACTAACCGGTTTACCCCTTTTTAGAGCAAAGCGAGGCAAGGACACAAAGATGCACAAGGCGCTGTGGTCAGTGCCTCGATTTGTTGCTCCGAGGAGTGGTGTGGAAAAGGAGATCCCTTCTGCTCGGGCCTGCCCATGTGCCAGGGAGGGGAAACTTTGAAGAACAAAGATGCAGCGTGAAGGTACCTGAGACATCTGCACCGTCTCTTCTCGTTACGGTGGCTCACGTGGGGACAGCAACGCCGTACTTTGTGGAGGGAATTGGAGGAGCTTTACATTTCATTGTGCATTTGCAAGTGCCAGGTTTTATTCAGAATAATCTCCTCTCCAGTGGAAGGGCTTGGCCAGTCCGAGCAAGTGTCCCTGGACCCAGTGGCATCCCACCAGCTGAAACGGGGCAGCCTGTGGCTACAAGTTCTGCAAGCTGCCTTGTCCCTTTAGCATACTGGCTGCAACACACTGATAAAAATAGGAGTCTTTACTGGCAAACCTACAGGCAGGTAGGGAATCAAGCATCCCGGTTCACAGCAGGGCAGCACTTAAACCAGCTTCCGAGAATCCCAGTTCTGTCCATGCACTGCCTCACACAGGAGGAAAGTTTCTCTGCGGTGGTAATACCCCGTGTGCAGCGTTCTGTTGAAACACATCCACGGTGACACCTGGGGTAATTTATGTTGTAAAAAACAGCTTGTGATGTGAAGGGCACGAGAGAGGACCCGTGGAGCAGCTGGCCTGGGATACCTTACTGTAAAGCCATGAGGCAGAGGACAGCTAAAGCTCTTAAGTACCTGCTTGGTGGTTTGTGTCCATGACTAGTCATGAAGGCACAAGCAGGGCCAGACCTGTGATGTGGGCAGTAGCTTGGACTCTATGATTGATGAACACCTGGACACTCATGTTCTATGCTAATATTGGTGGAAAATTAACTTTAGAGGAAGACTGTTCCAGATCTAAATTGTGCTTTTCATATGCATAGAGTCTTCCTTGCACTTCCCTTGTGCTGCACAGTAAGTGCAGTTCATCCCCGTGCTTTAATAACAAGTCTCCCACTGTGCATAGAGGTCTGTGTTATCAACAGCTGGTCAGAGACTGGGCGACTGAGATGTGAACACCGAGACAGTGACAAAGGGGGTTTGTGTCACTTGCAGCTTGTTCTGGAGGAAGAATCAGAGCAGGAAAAGAGCAAGTATCTCAATACTGTAACATCCTACTCCAGTCCTTCAAAATGCAGTGTTTCACATTTGGAAGCTTCAAAAGCAATAAGAGCTCAGCTGCAGTTTGACACATAGTGGGAAAACAAAACAGAGAGACGAGGTGAAGCAAAACGCTTCTCCAGGCCTGCGTCACTTAAACAAACAAACAACACAACAACAAAAAAAGGGGGTGAAAAAAAAAAAAGCAAAGCAAAACAAACAAAAACCCCAGCAAAACCACACACACACACACAAACAACAACAACAAAACAAAACAAAGATATGCCCCAAGACTTCCTCACAGCAGACGTCAAGACAAAACCCCACCTGCCCCTCCAGCCACAGAGACCTGCGCTCGCCCTCGGGCTGCAGGCAAGGCGGAGGTGGCAGCGGGTCCCCGCTCCTCCACAGTGCTCTGTGTGTTTAGGGGGTGGTGGGCACCCTGCAGGAGACCCCTTTCGTGTGAAATGAGCTCCCGCTGCTGGGCAGAGGCCAACTTTATGCACAAAGGCCCAGACCCAAGGGCTCCCCTGCTTTGGTTCTCAGCTCCTGTGGGTGCAACCAGAGCCGTCCACACCGACCGGAGCACTGAGGGACCTGGACCTGGGGGTTTGCCGTGTGGGTGCCCCAGCCCAGCAGGGGGGAATGTGCCAAATGGGAGAGAGACCAAGTCTTTCAAGCTGCCTCAGAAGGAGCAACCATAGCTGAAGGTGTTTTAAAGGCCCAAATCTTGCAAAGAGCTGCAGGCTGATAATTTGCCAGCTGAGCAACGGTGCTGCTGCTGATTTCCTACCCCTAAAAGCATGCCAGTTTGTGAAGGAGAGCAGGCATTGTGAGGACAGGAGATGCTTTATTAATGATTATTCACTTGTCATATTAGATAAAAGAAGACAAATACAAATTTTAGCTGGAAAACAGGTTGCTAGGGCACTTCTAAGATATGCCAGATATAAAATAGTTTGTCATTTCTTTGCTCACCAGCTCAGCCGCTGATCTGAAATCAAACCAAACAGAACAAAGCCTTGTGCTGCTGGCCTCTAAGTGTCTCTCCAGGAAGCAGCTTGAGATGGAGACAGGAATTTAGCTTAATCATATTCAGAAAACAAAGAAGCAGAAATTACAGCATCATTGGAGTCACTGAAAGTATTTTGAGCTGCCTTCTCGGTGTCTTAATAAAAGATGGATAAACAGGTTCCAAAAATATGTGAAACCACCACACCTAAACCCTAACCCATTCCTCTGGCATTAAAATGTTAAATTAAAACAAAATGTTCTCAAAGGCTTTGAAATGTTCAGTGATTATTTATATGATGGTAGTGCCTTCAAGCCCAAACAAAATCATAACCCTACTGACCAAGCACGGTTCTTGCCATTTACGCAGCCTGGGCCGCACTTCCAAAAACGTTACCGTACTGCGCCCTTGAAAACAGTGATCTTGCAGCCACTTGAGATGGCTCTGGGGCCTCTGACAAACTTTTAAACCCTTTCACCATTTATTATCTCCCTCCCCGGCCCTTCTTTCTTTCCAAACGCAGTTTCCCTGGTGCTCAGTGCGTTTCCCAGCCCATGTGGTGTGGCAGCGGCAGCAGCTTGGGGCTTCCGCGTGGTCCCTGCTGGGGCTCACAGCGCTGCTGAGGGGCTGGCACCACCTGGGCTCAATTCAGCAGGCACCTGCAGCCTCTCCGCCCCCAAGGAGCACCCACAATTGTGGATAGAGATGGCTTAAGCCGTGTCTCAGCCTCCAGGGGCTGCAGGACCTCAGGTCTGTTTCTAAAATCTATCGCCGTCTCCCCTACAAGTCGTGAAAAACAGGGCTGAAATTTCTGCACACGGATTGTAGCATCCTTGGCCGGCAACTGAGTTTGGCCCACCCCTACAAACAGCAGAAAAAAGGCAGATTTCGGTTAATGCACTCCTGATATCCATTTCTTGTTGTTCTTAAGGTCTGCGAGTTACCACATCACCGTGCTTTGCGGGCATGGCTGTGTACAAAATGCTTTTGTGTGTTTGTACTGGGGGGAAGCATGTGCGCACGGATACTGGCGGATGAAATTTTAGGTTGTACGCTCCGGCAGGACAGCTTGGCTGGCCATTTGGCAGAGAAGTGGTGTCAGGACGGCTGCGGACGGCAGGGACCTCTGGAGGCAGCTGGTCCAGCCCCTGCCCAAGGAGG
This sequence comes from Heteronetta atricapilla, assembly GCA_011075105.1. Taxonomy (NCBI): domain Eukaryota; kingdom Metazoa; phylum Chordata; class Aves; order Anseriformes; family Anatidae; genus Heteronetta; species Heteronetta atricapilla. Next base: position 52,255,783 of record CM021763.1, on the reverse strand, counting down.
GACACGCAGAGCAGGCTGCCCAGGACCATCTCCAGGCGGTGCTGGAGACCTGGGCATCGTGACAGCTGTGAAGGTGTGACAGCCCACAAATACTGTGCTTTTTAAATCTTCGCAGATCATCTCTTCATGGAGAAAGCCTCCGCGCAGATAAACCTCAAACCATGTTACAAAATTTATAACTGGGGAAATTCTGTGTGAGTTCCCAGAATTTTTGCAAATGCTGTAAGGGTAAAGTGGAATAGTCGATTGGATTCATTTTACCCACTTTGCTCCAATGTGTGGGCAAAGGTTATTTTACCACAAGTATTTATCTTGCTGCTTATGATTCAGCACTGACTGTTGCCATATGACCAGAACAAATATATTCTCATAACTAGGAAATCATTAATAACCATTTTATCAGCCAGATGTCTAAAAAAATTTCATTTGCTGCTCTAACACATGTCCCCAGCATGAAGGGCTGCTGCACCGAGCAGCCAACTCGCTCTCTGCGCTTTTCCACTTCCTCCTTGCGAGAGCTAGGCAGGCTGCTCGGTGCATTTCACGCTGGAATCAAAAACCCAGAGCAGAGGGCGAGGAGGTTGCTGCGAGTCCCACAGGGCCTCGGTGACGCTCGTGGGCCTGGTGCTGGCTGTGACTGTCGGGTGGGAGCCATGCATGCCTACCGCAGACCTCAGTGACCTGCCTGACATAGGCTCGCTGTGGCTACTGCTTTGCCTATTTGGGTTGCAAGCAGAGGCTGCTCCGGTGTGTGCCTGGCCCTGCCTGGGGCTCACCACGCGGCTCCACTGGACATAGCACCTGCACGGGCAGCCCCGAGCCTCAGCCGGGGCCAGGATCTGTTTTCCTTTCAAGCAGTTCTCCAAAACAAATAAATAAGCAAAGCTTGAAAGATGGTGTCATCAGGAACCATCCTGAAACAGATAGCGAAAAGTTTTCTTCCTGATGCATGAAAAGTCAATTAGCGTGTTGCTAAATACATGCCAGGAGAGATCATCATCATAGGAACAATCAGGTCATTTGAATAGCCAAATTTGCTTTTATGCCGTATTTGTTTACCTTGTAGGATGTATCCGTGATATGCATGTAAATGCCAAAGTCTACTTCTTGTTAAGCGTAGTAATCCCTCCTCCCCTCAGCTATCGGTGTGGTTCCTTGTTTGTACCTGTCAAGGGCTGCAGGAGCCTACAACTGTTGGTTTAAGCAAATAGGCAGCTCTTCGCCAACAGGAATATCCTGTTCGGTGGCACTCTCGAAGGAGCCAGTTATATAAACTTAGCTGTCTGCTGTCACAGCAGGCGCTCAGCAAAAAGCCAAGAGGCATTTCGCGTGGCGGAGCCCCTCGCTGGAAATGTCACGATTTGCCCAAGCAGAGACACCTGATCATTCTCTGTCAGCGTGAGATTAACTCTCAGGTACCTGCCAGCAGCAGGGGAAGCCCCTCTGAGTGCAAAGAGGCCAGCAGCATGCGGCAGCACCCAATCCTGGCCGAACACGGGGCCTCGGCTCAGCCAGGGAAACGGGCAAAGGCCTAAGCGTGGTCCCAGCCATTACGCTCAGTCCCGCGCCAAGCAGGCTTCGGTCTAAACATGCAAAGTGAGTGGGAATAGGGAAGTGATCTTTGCTCCTCTGCGAGGTGTAGGAAACTGAAACACAGGGAAATTCTGGCAGCGCTTCAGCAAGGTGCTTAAGCCTGCATTTAATTTTTAAGCTGACATGCGTGGGTGGGATCTGGCTCCATGGAGTCAAAGGCAAAACTCACATGAAGTTGAATTTTGCCTTCTCTGACTATGAAAGTGTTTTGGGAGGGAAATAGCTTGCCTAAGGTCACACTGGGAGTCTGTGGCAGAGCTGGGAACTGACGCCAGGTCTCCGCAGTCCCACATTAGTGCCTTAACCTGTTTTTCACTTACTGCACGCTTCCTCTCGTTGGATATACACACCAGCTATTTTTGAGTAACTACAAGCCGGTCACTTTGTTTTAGCCAGTTTTGGAGGGCTAAGATGAAGATACAGCTTTTATTTCATCCTCCAAGTGATGGCTAGATAAGATGCAAACAAACACAGCCTGAATACAGGGTCACAGAGAGTCCTGCAGCGTGATGTACACCACGGCAGAATTTCCCACCTGGAGCGTCAGTGAGGCGTACAGCTACGTGTTACAGCGTGGCATGGGTTTATGCAGGGACAGCGTTGCTGTACTGAGCTTCTTTCCCAGTTTTCTAAATCCGGAAGGGGCGGCTGTGTTGCACTGTGTTTATCTCCATGGGATTGCTCGGGGACTTCTCCAGCACCAGCTGCACCTTGCAACCCTTGCAGCTGCTGGTGCTGGAGAGCTGCTGTTTGGCCCTGCTGGTGGTGCAGATCACGGGCTCAGAGCTCCCCAGGGCCAATGCCAGCTCAAATGCTGACCTTAAGGTGCTGCCTCGTTGTCCTCAGGCATTTCCCTTTCTATTTATTATTTTATTTATATTGTTATTGTTATTATTATTTCGGTGTCAGGAAGTGACCGTCAGCCCTCACGGGGGCACTGCACAGCAATTAATCACGGGCCCCACAGGCCGGCGGCTGCGTTGCCTTACTGTCAGCAGAAAGGGACTTCTGGGGGTGAAGGCTGCACCTACTCGACAGCCCACCTCTGAAATATCTCAGTATTGCTCAGCCAGGCAGATGTGAATGCAAAGTGCTGTCTGATCTGTTAATGCTTGCTAAAAGGCTTTCATCCAGCCTCCAAGTACCAGCAAGTGGTACCTCATGTTAATGCCTTCTTTCATGTTCTAGCAGCCAGATTTCACGTTCTCTTCCTTATACAAAATACTAGCGTTAAAAGGAAAAAAAATAATAAATAAAACAACCACAGAAACGCACACACACAAGCAACAGCAACAACAAAAAACACAAACCCAACCAACAAACAAAAAACCACACACAACCCAACAGCCCAAACATCTGGAAAAAACTATTATTCTCAGCATTCAATTAGTACTGCGGTTATTCACTCCCAGAAATCAGCATATGGGTTTTCCCACCTAGGAGAAAGGCAATAACTCTTTCTCGTTTGTTGCTGAAGCTTCAGATGGGCCAAACTCTGCTCACGTGTCCCACAGGAACCAAGGGCAGCTGTGTCTCTGTAGGGCCTGATCCAGCCAGGTAATAAAACATGTGAGCAGTCCCTGAGGCAGGATGAACAAACCCTGGGTTACACACATGCCTGCCAAAAACAGAACGCGAGGAGGAACACAAACACAGCTGAAGGTTTTCACGAGTGACTAATGGTTTTGGATGTCTTCGGGACTGGAGATGCTGTGAGGTATGTGCAGTATGTGCAGTTACGAGGGTGGCCAATTGCTCTGCCTCTGGAAACCCAGGGCTCTTTATCAGGCTACTTCCACATGTCAGAGCAGAGCTGTGGCCGCTTCTTTCCAAAACACGGGCAGCAAACCACTCTCAAAAAGGAAAGGGACGGATCCACTTCCTCCAGCACGAGCGTGCAACGTGCTCACTGTGCTGTAGGACTTCCTCCCAGTCCCTCCCCAGGAGGCACGCCAGCGGCTGGCTGCCCGTCAGCCCCGAGGGTGGGCTTCTGTGCTGGACGGGGACAGCCTCGGGGGGACGGGGCTCTCACTCCTGGACACCACCACGTGTCAAATCCAACCATCCCCAAGGTGCCTGCCGCGGCCCCGTGCAGCAGGGTAGTGTCCCCACACAGCCCCACCAAGATGGTATTTTTCCCTGCTTGTGTGTATGTGGAAAGACATGGCATTGCAAAAACAGAGTTTAATTGCAGGGCACAAAAAGGAGAGCTTAACTTTTTTTTTTTTTTTTTTTTTTTTTTTTTTCTCTGCCAAGAACATATGTATTTTGTATAGATTTCATTACTTGATACAAGGAAGGAAAGAAGATTTGCCCAGATACTACGGCGATGAGTGCCATATAGAGGCCTATGAATAAATAAAAACACAGAGCAAAAACAGACATCTGCAACAGAGTATGAAAGAAAACAAAACAAAACAAAAAAACAAAACACCCAACAACAACAAAACCAACAAACACGCAGAAACACCCAACCAAACCAAACCAAACAACGAAACCTGCCCGGAGTTCTGTACAGTCCATCACTCTGGAGAAACAAAAGCTCACCGCGGCCTCTTTTTGACACTGTGATTTCAGGATCCAGTTCTCTTTTGGACTCGTTCCTTCCGTCACCTCCAAGTATCACAAGGTGGGCACGTCTTTATTTGCATTCTCCACTCTCTCCTTCCTGATGCCGCTGTGAATCCTCACCACCTGAGAACTTGTTTGTGCATACTAAGTAATGAGGATCCAGAGCACTGGGAACCTCTTGAACTTTTATATCATTTGAATTCGAAGAAAAATCTGAGCTTTCACACACACCCCAAGCTGAAAATCCTGTCTGTGTTATACGACTTCCTCACTGCAACAAAGGGAACAAGATGAAGCCCTACAGGGGCTTGAACGTGTGACTGGCTTTTTCACTGCATCCAGCAGACATGGGGAGCACCTGCCAAGCTGCCGAGGGAGGCCCCCTTCCCACCAGATTTCCGATTCCTCTTCTCATGTTTTTGAGCCCTTCATCTCAATTCCTCTGTCCAGCAATGCGTTTTGTCACTTCACGTAATCCGCAGGACGCCACGGGCTGGCCCTTTGAGAACAACACCCAGCCGTGAAGTGAAAGCTCTGACTCCCAAACAAAAGCATTATCTTGGCTCGGCAGCACAACTGCACATTCCCTTGCACTAAACTGGCAAGGCAAAATGCAGAGAGAGAGAGGGAGAAAGATGAGAGCTGGAACAACAACAGCAGACCCAGTGCACTTCAAAGAATCATCATCTGCTCCAACTCAAAACAGCTCTGGTTTTGATTCATTTATATACGAAGGGGGAGGAAATCAGAACAGCTGTCGCTCCATTATTCCCTCTAGCATTGCCGAGCCATTTCATCTGTCTGCAAATTTTCTTCCTCCCAGCCTCCCTCCTGTTTTCACATCCCTCTCTCAGGAGCCTTGCCCTCAGAGCCCCGCGTGCCGCCAGCCACCAGCATCTTGCTGAGTGCTCGCTGTGTGTCCGCCTCTGAACAGCGGGACGGTGGTGTGGGCGCAGGGTGGCTGCACCCGTCCCGGGAGGTTTGTCTTTTCGCTGCCACATCGCTTCCAGCGCGAAGCAGCAGACTGGGATGAGCACCGAGCAATCTGCAGGGTGACCTCCCCTGTGCTGGAGGAAATCCGTGCCTCACGTCGCACACAAAGTGGATGGAGAGCTGCCTTTTCTGCCTTGTGTGCTGCTGTGCTCCCTAGGGAGTATGTGTCCACGGACGGTCAATACCGATTCAAATGACTAACTTGGGCAAAGTTATTAAATGTAAACTCTGTCATCTTACGTGTAGCACAGAGCAAAATGCTGGGTGAAGCCAGCCAGACAAAACCTCTGACTTACCCAGCGGTTTGGGCAATACATGAATCGTTCCTCTGCTCTCTGTACTCTGATACCTCTCCTCCCGCACTCCTTTACCTCATTCACACATAGCTTCCAATTTTGGACCCTGAAGATTCAGATCTTAAACTTTTTCAAAGTGCTGCCTATTTTTATAATGCTTTGGATTTGCCTATGCGGTTCATTTGCTTAGCCCCAAATCAGCATAAACCAAAACCTCATCCCACCAAGGGGATTTACCTGTAACCATCAGAATTTGGTTTGCTAATGAGGCAGTCGGATTCCCAGACAGCTACGATTCACCTTGATCGCTTCTTAGAAAGCTCATTCTGTCACCTGGGGTGGATTCCAGTACCTGGCACGAAGGGAAGCCAGTTTTTTTGACACTTGCTCCTCAAAATCCAGGACACAACAGGGAAAGACACGCAGAAAAAAAAAAAGGGTACTGGAAATACAAACCAGAGAAAAAGCTGGAGTCAATATCAGAAAGGTTATACATGCACCAATGAATGCTGCTGCAGTCAGCTTCCCTTTCCATGTAACAATAAATGAGAGCAAATAGACAAACCCAAGAATTTCTAACAATGCCTTAGTAATAAATGTGCGTAAGTAAATAATGAGTTATTCAAGCCCATGTGGATGTGTGGGTACGTGAGGAGGGGGATGTTTTAACCAATGGTATCACATCTTGAAAAGATTCAAAGACCCTGTGAAAATTATGAAAAGTGTGTGTGGGGGGGAGGTTGTTTGTTTGTTTTTGTTTTGAATAAAATATGAAGAACTGCCCAGACTTAAACAAGAAAACACCGATGGACGAACGCTTCCCAAATGTTCTGGTGATGAAAAAAAAAAAAAAAAAAAAAAAAAAAAGTAAGCCAAAACACCTTTTAAATATTGACTGAAATATCATATTAGGCTAATTTCTCCTGGCATTTTTCCAGTGTACAGTAGACGAGATGAACTCATCCATATGTAAAAATGCACATATGTAAAAATTTCGTATTTACTTGCTCTTCCCAAATTCATTAAAAAGTACAACTGGAGCTGAATGTTTCCAGCCTTTGGCAGTAAACAACAAAATCAGGGATGATTGAGAGCAGGAGCATACATCCTTTCCCTCTCTCATGCTTGCAGTACGTAGAAATGAGGAAATGGTAGGAATCTGGAAGGTGGCAACCTCAGAAACTGAAGGAAGGAAATATTTTCTTCTCCTCTACCCCCACCTTTATTTTTAGGCTAGCTCATAACTGTGAAACTGCTTGCCACAAAGGCTCTCCGAAGCCAGGAGCTCAGCACGGCACCAGAGGGGATCAAATATTTATTGAGTAAGTAGAATCTGCAGAGCTACCACAGCAAGTAGCGCAAAGCAAACACGGGCTTGACAGGGATCTACGGTCCTCCAGCTTCTGAGCCTGAACAAACCTGTAATCATCGGGGCTTGGGAGGGAATTTTCCGGGGAGAGCGAGGAGGGGTTACCCCGGAGCTGTCCCTGCCAGGGTAACCCTGCCTCACTGGTAGGTTTCTGGCCAGCGGCTGAGGCAGGACGCCCGCAGCCAGGCTTGGCTGGGCACCGCTCTGCCCTCTGCTCCTCAACAACAGGGCTAAAGGGAACCCATCGCCCCGACCGTAGCAATTAGCGAGCTAGTCTCTTTGCATACGAAGCCTTGCCAGTAAGTTTTACATTGTGAACATGGGAACTTTGTCAAAGCAAATGTTGGCTAGAAGGTGTTTACAGAAGGAAGGTAGTAAAACATCTTTGACAGGTGACAGGAGCATTATAATATTCTCTAAGGCTGAAGAGAGCACGAGCAATTACTGGGGAGGCAGGAAGGCTGAAAGCAGCGAAATATTTTGCTTTCCACTGGAAAACTTCTCGATATTTGGTAAGACAAATAATAACCCGTTGTGCGGCCAACAAACTCGGCCATTCCTCGCCGGGCGGGGGGAGCCTGTTGCTGAAATAGTGTGATGCAGGAACTGGGAAAGGACAGCCAAACCTAGTGCATCCCAGTGCAGAGACAAACACTTCCCTTTGGGTAGCCTCCTTGAGTAGCCAACAGCGTTATTGACTCAGTATGTTTGGAGCCTAAACACAGAGCAAGATCTCATCCAGAGCTTAGAAAGTGAATTCCAACACGCTTCAGTAATCGCCGTCAGTGTTGCCCCAGTAGTCCAATAGTTTATCGACAGATTAACGTACAATATTCATTTTATCAGAAAAGGGGAACATAACGATGACGGACGCTAGGCCCCAAGGAGGCCATGCTGCTGGAATATCCTAGCAGAAATCTGGACATCAAACAGCACTGGCGCCCATGGCACCCTCCCAGGGGCCCAGTGTGCACATCAAATTCACACAGCAACCTCGAGAAAGGCTTTTTTTGTACGTGTGAGCAACGTCTCCACCGCATGGTAGGAAGCACATGGCAGGCACAGGCGGGCAGGTGGCAAAAGCCTGGGGAGATGAGTTTTTCCACGTGGCCACTCCAAGCCTGCTTTCCTGAGCCAGCCCTGCCAATTATCCTTCCCGTGGCTTTCTAGGGGTGGGAGGACGAAGCAGACCTGACGCTCTGCTCCTGCCAGCCGCGAAGGCACTGACACACGGATGTATGCCCACAGACATCACGCACCATCAGGGGGGCGTCCAGCAAATAAAACTCTCTGCCTGCAGAGCGATGTTGTGGGCAGCGGGGGAAATCCTTCTGGACAACTGTGGGATGCCTGTTTCTAAAATGAAGGGTCTCCAGCCAACCGGTACAGGGCAGCTCTATCATTTTGTTGAATAAAGACGGAAAGTTTAATAGCAGAGAACTTGAATGGCAAGATTTAAGCAAGCCTTAGCTTGTGCTTGATAAACAAGCACGCTGTACCCTGAGTAAAACCATGCAAAACTTTTTTATAGTTGCAGCAAGATTGCTGAGGTGATAGCAGCACATGATTACGCTTCTGCTCATACAAGCTCCTGAGTGAAAGGAGCTTGGTGTTTTAAATTCTTGTTAAGAAACATGTCACAATGTTTGTGACCTGTGAAAATGACTGTCTCTATTACAAATGGAGCCACAGCTTCCAGAGTTCAGAAAGCATCACCAAAGGGAGAAGGTCTGGCTGCCAGCTACCTCTCGGGAGCAGCTGCTTTGGCCACTCGTCTTCCGTAAAACCTAGGGCACTCGTACTCTAAATATAGAACAAACATTCATAAAGAACAACCCACTTTTTCCCCTCCTGTCTTTCACACAATTAAGGTTCCAGCCCCGAGGGCTCACAGGTAAGCATCCAAAGGTGAAAAGGAGTCTCACAGATACCTATCTGCAGCTAGGGTGGAGAACAAGGCTGCGGAACCACCACCACCACCCACTTCCACGCCGCAGAGACGACTTCTGCACTCGGTGGCAAGGCCCTCAGCGGTAATGGAAACGTCCCCCAGTAATTCACCACGGGAGAGGAGGGCAGACAACGAAACGTGAGTCATCCAGGTGTACTGCAGACAGGGGAATGTGGGTGTGTTACCCTGTGGCTTGAAGCCAATGTGACCTCAATTAAATTTCGGTGAATGATGGGCCTTCCCCTCTTGTATGTACATACTGCTCTCCTCGGTCTCCAGAGATATACCCACTGATCCTACACACAGATATGTAATCCGGGCAGCTTTTCTGGCAAGTACGGGTCAACACGCGCTGTTGTTGCTCATGGTGGTGGTGGTGGTGCTCCTCTTCCTCTCCAAGCAAGTTTCGATCACCTGCCTTCTGTTATTCCTCCAACAAGTGCTCCTGCCGCATCCAGACCCTCCCCAGACCCAAGCATCATGAATACAAAACCGTGCAAGCTGTACACGTTTGCAACATGCTCCCCTGCTCCCTGTGCCTCAGCTGACACAACTGGGTTGGACACAGGGAGGAGGAAAGCCCAGGAAGGAACACAGTGCGCAATGGGTTTAATTTGGAAATTCTTGCGCTCAGATGCCGTTAAGGCGCTTGCCAGCGACTTCAATGGGAGCAGGCTAGCTCTAACGCCCAGCACACTCCCATAGGAAACCTGTGTAAACTAATTCAGTCGAACCGTTAGCACTCGGGGTGATTAACCGCAGGAGTCTCTGATCTCCCCTTATTAAAGAGAAGGGGAATGAAATTCACTGATTCATATCAGCTTAATATAAATCCCTGCGAGATTCGCAGTTGACTTCAGCAGTGGCAGGGGCTGGTAAGCTCCACGGGGGGAAAAGCAACTCTTTTCAAAGCACAGCTCCACGTGACGAGGGAAAGCTGAAGGCATTTGTGCCGGGTTGCGTGCAGCAAACGAGTTTGAAGCACACGAAGCTTCCAGCCCTGCGGTGCGCGGCAGACAAGTGCACAGAAGCGCTGCGGCTCTGAGCAGGTTTTTGTTCCGATGCCACTTTTGAACACTTGGCACCTGGTAGGCAGACGTGTGTCATCTTGTTCTAAACAGCTCCATCTTCACACGTAAACGTGCTCGAGAGAGAGATTTGGGCGAGGGGTGAGCAGAATTAAGGATGGCTGCAGTTCGACTGCAGAGATCATTCTCTGCCCGGGGAGCTTTTCCCTTCCGTAGCTAAAGTCATGCTCCGGGGCAGCTCCGGAGGTGCTCACCCTATGTCAGAGAGGCCACCCCTAATAAACCCAGCTTCCAGACGCCACGCTGGAGCAAAGTAGCACATGAATATAACTTTAGTAATGCTAAACAAATCCCGTTTTTCAAGACACCCTTACAAGACTGCTTGGTGTTTTACATACGCTTTACTAGATATGGCTTTTGATTTATGTGTTGCTCCACTGCATCCATTTATGATCTTGCACCTAAGTCAGTTCCAGGAGGACCGACACAATGAAGCAGGTGGCGAACAGGACGTGCTATTTGTAGCTCTACCTATGCAAGCAGAGCACAACTCGTATGATTGCTCGCTTCGGTATTTCCCCCAGAGACCTCCTTAAGAACAAGCACTGCCTCTGCCGGGCTGCATACTGTGCGGCAAAAATTGACTGTTGGCTCCCGTCCCAAAAGTATAGGAATAGCATTTTGGAAATGGTTAAAGGAACAGCAGCAGTTCTTTTTAAATACCAGGCTACGACTGTGCCTATTTAGCTCTGGAAAGAAAGTCATACATGAGGACAGCTTAGAGTCAGGAACAAGGGAAAAAAAAACTCACGTGGGAGAAAGGAACAAAGCCCCATTTCAAGAACACTATTGTTTGTGCAACTCTAAACCTAGGGTCTATAAAACCATCACAGAGAAACTGAAGTTGGCATTAACAGATACAGATTACTAAGTGCTAGAGCACCTTATAAAATTCTTAAGGTTTTATAATGACAGCACACGGGGAACACAAAAACAAAACAAAACAAACCCAACAAATTTCTCAGATGAAATCTGCAGATTTCAATACGTATGGATGTGTTAGGACATAAACCTTGCACAGATTTGGGACATCCTGAACAGCACTCCTACAAAGGTGATCCTACAGCTACCCAAGCACGTACCAGTGTTAGAACACTCTCCAGGTCAGCCACAACACTGACCTCATGTATCTTCTCTAGGATCCACATCCAAAGGGACAGAAAAATGTCAGAAACTACTGTTTTTAAGTTTCCACATTTAAAAAAAAAAAAAAAAAAAAAAGCTTCAGGATGATTCATAACTTTAATTCAGCTTTAAATAGCTAATATTTGCAAACCAAACAAGACATTCCCTGCTCCCCATGTTACCTACGAACCAAACCAACTAAGATAGCTTCAGGTGAACAAAGCCTGCCTAGGAGATAAGGGGTGAGAAATAGTTTCAGCATCGTTATGGGACTTAGAGAGCTTTAGACAGAAAAGGTGCCAGTCACCACACAAAGAACACAAGAAAATGTGGTGTTTAATGGGACATTTGGAACAAGAAGTTGATATTACAACTCCTGCTTTAACTGCTGCAAAAATACGAATGGCTCTTGCCTGTAACTTATTTTCCACAGTCAGCTTTATTCAGCATTATATACATACACAGACTCCTGGCTGACAGACATTTTAAAATAGAGGGGGAAGAATCACTTCTGCCTTCTCTTTACAAAGACTAGTTAGAAAAGCATGTCCTATTCAGCGAGTACTCATGTTGAAATCATCCTATTGCTACATGTTTGTAAAGAAAGTAGAGCAACGAGGTCCCTAAGGACAACTACAACAAAAGTGCTAACTACCCAAGCCATGCAATGGGCTCACTGCATTGACTGCAGAAAAGCAAGTGCAGTTGAAGGTACACCGGAGAACTGGCAGCAAGGCACACGTCCCGAATGTGCATCTAGATTCTGCATGGTCAACATTCCCAAGTTACATATGTACACCAGGACTCCTACAGGAATTTTGGCTCTTCGCACACTGTTGGCATATTGAATTTCCAGGACAGAGCAGGCTTCAAATGAAATGAGACTGCATGTAGTTTATTGTTTAAAGGTGTTTTATGCATGCATGTTATTCCTTAATTCATGCTTAGCCTTCACTATGTTACTCAGCTGATCCTTGTTCATTCACTTGAAAGTGACAGGGATTATATAAGCTTATCTGAGAAGCCCAAGAAAACGAAGCTAGAAGTCTTACATGCTGAGAAGACCACTAAAAAATTTCTAAAATTTCTTACATTTGTATATGCAAAGTCTAACATGCCAAATGGACATGCCCTGTAGCAGATAACTGTTACCTTAAAAATTATGTTTCATGACGCTGGTAAGAGGCACTTCAGTATTTGTAATGAAAAATAAATAAATTTCTTCCCCTCGAATGATGTGTTTTTATCAGAACTGCACTTATCTATCCTACCTCTTTCAGAGTCCTGAGGCTACAAGCCCTCACCACCCCCTCTGCCTTGGGAAACTCAACCACTAATGAACACCTAAGCTTCCTTTGGACATATTGATGCACAGAAGAAAATTACAAAAGCCGTTCAGATAAAATATTATAGGTTTATTTAAAACTTATTTTCCGCTTGAATATGCAAAATACAAACTCCAAAATGTCCTTTTTCTTTACTTCGTAGTTTACAAATATACAAAATAGAAGTTTGCTTAAATTTATATTACATATTTATTATGTAAAGAACTATATAGAAAACATTTGTTCTGCTTAAGGCATATTTGGGAATAAACCATTGTACAAACTATTGCACATCGAAACCACAGTGCATTACAGACTGTCTGCATAAAGTTATTTTCTTTAAAAAAAAAGATAAACCAGGATTATTTACCTGATTTAGGTCATAATTGGTGATCGGAAGACAAAAATATTTCCTTGTCAGATATGCAGCAGTTTGAGAACTTTGGCTTCCTGTTTTTGGTACCTCTAAAACCAACAGTCACTAAGCACCATGAAATAGGCTTTTAAAACATAACTCTGTACCTGAATTTTTCCTCCTCTTCTAACATCGTAATGGCTTTTAGAAGGAAAAAAAGGAAAGTACAAGATGACATTTACATCTAATATTGCATTGAAAGAAAATTTAAGGGAATGTCATTTCCCTGTGTAATATCCCCACCCTCCGAACTACACACAGTCTGTTTAACCCTGATATCCGTGACTTCCAGTCACTCCTTGGCATTTTGTAGTCCGGAAATAATTCAAGTTGGATTTACAAATGGAATGATAGAAGATCCAGTCATTGACCCCAATGTTTTTGGTTTTCTTTTAAATGTATATATATATAAAAAAGTTGCAATGTCTATATGCAATTATCCCTCTTTCCACTCTTTGGAAGACTTCACCTTGATTCTGTGTAGTGCTTTAACTGGGTTCTCCCCTTCTTGCGGAAGACAGTCCTTGTGCTGTAAATACTGAATCTCTAAGGCAGTTGGGGAAAGATCCACTGCTTCCAATTAAAAGTGCCTCTTCATGTGTAAGGCGAGGTGATCCGACCTGGAAAACGCTCTGTCACACCGCTGGCACTGGAAAGGGCGGTGGCCTGTGTGTTTTCGGTAGTGACGAGTAAGTTCATCGGATCGGGCAAACTTCCATCCGCAGCCTTCCCAGTCACAGTGATAAGGTTTCTCACCTTTAAAAAACAGAAACAACATGTCAGCCAGGTTTGTTTGTGGCTACCTTTGTTTCCACTCCACTGCTAACACCTGACTTTCAAGAAGAAAACAGAAAAAATATCAAAAGGCAACAAAGTTCTTGAAGGGGTTGGAAACAAACTACAGGCAGACTAACAGTTGTTTCAGGACATTACAGGTATTATACAGCATGAACAGCGCTGAAATCTTCACTAAAGTTTGTCTTGTACATGAGGCTTTAGAACACAGGCGTTTAGTTTGGACTGTATTTTTGCTGGCTAACGTTACACAATCAAATATCAACCAGAAATAGCTCAGCAAAAAAAAAATAATGCATGTAGATAATTGTAGGTCTCAATTAAAACCAGTTGGAAACTGTTTTCATTAGCTCAGCTCGATTAAGAGCTCAATCTCTCAGTCTTCACAACAGCAAAACTGCTGTTGACTGCAAGACAAACTTCCCTGACAATTACAAACTCGGTCCTGCACACTGGGGAGACCACGCTGGCAGTCTCGGGACGGGCAGGAAGAACTGTTCACTTGACCAATTTCTCTTCCCGCTGCCGTTAGCTGAACACGTAGCCTAACCACCAAGCTGTTGTTTCTCCCTTTCCCACCTCCTCTTCGGGAGAAAGTTTTGAATCAAACTCACTATCCCGGGATTTAAGTTATGCAAATTCCCAGGTTATTTAATCACTGTTACGGAATGCCTGCACTGGCGAAACTGTGCATGATGTACCTGCTTTCACAAGCTCAGCTATTGCAATACAGCATTCAGCTGTAAGGCTGAAGTTCGAACTCGAGCTCAGATGCGTACTTTGGCAGATTTTATCCGAATCCTAGCAGCCACCAGCGAGCTGTTAAGCCCCGTCTCTTTGGCGCTAACCGTGGGGCAGATACGCTCCCACACGTAGGCGAGGCACTCCCGGCAGTGCCACCAACACAGCTGCAGCCCCGCTCGCACAGAGCCCGTCACCGCTGGGCTCAGAAAGGGAACAGCAGCTTGCAGAGGTGTCAAGGCTTTGGTGAGTTATAGCTAAAGGCACCGTCAGCTACACGATCCCTCGCACCAGAGCAAGCCAAGACAAGAGGGTTGTGTACGAAGCACTTAACCACGAACAAAGAAAGCAGAATCTTAGAGAGGTCTGCTCCTTCCTCTGAAGTGGGCCAACAACATCTACAGCAACAAATCCCAGCTGACTTCCAACTACCTGCTAATTAGCCAGACACACAGCAAGAGAAGAGCAACAAACTTTGCCTCGGCAAGAAACCCACCCTCTCCCACATCTGAGTCATTCTGCGCCATTAAGTGAAACACAGAGCCAGTAAGCAAAGACTGCACAGGACTTAACCTAGCCAAGGGAAGAAGAAATGCACCCAGAAACCCAGCAGAGAAAGGTTAGGACTCGCTACTTTGGGCTCTCCTCCCGTCCACCCCCTTCCCCTTTCCGCTGACAGAGAGGGCTTGCCCCACGCCCCAGCAGCCCGGTGACCCCACGCAGGGTCTCACCTGTGTGGGTTCTCAGATGCGCCTTGAGATGAGAGCTCTTGGTGTAGGTTTTGCCGCAGCCCGCGTAGTCACAGGTGTGAGTGGCTGTCCTTTTCCTAGGCCACGACCGGCGTCCCCTCTTTGGCTTGGTCTCCTCGGGCAGGCAGCTCCCCGGTGGCATCAGCTCTAAGAGGCAGGGAAGGCGAAGAGTGAGCACGGCCATGGCCGGTGCCAGCGCAGGCACATGGCACACCCGCCGCCGAGGGCAAGGCGGCAGGCACGGGGACTCACCTTGGTACTGGAGCGTGCTGGGGGGCAGCTGCTCGGGCAGGAAGGCAGGGTAGCCGGGGGCTGGGGGGTACCCCGGGGGCAGCGGCAGAGGGGGGTGGCTCAGCCCCGGTGCGGCGGGGAGACAGTCCCTGCTGCTCAGCATCTCCTCGGGACCCAGTGAAGGCGTAGTCCGGGCGGGCAGCAGGCGGCCCATGGCGAAGTCGTGCTGGGGGGCTCCTCGGGGGCCGCTCCCGTGCGGCGGCGGCGGGGCCAGCGTGCACGGCGGGGTGGCCTCCTGCTTGATTTTGGGGCACATCCGCGGCAGGGGGCTGTAGGGGGGCGCCGCGGGTCCCTCGGTGCCGGGCGGCGGGGCCGTCGGGGGGCCGCTCTTGGGGCTGAGCCCCGGGTGGCTGTAGTCGCCCACGGCCTTCACCACGAACTTGCCCTGCAGGCTGCCCAGAGGCGGCAGGGCGGCGGCGGGCGCCGGCAGGTACACCGGGTCCAGGTCGGGCCGCATCAGCTCGGCCACGAAGCCTCCGGAGGGCGACACGTCGGTGATATCGGCCAGGTTGAAGGGGGCGGCGGCCGGGCCGGCAGCGGGGGCCCCATCGCGGCTGCCACCGCCGCCGTAGAGGAGGCCGCCGGGCTCGGCGCGGGGCAGCGGGTAGGCGAAGGGCCCGGCGGGGCAGGGGCTGGCGGCGGGGGCCGGGGCTGCTGCTGCTGCGGGTGCCACCACCACGGCGGCGGCGGCGGCGGGCTCCTGGTGCATGAGCGAGTTGGAGAGGATGAAGTCGAAGTCCAGCAGCTCGTTGAACTCCTCGGTGTCGCGGCGGGGACCCAGCGCGGCGGCGGCGGCCGCCTCCAGCTCCGACGGCTGCGGCGGCGGCTGCGGCGCCTCCACGGGACGAGCCGGCAGCGCCGGGCGCTTCAGCTGCGACAGCTCCTCCCGCCACCGCTGCGGGGACACGGGCACGGCTCAGACCCCGCACCGACACACCGCAAATCCGCGCCGCGCCCCCGCCCCGCCGATACTCACGTTGCCGGGGCCCGCGGGCCGCGGCGCCTTCTCGCGGCCCGCGGCGCCCGCCGCGAAGGTGGCGATGGAGGGGAGGAGCGTGCCGCTGAGCGCCATCGCGCACCCGCCGCGGGGCTGCCTGCGGGACGGCACCGGGGGCACGGCACGGCACCGCACCGGCGGCGTCAGGCGGCGGCGGGCGGCGGGGGCAGCGGCAGGGCGGCGGCGCGATGTGCTGCTGCTGCTGCTGCTGCTGCCCGGGGAGCCGCGGCCATGGGGAAACGGTGGCGGAGGAGAGGGGAAAGTAGGGAGGGTGGGGAGGGAGGGGCCGCGCCGCACCGCGCTCAGCAGCCGCCGCCCGCCGCCCGCCGCGCCCCGCTCGGCACTGCCCGCGGCCCGCCGCCGCCGCCCCTTTTATAACCTCACCTCGCGCAAGCCCCGCCCACCGTCGCCGTGGCGACGGCGAAAACAAACTGACACGGGGGGCGCCCGGGGGGGGGGGGCCGGGGACGGGACGGGACGGGGCGGGACGGCGCTGCATGGCATCGGATGGGCTGGCGTGACAGATGGGATTAAAGGAGATGCAGTAAAATAAGAAAAAAGTAAAGTGAAATAAAAAAGTATAAAAAAAATGAAGTAAAATAAGTTTAAATAAATTAAAAACCAATAAAGT
>CM021763.1:52198626-52232513 GCA_011075105.1 Heteronetta atricapilla | reverse complement strand
TTTCTTTCTTTCTTTCTTTCTTTCTTTCTTTCTTTCTTTCTTTCTTTTTCTTTCTTTCTTTCTCTTTCTTCCTTTCTTCCTTTCTTCCTTCCTTTTTTCTTTTCTTTCTCTTTTTTTCCTTTTCTCATGTCCACCATCACAAATGATGTTTGTGTCAGTCCCTTGGCTCCTCAGCTGAATGCTCACCCTTCTGTCACAGAGTTGTAGTGACATCCTAAAAGTCCCGCTCTGGTTTGGTTGCAGACAATGGAAATATTACAAATTGTAAAGAAAAGGAAGACGTCTCTTAATACAATGGACTCGTCACTCACTAGGTGGGTGGGGTGCTAGTAAGACCCCTCACCTGGAAGCCAGGATGATATAAATCATATTTATTTTTTAGGAAGGTGGATAACCTGTTGTAGGATATGGCATGGTGCCTGGGCAGTTCTGCGTTGCTGTAATCTTGGCTGAAGATGATGTGGAAATATATGGGACATGGCAGGTGGAAGCACTCAGATCTGGGTCTTTGGGCAGGAGGGCACACCTGGCAGATATCAAGGCCCTTTGAAAAGATGTATAAAACTGCAGATCCTGGCTTTCCTCCTTTAAATTGGCATGAGATGTTGGTAGGTAGAGATCTCCTGGAAGTCAGTGTATGCAATGTGTTTGGTGTTAGAGAGGGAGGAGATTCACTTAACCCCGGAGCCCATTCTTTGAGACCCTCCTTCTGCAGGCACATCCTTGCCAAGCTGGGTAAACCTCATCATCCTGAATCTGTTCCAAGCAATGTTTGCAGCTTCTTCTGTGATTGTTTTCTCCAGGCTGCTCCCTTGTGTTTCTGTGCCTCCTAAGCACTGCCTCTCCTTCGAATATATTATTTTTATTATTTTCACCCTCCCATCTTGGCACAGGTCCACTGGTCCACTTTTTCCTTACTTTTTTTTTTTTTTTTTTTTTTTTTTTTCCTCAATTTTCCTCCTCTTCTGATAGCTAAAACTGTATATTTAATAAAGTGTTTCTCCTCCTGTATATCCTGCTTTCTCAAACTTTGTGCAAGCGGAGCTGACCTGACTGCCTGATGAAGCTGTGGGACAGGCTCCAGAGCCCTCTCGGGAGGTAAACCCTGACAAGTTCCCTGACAAGAAACCCTGACTGAGTTCACTCACTTTTCTTTCCCTTTGGAAAAGAGTGGCTTGACTCTCAGCGCTGAGATTACCGCACACAGGAAATGAGTGGTAACATCACCATCCGTGTCCAAGGTTTTGGAAGCCAGGAGAAGTTTTGCAGTATGAATACCAAGACAGACCTGCTTCTTAGAGAAATCTAGATCACTGTCATCTGGCTTCTTGGTTATGGTGGAAGGATTATGTGTGAAAAGACCGCAGAATAAAGAAGATACACCATGACCTCTCATCCTACCCCAGTTCTTGTGTTGGTCTGCTTTACAGTGACTCAAAACCTGTGGGTTGCTACAATTTCCTTTAGCCTCAGACACTGCACAATAAGGAAGTGCCTCCAGACAGTCACTCTGCACTTTCCTTGACTCAGTTTCCCTCCGCTGCTGCTACGTTACATCCTTTGGATCGTTCCAGCCCCCTCCCTCCTGGGTCAGGGATTCACGGCCCTCTGGGCGCTGTAGGTGTTGACCACAGTCATTTTCTTTCTGACAGTTAGCGAGACAGCTCTGTGCGTGTTCGTCACCACTGCCTCCAACGCAGCTACAGCCAAAGGGACTTGGGTGCACAGCTCTTCCACGGCCGTGGAGCACCAGACTGCCACCAAAGTCATCAGCTCACTTCTCTCCTAGCACCACTGTGTCACAGAACGTCTTCTTAGTCATCCGTGAGTCCCTTCTGCACAAGCCATGCGAGTACGAAAGACACCTGCCTAATTTATGTGTCCCACAGAGTCATGAGGAGCACCTTGAGACATGCAGGTGGCCAAGAGCATGACCCCAAAGGATAGCTGCTTTGTTTCCTGGCCAAATGTTTGCCTGCGCTCAAAACCTTAGAGGGTGACAAGCACCTGAAGCAGGCAACTTCAGTGGTTAAAAACATCACACAAAAACGTGTAAACACTATGAATGGGATATTTAACAATTCATTTTCAGTCGAAGGCGAGGACTGAGGGAGTAGTATCATTTGGGAATGGAGGATGATTTTAGTGCTGCCACATTGGTTAAATGTGGCTTGCATCAGTGCTAACTAATTTTGCTTATTTTTTAAGCTTATGCCAAACTTGTGTTAGCTATGCTTGTAAAAGAAGCATTTATTTTGCCATTGGGAGCAGCATCCATGCTACTGCTGTGGGTTTTATTCACCAGCAAAGAGCAGCGCGTGAGGGAAAACCTGGTTTCAGCAGCTCTCTGTGGTCCTCCCCATCAGCTCACATGGCTGACCAGGTCCCACCTGAGTTAAAACACGTCTGCTGATGTCTGCATTATTAGTCTGACCCAGTCCTGAATGCCATGAGAGCCTTTTTTTTTTCCCTTTCATGGTTAAGGTAGACAAAAGGCCAAATACACCAGCTTATTATGGCTTGATACGCAGCTGAAGGTTTACCGACTTGAGATTATTATTTTGGACCCATTTCTAGACGTTAATAGTCCCAGGATTGGCTCTGCCAGGTGTAGTATTGTGAGGAAAGGAAGAGTTTACTGTTGTAGGAAATTGATTGCATGGCACGGCCTAGACCAAATTTAAATGTAACAGACAGAAGTGAAAGAGACAATCAAGAACATACTACATATTACTTGAATAAATACTTTTTACCAAAATTCTTAAGAAAGAGAAAACTTTCCAGCACATCATGCAACAGTCAAGTCACAGTGCTGAACCTGTGAGTCACAGTCATCTCTGTGTCAATAGGCGATGGAGTAAGAGCAGACCCATGACTTCACTCCAGGAGTGAGCTGTTTGTGGTGGGGAGCAAACTTACTCAGACGCCCACCTTCCAGCAGTGGCAGCGGAAGGCTTAACAATGGGCTGCAAAGAAGGTCCACCTTCTTTCTTCACCCACACTTGTCCTCTCTTGGAAAGTCTTATCAGTGTACCATCGCTCGCAGCCTTACTTTTTAAAATTATTATTATTTTTTCCCTTTGGATCTGTGTAGGGAACCTATATGGAATCAGCGAAACAAAAAATGCCAGAAGTGAATGGTATGGTTCTTTGCCTCTGGATCTTTGGCTGAGCTCATCTGAAATAAGTGCAGCTGTTCTAAATGGTATGGGAAGACAGGGAGGTTAGTTGACACTGACTTTAAGGGTAGTGCTACTTCTTGGTGAAAACTGGGCAGCAAAGAACTGGAGATGAGCCTAGCTCTGCCAAATTTGCCCCATCCCATGATGGACCTCTGTGCTGTCTCTGGATTAGTAGTCTATGGAGCTGATGCCAGTGAGGCTTGAAATATTACCTCCTGAAATGGAGATATCTGTTTAAAGGTTCCTCCAAATCCTACTAGGGGCTGCATCACCCTACTAGTGATGCAATCTGTAGTTATCAGTTGCATGTTGCCAACAGGAGAACATTTGCTGCCAGCTCTGGGCTGGAAACAGACTGGAGCTGCAAGTCCTGAGCAGAATCAATAAGCCACAGGAAGACTGTCCTTGGTTCCCTTCCCTTCTTTTCTGTTCTCTTCCCTTCTTTCCACGGCAAACTCTGAATGCTGGAATTTGGTTTTCTATTTCCTCAAGGTGGAAGCATGTCTATTTATTTATTTATTTTAATTAGTTCACTACTTAATCTAATTATAAGCCTTGAAAATAAAGCATTCTACTAAACTAAAAGCCTTGGCAGTGCCGTTCTGAAACAGCTACAGCTGAGCTGGAATTTCTAGTGCATTACAGTGCAGTTGGCTGAAGAGATGATCTCGGCTTTCCTCCCTCAAGCTTTCTGATTTAAAAAAATATTTCCTGGTTCCCATAATGTAAGAAACCTGAAATCTGCTATATGGATATTTGCTGTCTTAAAGAAAGTGTTCACCTATGTCCTGTAGTACCTGGGGACATTACATCTCGGCTTCAGTTATCTCTGAAATATTTCTCCCTCCTTTCCCACTGAGACACGCTTTTCAACCAGATTAAAAATAATTTGGGGTAACCAGCATAGAGGAAGACCACACTTTTTTTTTTTTTTTTTTTTTTTTTTTTCTTCTTCTTCTTTTCTTTTTTGTTCACACAGAATTGACTTTCACAAGTCATTCATATGACAAGCAATGCCAAGGCTCTTGATTTGATGAAAAGGACACACCAAACAAGTCTGATATTTTTTACTGAACAGATAGTTCAGCCCTAGTTAAATATACTTCCTTGGCAAAGCATATGTAGCCTTTATTGAATACTGTTCAACATGCCAAGTTTCAGTTGTTAAGTATGAGTTTGGATTGTTTTAAGGATGAAAGAAAGTAATACTTTTTCTTGGCACACTAATAGATCAGAAACATCCATGCTAAATGCTATCAGACTTGAAACAAAGAGAAAAAGATGAGCCTGCAGAAATAAACAAATAAATAAATAAATAAAATAGACTTTACTGATTTGAAGAAGAAATGAAATGTGTTCCAGCATTGAATATTTATTAATTTACAGTTTGTTAACAATTTAACATAATAGAAATGTTAATTTCAGGTGAAACGTCTTGTGTTATTTTAACTGTGCCGTAAATAGCGTGGTACATTACGGTTACTTAGACCAGAGCCCCACTGAAATCAAAGTCAGAGTATTTACTGGATAGCTGCAGTGCTGTTTCTCACTGTGCCAAAGAGACTTTCATCTGTTTTCACATGTTGGTGGTTCCCTGTTGAGGTGTTAGCAAAAGAAATAAGGGCAACATGAGCTTTCCTTCTTTCAAACAGACGGAGATCTGCCTGAGGCTGGAGAGCTCTGAAGGCAGCCCGTAGACACCTGCCCGCTGCTTTGTGTCTCAGTTGAGTTGCAGGGACTTTGGGCTCCCTGAGTAGAAAGCGATCTGTGAGCATACATCAGCCTCTGCAAGAAGATGGGCAGCCCAGCAGGACCATGACCATCCCGAGGCCCACCAGAGCAGTAAGAAAGGCAACTTGTACAATTTGGTTCGCTGACATTTAAGCTGTACTTCTCACTTCCTTGTGTTTGCTTGCTGTGCCTTTGTTTTCCAGTCTGGAAATGCTGAGTTCAATTCTTTCTGTGCCTATTTGTGCCTTTAGCTGCATTGGGATCAAATGCAAAATGTAGCTCCGAGTGTAGTTTAGCACCATGGAAGTCCATAGTAGGTCAAAGTGTATTTCACAGCAGATATGAAGCAAGACTGTAGAAGGTCTCCTTTGATCAGGTTTCTACAGGATTTTTGTGATTTCTTTACTGAAGATAACACGGTCTCCTACAGTGGGCTACAGACCCTTGTAGCTTGCGTTAGAGGGAGGGCTTGCTTACTCTTCCTGGCTAGATTGGTTATGGATGGGTGTTTGTATCAGTCTGAGCTCCACAGGTGGATTGGCAAACCAGCCCACAGGTTCAAGGGTAGAGCCCACCCAAATTTCACCCAGACATTAACTTTGTTGAACAACAGACACCTGGGACTTGTTTCCCTTCCTCATGGACATCTGTGTTAGGTATTGCTGCCCTTATGGGAGGCAGTGCTGCCATGAGCTCACCATGGGCGATCTCTCTTCCTTGCTGCAAGGACAGATCTTCATGTAGACATGGGGTTCCCAGTTATTTAGCTCCTACAAGTGCTTAGCTCTGTGCTTGGGAGACTGAAAGCTGTTTAAACACAGAAATCATGTCACTAAATGCAAAATCCATACAGCTTTACCACTGTGGTTGCGTGTGTCCTAGAGATCTGGAGAAGCTGGTTGAGATTTTATTTGCCAGAAAAAACAAAACAAAACAAAACAAAAACAAACAACAACAACAAAAACAAACAAACAAACAAACAAACAAACAAGAAAACCAACCAAACAAAAAAACCCCAGGACCTGGTATCTTTAAAGGATGAAGAGAGAGATGCTGAGAAGCCTTTGGAAGGAGGTGGGAAACAAGTTATTTTCTTTACTTGGCCCTAAAGCCTTACAAATACCAGCCGGGCTTAGTTTTCTAATGTCACCAGACTTCTCCTGCCAGACATGAATATTCTGCTGTTTGGCAGAGAAATGTTCCTGTCTGGTATCTAGTGAACCATCGTTAAAAAAAAACAAAGACTAATAGTTTGGTGAAAGTGTAGAGTCGATAGTGCTGAGTAATGTATTTGCATACTGGCATAGGCATTATGAAAGTAAATAAGATTATGTCAAACTCATCTGGAAGAGAGTTAATTTAACGTCCCGGCTAAAATTATGCAACCAGAGGGAGGCAGAGGGGGCGGGGGGTGGATGCAATAGACTGGCTGATGAAGCCTGGGGGACAAAATGTCCTAGTGGAAATTCTATGTAGCACAAAAGAATGTAACATAAGAACCCAGCAGAAAAGCACTGATTCAAGGCTGCTTACATATACACACAACTGTTTTTCTATTAGTTGTAGGAACGCACAGGGCAACAAGGCGAATAAATAAATAAATAAATAAAATAAAATCTGCAAGACAGATTAACTGTCTCATTCTTCTTGAATTCAAGTCGCTTCTGGGTTCTTCTTCGTAAAAGCCCCTTCAGAACATGCTAGGGCGTGAGTGTGCTGCAGTGCATTTGATGGTTAAAGGCCAGTCTGGATTTTAAATCGCAGGACTGAGCAAATACTAGGGTTGTGTTTTCAGAAACTGACAGTGCTGCAAGAGATGATTCCCTTCAGACTTGTCATGGATTGAGAAGTTGCAGGACTTCTGGGGTCTTTGGATTTGGACCAAACCTACCAAACCTTTGGATTTTGGACCAAACCTATCTGAGCTTCAGTTTTTAACCATTTGACTTAAGCACTTGTTTGGAGCTACTTTTTAGGCAGCTTTGCTCTGGACTCTCAATGGAAACCTTGTGTACTTTATGTCTCTCTTTCACTATTATAGGCTTGGAGCTAAGTTTGCTATAGAGAATTAAATGTGTTTCTTGCAACAAGCAAAGGTTGAAATGAAAATCAAACCCTTACTTCCAAAGGTCATTGCAATCTGTATTGCAGGTTGTAGCAGACAAAACTCTGTTCCTCCCATGTTGGTAGTCACAGGTCTCTAAATCCAAGCTGTCCCTCAATGCTAACCCTATGGAGTAAGTTATCAAAGCTGGAGTTTCAGAACAGCTTCTCTCCCAAGGAGATTTGAACAGCAGTTCAAATATATATCACAATTTGTGGCGGGTTAGAGCAGTGATACTATATCACAGTACGGTGATGGGAGTGTTTTTCTTCCCTTTGATTAACGTGCTGCATCATGCTGCACGTGCTTAGGGAAGCATGTCATCAAGCATAATCACAGAGCCAGGATGTGAAGTTTTAGAACATAGTTAATGTTGAAAGTAAGGCTATCTTGGACCTCACGGTGAACATTAATGACAAATCTATCTCCAACGGCAAGGGATACAAGAAACTTGATGCTATGTGCTAAGCATACTGACGTCACCAAGTGCTCCCACGCTGTTACTTTAAGAGTGTCTGTTGCATGCAACTGGCATAGGGCTCAAAATCTTTCTGTGCTAAATCTTCACCCAGGAGATCTGTAAAGACTCTGAGCTCTCCTTCTCAAGCTGCAGTGCAAGTGGTTGCTCCTGTAGCTCTGTAGCCATGTCTGTGCTGAATCCTGCTGGAGTTTGCCTACAGATTTCCTGAAAAAAAAAAAAAAAAAAAAAAAAGGAATTTGCCTACACTCCCTGGGCAGAAATGTGCACTCTCTTGTCTGGGCTAGGCAGTTTTTAGAGGCCTATGTTTGAACATCAGTCAACAGGGAGACAGACACTTCCAGAAGGTGTTTAGAGTAAGGACTTAATTCTTTTCACTGACTCCTCAGGGGCACCAAACTGCAAGGCTGGGCAGGAAGAAAATTAAATTTAAGATCGTTGAATCCTTGCAACACTGGAGGAGACCTGGGAGGAATAAAGGAACTTCAATATCAGAAAATTTAGCTCTAGCAAAGCTCGATGAAAAGGTAGCTGAAAGCACTGGTTGTCAGCACCTAGTTTCAAAAGGATGCACTGAAGAAGCATCAGTGAAGCCCATGAGGCATAGTATTAGAGTGGTGTGTCTGTTGTGAAGTGTTACCTCTTCTGGAAGGAGGAGTTACCTTACTGGCATGAGTAGCATGCCATCAGTACGGGGTCCTAGCAACACTCCCCTGACACACAGCAACTCTGAAAGTCCAAATAGAGAAGAGAGTCGAAGGGGATCAAGGGCTAGAGGGGAAAAAAAAAGAAAGAAAGAAAGAAAGGAAGAAAGAAAGAAAGAAAGAAAGAAAGAAAGAAAGAAAGAAAGAAAGAAAGAAAGAAAGAAAGAAAGAAAAAAAAAGGTAGAGAAAACTTGGTTTGTCCACGTTCCTTTCACTGAACTGAAACACAAGTCTCCTGAGTCTTCAGCTGGAACAAAACATCTGACTGGAGAGCTGGAGTAAATGTTAGAAGGGCGGGAATCTGGAAAATGAGCACTGCAAGCAACACAGCACAAAGCAGCATCGCCTCGAAGAAGGTTTCCCAATTTAAAAATGTCCCAGTTTGGACTGGCGTGCCACAGCACCTAGGATTCAAAGATGCGTGATACTTCAGCTTACAGAGTAAGCGTCTGGTTGTCTCTTGTTCAGCTGACTTCAGCTGTTGGTGCCTCATGCCTTCAGCCTTCTGGATCCCTGTGCTCTTTGGGAGGCCCCAGAGTGATTCCTTATCAAGTGGTCAGGATGGTGTGGTCTTCAGTCACCTCTGACCACCTTCTGCCCCTCTGCCCTTGTGTTCTCCAAGGGCAGCCCAGAAACAATGAGAAGCAGACCAGCTTTGAATAAAGGATCTGCCTAGAAAATGACAAGAGAAGAATAAGAAATATGTTCTGCTCGAGTGTCATAACATTTTCCCCTGCTTTTCTTTGCAAATTCTTGCTGGTTTCTGAGAATGTCTTGGATAGAGATTGAAGCTGTTCTTTGATAAACTTTGTGAAGGTTTTGATTACATCAGAACTAAAAGCCTCCAGCTGGATAGTAACTGTGAAAGAAAATAGTCTCCAAGAGAACAGGAGTCCTTTAGCAAACATTAAGATACCCCTGGATATTTTAATGGTTACAAATGTGTTTCAGTTTCCTTATATAAATTAAAGGAGTGTCCACTGGGGATGCTGAGATGCCCTTTTACTCTACCCTGGTCCGTTCCTGTGTCTGCACAGCTGCCTGTGTGTGGTACTGCAGGCGGTGACACTTAGGTCAGAGTTCACATGTGCCAGGGCACGTTAGCTGGCAAACAGATTTCCTCTTAGAATATGCACCTGGTGTCTGACCCATCACCCACTAGGTGTACAAGCTGCCTGTGCTTTAGGCAGGTAGGCATTTATTTATCTTCTGAAATCCCTGTGGGGTGACAAAATGCTTCTCTCCCAGTACCTTTCCCTCAGAGTGAGGATAGAAGAACAGATCCTTGTGGATGGTTTGTCTAAATCACAATTGCTTTACAGGTAATGAGACATCTGAGTTGCTCGTTAATCAGTACCAATGAATTTAGCTAGCTTCTGGAAGAAGCAGGAACCAACTCAGATTTCCCCAATCTTTTATCATTTCCTGAAACAAGGACCAGCCTATCTGCCTTTTTTACTTTCCTTCCTGACACAGCACCATGCACACTTCCCTCAGCTGTTTTCTTTTCCTCGGCCAACACCCTTCTTTGGCTGCCTCTGACTATTTACTAATTGTTTCTCTTTCTCTTTCACCTCTTTCTTATTCTTGTGTTTTGTTTTGCTTTTCTTTCCCTCCTATTTTCTCTTTTGCCTGTTACTTTTTTTTTTTTTTTTTTTTTTTTTTTTTTTTTTTCCTGCACTTTTATATTGGCCCAGCCACCTGATCTCCAAAGGGGAAGCCATGAAATAGCTCTGTGACTGCACTCACAGGTCTGTCTATTACTGTTTCTGGCATGTAGGGCAATGCTGTTGCACTTATGTGTTATTCTGGCCAGCAACCATCAAGTCACTTAGGTTATAGGCTTAGGACTCTCTTAGGAAGACCCTTAGGGACATACTTAGAGCCGGGCACATGCTTAAGCCATGTTGATGCCATGTGACCATGCGTTTTGTTAAGAGACCCTTAAGCTGTACACTTGCGATTGCTGTACACAGTAGTTTGGTAGAGTAACACAAAGGTTTAGAGGCTGGAAGAGTCCAATCTTGTAATCTGGAGAGACAGCAAGACTAACAGAGGTCAAAGAACCCAATTTCTTCTTTAGTAGCCTTTTAACAGTTAGTGGAGACACAGTTAACTTTATGGTTGCTCCTATCTTATCACCAATACATAAAATGCTGCCAGACTGGTGCACGTCCGTAATTATGTACCTGGCACATGAACCATATTTTCGCAATGGCATGCTTGTTTTCGTCATGGTATTCAGTTACAGGCGTCATTTCAGTTTTTAATTGTTCTGGTGGATTGACTGTGCGCTGGCATATTAGAGGATTTCAGGTGACGAAGCCTTTTGCTGTGTAAGGCCCTCCTCCTCCTCCTGTTGCCATAGGAGAAATAGAGCACAGGGCAGTGAAATGAAGATCTGGATCAAGGAATGGAAGAAGCTCTGAGCATGCAGGTGGACCAGAACTGTAACAACAGGAGCAGAGTACCTTAGTTTTATCAAAACCTTGAAGCAAGCTCATTGGATTCTTCTGATACGACTTAGATAGATCTGTGTTGCTCTGCTATATTTAACATTTCCAATGAAACTCAGAAGGAGTGTACTGGAACTGCTCATAAACAATAATGTTAGAAGACCTGGCCTTATTTCTACCAATGGCAGGCTGAACTCTGCATTTTTAATGCTAAATAAAAGGTTGTGCATGCTTTTCAAAGGAATCTCCAACGTGGGAGACCAGACTTCCTGGTGCCTGTTTTTTTTGTTTGTTTTTTTTTTTTTTTTTTTTTTTTTGACTGAGTTTTATCTATATTTTTCTTCAACCTTTATATTCTGTTTTCCACAAATGGGGATTTCAGATCAGAAGTCATGCTTGGTATGCCTCCCTACAAGTCACGTGGTTTTGATTGACCAGTAATCAAGCTGCTGTGCTGCAAACCCTCGTTCATGCTGGGGCTGCTTTCAGATTTTCTTACAAAAGCAAATGTAAAAAAGCACCTGCAGTCTTCACAGAAACTCCCTCAGTGAGCTTTGGACTGAGCCCATGGGACTTCTGGTGCTGTGTTGTGTCCATGTCTGGAGATGCACACCAACGGGGCAGCACTGCTGCAGACAGAGTCTACTTCACTGCTTGGTTTCCTGGGGCATCATCTCCACTTATGGAGCAGAGACATGGTCTGGATTGCAGAGAAAATGTCACTACAAGGTGTAGACATGGTGAAGCTGTGAGCTGCCAATCAGAGTTTTCATATGACAGGGTGCCAGTACTTGGAGTACCATATGATAGGGTGCTGGTACCTGGTGGTTTGGTTTGCAGAGTGCTTGCCTGGACAATTTGTCGAGCAGCATGACTTTGGTGATGCATAAACTTAACCTCCTTATGCCAGTATAGAGGGTTGGCTAGTCTGCTTGCTCTTGACTTTCACAGACCTCCAGCTATCTTCTTATGTCTGGCAAAAGGTTGTGAGCTCTTTCTGTAATGGTGGAAGTTTTCCCCATTGCAACCCAAGCTACACCTTGTTCTTGCAGCTTAACTTGCATAGATGTAGGAACAGCTTAAAACAAACTTATTCAAGCAGGCAGCAGTAGTTACTGCAAGCAGCTTTATGTTATACAGGGGATAGAGTCAGCTGTAGAAAAATCTCTATCCCTTGTTAATTTCAAAATGCAAACCTAGAACTCTTTTGAGGAAGAAACTAGGGCGAGGCCCATGCAGTTATTCCACTAGAGCCTCTGGGCCCTGGCCAGTTTGGCCCTGAGACGGGTCTGGCCCCAGTTAAACTCTCAGGTTGTGCTGCAGCAAGCCTCATGGATCTGCTCGAATTGCAAGGCATGCACATGTGTCATTCCCCGGAAACTGTTAGGCACATAGGCTTAATGAGACATATACACCTTTGGACTATTTGCTATAATGATTAGGTTCTTACTAATGACTCTCTGATAATTAATGGGTAGCCGAAAAGTTGGTATTTCCCACGTCTTAAAATAAAACAGTGAGGTTTTGAAATAAAATTTGTGAGCACGAGGTAAATGACAAAATATGTGTTTTGTTACATGTGGTGGGGCTGGCAAAGTAGGAGTCTAAAATTAGGTCTTAAAGCCACAGATAGAAAGCTACATAAACAACTGGGCTTTTTTAAGGATTGAACACCTGAGAGCTGCCTGCTGAGGTCACGAAGTACAGGTTTCAACATTTGTATTCTGACTGGGAGACACTACCAAATTCTCCTGATTTCCCACCAGAAGTCAAGGCCTGAGCTTCAACGTTCATGCAGTCAGGTACAACCTGAGTCTCCTGAAAGTGCAGAGATGGCCTGATGGAGAGGGAAGGCACTGGGATTCGCTCCAACTGGAGCAATTTACGCTGGAGGAACAAGCAGACTGCTTCCTAATTTCAAAATCCTTTTAGGTTTATTCTCTAAACAGGGCAATTTATGGCATCATTAGAGATTCATGTGTTTGCACTCAGAGAGCTGGCTGTTGTTGGTGATGTTATCAGTAAGGCACAAGTTATCTCATACCCATGACAGCTTTTCAGAGCAGTACAGCTGGTGCTTGGGAAGCAGTTGCCTGATCCTGAAGCAGCAGGCAAAGCTGGGGCTTGTGCAGGGGTTTTTACATTGGTGCACCTTCCCTTTTCCCTCCGAACTGCATACATGCTGACACGTACGCGTATTCCATCACTCACACTGAAGTCCCTCTCCTGCATGCCAAGTCCATCATCTCAGATCCCCCAGAGAAGGGTGGGATACTGATGCAAGACACTGTACGAGATGGCCGTTCCCCTCCCTTGAACTGGAGTCTGATGACATGTCTGCGAAAATGCGTCAGATGGTTGGGGAAAGAGAGAGAGAGGGAATGACGGAGAGGGAAGTCTGGGTGGAGGGATTTGGTTTTAATTAAAACAAGTAAAGCCGTGTTTTCCAGGCCCCAGATTGCATTCAAGTCTGGCAGAAGCTTCTGGGTGAAAGTGAATTTTTAGGTGGCTTGGTTGTTTTCCAAGGGATCCTTTGCTGTGGGAGAGACATAATGCCAGGACACATTTATTTGGCTGGAGACTGGTGGAGTGCAAAACGTGGATAAGATCCACCAGAGGGTTTTGAGCTGAGACCAAACAGTGACTCTAGGCTGACAGTGACCAGTGACCAGTGACAGTGACCAGTGACTCTGGTCTGACAGTCCCAAAGTGCCTCAGATTCAGAGCACAAATGGCATTTTCCTGGCAGAAAATACATCTTCTCGCTCCCTATGGTCAAAAAGTCACTTCTCTAGTCCACACCTGCCCCCAGGAGGCCCTGGAAAGGTCCTGATCCTGCCACTGGCCATGTGGTAATGTTTCCCTTCCCCATGTGTCTCTTGTCCCTTGTGTCTTTTGTACAAGAGAATAGGTGTTACAGAGCATCCTACGATTACCAGCAGCTTTTTCTTCTCCCCTCTTCTTCCTGCAGCATCACCATGTTCTTTGCCATGATATAGCCAGCATTTGCTGTGAGAGAAAGATTGGCAAGGCAGTGGTCTTGTTCTCTGCATTTTCATTCTTGAGATACTTTCTCCTCACTGTCATTCTGGAGTTGCTGGAGATGGACAGAGCAATAAATTTGCTTTATGAGTCATTATCCTCATTGTGCTGTAGTGCTCTGGAAGCCAGCTCTAACCCCATGGAGAAATCCTATCTTTGCTCTGATTTATCTGTACTGGAAAAAACTTCAGGTACCTCTTAAACAATGAAAGCAAACCGACATAGCAAACTACAGAGCTCTCTTGCATTTTTTTTTTTTTTTTTTTTTTTTTCCAAAGATGCTTCAGGAGGAGTAAAGACAACACCACTTTGAAATTCCACTTGTCAGGACCGTGTCTGGAGGCCTCTGAATCCCATGGAGTTGTGTCAATGCCTGGCGTGAACCTGCATTTCTGGATGGGTTTCATACAGAGACCAAGCACTGAAGACAAAATGGCACCAGATTGTTGCTGCTCCTGAACGTGACAGCAGGGCAGAGCTTCTTTTAATAAAGAGGTTTCCTGACATGGGAAACTAATTAATTAATTTATTCAGATTAGTTAATTTCTTCGGATGCAGCATTTTTTCCTTGCCTTTCTTCCTCTGGTTCTGCTGCAGTCAGAGGTGCTGTGACAAATTCACTGTTTGGGAATAAGGAGGTATCCTCCCTCTGTCTGTTTGAAATCATTCACTTAATCCCTATTTTTCTCCCATGTCTTCTTCCCAAGGCCCTGACAAGGTCTCCTGTATCATGTAGCCTGATTCATCTGCACAACGACTTACTTGAAGGCCTTTACTGAGAATGTCTTCTAGGAGAAACTTTATTGCTTTGTGTGATTCACCACAGGGGGGCCCAGGCTGAACTTCAGAGTCCAGGGTGAGCTGGAAAGAAGAAATCCTGCTGCTGGTCCCCTGAGCACAGCCTCAGTTTCCCACTTTTGGGGTGAAGGCGATGATGAACCTGTTTCCCTCAGGGGAGATGGTGGGGGGATGACCGCCAGCAGCAGCAGTGGCATGCCTGCCACATGCAGTTTGCTGTGAGGGGCAACCTTGCTCCTGGAGCACGTCCACCCCTTGTGTGGGTGTCTTGGGCACGATGACGTTCCCATTACTACTGACTGAGGTAGGAACCCGGCCTTGATGTGAAGAACAAGCACGTGTTTGTTTCCCTTTGCTTCAGTGCGCGCCTGGCATTTGGCTTCCTTCAGTCAGGAAGATTTTAGCGCAGTGCTTAAATGAGGAGAACCATTGCTTGAGCCAAACCAAATACGCTCTCTCAAACAAAAGGAGGATTTCAGGGAAGGGAGCCGATGGTGCAGGTCCAAGGAACACTCTTGGCTGGGTCTATGGGCCATGAGTAAGGGCCGGAGGGTGCTGTTCCCTCATGGGGAAGAGAGGCCTGGAGGAAACACATCCAGGGCCAGCTGATTCCCTCCAGTGCTGAGGTGGTGGTGGCCTCACTGAGGACAACCTCTTGTGCTTCTGTGGGGAGGCTGCAGTGAGTTGAGGCACCCGGCTGAGGAGTGTCCCCCAAGGAGGGATGGCACCAGGGTAGCCAGCCGCGGAAAAGGAGAGGGTTTCCTCAGGTTTCACGGCATGTGTTCTTCACAAGGCTTCCCCAGGGAGGCCGAGCCTCTCTCTGCCTGCCTCGCCGCTGCTTCCCCGCTCTCTCTTTTCATATTGGCAGCGTGACAGCAAGGGAACTCCTTCATTTGCTCACGAAGGCCCAGAGGTCAGCTCCCTGCCCCTCAGAAACCAGTGCTGGCTCATTACCACCAGCAGGGCTTTCTCACACATGCCAGAGTGCCGCTGCGGTATGCAGTGCAGGTGTGTGTTTGGGCTAGTGAACACTGGCAAACCCTGGTTAATTTCCAGACCAGCTGCTGCTATGCCTATTGAAATATTCCCTGGGCACAGTGCTCCCTGAGCTCCAGTTTTCTCTCGCAGTTAGGACATCACACTGTTGTTTCCCCTTTGTTGTTTAGTTCCGGTCCTTCCAGAAATTAAACTTTTTTTTTTTTTTTTTTTAAATTATTATTATTATTATTTTCACCTGCCAAGAAGTAGCTTCAAAGTATGTTTTGAAAGTATGGCCTTTCAAAGCTAATAGGAATGGTATTTCAGGGGTCTGCATGCTGTTTTCTCTTCCTGCACGTTGAATACTGCCCATTCTCAGAAATGAGATACAGATCTAGGTGGATCCTGGGTCTGACACAGTTCATGTTTTTGTCTCTTCTGCCTATTGCAAGTGAAAAGGCCTTAGTACTTCTGAAGTATCATTGGGTAAAGAGTAATTACTTGTATTTACTGAAAAATGCTTGTTAGATTGGCTAGCTGACCATTTGCCAGAGGAGGAGAATTAGGATTATTAGCTGCCAAAGCATAAGGCCAAAATACACAATTTCAAGATCTGGCTCAGGGAATCTTAGGCCTACAAAATGAAATGGTTCGTGGACAGAGGAGTCAAATGAACTGCACCATACAGGCAGTTCCACTTTTGCAGCACAATGTTCAAACATAGCAGAAACAGGGCTGAACATGATTTCCCATTTGTACTCATGATTAGGTTGGGACTGGTTTAGCAAAAGGGATTGCTGACATCTACTCTCTGTGAAATGACTTAGCCTTCTATTTTTGGTGGCTGGATGGAAAAGCATGATGATGGACTTTAATGCTCCCCTTCTAAATGTCATAAAAATGTGTACTTCACCATCTTAAGAAGTAGTTTCTTGTGCAAAACTTGATGTCCTCTCACACCACTGAGGTATCTGTGCTCTTTCCCAGTGCAATGATTTTATGGAAATTCCACATTCTTTGAGTCTTTAACATTCCAACTACTGCCAACAGCTTTGGAAGTATTTTTTAGATCAAGAACTATATGTGGAGCAGAAAAGTCTAAGCAGACCAGAATAGATACAACACCTGAAATTCCCTGTGAGTTTCATTTTTCCCCTCTTGGCACAGTGTTCCCTTTGCCAACCATAATCTAGGTGTGTTTGTGCTGCTGTTGAGTGGCTGCCAGCCATTAACCTGCCCTTGTGGTCAGCTGAGCTGGCAGCTTCATAATGCCACTACAGCATAAAGTAGTTGGAGATCATTGTTTTTCCTGGCCTCTGGTTTATGAAGCAAAAGCTATGACTGAGCTCCAGCACATGAATGGTGAGTGGTGAACTAAGAGCATCCCTGTGGTTAGACAGGCACACCAACAGCAGCTGGAGTTTTTCCTTGTAAACCCTCAAGCAGTATGACTCTAAAAGGTGCCACAAAGATAGGATCCCACAGCTTCCTTATGGATATAAGCCCGGCCTATTTCTATGGAATATTGTGATTCTAACCTCTGACAGGCTGACCTTTAAAAGGAAAAGCATGTGAGGGTGTTGGTATGATATCTCTTGTAAGATATACTGTGCCCTGTAACATTAGTGCAAAAGGATATGACTTATTTGCTTTGAACGCCTATCTGCTGGGGTCAGTTCCTTGAAAATCCATCTGAACATATGATAACCTGACTGATGAATTCGGGCTCACATGTATGACCTGCTAGGATGTGGTGAAAGCTCTTTTTTTCACTTGTGCCTGGGGTGTAGACATATGATATTCGACACTCTTCCCTGCCAGTAAATAGGATGAGAACAGTTAGATTTTGGGTCATACCTTGGAGTCAAAGTACAAGCTGTTGCTCTGTCCTTAAGTCAACTCACTGCTGTTAGTTAATCACCAAAGGATCACAGCTGAAGTCAAATTCTGAACGTTTGCCAGGTACAGCATGTCATTTTGAATACACGAAAATATGGGAGAACATTGTTGCAAGCCTGTTCCTGCAGCTTTTCCTTACACAAAACTTGGTAAGTCTCACAGCAGTAAAAACGTTCACATCTGAGCCTGGTGGCTGGCATTCGCAGCCTGGAAAGACAGACTAAAAGTCTGAGACACTGACAATTTTCTTTGAAGATGAGTTTAAACAGAGGCTCTGATGTGAAATATTTTGTAAAACTATTTTCTTTTTCTACTGTGAATAAACTTATTTGCTACTGCAGGGCTGTTCTTGAGAATTGCATAGCTATAATGTTTCAAAGAGAATTGCCCATATTGGAGGCAAGAAAGACTATTGTCTCTGAAATTTCTGAAATTTCCCTCAGAAATAAAAGGGATTTAATAAACCAGTATGTCATGACACCTTATATGCCTATGCTGTATTTCAAGTTTGTCTCTGTAATTTTAATTTGTTAATCTCCTTTCACATTACAGAATTCTGGGTAGTTTGTATATTAGCAGATTAACCAATGACATAAATAGGATATTGGCTACTGTGTATACTAGACTTATGTTATTAAGAGAAGATAGTATAAATAATTTTAAGGCACAGTAATAGATAATGCATTCATCTCCAGAACTCTGCAGCACTGTAAAATAATGGATTAGTCTTGTATTAAAGACTTACTAGTGATTTATTGTCTCTCTGTAAAATAGAAACACATTTTATTGGAGTTAACAATTTGACGCCACTATGTCTTGGTAGTAGAGGAAAATCAAGAAACAAAAATGTTCAAAAAGATTCACAGCATTATGTACTTCATCTCAGGATGAGGTGAGACTTCAAGACTGTACTTTGCTGGGTCAGATCCCCATTTCAAACATTGTGAAGGACTGAACTGCAAGCATTTTAGAGAAGAAGGATATTTTCAAAAAGAGAAAGTCCACCCCCCCACTCCCATTTATCAGGAACTGGTCAAGGGGGATCTAGTTTGAGAGCACTTTGTCAGGACTGCAGGCTTGGGTTGGAGACCCAGTGGAGCACACATGGAGCATCCATCAATGACTCCTATCCGCTGGAACCTGCAGGAGCTTATCGGGTCTGTACAGAGGCTGAGTCTGTGGATAACTCAGTTTGTCTCGCAAAGACCCGTTTCTGTATGCCTTCATCACACTGATATCTCCCTGACATCTAAGTTTGCAGGGTACAAGGAAGATTGGCTCCCCAGGGACCTGTCTGTAGCACAGTTTCTAATGTCTTATCTGAAGGGATTTACAAAAGATACAGCTGCAAAATCTGCATGGGGTTGGATATCTTTTAGTTCAACTCTTGGAAATCTGTGTATTTGCTTCCTTGGGACTAACTAGTTTATGTGAAGATAGAAGTGTGTTTACTTCAAGGGAGTTGTGTGAGTGGAAGCACCTTAAGTGAGTTAAAATTGAGCAGCTCTTCTAGTGCCTAACTTCGTATAAAAATTATCATTCACATTGATAGCTTTGAATTCTACTTGCTTTGTGTGGTTTTAATCTCTGAGAAACCAGAGATTGGTACTAATCCACAAAACAGCCTCAAGATCAGTGACTTATGATGAAAACACTGCTGCTTTTTGTATGTAATTAAACAATGGAAAAAAAAAATGAAAGTACTAACTCCTCCCACCAGTTTTATTTGTCCTTCTGTGATTAAAATAACAGTCCAGGTAAAAACCACAGAGTTGACCCTATTCCTCTGCTCCATAGTGCTTGCTCTTGGGAGACACTCCTTAGAGAAGTTCCTATATTACAATCACCTGCCATATAAAACATGGCAATAAAAGTTGGGAACAAAATGTCTGAATAAATAGTAGGCAATGCTGTCCCCTGAGAAACCATGGCTGGGCTGCAGCTGGCTAGGAGTGTTACAGTTTGCAGAATCCTGTTCCCTGATCTGAAGGGAAAGACTTCTCAGGAGGGTACAGGGAATCAGGCTGAAACAGAAACCTGTCCTCTGTGGAAATCAGGTGTTCACTAGAGATTAGGACTGCTTTAAACTCTGGAAGTCCTTGCCAGGAAATAAGAGTAATCAGGTCTAATGCAGTCTAGCTAGAAGCACTTTCTGTTATGGCTTCTTCAGATATCCATTTGCAGAGTGAATGGCTGACAGACTGGCCTCAGAAGACTGATGGTAATCAAGGAGATGTGACAACAGCTAGCTGAATTGCTTCATTATTCCTTATCCGTAGGAGCCTAGGTATGGTTAGGAGCACTTCACCTGCTAGCACTGCGAGACGTAAGCTTGTCTGAGTGTGAATGACCTGACCTACCCACCTACAGAAGAACCAAGCTGGTCTTTCACATCAGAGAATTTAACATTGTCACATTTGGAAGTATGGATGTCCTGTGGCAATTCAGCTCCATGCTTTCCCTTATCAGAGCACTGACATGGTCTCTGTCATTACTCCTGGAAGCTCCTGTGCTGTGCCAACAGTCCACAGCAAGTGGGAGCTCCTTATAAATTTCCCTGGGGAAAACTGAAAATGAGACCTGATCTTTTTGTTATTTTCAGTTTGAAAGGCGTTATAGTACAATGATATTTGATAAACATCCATCACATGCTAAAAATGGAAAGGCTCATAACAGTGAGGATATATAAGCAGAAACATTGAATGACGTAGTCAGAAGACTCTTTTGGAAGCTATTAAACTTTAACCTGCTGTCTGCAGGAGCAGCACAAGCTAGACTATGCGAGGTAAGACACTTGGAGTTGCAATAAGAGTCTCACAAGAAGCTAATAATAAAGAAAGCAATATCAGCTCTAATGCACCTTTCAAAGTGGGTAAACTGGTGCAGAATGGAAGGAGATGTCCTGAGTACAGTTTTCACTGGTCTTGTACCAGTCTAACTCACAAGGTGATACAAAACACATGCAGACTTCTGCTTGCAAGCCACTTTACAATAACTACCATGCAGCTGTCCAGGAGTGAGAAATGAAGTCAAGTCACCTCTGGGCAATTGGGCCCCATGGCCAAACATAAATGGCTGGAAGTGGCCTCCTGTGCTTAGGCCACGTGGTGATGACAGGCTTGCACCTGCTGAGGGCTGTAAGGGTGGTGGACAGGTGGAATTCAGCTGTTCGTACAGAGGTATCTGGTGCCATTCAGGGTGCCTGAGGGTGTCCCATCTTGTCTCTAGATGATTTTCCAGAAGGGCTTGATCTCCTCCATGGGTATCTATGCCTGCATACAACCTTCAGGGTCTAAAAAAAACACTAGAAACCATGCAGTGAATCCTAGCTGTTATTTCCACATCACACAGCACTTTTATGAAGCTTTCCTCCAGGTCTTCTGTGATGGCCCTGCTGCCCTGAGGGACAGTTATCATTTGGTGAGTGTTCACTTGGCTGGAAGTGTCGAGAGTAGTGAGAACAGCCCGTCAAAGCAGTATTGTATAGAGCAGGTCTGCAAGCTGTGTTGCATGCTCAAGGGTGTGATGCAAAGACGAGCAGCAATGAAAGACACCAGGCTTATTTTATAGTAAGAGGCTTTGTAGGAAAAGCACAGGTCCAGCTGCTTTTTTGATCCTGAAGAAGTAACTGTTGGGTTGTAGCTGTGCAGGTCTAAGGATGTAAAAGAGGCAAGATTTAAGGTGAGAGGCAATTCATTTTATTGGACTAAATAAGCTGGAAAACCAGGAAAAAAAAAAAAAAAGAAAGAAAAAAAAAGTGAGGCACACAAGCCTTTCTTCAAGCCCAAAACAGCAGACTTCAGATTAAGAATGAGCTGATAACAATCGTTCTAGATTTGATTCAATTATGCTAACCAGTTAGACAAGCAAAGGGATGAGTCAACTATTGCCTGTAGAGCAGAGGGGGATATCTGCAAGGGGACAAATAATAAGGCATTTAGTTCCTGCAAGACAAGGAAATGTAATTACAAAGACTTAACTCTGCTAAATTAATGGGATCAGCTCCAAGGTGGTGTTCTGATACAGCAAATTCAGCTCCCCAGGTTTCCTAGTATCAGACGAAAAATGCTGCGGCCACATGGTACAGTACACTGATCCAGCATAAACCTACTCTGTTATTCAAATCTGCTAGGGAAGGTCAGTGGGTAAATGTTGTTAGCCAGAGTTTAAGGCACAGTCTTTCCCACTGCACCTGATATGAGAGGACTGTCAAAAATGTTCAAGCCGGGGTGAGTTTTCTGTTGGGTACACTGGATAAGCAAACAGAGGTGCGGTTGCATGCAATTGAGTGTTATCCACATTGACTTTGTGGTACTGGTTACCTGCTGTTGATGATGATGGGATCAACAACTGCCCTTCTGGGCAACTTACATCTGCATTCTACCAGTAGAGACCTAAAGCTAACCAAGAGGTGGGCCATTTGAGGAAACTGCTTCCAGATTTGGCCAAAATAAACTGCTCTACGATTCTGTTGCACTTTTGTTGAATTCTTTGTGTTAAACAGTAGTTACTGAAGATAAAGATATCTGAATTAGCTTTGTTGTAGAACTCCTGATCTTTTTTTTTTTGAAAATAATTTTAAGTAACATCGAAGTAAAAATGCAAGGCCATTTTCTTTCGGGTGAGTTGTAATGGATTTCATTTTAATTTTGGTTTGCCCAAAATTTTGAGAGCACTTTGGGAATAGTTTTGCATAACGTATCTAAGTCAAAGCCCAAAACAATTAGATCTCATTTGCATTCCACAAGGAGATCTTTCCTTGTCCTGAAGAATTGTGGTAATAACCACACCCTTCATACTTTTCATACAGTTAAACCCATCAAAAATGTGTGTACTGGCTACATTTGTAAAAGCTGGTTGATAATTAAGCCAGTTATTGTATTGTAATCAGCACTCTTATTCTAACAGCAGGCAAGGTAGGTCAACAGCTGAGGCATTGTTTTAATTCAAACAGCTGATAGTGGAACTTGGAGTAGTTTTGATGCAACAGGTGATTTTGGACAGAAACACAAAACATACTAGGAAAAAGCAGGATTATCCTTCAGAGAAAGTAAGTTTTAACAGGTGGAAAGAGTTGAGCTCTGCTGTAGAATAACTGAAGGAAAGAGATGTATGTATATTATTTCTTTTTGATGTTGGCTATGAAGTTAGTGCTTTAAAATCTGCTTGGAATGTCTCTTACACTTCATCCACTTTATTATAGCTTGTTACAAGCTTTTTTTTTTTTTCTTTTTTCTTTTTTCCCTTTTGCATAATGCTTGAGCTGAATTTTTAACAGCCATCACTATCATTTTTGTATCTGTCAGCTAATTTACAGTGATTATAATTATCATATCAGGTAGACCAAAAGAACCTAAGGGCTTTAATTAAAACATTTGATCAAAAAGTTTTAGGAGTCTTATGTTCCTTCTTATTTATGTTTAAATATGGCTTGCCAAAATGTATCCATCTTAAAAACAGGCCCATCTTACAATGACTTTTAAACATCTTTTAAAAGTTTGCTAGGTTTGCATTCAATTAGGGAAAAAAGTTATTTGCTCATCTTTATCTGACTTAGGGACAGCAACAGACCTTAGCATTTTGCTGGGTGTATAACAAGTGATGTTGACAGTCTGACTAACTAACCTAAAGATAGTTATTTCCCTGGAAATGTTCAACATGCTGCGATTGAAGCAACCATTACAGAAAGCTGAATATCCAGTGGTAGGGATTTTGTTTGTTTGTTTGTTTGTTTATGGTTATGTTTTTTTTTCTTTTTTCTCTTTTTTTTTTTTTCTGTTTGAAAAAATCTTTCTTCGTTCTAACATAGAACATTTATTGTGGGTTTAATAACTGGCTGTGGCAGCTGCTGTAAAACAGCGTTTTATAGCACCCTCTCATCCAGTAATGAATCCTCTGGAAATCACCACCATGTTAGCAAATCATATTTGCTCAAGAGGCAAATCCTCATTCAGGTTGTAAGGACATAAGAAACACGTGAAACCATTATCTGTGGGCAAGCTGTCCTGCTTTGGGCTGGTCCATCCTTTTCCTAACTTCCACTCGGGTACGGGAAGTCCCAAGGCACACAGCGAGGCATGAGGTGAGCACCAGGTGGGAACAGGCGTGGAGATGGCTTCCTTCTCCCTCCGCTAGACAGTGTCTCCAGGTCTCACTTCTCTCTCCTGACAGTCATCTTCGGGATGTGTTATGGGGACTGCTGGGCCCTGCCAGTCTGAATGGGCACAATACAGGCCAGCGGAGATCTCTGGGTCCTGGGGGTGTCTGAGCTCCAACTCTTTGCCAGCTTGGTGGTGGTGGTAGAGATTTATGTCTTGGTGTCCTCTCTCTTCCAAAGGGCAACTTACTTTTGAGCCTCCCAGACTCCACTTCTACAGTGGATGACTCTGGCAGCCTCCAGAACCTGCCTAGCTGGATTTCTGAAGGACAGTTTATTTGAGGCCACCAGCAGAGGCCACCTGTCTTCACCAGATTTTCAGGCTATGCTATGTACCTGGGGGATGTTAGGCTGAAAAATCCATCCTCCTACGTCCCACGGGAGGTTAGGTGACCTACCATTTCTAGCCTCTAATAACATTTGTTGGAGGGGATCGGCACTTGAAAATCTGCCCTGTAGTGATTATCCAGCCATACAATAACTCCGTAATTTATGCTGGAGGCATTTTTACTCCTTCAGCTGCCTAGAAAAATGAGCCTTGCTGCAGGCACGGTGGGTCAGCCGACACGGACCTGCCCTGAGATGGGTGCATGTCCCATCGCTCCCAGCAGCTCATTAGCTCCTGACCCATCCTCCCCAGTGCAAGCCCTCAGGCTAGCAGGTAGTAATTTTCTTTGCACCTATGGAGTGCAAAGGAATGAGACATATGTAAGCCGGTGTAAACCATGGCTTCTGGAAGTATGTCACTAACACCTAATGCAAACAACAGCAGTTAAAATGCCTGCTCAAGGCCAGATCTGGCACTAGGACTAGGTGCTGATAGAGTCACTGCCACAGGGTGAAGGAAGATAACTAAGCTAAACAGAAGAGGGCAAGTCATTCACTATGCAGGTAGAAGAAAGGTACTAACTTTGACCTAGGGCGTCCAGCAGTCTAGCAGTAGCTTTGCTCAAGGCAGTCTGTGTTCATACTGAGAAGTTTGGGATTTTTTCTACCGCCGAGCAAACATCTCTCTGTGCCCTACTAATCTGGGTGAGAACACACCGCTGTCCTGTACAACCTGTAAAATGAAACCTCGTGCTACCGGCTGCAGGGTAGTGATGCTGTAAGATGGGTTGCTTCTTCCCTCAGAGGGAAAAACAACATTTGGCTTCAGACGAGAGACTGAGAGCTTGCCTTCGTGCAAGCTAGCACAGCACATATTACTGCAAGCTAGCTGGAATATCTTCAGTCTTCTCTGCTTGCAGCCAAGACACACCTGCTTTTGAATTACTCCATACAACCTGCACGAGGATTGTCTGCTTTGTGACTGCTTCTCAAAAGTGTACAGGTGCCAGTCTGAGACGTACCAGGAAGGCTAACGGCGTGGAGTATCCCATCCACTTTCCTTCCACTGCTGTATATTCTGTGTCCCCGTGGATATGCCATCTGGAACCAAGTGGGCACAGGAGCAGCAGCGCTGACACATCTCAGCGTTGCCGGCGCCGAGCTGATTCGACCATAAACAGCTGTTACCACAAAACACACGCTGCAACCTTGGACTTGGTGCCACCGTCGATGAGCAATCAGCCCTAGTGCTGCAGCCAGGGCTGTGTCCTCCTCCACAGAACAGTCTTTTCCAACCTCAGGGTGCTCCTCAAGATGCCAGCTTTGCTGGGTATGCTTGGTCTTGAGGACCCTGTGTATAGTCTGAACAGGCCGAGGAACAACAGCCAATGAATGGAAAGACATATGGCAGACGAATGAATGTGAAGTACCCCAGTCCATACTTTCCTTGGCAGAACTGGGCAAGCATTATAAACTGCTTCACAGTCTGCTCCCGACAGCTCCAAATTCTCCCTGGGTAGTGCTCCCTGAGGTACAGGCACTGCTGTTCCTCTGTCCTGGGCGAGAAGTTACTGCTGGGGATGGAAGGAGGACAGAGAAAAAGACAATGGACACCTAGCTCTTTCTATACTGCTATTTCTCCAGTGTGATTCACCTTCCTCCAGTCCTTGCCTGTACACCTGTCCGACACAGGCACCTGCCAGCCTGCTTCTGTCTTGGGTGAGATGGACTCAGAGGAGCATCTTGTAACTTGTGCCCATGCAAATGAACTCCTGATAATGAGTCCTTGACAGTGCTTTTACTGCAACTGCCGGTGCTGGAGCTCACTGATGACTTTTCATTGCTTTTTCCTTGCTCTCTCCCCAGCCACCACTCAAGTACCAGCAGAGACAGTGAACAGCCCTTGCAGTTGCCAAGAGTCCAGTCTAAGGCAGAGGCAGTGAAGAAGCCTCCTGGTAAATTGCTTTAGCAGTTCTTTAGCATGGGAAGGGAGGACGCAGATCCAGCTTCAGAGTATTGCCTGGGATGTGGGTTGCTTGGGCTACCAAAGGATGCCCTATCTGCCATCTTCCCTCGTTTCAGGCTGCTTATGAAGACTGTAAACATGAAATGTGATGCAGAGAAGGGGAGAAGTATGGCAGCTGAGGGGAGATGACCTTCCTGAAAACAGCCGTTTCTTCCCATATGCCATCACCTTCCTGCTTGCAGTGGGAACAGCTGCAGTTGGTCCTGAATGACAAGATCTAAATTTGTTTACACTGCTGTGGGACCAAGGCTGGCTCTGCTCAGCTCCTTAGCTTGTTCCCAGAACTCTCTGACTTCAATGCTGCTTTTTTTTTTTTTTTTCTTCTTTTTTTTTTTTTCTTTTTTTCCATAATGGTGGTGAGAAATAGTCATACCCTGGGTACATTTTGGGTTACACTGGTGCCCACTGGGTTAAGCAAGAGAAGAGCTGATCTCATGTCAGGGTCGGACACATTTGGGAACGGTGTCAGGTCTCATAATGAGACGTGGCATGTCCCCTCTTTCAGGTTTTGTGCCCCAGTTCACAGCACAGCACACCCCAGGGCTGGGGCTCCTGCTGGGAGCTGGTGAGGCTGTGAAAATTTGGCATCCCAGAAAAAGCCTAGGACAGTGTGCTGGGGGAGCCCGGCTGGCTGCGGACACCGTATTTCTTGGCAGCAGCTCTCTCTCTAATTAGACTTAAAGGGCAAGGCTTTAAGGCTGTAATATTGCTAATAACACTGAGTTAATTTTTCCCCTCTTGCCATCTGGCATTGGGGCATAATAAAGACAGAAAATGTTTACTAAGCAGGGAAGCAGGGCAGGCAAGTTTAGCCTGACGTCAGCGGTGCTGTCTGGGACATGTGTGCATCGGTGCTGTTGCGGCTCCTGGGCAAGTGCAGGAGAGGAGGTCAGCCCTTCGGACACAGCTCCACACGCATCCTGGGCTGGCATCACACCCTGCTGGAGGCAGACAGTCTGGAGGAAGCCTTCACATGGGAGAGCAGCTCTGGATGGACAACAAAGCCTTTGGATGCCAGAGAAGGATTTGGGAAGAAAGGAGGTGACCCCAGTCCAGCATCTGCTGCTAAAACCTCACCGCGCTCTGCCGCTACCTCATCCTGAGGGCAGCAAAGCTCAGAGGTGTGAGTGTGGTAAAAGCTTTGCCTCTTGTATCCAGAACAACTCTGGACTTAGCGGTAGGGTACCCTAATCAAGAAACCTCAGAGAATCTGAAAACCTCTGTGTTCATCCCTCGGGTGGGCTGGGGCTGCCCTGTACCCAGCCAGCAAAGCCCTCAAGCTCATGCCTTGGCATCTCTTGTCTTGGACAAGCATCCCTTAGAGGCCAGGTGCTCTCAACTGGCAGCCCATATAGCTGCTTTCCCTCTGCTTCTGTCAAAACCCAATAGATAAATAAATAAATATATACATACATAAGAAAGAATTTTAACAATCCTTAATGTGTGTCTGCGTGTATGTGTATGGGGGGAAGGAACCTATATTAGGCCATTTTTTTTTTAAACTGAATTGTAGTTTCTTAACAACCTGTTGTTTCCTATCCCTACGTACGTTCTTATGTTTCAAGTGAGCCTCACCCCTTCCTTCAAGCTGCATATTTTCCATTTTAAGATTTCCTGTTCAAGCTAAAGGGCAAAGATCTTTCAAATATCAGCACGAAGCTGGAATTACTTGCAGTGTGTAAAAGGTAGTGAGCCTCCAGCTCTTGGTCTGGCTGTCGCGCTTTCTTGTTATCAGAGAAACCGAGGTCCCAAGTTCAATGTCTTTGGCTTTCTACTGATGTGTGGGACTAAAGTCCTGGCAGTGCGGGCAGCCAGGCGGGAGACAGCAGAGTAATCGTGTCTGTGCTTGATGGCCAATATTGTTATAATGACTGGCAACAGACACACAGACTTCTGTCTTCAGAGTGTTTCCTGCCTTTATTGCCTCTTTGTGGCTTTTATTTGCATGCATCTACTTACCTAATTTTCTCCCTGACATCTCTGTCTGGGCACGGGTGCACGCAGGGATGGACGGCTCCGAAGGGAAGGGGCACAGTGGGCTTTACCCACGTGTGTGTGCAGGAGCTGGAAGCAGCACCTGGTCCTTAACTGTGCCT
Organism: Heteronetta atricapilla; assembly: GCA_011075105.1. Classification (NCBI taxonomy): domain Eukaryota; kingdom Metazoa; phylum Chordata; class Aves; order Anseriformes; family Anatidae; genus Heteronetta; species Heteronetta atricapilla. The sequence goes on along the minus strand of CM021763.1, from coordinate 52,204,535 downwards.
CTGAAGTTGCACTGGACCCAGTCCAAGGAAAGCCTTGAGCCTAAGCTTTAAACCGTGGTGCCGAGCTCTCAACAATGTGCATTTAACAATAGCCCCAGCAGTCAGCACTTGGCAGGGGCCTCGCTGGATTTCAGCCATGTACACAGATATAGCAAGTGATGTATGGTGAAGCAAAGGGTGGCTGGTGCCTGGCTTCAGGCTCGAGGGCTTCCAGCTGTGCAGCTTTGGGCAGGGTGATGGGCTTCTTGCCTTGCCTTGCCTTGCCTTGCCTTGCCTTGCCTTGCTGCCACAAGCAGCCTTGCCACGTGTCCCCCTGCAGTGACAGTGGGGACTCCTCGGCCACAGCCACCGCTTTTGAGGAACTGGGACCATTTCTAACTGTGTGGGAGCCTCATGTCCTTCTAATTTCATGCTCATCAGCAGTGCAAAAGCAGGCAGCTGGGGAGAAGGTGACAAGGGGTACAGATTTTATGCCCCATCCCCAAAGGTGCCCTGGCACAGGAAAAGCAGGACCAGCAGGGGTAGGACACAGGTCCAGCCTGACCCACACAGGTGTGACAGCTGCTCCCACACCTCCCTCAAATCTGGGTGCCCTTTCTTCTCCCTGGGATCTCACCAGGCTTTCCCTTGCCAACAGATGCCCCTAATCTAGTAGGGTTAATGTTAAATAAAACCAAATGGTCTGGGGAAGGAGTGCAGCCCACAGGGAGCTCATCCCAAAAGGTCCAATGCAGACACTTTTTTGACAGAGACTGATTTTTTTTCTTTTTCTGTAGCTACTGTGGGCCAGTGAGGAAAAAAAAAAAAAAAGAGGTGTGAGTGAATTCATTCCCAGTCCACCACCCAAGCACTGCCTCCCCTCCTGTGCTGCTAGATGTGCCAAACACCACCAAATTGCAAATACTGAAATGTAGGGAAAGATGAAACAGAAAGGTGTTTTGTGCACAGCGGATGGAGCAGGAGCTTCTACTGTCGAAGTGCTGCCAGCACCTCACTCTCCTGGGGCATTGGCACTGAAATGCCCAGGCAAGCCCAGCCCTGACCCCCAGCCTTGCTCAGGAGGGAGCTGTGACCCCAGTGCTGGTGGTGGAGACTAACCGAGTCTGACCGAACCTGAGGTCGAACAGGAGTTTCTGCTATTGGTTTGTTTCAGAGAATGACTTTTCTCCTTTGCTGTCAAATTTTTCTTCCAAGGAATGTACCTTAATTAAAAGGTTTCTTTTAATTAAGGAATTAAAAATGTCTGTCTTTACTCTAAGCAACTTTTTCCCTGAACAGAGAAAGGAAAAAGGATTTTCTGACTCTCGGAAATTTCCAGTTATGTTATTTGTTTTTAACAACATTTTCTGAATCTTGATAACAATATTTAGAATTTGCCTTCTTCAGGAAATTATAAAACATGCGTGCCTTAGTTCCAAGTGAATATAAAGGCACATTACAAATGCTCGAACTTCCAGTGAACTGGAAGCCCAAGGTCAGTTTAGCACAAGTTGCCAAGCAATTACAAGTGCTGTTCCTTTTCCCCCCAAGCATTCGTTTCAGAAACCTGTCTTTAAAAATAGTTGTGCTGTACCAATAGGAAAAAATGTCCCCATAAGCCCTCTCTGAGGGCTTCAGACACACACAGGCTCCTCTCATCCCCCTGGGCTGCTCTTCGCAGTGGAGGGTGTTCCAGAGGACTGTTCCCGGACCATCTGCAGACACTTGTACCTGGATCAGCAAAATCAGGGGTCAGTGTGACCGTGTAAAGAGATGCAGGTGACTTGCTGTGGCCCCTGAGTCCCAATTGCAAGAGATGGGGCTCTTCCTAGACTCTGTGAAGTGGCTGCAGGTACCAGAGTGGTGGAAGTCCTGTGGGAGGACTTCTCGGGCATGCAAACAAGTGCCAGAGTGACTGAAAACAGGGCTATTGTTGCAGCTCAGGAGGTGAAAATCATAAAGAGAGATGCTTTTCTATGCTGGCGAAGCTCTGTCCGGTGGTACAGAGCTATAGCTGCCACCTGAAAGCTGAGATAAAGTGGGTGCTATGGCTGGAAACCTTGCAATGCACTGCCACCGAGGCAAGGGGAGCCTCCGAGGGAACAGCAGAACCCCCTGATGCTGAGTATGCTAAAGGAAACAGATATGCCTAGGCAAAATATGTTCTCCAACAGACGCTGGGGAGATGATAAGGAATGCCAGTAGATCATTTATTTTCATTTACGGTCCAGGTCTATCTAAGTGTGCTGATAAGGTCATTGTTTCCCTTGAGTCATTGTCGTCAAGCTATATTTGTATGTTTACATGATTAAGCAGCAGGGGAATCTGACTTTATCTTAATTTGTATTTTTATGGTTGTGTCTTCCTTGTATTTGTCTCTGTTTCTGTCTGTGCCTGGGAAATGGAGGAGCTGAGAGGTCTGCTCAGCACGGCGGTGACATCCTGAAGCGATATGTTGCAGGGCACAGAGGGAAACCTGCTGCAGAGCCAGGGCTGGAACTGACATCTCCTGAGTGCTGCTCTGGTGCTACCAGCACAAAATGATTATTCCACCTCCTGGCTGGTTACAAAGATGCAGAGAACCCACTTTCTTTTCAGGCTTGACTCGCACATGATTAGTGCATGATTAATGGACATCATCAGCATATGACAGACGTAAGTCTGGCTGTCTTGTATGGCTGCCTCTAAGTGCCCTGTGGAATGCATCCTAGATGACTGAGTCAGGGCCATAAACGTTTATTTCCCTGATGGACTCCAGAACAATCAATTAAGTCTTTATTAAAATCATTCGTAAGAGGATCCTCCGCATAAAGCAGGACTAGCAAAGACTTGTCTTTCTTGGCATCACCTCCACTTATTGGGAGACTCTATGACCACAGTTTCTGCATGCTTGGACAAGCTGCTCTGAGTAATACTGTGGTTCTGGTTAAAGTTTGTCACTACTCAATTTAATACTCTCTTACACATGCAGGAATAATGCAGGAGGCTGCACAGTCTGTTTCTGTTCTGTGAGTTTGGATTGGAGGCAGTCACTTTTTTTTTTTTTTTTTTTTTTTTTTTTTTTTTTATGAGCTTATTTCTACTTTGGTTCATAACAGGTTTGCATGGAAGAGGACTTTCCTCCTGGCACGGCTCAGTGAGGCAGCTCTGGTGATAACACAGCAGACAGACGAAATGATACGACTCTCTTCCTGTGTTGCAGGGCTGCTGGCGTCACATATATAGCTCCAACGTGGGGACCAAGGCAGATAAAGGGTAATTTCAGCCTTCTGGAGGACTGGCTGGCCGGATGTATTTTTTGCACAGTCCTACCATTGTGGCAGGGTGTTGCTGCTGGTTTCCCCTCCCAGCAGCTCCCATTCACGCGCCCTGGGGAAGACGCCGTGACGTGCAGTGCAGCAGGGCTGCAAGCAGTGCCACTGGGCTTGGGCTTGAGAGGGGAGCTGGTTGCCAGGATCCGTCCTCCGTCCCAGGGCAGATCCCCTGCTCCCTAAACACCGTGACTGGTTCCACGTCGTGGTTCCAGCAGAAGGAAATCTGGAGGTGGCTGGTAGCTCCTCATGACTGTGATGGATGGGGATGGCAGGGTACCCAAGGGTGTCCCCTTCCCCCTGCTTGGCCTCCCCAGGTCTGTGTACGGCTTCTCACTCCAATTTTGTGAGGAAGCAAAGGGCTGGCACTGCTCTTCAGCGGGGGCAGAAAGGCAAGCAGCTTGGAGTTAAGTTTGCTCTCATAAACCGAGTGCTGTGGAGGCGGCGGCTGCCAAGGCATTCCCATCCGCTCGGATGTGGAGCCGAAAGCCAACAATTTGCTTGGAACGCCTTCTGACCAAATCTTTGGGGATAATTCAGGCATCCAGGCTGATCTTATTCCACCTTTTTATGTAAGTAACACAGTTTTATTATTTGACAGTACCATACGGTGGCTCTTGGGACTAGGTAGACCTTAGGAAAAGCCCCCCCCAGCTGCCCATTGCTGGAGCTTCTCCGTGCGCAGCTTTTAGAGTCCTTGGGATTTTCATCCCATTGATCTTCCTCTGTCCCAGCCTGAATCTGGACAATGTTTACTGTGTACATAACTGACCTTTACAGAGGTGAACAGTTATGAAACCAGACTTCAAAGAAACAGAGAGAGAGCTGAATAAAACCCAAGGGCTACGGTTTGCCACAAGGTCTGAGATGTAGATGGACGAGAGTTTGGTCTAATGACTGCTCTTTCCTACTCCTCCCACACAGGCAGGAGAAGTTTTGTTTGCTCTAGAGTAATTTCATTTAGTAGAGGAGGTGATTAAAAATGTCTGGGAAATGTTTCCTGGTAGAAAGCAAAATAACTTTTTTTTTTTTTTTTTTTTTTTTAAATAAAAAAGCCATTATTGGTCAATGTAGAGTGTTTTCAAGGACAAAGCAATTTTCAGCAGTCTGAGGGGAAGACATTAGTGGTGGAGTACTGAGGCGGGAAGCCACGTGGGCAGCATGGGATGGGAGCTGCATGCAGCTCCCTGCTTTGCCCCTATGTAGAATTTTCCACCCAAGTAACTGCAGCATCGGAAGGAGCAGGGACTTGAAGCTGGCTGCCTCAGCTGGGTGCATCTCCCATCATCAGTCTGCTTTTTCTCCGGAAAGCTTTCTGGGTTTTGTTGAGCACCAGGAAAATTCCCAAGCTTCTGAAATGCTTTGGTGGCAAGAAATGAGCTTTCCAGCTTGGTCTGGCTCACAGTTCCTGCTTTATGCCCACAAGGGGCAAGAAGAAAAAAATCCATGCAAGGGCAAATTTTGGGCAGGGGTGTGACCACGAGGGCCGCTCCTCTGGTGGGGAAACACCATCACACAGCCCCCTTTCTGTGCACGCCAGCCCCCTCCAAGGAGGAGCATCGCTGGCTGGCAGAATGGGAGTTAGTGTTTGGTACCTGCTGATTACTAATTGCCAGCTTAATGCTTCGTTTGTGCCACTGCTGGGAGGGAGCCAACTGACACAGACTTGCAAAAGAGACCGTGGTGTGTTCAGCTGGCTTAATGACTGTGTAATTACAAGCCTCCCTAAACACTCTTCCACAATTAGAGCTCATCACGTCCTCACGGCCTGACAGGGTTTTAAGAACGTAAATTAGAGGCTGGCAGCACTGCCTGTGTTGATCTCGAGGTGTGTGTGGGGGGGTGGGATTACCGCGAGCAGTGGGTGTCTCGCTCCGATGGGCCTCTCGTGCTCCTGGCCAGGGCCACGGCTGCCACAGCCATGCTGCTCCTCCTGGCCCTGCATACGGGTGCTGAGGCTGCAGGAGACCCCTCTTGTGTGCCTGGGTCTGGCTGGAAGCCTTGCCCAGACCCTCCAGGATGAGCCTTCGCAGCGGCGGGCATCCAGCTGGGTGCATGCGGCCTGGCCCGTGCTCCAGCCAGCACCGTGAGGCTCTGTGAGATGGAGGGGCTTGGAAGAGGTAAAGCCCACCTCAAGAGAAGATCTGGCTTCTGCACCTGTGCGGGTGTACAGAGCAGAAATGTAAATATTATATACCCCACGTGCAATATATGCATTTCTGATGCATTGTTCATGTATCTGAAATACATACATGTATGTAATACGTATCTCTGATCGCTTCTGGTAGTTAAACAAACAAAAAAAAAAGGTGTCGAAAGTAACAGCTTGAATCACACGTTCTTCCCTTCTGTTTTATTTGTGTTCCCTCTGCATCTTCCCTGGCCCCATTTCAAAGCTTTCTCACTTATCTTCTCCCTTCCTTCAAATTCTGATTCATTTAGAGATGGAATCACTTAAGCCTCTGAATGTTACCCTCGTCCTTTCACTGGAAACACGTACAGCTGCCACTCCCAATCTCATACAAGCATTATTGCCTCACTGCCATCCAAAATAGTTTACTCACGTGGTGGAAAATTGTGAAACTCTCTGCTAGAAATGTTTTTTTTTTTTTTTTTTTT